>JANRMT010062814.1:121042487-121122201 GCA_026402145.1 Polypterus bichir lapradei | reverse complement strand
ATATATATATATATATTATATATATATATATAAAAAGAAAACCTTGAGGCAAGACTATTGCCAAGAGATTTTTTCAGGTCCCATGAGATGAGACTATTGCCCAGAGATTTTTTCAAGTCACGCCCTCCTCTCAGCCATTTTCAGCCATGCTCATGGTCCTCTCACCTCTCATTCGTGTGAATCTTTTGTCAGACACAGTTCCTGCGCTCTTAACTGTTATAAATTATTACATTTTCTTCACTTTAAATTCCCAATAAAAGAAGACTTATTATGTCCCAATCTTATTGAAGAATTTCATCCCAAATGGTTATCAACAGAAGAAATGAGTACACGGAGAATCCTAGCTCAGAGAAATGATCAAGTCAAATGAATTAATGTGAAAACTGTCGATCAATTACATGGCAATGACATGTAAAATTTTAACAGGCAACAAGAAAGGTAAGGTAGTACATCTTCCGCGGATAACATTAGAAACCAAAGGAGATCTTGATATGCAATTCGTATTAAGACATTTACAGTTTCCCATTACAATACCTTTTGTTATGACAATTAACAAATCACAAGGACAAACATTAAAAAAAATCAGTTTATTTATTAGAGAGAAAGAAACGATATTCACTCACGGACAGTTATACGGAATCAAAATTCAATGCAATATTGATGAAAAGGTCATTAAAAAATTGTTTTATCTGAAGTTCTACATTAAAAGTGTAATTTTTAAAAAGTATTTGCGTGTATAATGCAACCAATACCTAACGCAACAAGAAACATAATTTTCTTTCAATTTATTACGTTTTACTATCTTTTACTATGGTTAATTAATCGCTGTAATGTAAAATAGTTCTATTATGCATATGTAACAATTCCCATGCAAATAAATGTAAATTGTACATCCGCTTCCCTATACGCCAGCAGGGGTTGGTGTACAAAGCGAGCAGGGGGCAGAGCCCCCTAATATATATACTGTATTTTTATATATATATATATATATATATATACTGTATATAGTAATAAGACACAGAAACAGTCATCAAGGTTTGGAGTTTTTAGGCCCCGTATACTGCAAATCAAAAGGTCTTCCAAATCTCACAACAGAAACAGAGAAATGCGTTAGACAAAAAAGGGAGGGTTGTACAGACATTAAGAGGAGCTACACTGGAAATTAGGGACATGGAATGCTGGGAGGGCGTGGTGGATGGGTTTTGGACATCATCAACAGGGGAACAGAAGGAAGAAAGGAATGCGGAAGTGATGGTGGTTTGTTTATGCGAGACGGATCATGGCGGCAGCGCTACTTTCTTTTTATGGAAAAGAGAGAGAGAGAGAGGTTAGTACCCTGCCTTTGTCCCCTGGCGCGAATTGACGCGATGCGCGTCGGGTCTTTCAGCTGCTCCGCATGCGCTCGTGAGTGACAATATATACTGTATATATTGTAAACAAACAACAAACACAGCATAAAGTTTTGGGGTTGTCTGGCCCCGTATACTGTAACGTTTGCTTTCAAGGTCAGTGATTTTTACAATAATACAACAGACAGTGCAATGATGAATTGGGGAACATTTATGGAGTGGGACTGGAAAAGACACAGACGGAATGCTGGGAAGGAACCGAGGTGGTGGATGGGAGCCATGATGTCATCTGAGGTAGACAGAAGGAAGGGAAAGAACACGGAAGTGTCAGTATGGGATTAGGGAGTCTGGGCACATTCATGGCGGCAGGGCTTCTTTCTTTCTGTGAGAAAAAAGAGAGAGAGGTTAGTACCCCGCCTTTTCGCGATGCACCTCGAGTCTTTACGCAGCTCCCTATGCGCGCATGTGTGACTATATATATATATATATATATATATATATATATATATATATATATATATATATAGTGATAAGAACTGGAACCGGAAGTGATATCGCCGAGACCAGAAGTGATGTCATCGAAGGTACTGGAACCTGGCGGGATTTGGGTCTGCAAGGAACTGAGAAAGACAGTCAGTGTTATTGCTTTTATTATTATTAATTGTAATATTTTAATACAGTTATATTGATGATGAGTGAATAATGTGTATTAGCAAAAATGTATTTAACTTATTATTATTTTTATTAATTATAACATTTTAATGTAATTTGGTAATGAGAGAATTATTTGTACTAACAAAAATGTGTTGTGTTATTTTTATTATTATTTTATTAATTATATTAATTATAGCATTTTGACATAATGATTTAGTTATGAAAGAATAATTTGTACTAACAGAATTGTTTTTAACTTATTGTTATTATTTTTATTACTTACTACATTTAACATAAATTGGTAATGAAAAATAATTTGTACTAACAAAAATGTGTTTAACTTATTGTTATTATTTTTATTAGTTATAACATAATGTAACGTAATGAGAGAGTAATTTATACTAGCAAAAATGTACTTAACTTACATGTATTATTATTTTTATTAATTGTAATATGTTAACACAATGATTTGGTAATGAGAGAATAATGTGTACTAACAAAAACGCAATAGAAAAATAAATGTTCTAAAAATTAAACAATTCCATACTATGTGTTTCCATTTTTTGCTACTGGTGAAAATAATGTTTATGTTAATATTCTTTTTGTTAAACTTAGTAAAGTTAGTTTATAGTTTGTATAATGAATTGAGGAATAAAATTCCATCTCAGAGTTTTCAGCTTAAATTATTTGCCTTGGGTGAAGCTGTCTGATGCATGTTTTAGACAATAGCTTATTACAGAATAATACAAGTTAAACTTGGAATAAAGCAGAACCGTTTTTTGAGCAATTACTGAAAGATAATATATCAAGTCTGGGCAAAACCTTAACTTTCACCCAAACTTTGAACTCTTTGAGACTGCATTTATTAAGGAACGATAATTCATGAATTGGTCATTGAGGTCTGAGCTGCTGAATGGGCAACCTTTGACACCAGCCATGAAAAGCATTTAATCCCTTCATTTCTTCATGGGAAACCGTATGATAAGGTTTGCCACCCACATGCACACACATCCTGCTATCAATTCTGTTATAATAACAGAAGTATTATTACTATTATTATTAGTAGTAGCAGTAGTAACAGTAATAATAATGATAATGCTACATTATTTTGCATGTCTAAGGTTTGTTGTTACTTTGTAAACACAAAAGATTACATTTAACAAATATTACTGAATGATTCTTCTGTTAATTGGAAGATGTGTGAAATGATTGCATTCTATAGAGTCTGTTAATTTCTCAAAATAAGTTTAGTTTGGGCTATATTTACAGTAAAATGACACGTATCTCAATGTGTAAGTTGAAATCTATCTGTAGAAAATATGTTCCTGCTTTAAAAATCTGACTCATTTTGACAACTGGCCCTTGCCTCTGTTGATTTAGTAAAGACTGAAATATTGTCCTTTAAATAAATTGGTACAACAAAGGTATAATCACTTCAGGTCACTTCTGTCAAGAGCTGTAGAAGTAAAGGAATTAATGGGCTAGAGTTTTTGAAATCAGAAAATGAATAACTTATTTTCAACACTGATTTGCTTGCTTTAATTAGTCAGGATCCTATTGAAATGTATAAAGTTATAGAACATTGTAATTAAACATGGAGTATGTGTTGACTGCATTGGCTGCACTTTCCAAGCTCAGTAGCCCATAAACTAAACAATGCACCCTTTGGTGGGGTACGGTGTCACACCCTTCTTTATCTTTCTTGGTAACCCCCGACATAGGATTGCTTTTTCCTGACAAAAAGTTCTAGTTTCCATGGCCACTTACAAAGGAATGCACATGCCTAGGTTGCTGGCTGCACATGACTCCCACTGCTGATTTCCCCTTGATGTCTCTTCTCAAGCCTGAAAGGCTAAAAATTCTGCTGCCCTTGTGTATAAAAGTTGAAAGCACCATTTACTCATATTTTTGCATGTCACCTAATGACACGTGATATTTTTAATGTTTACAAACAGATTCAGAGTGTTCTATATGGTTCAGTTTTAATTGGGAGTATGGTGCTAAGTGCTGATACCTCATAGATTCAGGAATCTAATTGAGTTTCTGCTCTGATCTTTGTCTTAATAGATGGTGTAAGTTTTTACACTGTACACATATAATTTTTCTGGATATTCATGTTTCTCCCCACACCTAAAGGACAAACAGGTTAAGCTAACTAACAACCCTGAACTATGTGTACATCGGGCATTAGATTGGCATTCTGTCCAGAGCTGCTCCCTGCCCTGCTCCCTATGCTATCACGGTAGTTTACCTACAGGCTATGGAATTGGATGAATAAACATCTGATATATTTTTATAAGCATTCACCCATCCATTCATTATCCAACCTGCTATATCCTAACACAGGGTCACGGGGGTCTGCTGGAGCGCAAGGCAGGATCAAACCCTGGGCAGGGCTCCAGCCCACCGCAGGGCACACACACACACACACACACCAAGCACACACTAGGGACAATTTAGGATCATCAGTGCACCTAACCTGCATGTCTTTGGACTGTGGGAGGAAACCAGAGCAACCGGAGAAAACCCACGCAGACATGGGGAGAACATGCAAACTCCACGCAGGGAGGACCCGGGAAGCGAACCCAGGTCTCCTTACTGCGAGGCAGCAGTGCTACCACTGTGCCACCGTGCAACTCATCCAGTAAAGTACACTGGTGAAATTGCACCACTAAGAACCTAACTTATATTGGAATAGTCACTCCAATGTTACTGAATTCTATAGTTTATTGCCCACACCTCCAGTGGGTGTGAGATGTCATTTCAGGTGGTATGACAAAGAGGAAGGCTGCGTTGTCCATCCATCCATTATCCAACCCACTATATTCTAACTACAGGGTCACGGGGGTCTGCTGGAGCCAATCCCAGACAACACAGGGCACAAGGCAGCTAACAAACCCCAGGCAGGGCGCCAGCCCACCACAGGGCGCACACACACCACACACACACACACCCACACACCAAGCACACACTAGGGACAATTTAGAATCACCAATGCACCTAACCTGCATGTCTTTGGACTGTGGGAGGAAAAATTGAGTGAGGTGTATTGTCCAACTTTTCCATGGTGTCATCTGTGTCTTGCAATGTGCCGTCATTTATAGGTCATTTATTTGTTAGTGCTCCTGTTCTATTGTATGAAAAGAATCAAGCATTGTCATCAATAAATAAGGTGCAGAAATGTGCATGCTTGTGGATCCCTTGCTGTGCGTGGAGGTTTGTAAAGACTTTTTTGAAAGGAATGGAATTTGGACTTTAAAATGATCCATAGAGAAGGGCAGTGTCTCGTGTTCATTTCTGTGTAAGCCCTGATCATGAAATGTCACTGATTTCGTGGTTTTATTGACATTTTTTCTAGTGGGGGACAAGGGGCACTGAATTGGATGTAATTGCTGCTTATACTCAGCCCATCTCTCCTGCTGATACTTTTTGGCTTGTAATGTGTTGGGATGTAAGCAACCAAAATACTCTGCAGACTTCAGATTTACAGTATACGTTATGCATGCCAATAGCAGTTTTCAGTGTTATTGACAGCTTGAGGAATTATAAGCTTAGAATCAGCCTAGAATCATAGGCTTTGTTTGTGCTTTCTGGCTGATAATTGAGTACAGAGAGTAAAAGTGAGGGTGATAGAAATGAGTCTAGTGTGGGAAGTAGACAAGCATCTACAATAATAGAAAAGTCTCTGAGAGACAAGCCCAGATGTGGATGTATGAATCAGCAAATCAGCAAAATCAGTTAAGGAATTTAACAAAAAAGTACAGAAGATGTTTGAATAAACAAATTATTTAATTAAGGGCTTTAACTGCTTAACTGACAGGGACTTTGCGGTATATAAAATAGAATGGGTAATTTTATGGTGTTTCGAGACAATTAAAAACCCATTCTCTTTTGTATCCTGTTAAAACTTCAATTCATTCTGATTTTAGTGAAGGGGTTTAATCATGTCATATGATTCAATATTTCTGTGTTTAAATTTATTTTTTCAAACCAACACCCAACTCCCTATCCCAATTGTCTTTATGTATTTTCCCACTTACACTAAAAGGGTAAAATTTAGATGTACCTGATAGATGCATTTATTTATTTTTTTAATTATATTTTATTGGTTTTGTAAATTGTGTAACAGATAATGAGTTTTAATAAAGTAATCAGATGGACAATACTGTTGTAGCTGGGCTACATAACAATAGTATGTTCTATGTTTGTACTGAGTGCGTTTTGTTTTAATCGTCCCATTTACTGTCCGTTATATGTACGTCAGTAAATATTGTCCCCGTAAGTGCAGAAGGGAAGGATGATGGAGAGAGACCGCAGCCCCAAGATGGAAATCACCTGTTGGATCCACCTGTTACATCTGGGACATTCTGTACTTGAATAAGAGGAGCAAAGGCGAGAGAGAGAGAGGAGACAAATCGAGAGGAAAAGAAGACAATATAAACATCCATTTATCAACTCATCACTGCCGATCATTGCATTATTCCACTGCCTGCTTTTTCAACTACCGATCCTACATCACGACATCCAGAGCCGAGAAACCCGGGGTTCGAATTAATTCCAACCATTGCCAGGACTTTTTACAGTGAGGTTGTTTTGTTGTCGGGAAAAAGCACAGTATCACTACAGTCAGTTTCAATACCGCCAGACTTTACTTTGGACTCATTTTTCACCACATTTTCTACTACTGTGTTATTTAATCTGTGTTTGTATTTATGTTATGCGCTTTTGTTTATTGTTTAGGGACAAGGGAGGTTTAATGTAAATATTTGTATATTTGTGTTCTTGTATAGTAATTAGGCACTGGTGTTTTTGGGATAGTGGTGATTTGCGCACACATATATATTATTGAATATTTGTTTGTCTTTTCATTTTCCAATATATCAGTGTTTGATTTTACATATTTGTTTACTGTTTTCTGGTTATTTTGTTGTGTCAGGAAAAGATAAGACAACTTATAAGAAGAACAGCTTGTTATTACAGCAAGAAACCACCGGTCTTGGTAAGGGGTTGGCCGTTGCACTGTAAAGATCGTATTGTGGTATTTAAAACATAATCCAATCAAAAATATAACCAATTCAACATTTGCATTAGAGTATAAATGAAAACCAGATTCTTCCCCTTACCCAATATGGAGAGCTACTTCAACAAAAGGTATATTAAAAATATCTCCCCAATTTAAAGTAAAACACCAGAAGTAAAATAAACAGATGCAGTGGTCTTGAAGATGTATTTTAGAAAAACATTGATACATTCTTGCCAAACACCATTTGAATATCGATTGCAGTGGTAGAGGGCAAGTTGAAACTTTAAAAACATGGTGTTAGCGTCCTTCATTAAACAGAAAGATGTTGATGTTATTAAGAGAAGAATACAAAATGGTGAAAAGGTGGCCTCAAGATAAACAAAATGGGCCTCAAGATAAATACAAATATGACCAGGACATCACTGGTCACCCATAGAAACAAGCCTCATCCCAAGCAGCCAGAACCCAAACTCAAGAGACAGGCTTTCAAGTCTGCATAGACATTTAATTGTCCCAAAAACTCATTAATAGACAGATAATATAGCTTATACTTTATTTGTCCCAAGGAAATATTACAATTTTACAGAAGTGCTCTCTCTCTCTCTCTCTATCTTTATATATAATATGCTACCGTGGCTGTTCGTTTGTCTGTCCAGGAAGCAGCAAGTGCATCAACTTCTGAGCAAACGAATGCTAAATGTACAGAGAAAGAATATGAAAACTATGAATGCTCAAGTCAAGTGTATTCACTGTACATTATCATGGAGTGCGCTTTTACTGGTATATATATTATAACTAGCAAAATACCAGCGCTTCGCAGCGGCACAGTACTGCCTTAAAATTTTTATTAAGAAGACAATTAAACCTTTTTAAAACTGAGGGAAAATATACCGATAATTATTTGTTAATTAAGGATCTCTTTGTATGCCACGTTGTCAGTTCAGCCATCCAGTTGTAATATGACCAAGCTGTATCTGTGCGCTGAGCTTACTCTTGAGCATGCAACGTACAGTTGGCCATGTGAACAGTAATCTTGTTTCAAATCTCACAGCTTGGATTGCTGCTGTCATAATCGGTTTGAGTTTCATGGTTTGTTTCAATTATGACAGTATTTGTAGGACTTGTGTTGAAGAGACAATCGGCATCTGTCAAGCGTTGTAAGCACACAACCAGTTTCATTGATAACTTCACATCCAGCTTTTGAGAGTTTAAACATTTCTAAACATCAAAGTGTCCACTACTAATATCGTCACCTGTAAATCTAAGATGTTTAAGAGGCATTGGCGGTTGTCCAAAGGTGTAAAATATTTGGCCATTTTGGTACACTTAAGCATTTCACTCTTCTAGTGCTCCTGTGTAGTATAATTATCTCCTGTACCGTCATCAGTCCACGCCTTGAACCTGTCCCAGTCATTCAATACATAAGACAGAATGTTCCTCCGGATATCAAGAGTGAGCCTGATATGGCCGTGCAATATGTAACAAAGAGAATGGAAAAGGCAGGTGCCATCTCCGGGCATGGCAACCACTTGTTAAGTGACAGTTCTTTGATCGATGGTGATCACCTCGATAAACATGTTAATGGGGGTATGGTTGGAATGATAAAGGAAATGGGTACCTGAACAATGTAAAGTAAGTCTAAAATACCTACACAATAACTATAATCGTAATAAATGAACAATAAAACAGCGGAGAAGCCGTGGATTAAATAAAAAGGCTGTAGTTATCAGCAGGGAGACGTGAATACCGTGGCGAAGCAAGGAAGGGAATGTAGAGACTGGAGCGACAGACGGCCTTATATAGGCAGGCAGCCAACAACGTGGGAGGCGTTGGGATGGGGGACCCAACGGCGCCTCACACGGTGACCGAGCTGCAGGCTATGGACGTATATATGTACGTAAGTAGGATTCAGTTAGCGTTGGGAACCCGCGTACCAAATTTCTTGAAGATGGGCCCATAAGTAACAAAGACCGTTGAAAACTTCAATATGACGGCCGACAGTGGCATCATATCACCGAAATAAGTACCAAATTTCAGCCTTCTACCTACATGGGAAGTTGGAGAATTAGTGACATTGGAAAGTTCAATATGGCAGCTGACAGTGGCATCACACCACCGAAATAAGTACGTACATTGGTTTCGGTTAGCGCAGGGAAGCCGCCTACCAAATTTCGTGAAGATGGGGCCATGAATAAGAAAGTTCAACATGGCGAACGCTGTTGACCGTTATGACCGTTATGCGTAGAATTTCGAAATGAAACCTGCTTAACTTTTGTAAGTAAGCTGTAAGGAATGAGCCTGCCAAATTTCAGCCTTCTACCTACACGGGAAGTTGGAGAATTAGTGATGTTGGAAACTTCAATATGGCGGCTGACAGTGGCATCATACCACTGAAATAAGTACGTACATCGGTTTTGGTTAGCGCAGGGAAGCCACCTACCAAATTTCGTGAAGATGGGGCCATAAATAAGAAAGTTGAACATGGCGAACATTGTCAACCGTTATGACCGTTACGCGTAGAATTTCGAAATGAAACCTGCTTAACTTTTGTAAGTAATCTGTAAGGAATGAGCCTGCCAAATTTCAGCCTTCTACCTACACTGGAAGTTGGAGAATTAGTGATGTTTGGAAAATTCAATATGGCGGCTGACAGTGGTGTCATACCACCGAAATAAGTACGTACATCGGTTTTGGTTAACGTAGGGAAGCCACCTACCAAATTTCTTGAAGATGGGGTCAGCCTTCTACCTACACGGGAAGTTGGAAAATTAGTGACGTTGGAAAGTTCAATATGGTGGCCGACAGTGGCGTCATACCATTGAAATAAGTATGTACATCGGTTTCGGTTAGCGCAGGGAATCCGCCTACCAAATTTCGTGAAGATGGGGCCATAAATAAGAAAGTTCAACATGGCGGACGTTGTCGACCGTTATCGACCGTTATGACCGTTATGTGTAGAATTTCAAAATGAAACCTGCTTAACTTTTGTAAGTAAGCTGTAAGGAATGAGCCTGCCAAATTTCAGCCTTCTACCTACACGGGAAGTTGGAGAATTAGTGACGTTGTAAAGTTCAAAATGGCGGCTGACAGTGGCGTCATACCACCGAAATAAGTATGTACATTGGTTTCGGTTAGCGCAGGGGAGCCGCCTACCAAATTTCGTGAAGATGGGGCCATGAATAAGAAAGTTCAACATGGCGGACATTGTGAAAATTAGTGACGTTGGAAAGTTCAATATGGCGGCCGACAGTGGCGTCATACCATCGAAATAAGTACATACATCGGTTTCGGTTAGCGCAGGGAATCCGCCTACCAAATTTCGTGAAGATGGGGCCATAAATAAGAAAGTTCAACATGGCGGACGTTGTCGACCATAATCGATCGTTATGACCCTTACGTGTAAAACACACATAAGGTGAAGTTCTGGCTAGGATAAGAAGCTACCACTGTCAAAGCCAGGCTTGTAGGTGGCAGTAAGAAGAGGTCAGACTTGCTCAGATTGTACTGCAGGTTTATACTTAACATCATTAACATTTGAATATAGCAGGCCGGCAGTTGTTTCCACAAAAGGAACCTGGTGATAGAAGTTTATCTCTTTTGTTTGGAGTCACCATTATTCAGAAAGATTCATCATTAAGATAATATCTGCTGCTGAATCAGCCAGGGTAATGTATCTTATCTCTTAATTTGGATGAATTAAGTTTTAATATTTGGATCACACATTTAGTTTAAATTATACTGTACTCCCTTTTTCACCATTGCTCAGTCACATAAACCTCTACTCCCCACCTGCTTCTTCTATTTAGTCGTATGTAACCCATCCAACATTAAAACAGAGTCTAAAATAGGTGTATGCCAGTTCTCCACAGTACTCAAAATGCAATAGTACCTACAGTAATCTCGCCATAATTTGCTATTAGATGTTAAACTCTATACAACTTGCATGAAAACATTTGAATATTTCTCATTATATGGAGTCAGGCCAGGTCAGAATTTTTTCCATCTTACTTTTATCCTTGCTCCAGTTTTTTTGTCTCTTACCTCCTTGGGCAAGTTTGTAACTTTTGTCCTGAGTCTGGATATTTCCCATTTCACTCTTTTGATCTTTGGACAAGCAGCTACTCCAATAGGGTAACAGAGTTCCTTAGAGCAGAGATTGCAATGCTACCAGATGAATTTGGGAATATTTAATATATCCCACTTTATTTTCCTCAGAGTCCTCAGATCCTTTATGCTCACCCTATGACATCTCTCAAGTTCACAGCTTGTCTGAAAGGCAGTGGCCTCAGTTTACAGCATCATCTCTTCATATTAATTTAAAAATGAATTAAAAATGTATAGTAACAATCAAATGGCCATATCATAAGATTAGCACTGAATAACGTTAGTTAATTAATTTCAATATGTAAAAAAAAAGAAAAAACAAAAAAAAATCTGTAAAGACTGCAACATGGCATGCCACCCAGAAGTAAAAATGCCCTTCAGGGGAGAGAAGATTGTAAAAATTTCTAATTTTAAAGGACAAGACCAATGAAGAATCTTCATAAATGAAGACCTGGTTTAAATAAACAAAAAGAGAACAAAAAATACAGCGCAAACAAGACCAAATCTGCTATGTACTTCTCAGAATCTAAAAACATATGCAATATATCAGATACCAGAATTTCCGATCATTGTCACAGCCAGACCTTTCTCAACAAACTTTAATGGCACTCTACTTTAAACCTCTTCTCAACCTTAATATAAAGGCAGAGGGCAGACCCACAGTAACAACGTCATGGTGTTTCTGCCTCTTGGGGTTCCATCCACAAAACACAGGGAAGAGAATCCATCAACTTAACAATATTAGCAAATATTACATAAAAATAAAAAACTCAAAAATAACAATTTTAAAAATAACAATAAAACAGAAAATACACATTAGCCATGAAATTACCCCAACTGTAACTGCAGATATCACAACCAAAAGGCTTTTCTTGGTTGTATTTATTCAACTCTAAAACAGCTAATAATCTAAAGTGCCTCATGCTTTATTTTACAAGAATGCAAATATTTAAACCCATGTGGAGTTAACTTTAGCTAGCAAGCAGTGAACAAACATTTAATTAGCACTAATAGTCTCTTATGTCAGACATTCACACATTTCCTCATTTTTTGTAAAGCTTCAGAAGGTTACAGCATCTACAGAGCAGCAGAGCATAGCTGGAGACAGTCCAGAGGACAATACAGGTGCAGGACTATCAGCACTCACAGTCAGAGATGATTAGTGGGATGGTACAGCCTTACAGCCTATGTTTTTATATCAGCACACTATACTACTTTACTTATAAATCAATGGGGAAAGGGGGTGTGCCAGTGTGGAGAAATGTCCAGAAATGTCAATTCCATAATAATGCCAAACCTACCACTAATTTATATTTGTTCAATTATGTTTAATCCAATTAATATCTGAATTTTGCTCTTCATTGTGCATATGTTCAGAATGCTTGCCCTGATTTACACACATTATTGATTTGATATAAACCACGTCATACAGATATGCATTCCTTCGAACATAAAAACAAGATGTGGTCAGTTAACAGCAGAAAAATGAAAAACAGAAATTCACTTAATGACTTTTCTACTCCTATAATGGTCCTTTATAACTGAAAAAATAATTGTTTTGCCAGACTTAGGCATCATATACCACCAGTAATGGCACACTGCATGATAACATGCAGTGAATACACTTGACTTGAGCATTCATAATTTTCATACTCTTTTTCTGTACATTTAGCATTCATTTGCTCAGAGGTTGATGCGCTTGCTGCTTCCTGAGCAGCTCTTCTAGCGGCCCGCTTCTTCTCTTCTTTTGTCGGCATTTTTTAGCGTTAAAACTGATTAAATCAGTGTTTGTGTTGCAATTACTTAGTATGTTTTCATTAACTTTTCACTTAAGCTGGCACTTAAGTCTTTAATCTGCGTCCAGAATGATTTAAGATATGAAGAGGTAGGGAAAGTGATGGTGAAGGTGGTAGGGAATGAGAATGGTGCCCTTACACATGCACCACACGGCTGCCCCAATAAAATCAAATAAAAATAAAAAGAGGAATAACCTTGGAGGTCAATCATCACTGCAAAAGTGGATAGTAGACGTCACGTAGTACTTGTGTACCAAATTTCAGGTAAATAGTTCAAACGGTTTGTGAGCTACAGTTGATTTAAAGTCAAATAGACAGCCACGGTAGTGTATTATATAAGAAGATTGGTAACATTTTAAAGTCAATTCTAACTTACACAGACAACCAATGCAACAACACTATAATAGGTGCGACATGCTCATGTTTTCTTTTTCTAGTTAAGATTCTGGCTGCTGCATTCTGCACTAACTGCCACCTATTGATGTATTTCTTAGGTAGTCCTGTAAGGAGTGCATTGCAGTAACCTTGTTGACTAAAAACAAAAGTGAGAGTTAATTTCTCAGCATCTTGCAGTGTGACAACAAGTTTAAGTTTTGCAATGTTCTTTATTTGAAAAAATACAGTCCTAGTAATCTGATTAATATACGGTTTAAAGAGTCAGAGTCCATGATTACGCCTAAATTCCTAACCCCTGCCTTGACTTTTAATGCTAAGGGATCAAGATAATTTCAAATAATCTCATTATTTCCATTTTTGCCAACCACAAAGATTTCTGTTTTTTCATTATCTAGTTTGAGAAAGTTACTGCTCATCCATTCAGAAATACTAGGAAGGCACTGGAATAGACAACCCACAGTGTCAGGGTCATCAGCAGCTACAGATAAATAAATCTACCTATCATCTATATAGTTGTTGTAGCTCACCTTGTGTTTTGAAATGATCTGGCCAAATGGAAGCATATAGAATAAAAAAAAAACAAAGTGCCCAGAATAGATCCTTATGGTACATCATACACAATATCATGGACCTCACAAGTATAATCACCACAACTAACAAAGATGGTCTTCTGTTCTTACGATAGCCATTTAAATCTACAGTTCAAAATGACTCGAATTTCTCCTTAAATTAATTTAAATATTGCTATTCTTCTGCTGTTATTTGTAATTTCCCATGTTAAAAATCCAAGTTCCTAATCAAATGCTCACCAGTTTGGCCTTGGCCTATCATTATGAAAGAGCAGCCGTCACTTTTTCAGACAAAGGTTTTACTAGTCTATATTCATTGATATTTAGTCATATAGATGATCCTCAGATGTCATAATCATTCATCCCCATGATTTTGCACAGTGCAATAACACACAAAGTTTTAATGTTAATTATAAAGAATAAAAGGATATTTCAAGCTTTCACAAAACCTACAAGTAGTATATATTTGTATGTTTAATAGAGAAATCTTTACTTAGTTGAATGCAGCGTTAGGCTTTCTTTCCTAATTCCATGTTGATGATGTCATCAAAGAAAAATGTTTTCTTGGGAATAAAAGATTTAAATACTGGCACAATAATTTTATTTTCTTTGTCCTCAGCCCTGTAGTGACCTGACAGAGGCAAATGAGTGCAGTACCCATGTGTTGCATTTCATCAACCAGTAACCCTATATTGGAATCCATATAACCCATACCTTATTGTTTTTCTAATGGTGTGAACACTATATCAAGAAAAACAAAATTCTCTGGACTGCACCTGAGCCTCTGCACTTTAGCTAATAGCTCTGTTTTCCCACTGACCTGAACATTTCAGTCCACTACTTCAGCACAATTGTGCTTTCAAGACTAAGTTTTCTATTTAAATAAATAAAGCTTTGATGCTTATAATGTTTCAGCTGTGCACATTTTCACTCTTTTGCTTGCCCTATAAAGATTACAGAAATTATAGTAATTAAGTAAGATTTATTAAGAAGTATTAGTTTCAATATTTTGAACAAACAGAGGTGCACACTGTATCGAAACATGATCACACCAGTATATTAAAACTCTGAATTACCTCACATTCTCTGTTACTAAATTATAGTTGATGCTCAGTAATCAGCCCTCTCGCACCACTTTGATGAAGTTCTATGATTTGGCTCTCAGGACTCGAGTTTCACCTCTTGTGCCCTTTGTTCCATACATAACGACAACCTTCCCACCCAAGTGGAACAGACTGCGAGAATGCTCCATGTGCGTCATACTTAGAGTAGAATACACAGCACCCCAATGTGGTGTACTTTTAAAGTGCAGTACTGTACCAAAGTGCTCAGATCAAAGATTAGTCAGGTTTGTCTTTTGCCATGCAAAGGAAATGTTTCTGCTTTTATGCTCTAGACTGTTTTTACAGATCCTGTAGATTTGAAGTTAGATTACCTTTGTTACTATGAAAAGTCAAAACAGTTGATGTCAATACCAGTACAAATCTGAGATGAAATGATGATGAAAGTCAAAATGTAACCTGCCAGGTTTTTTTATTGCAGGAGATGGTAAAGAAAAAAGTCTGCTAGAGGTTCTCATAATCACAGTGGCTCTACATAAATGCATGAAGAATATTTCTCTTGTTGGGGTACAATTTTTACTATAATTCTCTGGATCAGTGAAGTTTCCATTTGTCTACCTACAGTATTTCTCATATGATACTTCTCAATAAAGAGACGTAGGCAGACAAACTCTGAACTTCTCCATCCATTTTTCATTACATGGGCAAAGAGAGCTAAAACCTACTCTGGCAGCTTTCAGAGTGCAGCAGAAATCAACCTTCCTCACCCTTCCTCACATCACATTTATTCCTATTGAACCAATATAGAGCTGCATATTCAGGGCTAAACCAGATGGACACAGGTAAATGTCATGCTTTTAGTGGCCAGGCTTGGCTTCACCTGGTATCCTGAGTGGTGAAGCACACTGTGCCCTTGAAGTTTTATGTTCAAAATAAAATCTAACCCACAATGTGTAAAAAGTATGTGTTTTGATTTGTTTCCATACACAATCATTATTGCATCTGCCTCGTTACTTTTACTGCATATCCAGTGTGTATTGCATGCTACAAGAACTGCTTTGACATTTTGTTTCATCTTTCAGCAATCAGCTCAATAGCATATCATCTAAATCTTCCTCATTGACTAATGTGGACTTTGTGGCTGTGCTCCTTTTCAGACTTGCTTAATTCATTTCAGTCTTGGTTATGCCCTGTTGCTTTACGCTTGTCCTTCATTTAGGTGTTGACATGTTTAAATAATAGTGATTGTCGCAGCAAGCTCATGTTTCTCAAGTTCAAAGAATGGGTTTTGCATGCTCCATAGGGTAAAACACCTTAAGTGGAAAATTATGTTTTTTTTTTTAAATGACTGAGAACTGTAATTCACCCTCGGCCCATTTATTGATCAGAACCTTTGTTGCTTGTACCCCCACCTTAATCCCATTATTACCAGGGCTCCATACAGTAAGCACATCTATAGGATGTGCTATTAACTGAAAAAGATCTGTTTGAAGTCGGTCCATAGATGGGGGTGACACATTTCATTCTTAAATGTTAAGCACACACAGTAACTAATCCTGGACCAGGGTCTAAAACAAGCTTAGAGATAACTCATTCATCTTGTGTGATTTTACTTGAAATCTGCAATATCTTAAAGAAATAGATTTTGATTGAAATGAAGAAGTACAAATTTAGAACAGCCATATATTTCTATCCACTCTTCCCTGGTCAGGGTTGTGGGCAGCAAGAAACATTCTAGAAAGCAATGTCCACCAGGATGATAGCACCTGGGATGGGAATCCAGTCCATCAGAGATAGAGTGACCAGGCATCCCTTTTTTTCCAGGACATTCCCATTGTTAGGCATTGCATCTCATTTTATGTATTACATCCAGGAATTTAACAATATGTCCTATTTTAAATTGTCAAGTGTGGACGAGTGAGGAATTACAAGTCCCAAGCAAAGGAATGTTGGGGTGCCAAGATGGTCATCTCTGTTTACTTCCTTTAAGCATTAATGAAATATACAAGCGGCCAATGACACAGAGGCAACAAAATAAATAAAAACAAAATAGCCCCAGTCAGGCTTTGTATTATCATTTCTCAGTTTCACAGGAGCTCCATCCATGTCGTGCTCAGCTCACAGAATGCATCCTTTCACCAGTCCCATGATTTATGTCCAGGAAAATGGAAGGGGCGGAGTCAGGTGTTCTCACTAAGCATGTTCTCAGTGCTGTGGGAAAAATAGGAAAGGACATAATAAACGACCCGGGGTGGTATCACTTACCTTAGAGAAGCCCTGAGGGTGATACCCAGATGCACATGCGCGACACTGGCTATTGAAAAAATTTGATGAAACTCCAAGGGGACAACAATACAAATTGATATGACGTCTATGTTTACTAGACTCTCCGGATTAATAAATTGTGTTCCATTTTGAAACTGCTATATATTAATTCTGGTCAGACTGATCACAGGGAACACCAAATGGAATAACACTCACAAATCAGTCCATCTGTACATTATTGAAAAAGAAATTAATCAAATGATTAAAAGTATGTGAGAACCTGCCACCTCCACACAAAGGACACCTGAGCTATGTATGAAAGCAGAAACTTTTTTATATAATGCAAATTATAATCTTATCAGATTTGCCACAATGTCATCCAGGTATAGAGCAAAACTGCAAAAAATATTTCAATGTACTGTATACAGGGGGTCCTCAGGTTACGACACAGTTCTGTTCCTACAACAGTGATGTAACCCAAATTTTGGTGTAAGTCGAAACACACTCTAGCCTAAGTAACTTACCTATCTTAACACATTTGGAAAATCATAAATCTAGAACTTAAAAACACAAAATCTAAGCCTCAGAAAAAGGAAAAAGACATAAATATACTGTACTGTAAACTGTACTGTAGTAACAGAAGAAATGAGTGAAAAAAAATCCTTACCTTTATTCCTTCTCATGTCTCAATTTTTTTAAGTTTTTATGGGAGTGAGTGTTGTAAACTCGAAGCGTTGTATGTCGAAACGTTGTAACCCGAGGACCCCCTGTATAAAAGAGAGTTCAGGTGGAAGAAAATTCATACACTCCATAACCTCAGAACTGAATTAAGTGAAAATGAAAACAGAGGCAGTTTTGACGTCTGGATGTAAAATAAAGCATTCTTTGCAAGATTATAAATCAACATCAGTATAAGACACTCTGTATCAGTTATAAAAACAAAACACATGGAAAAAAATCACAAGTTAAGAAGAAGTTTGTCTACATTCAGCCTGTAAAAGAATAATAATGTGCATTTATATTAGCATAAAATGTGGTGTTTAAAGCTGTGGATTTATTTTAATGCACATACAGACGTTGACAAATTTGCTGCCTCTAAAATAACTTGAAACTGACAGAAGTAATTGGTACTGCTCATTGCTTAAATAAATCTAACATAAATCAGACTTTGCCTTACACTTTTGATTCAACAGAAAGTTTCAAATAATAAAGCAAATGAAAATGGCATGGACAAAAATGATGTGACCCTTAACCTAATATTTTATTGCATGACCTTTAGAAGCAATCAGTGCAAACAAGCAATTCCTGAAGCTTTCAGTGAGACTTCTGCACCTGGCAACAGGTAGTTTGACCCACACGCCCTGAGCAAACTGCCCTGGTGTGTTAGGTCTGAAGGGGGCCTTCTCCGGACTGCATGTAACAGTTTTTTCCATAGATGTTTAATAGGATTCAAATCTGGCATCATCCAAGGCCACTTCAGAATAGTGCAATGTTTTGTTTCTATCCATTCTTGGGTGCTTTTATTTGTGTGTTTTGGGTCAGAATGCTTTGATAGTCTTGAGATTTCATTGTTCCCTGCACAGACTCAAGGCACCCCTTGCCAGATGTGGCAAAGCAGCCCCAAAACATAACCAAGGACAAATTATTTATAATTTTTTTAGGTCAACCAGCAAATGTGTCCAGGCCATTTAAGAATATCTTTGTAGAATAAGCCTTTATCTCTTTTCACACTGCTTTGCTTTAGTCGATGACAAATCAAAGGCATGCAGAGATTCATGGGACAATTGCTTGTTATTTTATCTCTTTTCAAGAGGCATACAGCACTTTTTCAAAACAGATTTTTCCACATCAACAAACTGCTACCTTTGAAAGGTAACAATGTTAGAGTGCCATAGCAGTTCGCGCTGAGCTTCAGGTTTCTTGTATTCTGGGTTTATGCTCCATGCCTTGTCATTGTCTTTGTGGAGTATGCACATTCTCTTTAGTGTCTACTTGGGTTTTAATGTGAGTAATCTGTCCTTTTTTTCCACATTCCAAAGATGTTCAAGTAAGGTTCTTAAGTCTGGATGCTTTTGCTTAATCCTTTACTTACATTTTAAGAAACCCACATCAAACATACCACACATGCAGTACATTTCACATTATTTACAAATAATTATTTACATTATTTGTAAAATAATAATTCAAATAAACACATATTTAAACATAGAGGTTGGATTAATTGCTGATTTTAAATTGGTTGGAACAGTGAGTGCAATGGACTGCTGCCACAGGGTTAGTTCCTGCCTTGGATACTGCCAGGATAATCTCTGGTGCCATGACCTTAAATTACATTAAGCAGATTTGAGAATGTTAGGTTACGTTGTTTTCAAAGTATGTAAGAAACTACTAGCATAAAATATAAATAGTTTTATCAAGCAAAGCAATTCAACCATTTATAGTAATCCTGTATAAGATAACAAAGCAAAATGCCTTCAAAAACAATTCCTGGTGGATTGAAAAATATAAGATAATCAAGACATTCCACCCAAAAATGATATTTTGTTTAAATGTTACTCACCCCATGTGCTTTGATGTGGTGGCCCAGAAAAAAATTTTTATGTCATGTTTTCATGCAAAATGAGAGAAAAATGTTTATGACATAAAAGAACATTAATGGTGACCACCACCTGTCTGGTCAAGACTCCTGTCTTCAATTCAGTATTGTGAGTAAGATGTCTTTCCTGCTGACATTCAATGTTACGTTTTCAGGAAGTAACCGTTAATAATATTTTAGAAAAAAATACACACATTTTGCACATTTTGACCATAGAAATAGATAATGCAGTGTGAATTATGTGAGATTTTATTTTTTAATTTTTACATTTTTTAAGGTTGATCTGCAAAATTTCTAAATATGTATCATTTTCCTTTGTATTCTGTTGACATGAAAGTCAGTCTTCAATGCATATTGATGATCTCCTCCCGTGCCTCAACTATATCTGTAACTAGAAAGATGCAAACCTCCTCTAACTGAATGCTAATAACATGGAACTGATTGGCGCAGCTCCTTCTAGATAAATATTTTAACCTGTCAAATCATCTCACATTTCATACTTGGGTTTCTCAGTGTCTCCTTTTGCTAGATAAAGACCTGCTCTCAGACTAATCTCACTGTGAAATTTTGTGTCTGGACATAATTCATCATTTAGACTTCAACCTTGACAAAGAAGCTGCAGAGGATACTGCAAAGAGCCTAAAAGTCAGCTGAGGAAAACATCACAGCACACCCTAGACAAAAGACCATGTAACAAAGCCAGTAGTACACTCCAATGTAAGAAGAGTTCTCCATTTGAACCAGGAGCAACAACAGCAACACCTCCACACAAAATTGAATATTATCCTTAAAGACTTGGTATCATAAAACTGTTTATTTGTGCCAAGATAAACCAGAACTCTATATAGTTGGTAAACAGCCGTCCTCTTCTGTGTTATATGTTTGTCTGTCTCTTTTATCTCAATATATATGCAGTTATCATGTTTTTTAATCCTTGTTTTGTCGATAAATTGTATTATTCTGTTTTCAGAGTGGGGCGGCACGGTGGCGCAGTGGGTAGCGCTGCTGCCTCAGAGTGAGGAAACCTGGGTTCGCTACATTTTCTCCCCGTTTCTTCCGGGTACTCCGGTTTCCTCCCACAGTTCAAAGACATGCAGGTTAGATGTATTGGCAATTCTAAATTGTCCCTAGTGTGTACTTGGTGTATGGGTGTGTGTGTGTACCCTGCGGTGGGCTGGCGCCCTGCCTGGGGTTTGTTTCCTGCTTTGCACCCTATGTTGGCAGGGATTGGCTCCAGCAAACCCCCGTGACCCTGTAGTTAGGATATAGCGGGTTGGATAATGGATGGATGGATGTTTTCAGAGTGTGCTTTCGTTACCCTGATAAAACTCTAACAGCCAGATGTTGTCTCCTACAGAGAAAGGTAAGGAAAATACTGTAAAATGGGAGACTTGCCAAATTAATTGATTAATGGCAATATAAAAAGCAAACTGAGAACTGTTTTTTAACATCAATCGATCAACTCTTTTTCTCACATGCATTCACCATTTCCTAAGTGTTTTTCATAACCCTGGGTAGGCAAACCAGAGATTCCTTATTTCCTACATTAATTTAGCATCCCTAGGTAGAATGGAACCAGGCACCTCTGTTTGATTCCTTACTCATGTTCCTATATTATAAAGAAATGTCATTTGGTTTGTTCTGCAGAAGTGTTTTTAATGGTTTCCTTTTCTTCATTTCTGGACATTTAGAGGTTTTTTTTCTATATTAAAAGATTTGCCACATTTATGGGTGTTTGCAAACCAAATAACTGCCATTTCAGCTTGGGGCTAGGCTTCCAAGGGTGAGGCCTAAGAACAGGGCACAGCTGTCTTTTTTATATTTGATTTTGTTGACAGCAACCCTATTTTACTTTTTTGTGTGACAGGATCACAACCATTGACCTATAAGTCTCTTCTGCGCATACAGAAATTTATAAATACCAACACATTACACCATGCTGCTTATCCTGTGTTAAGCCGATATAACTGAGATTTCCTGATGCTTTATCTTCAGGCTTTCTCAAAGCTTTGTTATATGCTCATAATGAACATTTCTTCAGTTGTGGGCTGCTGCTTTCTGAGATTTTCTATTGAAGTCTATTTTGGTAACATTTCAATCAAAATTGAAGACCAGTCTTTCCTCTGCTATTTCTTGAACAATTCCCTTTGCATTTTCAAACGTGAGCATGGAGAGTCTCTTGCGTGGGCTGATCTTAAGGCAAATTAGGGGAAGGAACAAGTTACAGGGAAGCCATTAATTCAGACTCTGCTTTCTTATTCAGAATGGAAGAAAATCCAACAGATATGTGACATCACTTCTGGATTGAGCCCCACTCCACCCCTTTCAGTTAGTCGACATACAGTAAAAGAGCAACAGTTCAGGAAATGGGCGTCATTTGATCAGCAATGCTCAGAATGACAATATGTCAACACTGAGCAAATTTATAAACTTCTTGACTATATTGCTTTTGCCTTAAATGAATGGCATTTGTCACTTTTGGAACCCCAAAATTTCTTGTGTCTATCTTTGCTTAATTCTATAGCCTGTTTGAAGTAGATTCCTACCGTGCTACCCCATCCTACACTTTATATAGTGCATTGTTCTCCATTCTTCAGGTCAGGATTTTTCACATTTTCTGTCAGTGCTGCAATAGTGCTTTCTGCCAATTTGTATTGTGTTCATAAGTCTGTCAGTCATCTTGTTTGGTTTCTAAAGAATTTGCACAATTAAATGACCTCAACGTTAAATTTAAACAATGAAAGCCTGACAAGTTGCTGGCATTGATTTTGCTATTGTGAAATATCATATATGAACTTTGATTTGTTTGGTTTTGGTTCCCATTGTTGGAATTGTATAACGTATTTGACCTTATCACCCTGAAATGAATTAAGAAGGTTCAAAAATAAATATATGGCTATTTACTTATTTTAATACCCTTTGCCATTTTTATTTTTTCTGTTTTTAACTCTTTGTATCTGGCATGACCTTCATATCAATAAAAACAACAGATTGCAACTTAACCACTCCAATAGTGAGAATGTTTCCTTCATCTGTGACTCAAGGCTTCATATTGGATACTGGAAGTGTGATATCAACAACAGTTCCACAATTTACACACATAAGAGGCTGCAGTCATTTCTCAATATTCTGCTTTCCTCTTTCCTATCCTCTGTATGTCCTTGATTATTGAGTGTAATGATTCCAGACTGTTTTGATGTGAGAAGCAGTTCATGAATGGATATTGAAGTAACATAGAACTGAGCTACTGCTCACCATTAGGGAAAAATTTCTAGGTTCATTTGCTCTGTTTGTATGGTTGGAACAATTAAGACAATGCTAGATCTTTTTTTTTGCTATCTCAGGGCCTGCTGTGGGGCAGCTTTTATCTTAGGTAAACTTCTCAATACAGTCTACTGACTTGAAGTTTAACACTATGTTGGGAGAGATGCCCTCTTTATCACTGTACATAAGTATTAATTTGTTAATCTTTTAAAGAAGCAAGTATTCAATATTTGAGAATTTATTAATGGAATCACAGTAGCACTGCTGAAAAGTGATGTCATCTTGCCTCAAGATGCTATATTCTATTTTGGTTTTCTGGCTGAGGTAACTTTTTTATGTAGTATGTATGTACTCCCTGTGCTTGCATACTGTAGGTTTACACTCGCAGACCAAAGATTAGGGAAAGTGGGTGGTGATGGGTTTTATTCAGGACCAATGATCTTTGCACCTGTTGCTACTTAGCATGGTCCTTAAATATGAAAAAAAGGTTACTTGTGGAAAAGTAAGTACACCCTATGGAAATTACTTTTGTAACATATTTGCAGAGGCAAACAGTAGATCTTTATGCAACAGTGCCTACAGATAAAAGGTGATATATTTGAATAAAACAGGAAAAAAGGAAATTTTGCATTTTCAATCATTTATTCAACAAAAATATCAATGGATGTAATGATCTTCTAGGGAAAAAGTAAGTAAAAACCTCTAGATTGATCTATTAACTACATTTAATTGACACACTTCATTAAAGAAAGGCTAGTGATTACACTAAAATAAATCAGAGGTGACAGTTATCCATTCATCCATCCATAATTGAAAAATATTAATTCAGATAAAGGGTTACGGAAGCAGGAAGCATCAAGCAGCATGAAGGAACCCAACCTTGGATAGGGTGATATTCCACCACCGAGCCCACTCAACCTGATTCACAAGAAACCATTTTAGAGTTGTTGACTTATCTAACATGCACAATTTGTGGAGTTTGTAGGAAAACTGGGGCAGACCTAGAAAGAAAATTCAATCCCCAAACAGACCGCACTTAAGTCAGAAACAGCATCTGTAATTTTGGTGCAGTGAGAAAGTAGTACTCACCACTGTGCCACCAGATTTAGTTAAACATTAAAAAAACAATTGTTTAAAGCAGTTGAAGCATTATCTCTAGACATATTTTTATTGTAGTGGGAGCAATGATTCATTGTTGGCTACATATAACTGAAAATCTTCAGAACTAAATTTAGGCCTATGGCACCCAATAATTCTAACCAAGTATTATTTAGCAGCAGTATGCATTAAGTATTTTAAATTCATCAGTAATTATCTTTTTTTATCAAAACATAAATATTGTTGTATGCATTTGGCATTAAAGAATCAGCTTTAGTGTAGTGAAATATTTCTGCAGGGAAAGACCTGCTTTGCTCCTATATCTTCAGATATCAGTGTACCAAATGCCTTCTGAATGTGTAAATTACATATGGAGGTCATTTGCTGAGACATGCAATATATTTATTGCAGAGTGGTACTATCTGAAGGCCAAAAGGAACACAATTCACTGGACTGAATTACTTGAAAACACGTGTCAAGTGAAGTTTCCATGTTTTTCAGTTTTATACTTGGTGGAAAGTACCAAATATTCCATTAGATTGAATATAAAAACCTGTTGATAATATATGAAGCTTATCATGGCCTCCTGCAGCACTACAATCCTGTTTGCCTATTCTGGTAAACTGATACTGACAATTCTGTCATTCTCCAGACTACCCCCGGTTTGTGGAAGCTTCAGTTGTATTGCAACCAGACTTTAAATATCCTTTTGAATGTAATTTGATTGGCTAACTCGGTTTATTCTTTTAAAAGGCTACTTAAAATTCATTTTGGGAAGCCATTTGACCTAGCCTGATATTGTTCACTCTTTCTCCAGGTACTCCTAATGATTATTTTCTCATGGTCTTCTAACATTATGTATTTTTATTCTTGTTTATTGTATTTGTTTCTAATTCATAGTTTTTTGTTTCATGTTTTTATTATTTAGTCTGTGTGTAATGTTCAATAATAGATTGGCACTACGGTTATTCATTTGATCTTTTCTGTGCTTTTATTCTTATTGTACCATTTTGAATATTTGCAAAGTGCTTTGAGCATGAGAAGCACTTGTGGAACGGGACCCGGACACAGACAGGCAGACAACGGTTTTGCACCCAACACACTCATATTTATTTACAGTTATTTACAGTAAAGTCCAGTGCTCAACCCAGTGCCTCCAGCACCAATTCCCCAAAGTCCAGGCCTCACAGTCTCCAATGCCTTCCTTCTGGCCGCCTCCACTCCTCTCTCTGAGCTCCGTCCTCTTCCACCCGACTCTTGGTCCCGAATGAAGTGAGGCGGCCCCTTATATAGCAGCCCAGATTGGCTCCCACTGCTTCCCGGCAGTCCTCCGCGGTCACACCCCCGTGTGGCGAAAGTGCCGGCTGCGCATCTGGAAGCCCAGTCTTCTTCCCCCCAGCACTTCTTGGTGTGGTGGAAGTGCTGAGGTCCAGGGTTCTTCAGGCACCGGGGCGCTCCCTGGCAGTGGCCACGGGTCCCTACAGCGTTTTGCTTCCAAGCCCTCTACCCGTGGCCCCCAACACAACCAGGGTGATCGCCCCCTTGTGGTCTGGAGGAGGCACAAGCCATTCTCCGGTCCTCCTGGGTGTCCTGGCTGGGTACCAGCCCCAGCCGCCCGCCACACACTATATACATAAGATATAATCTATATACATAGAGTGTATTAATATTATTATTAAATTATGTTCTATTTCTCTAAATACACTGTAAACAATTGATTGGGCAAGGACAGTCTGTGTACCAGAAGACCTATGAAAAATATATTAATGAGATGGTCCATCCAGCAATTGTATGAGCAAACTTAGTCCACCACAGGGTCATAGGGATCTGGAACATGTCACAGTAACAATGAACATTAGCAGAAACCAAAATTAATTTATTAATTATGCTCTCACGTACATACACATACTCATATTCAGTTAATTTAGTGTTAAAAATGATTATAAGGCACAGTTGCTGGAGTACCTGGAGAAAGAAAGACAGCGAACATAAACTCCCCACAGGTAGTGACCTAGCAGGGAGCTGAACCTAAATTCCTACAGGTATGAAGCATACCTGTTTACCACCAATCCATTCGCTTTAAAGATTATAGTAAATAAACACATTTCAGAGATCAAATTAAAAGCTATGTCAAGTTCTAAAACATAATGGTTTTTAGGCAAGATTCAGAATGTAAACCAATTAAATACAGTAAATCAATAAATAAAGGAGGTAGGTATATAGGGGTGACCGCATACTTAGATCAAACAAATCCAAACAAGCAGCTACGTTTCCAAAGCTGTTTGGCAAATGCAGATATCATGTACTAACAAGAAAAGGATTCCATTTAATTATTCCTTCTAATGCCCTCCAAAAGACCCCTAAGCTGTTTGCCTTTCTCAATCCGAGTGGCCCTGCATTCCAAGAAACTGGAACTCAACGTCGAAAAGCTTTGCTAACTCTATGGGAATCTCTCCCCAAGCAGTAAACAATCTTATCTTGAGGAGTTACTGACATGTGGCAGGACTGGCTGGTGTCAGGAAAGGGAGACGAATGAGGTGGTGGTAAGCGAGATTCATTCAGGTACATTTCATGAATTAGATGACAGGCCTTTCCAGGGTGGCTCGACAATAAGCAGAGGTCATTTAAAAAAAGTGATGATTAAGAAAAAACACTTGAATAATAGAACCTTGTTAAAAGACTCAACCTGCCGTTTTCTTTGATACTGGTTACCAAATGTATGAAATGTTTGAAAAACATCTTTTTAGAATTAACTTCTGATAGAAGCTTTTGAGCACCCAATGCTTCCAGGTTGGGCTCCAGCCCCCTGAAATGCTGACTGGATTAAGCAGGTTTGAGAACATCATGTCATTGATATTGGGATTTTCAGCAGGTGGCACTGACATCTCTTAATTCTGCTTTTAGTTTGCATGTTTTATTGTGTACAGATGGGTCGTTCTTAAAAACTCCTGTTTCTTCCTAAACTCTAAACACATGTTCTTGTTACATTTTCTTTTTTTTATTTGTATATTTTGAGAAATCAGAACATTACAATGATATGGTACTCAATCAACGAAATAAAAATAACATAACAGACACAATCATTTACTTTAAAATCAATACCAAAAAAAGAAATGGAAAGATGATTAAATAAAAACAAGATTCAACCACCCAAAGTTGCATTTTCTGACTCAGGTTATCATATGTGTTCTGTTCTGTAAAACTTCTGGTTATGCTTCCTTAATGCTCGTGTTATTTTTGGCTAAGTTTCAAACATCCTGCATTCTTGAAATGGGATGACATGATTAAGAAATGGAGACATGGTTGCATATCATGATAGGTTTTATTAATTCATCAATCCGGACTCTGGATCCACTCTTTCTATTGCATTGTCGAGGGGGACTCTTGTCTAGCCTGGCAGCATTGGGTTCCGAAAAGGAGAAACTGTACAAGGTGTGAATCCGATGCAGGACACACTTATTCAAGGAAATTCTAGACATTTTAATCAGCTAATTGGAAACTGGATGAGGAGGAAATAGACAAACACATGAAGAACACACATAAATACACATATGCACAAATAAATGGAGAACACACATAAATACATTGTTTTGAAGGGATTAGGTAAAGGTGGCTGAAGACTATCCCAACAGCATCCACAAAAAACAATCCAGTTATGGGGGCTAATCCATAGGAGGGCCCACTCTTGCACACATTCACATAAAGACCATGTAGACATGGGAAAAACTTGCAAAATGTACACAAGCATCAATGTTGGGTAGTAGAATCAAAGTAAATGAATCTGTAAGATAGCAGTGATGAAAGTGCCTATCCTAGAAAAAAATTGGAAGCTCCAAATGTTGCATATTTTGATATGTAATACAGCTTTATTTTAACAAATGTTAACAAATCCACTGAGAACAAATCTTCTTTATAACAAAGCTGGCATAAAATGCTCTGTAGCTGTAAGAAGACGCTATATAGTGCCTGACCCGACACAAATTGGACACGGAGGCACGTATAAAAATAAACCACTTTTATTTTCTTCAGCTGGAGGGCACGTCTTCCTCGTAATCCCTCCAGCCACAGCACAGTCCCAAGCACAGTAATCATCACAAAACACTCTCTTCTCTCACCACCACTCCTCCTAGGCAAGCTTTGTCCTCCTCCTCCCGACTCTGGCTGGTGAGTGGTGGTTGCTGGCTCCCTTTTATTGGGTACCCAGAAGTGCTCCAGGTGCTTGATTGGTGACATCTGCCTGCACTTCCAGGTAAGGCGAAACCAGTGCCCCTGCTGCAGCACCCCCTGGCAGCGCCTGCAGACCCCACAGAGCTGCACAGAACTTCAACCCCCATGCAGCCCTGGGGAAGTCTGTGGCACCGCTGCAACCCAGGGAGGCTGCCATCTAGTGTCCAGGGGGAGATACTGGGCTTCCCACCATTGTCCCCCTGGCAGATGTGGTGAAGGGGTGTCCTGGCCAGGCATGGACCCCGGCCATCCATCAAAAGCATATGCAAATTCATGTACCAATCCACAAAAGTGTTGTGCAGTCTCCATATACTGTTGTATATGCCTATATGCCTACTGTAGAATACAAAGTTATTATAAGTGAAAACGTATTGGTATTTCATACATACTGTAGTTTTTCCATCTACTATATAATAAAATGCAAAGGTCTGTGTATGTGCCCGCTCCCTACGAGCAATCTGATTAGTCAGTTTGGCTTTGGTGACATGATTGAAAGAGAAAGTATCATGCAAGAGAGGTTGAGACACATGAGGAGGAGTAAAGGAGTAGAAGCCACACCAAGAGAAAGCCAGGAAGTATAAAAGTGGACAGGAGATGAGTAAGGCACATGAGAATTACAGAGTCTGAGAAGCAGGCTTTACAAGAACACATTTAAAAAAGAGGGAGCGCCAGGCAATAAAACACACGAGGATACCAAGGGAAGACATATGAAGAATGCTGAAGGTACACTCAAGGTAAGAGATATCAAATGTTTTAAAATGTATTCTGTTACCTGGCTAGTAGTAGTAATAAATAATTTTTATCCACTATGCCATGAAAATAAAAAGTGAAATCTTTTGAAACTGAAATGCATTTTATGAAGATAGGAAGCTGGAGACCAGAAATGTCTCATAGCAGAATCATAGAGGTTTGAATACAGCCATGATATTAACCAATTGAGAGCATGGGGTGAGGGGGGAGTCATGGATAAGGAGCACTTGTAGGAACTGCAAGCATTTCTTCTCTGCTAAAAATCCATTACCGTAAGTACGTGGCCACTGGCAAGTCTTCTTAAGTTTTCTGGATTGAATCAACTCAAAGACTTGGGAAAAATAAGGAAGATGGTGTTGCCTCTTACCCTAATTAAGTGATTTTAGGTGAAGATGGCAACATGAATGAGCAAGCAGCGGATGAAGCAGATGAGAGCATGTGGAGCTGTATAGAATGAGCCATGAAACATTGGGTCAGCAGCAATGGTAGTGCCACAGGAGGGCGGCCAAAGAATGGCTTGATCAGAATACATATTCATATTATTCTTATGCTAAATCTATCTCTGATTCTCAAGTGTCTTATAATGTCCTGGAACACATCTATGTCATTAACCAAGGCTTTACTGTACTTACTACAAAGTTTCCATAAAATTAGGTTTGTTTGATTTGATCATGAATTTTCAACAGCTTAATGTGACTCTAAGCTAACCAACTCAGCTTCTTTCATTTGCCTTAATTTCCCTTATTTGCTTCAAACATTCATTCATACTGTAAACACGCAAAATAAAATATGCCGACTTAAGGAACTATCATTTCATTCTTCATCATCATCATTATTATTTTCACTCTGTTTATCCTGATGAGAGTCATGGTACCTACAAAGTGAACTCTGCTAAATGGCCCATCCTAACCTTAGCAACTTCTTTCAAATACTGCCATTGGAATTCCTAAAAACTCACAGGTTACTTGAGAAATACAATTCCTCTAGAAAAGCCTGCAAGTTGGGATCTTCACCCAGTAGGTTGTAATTTGTATAACTCCTGTTTGAGGCACAAAAGGGGAATTCTAATAACATGCCCACACCACCTTAATTAGCTCTTGCCAATACGGAAAAGCAGCATTTCTACCCTTGTGTAAGACTGGTAACCCAATTTCAGCCACTTGTACTCACAATCTCAAACTTTCTGTCCCTATCCAGCCACCAAAATCATAAGTGTAAACTGGGAAATAGACTTATTCATAAATTAAAAGATTTGGGCAAAGACTTGACTCCTGCTTTACCGCCACTGTCTGCCCTGTAGAGCAGCTACTACTGATGCACCTATTCATTGGTCAAACTCACAAGCACTTCTTCCCTCACTCACAAACAAGACCTCAAAACACTTTAACTCCTCCATTTGGGGCAGTTGCTCATCCCTTACTGGAAGAGAGTAGGCCACTCTTTTCCAGGAGAGGACCATGATCTGAAACGTGAGCATACTGATTCTCATTCCAGGCATTCCATTCCATTCTCAGTTGCAAACTGTTCCAGTGTCCACCAAACATCACATTATCTGGAACCAGAAAAGATAGAACCCTGACAGTAAATTCTCCAAGCTAGACACACTCCAGTCCTTGGGTGCCCCTTGATAAGAAGTCTATAAAAAACAAGAACAGGAAAGGACATTTGATGCACCTTTGGTGAAGTCTGGCACCCACATTGAACAGAATGAACCTAATATCAAGTAAAGGAAAACAATACTTGCTCAGCAACTACGGGAATGTAATGGCATGCAGTAGTCTCCATCTAAACCCAGACTTTTGAAGCACATCGGTAATGGCAGTGCTGAGCAAAACAGGTGGAGTCTGAATGAGGGAGAATACAGCTGGCATCACCACAAAGTGCTAGTGCTTTGCTGTGCCTACAAGCAGTCCCAGTGCATCCAAAGATAAGAGTTTTCTTACTGCTCACAGCGTAATTAATAGAGCTGCCTCGGAGGGCATTTGAAATCTAGATGTCACAGGTTCACGGTTGACTACCAGCAGTTACGGCTCCGCAAAATTTGTGCGCTAGAATGGATAGTGGTGTGACTCCACAACAAAAAAACTTAGCATAGTAGGCTGGATTTGCATTGTGGAGAATTGAAGTGTAGTGGCAGTGCTGTGAAAAAAGGGTGATTGAGATGAGGTTACCAGGTAGCTTCCTTGGCTGACCATTGACAGTTAACACATTACAAAATATGTGACCTGGGAGGGATTGTCGTGTGATTCTATAGCAAAAACGATGCCCCACAAGATACTATAAGATACGAGGTCAAAAGCTTCCAAATCCACAAAGCACATATAGACAGAATTGTCATATCCCCATGAACTCTCAAATATCAGTGCAAGGGTAAAGAGTTGGTTCACTGTGTCCAGGACAAAATCTTCATTGTTTCTACTGGATCCAAGGTTCAATTATTGGAAGAAGTCTCCATTCTAGTACCCCAACATAGGCCGAGGACTGTGATCCCTTGGTAATTTAAAAACACTCTTTTTCCACCTTTTTAAAAATTGGGGACCATCACTTCAATCTGCCAGTCCTAACGCTCCTGCCTATTTAAGATCGGAAGAGGTACAAAGTATATTAGCAAAAATATCCCATCAATACCCAGTCTGTTCTACATTTTCAGTTTGTTCTCATTCACAATGGCAGCCTTACATGAATACATTTTTTGATCACTGCAGAGACCTTAGTGATCCTACTCTGCTGGACCCAGGGGCACTGTATAATGCCTGACCCTGTGCTCTGACACCAAAGAGAATGTGAAAACTAATAAATTCCTAATACAAGAAATTGTATAAGGCAAAATAAAGAACAAAAAAAAAAGAAATGGATCCAACCCCATCCAATCATCTGCCATTGCTTCTTTCAAAGAGGGTGTATCCAACAGATTTACAAGTTCCTCAGATTGTTCCTTCTACCACTTGACAATATCCCTTTATAAAGTCAATGCTTCCCCACCCATACTGAGAAATGCCGAATCAACATCCTTTGTGAGTCATCAAATGATTTCCCAGAACCACTTTAACAACATTTTCCTCTCTCCAACTCAAAGTTGCATCTTGGCAGCCCTGTCTTCCACAGGGGCCCTCTGTTCTGGGGCAATACCAGAGAAGGAGAAAGTGAAATACCGTACAGTAATTGATCAAAAAGTCTGGATCCAGAATCAAACCTTGCAGATGCCATTGCAAAGGACTAGTATGTCTTGATCTATCTCACTCTTGCTTGATGTCCACCTGGCCTTGCACCCAACCCTCACTCTTCAAGCTGTTTAGTTAGCTCATATGGTCATTCCACTCAGCTTTTTTGGACTAAGAATGACTGGGCTGCATGGGTCACCTGGACATCAGATGCTTGCCGGTAAACTTCTGTCCCAGGCCTTGCTCCAGGAGAGAGTCCAAGTCCCCGTTTCACGGAAGTTCTGTTTTATTTGTTATATGCTGCTATGACAATGTTCTTTGTCTGGCCCGTTCCATTATACAAATTTGCCCTGGGTAATGCTATCAGTGGGATGCCAGGCAACCTACTTCTTAGAACAACAGAGGTGCTTAAATCCCTCCCGTCCAGACTACCCAAAGGTCATAATTCTAAAAGGAGTGTTTTAAGGTGATATATGTTATAAAAATCTGAATTTTGTTATGTTGAGTTCAGTCCTGGCCTCCAGAGTTTATCTTGGTGAAATGTTTATATTTTACTTAGGACTGGACATATTTCTTTGTATAAAGACTCCCCTTTTGACAGGTAACATTATTAACACTATTAGCCTTTCTTTGCCCTCCAGCTGCTCTTTATACATCTAGCAGCCGTTCCCCCATTCCACCTGCTCATTGAATTATTACGTGATGACTGACTTATGAATATGAAACTGCTAAGACTTGTCATAGAGGTACCAGGAACTGTTTTTTTTATTTGTATTCCCAATAACTTAATTTTTTATATGTTGCCTGCACCTCCCTATGACTACGAAAAGAAAACAATCATATGGTATTAATATATTTATCGGAGAACAGAAAGATAGAATACTTTATTAGATTCTCACAGTTTAATATGGGTAAGAACTACACCAGTGACTTCAAGTATAACTCCTTACCTACTAGAGCACATCCAGATAAACTCACATTTGTCATCCACATTCATCGTCTCTGCAATGACAACGTCTACTCAAACCTTACTGCTCTACATTATGAATAAGGATCTCAAGTGAGGACAACTTCTTTTCCAAAGTTATGTAACTTGGAACTGTAAAATATCAAATGTATCAGTTCTGAACATTCAGGATGACTAATACAGAAATGTTTTATATGGGTCTTGCTGCCTGCTGAAAAATGCTGTGCTGGTGATTAGGAAAAAATCCATCCATCCATTTTCTGAATATACCATTTATACTAGAGGGTCTGGAATGCTTAAACCTCTCCTGGAAGCTTTCAGTGAAAGACAGAAGCCAATTGGGTCAATGTGGGGTTGGGATATAGGGTAATAAGAATAAGGCAGGAATCAGAATTTGTGCAAAAGTCCAATGAGGACATTGGGAAAATGTGCAGACACCACAGAGTGACCATACCGGTGGCCTTGCCCTGGGGTTTAGTGCACAACTTAATCAAATATTTGAGAAAAGAGCAGATGTTTCCACTTTTTTCTGAAACGTCTACAAGTGCACAGTAGAGTCCGTCAACACTGGCTGAATCACATCCTGCAGAGGGTGGTAAAGGCGGTACAGAACATTACAGACACCTAATTGCCTTCAATTCACAACATACACAACACTCACTCACAGTCTTAGTGAGGCAAACAGAATTATTAAAGACCTCAGCTACCCTGCACACCTGTTTTTCTCAGCACAGTTTTTCTATCCACTGATCATAAGGCTACTGTTATATATATATATATATATATATATATATATATATATATATAAATTTATAGATATATATATCTGTAGTCATGTACATGCGCCTAGGGAACATATTCAAGGCTCTAAAACTGTATGTAATACGATCTCAAGCAGTGAAGGGGTACTGTCACTAACTTCTAATTTTCCATCTTTAGTTCAGATGCTCACCAATTGAACAACGAGTGTTGTTGTTGTTGCTCTAAATTCAAGGGGACACTTCTTGCATCAGGGGGCTCTCTTTCTCTTTGCAGCTTATTTGTTCTGTTAGTTACTCTCCATGCAATTCAGGCATTGCATCTGCTGGTGGGAACAGAGATGACACACATCCGCTGACTGTACTATTAATGAATTATTTTATGACATGTGAAGAAGGTCTTAATCTCTTACAGTGCACAACTTCATTAGAACTTCCTGTCTCTCATATCTAATGAACTACCACCCACTCCCAGGATAACCCCGTATTATATTAGCATAGCAACACCCCCTACTTATATCAGCTGGAACTGCAGATGGGTAACATGGCTTACCTAAGTCTGTCCAGGATACTACATCAGGAGAAAATAAAAATAAAGAAGGTTCCTACTGTTGCAAAAGGTTGATACATCTTAAGCCCCAATTCAGCAATCTGAGTTTCATTTCATCTCTGTAAAACATTAAGGAACCTTTTTACTTGCAGTTTGTTATTTAGTTGGCCATAAGGTGTTGATTACATAAGAATACAGGTGTACTGTGGAACGGAAATGAAATTAAGGCAAATGGCAAAATATAGGCCTCTAGTGTCTTACATCAAAAATAATCCATTAAACACTTCTTAAACTGTGACTTTTATTTGCAATAGGGTTTATTTGCCATTTGCACAAGAGGTCTGAATACCCCCATGTGTCTGAATAAAGTCGTACAAAGATTAGTTTGCACTGTTTGTTTCAATGCTTCAGGAACCTGAATTCAATTCAAGGCCACTCTGGTGGACTTTTGTGCTTTATCTTTGAGTTCATCTGCACATTCTTTGGGTGTTCTTATTTATTTTTTCACAAAACCAAAAATGTGCACGTTGAATAATTGTTGACGCCAAATTGGCTCAGTGACCTTTGTACTTCATGTTGCCTTGTGCATGGTACGCCAGGGTAGGCTCTAGGATCAGAACAAATTATTTAAAGTCTGCTTTAAAAATTCTTCACACAAAAAATTCTTCAGTCTAATTAAACAAGAAGAAAAGTTGCCTCACAAAATATATAGAAGAGTTTCAATTAAATGTATAAGCATGAGGTGGTAGGCAAGTCCATTGGGGTACCAGTTCTGCTATAAAGATTCATTCTTCCTTGATCCTTTTAGCCAAATTAGCTTGTATTTCTTTTTTTTTCTAGCATCTCATTATGTTTGTTAATTAAAATGTTAACTCGTTACGAACTGGAATTCTTCAACAATCTCCACTGTGAGAATGGTTAGCAGGGTTTGATGGAGCGTACTTGTTGCACAAAACGATAAAGGTGTTGGTTTAAAATACAAGACAGAAGAAAATAGGATTTGAAAACATTTTTGTAAATGAGTCAAGGGCCAGTAACCAAAAGAGAAGAAGAGGTGAGGTATGTGGCAAAAAACAGTTAAACATTTGAATCACAAATGTTGCAAACATAAGTAAATAGGACAGGACAAGAGGCCACTAAAAAGCATAGTGTCACATCTAGGGATAACTTGAAAGAGCAAAGCACAAGCTTCATTTAATCTGTCAATCCTACCACTGGCTGAACCTATCCATCTCTCCATTCGTCTAACAATCCATTACTAAACCTAGTTACAGTATTCCAATTTAGAGTCACGGAGTGCAGAAACCCAAGTCGACAGTATGCCTTGCAAAATTATGGAAACTATAATAAGAAATAAATTAGAAAATTACCTAAATGAAAATAATATACTAAATAGCAGCCAGCATGGATTATGAGAGGAAGGTCCTACCAAAGCAATGTTTTAGATTTGTTTTTGAAAAAACAACTGGAATAGTTAACGAAAACAAAGCATACGACATAATTTCACAAGACTTTTAAAATGATACAGTTGTCTCACACCAAAGATTAATTTTGAATCTAGAAGCCGTGGGTATCAGACGTAACCTACAAAACCAGATCTCGAGTACAGTGTAAAAGGAACAGACTCAACACACATAAAAAAGGTTTGGGGCAGCCACCCGTATAATATTTCTGGCTGCAAAGGTTTTCTTGAATTTCAACAGTTGTTGATAGTACAGACTCCAAGACAGAACTGATGAAGGTTGGAAAAGATGGCGGTTTTAAGTGATCAGACAGGAAGTGATGAAGGGTCACCGGAAGTGATGCTGGGTGACCGGAAATGATGTTTTTCTGGCATTAGCCTGGGCACCGGAACAGGAAGTGACATTCTTCTGGGCGCTGGAACCGGAAGTGACATTCTTCTGGGCGCCGGAACCAGAAGATATGTTCTTGGTTCAGATAGGTTTTCCCGCGGCTGGTCTGTAGAGATAACAGGAGAAGGTTTAGTGCACACCGTCCTCCCCTGGCCTGGCGTGGAATTACTTTTACTTGGTCCACACAACGTCCCCCTACTCGCACATGTGTGACAACAGATAACAGGAGAATGCTCTATATGAATTAAGGTCATCAGTGGAGCCCCTCAGGGGTCTGTCCTTGGTCTATTATTTCTTCTGATTTAGATTAATGACATTTATTCATTCTGGTATAGTTAGTAAACCTGTGAAATTTGCAGATGACACTAAAATTGGAGCGATGGCAGGCAATGAGAGGGGCAGCAAAAAGAATTCAAAAAGACCTGGACAACCTTCCAAACTGGGTGAACACCTAGAAAAATACAGTTTAATGTAGAAAAGTGCAAAGTGCTACACATGGGCAAAAGGAACATCAATTATAAATACAAGATGAGAGACACTGTAATACGGGAAGCAACCTCTGGCAAGGATTTAGGGTTTTATGTTGAGAAAACATTTTCATTGACTAAGCAATGTACAGAAGCAATTAAAAAAGGCAAGCAAAATATTAGGTTATTGCATAAAAATTGATGAAATTAAGTCAAAAGACGTTATGCTCAAACTATATAATACACTAGAAAGACCACATCTGGAGTATTGTGTGAATTTCTAGTCACCACAGTACAAGAAAGACATTACGGCACTTGAAGCTGTGCAGAAGAGAGCAACGAAGTGCATCCCAGAACTTAAGGACAGTCTCAGAGAATTAAACCTGTTTAGTCTCAAGTAGAGAAGACTGCATGGGGACCTAAACCAGGTATTTAAAATCCTCAAAGATATTGATAAAGTAGATCCAGCAACATTTTTTTAGTTTATGGGCGAATCATGTACTCAAGGACATCAGTGGTAATTAAGGGGAAATGCATTTAAAACTGAAGGAAGGAAGCCCTTCTTTATGCAGAGAGTTGTGGGACTCCGAGACATGAAACTGAAGCAGACACTTTAACAACCTTTTAAAAAAATCTGGATTAGTTATTAAGACAGCTTAGCTGTTAGCTAAAGAAATGGGCTTTATGGACTGAATGATCTCCTGTCATTTGCCAAAGTTCCTACAGTTATGCTTGAAAGTTTGTGAACCCTTTAGAATTTTCTATATTTCTACATAAATATGACCTAAAACATCATCAGAGTTTCACTCAAGTCCTAAAAGTAGATAAAGAGAAACCAGTTAAACAAATGGGACAAAAATATTATACTTGGTCATTTATTTATTGAGGAAAATAATCGAATATTACATATTTATGAGTGGCAAAAGTATGTGAACCTCTAGGATTAGCAGTTAGTTTGAAGGTGAAATTAGAGTCAGGTGTTTTCAATCAATGGGATGACAATCAGGTGTGAGTGGGCACCCTGTGTTATTTAAAGGACAGGGATCTATCAAAGTCTGCTCTTCACAACACATGTCTGTGGAAGTGTATCATGGCACGAAGAAAAGAGATTTCTGAGGACCTCAGAAAAAGAATTATTGTTGCTCATCAGGCTGGAAAAGGTTACAAAACCATCTCTAAAGACTTTGGACTCCACCAATCCACAGTCAGACAGATTGTGTACAAACGGAGGAAATTCAAGACCAATGTTACCCTCCCCAGGAGTGGTCGACCAACAAAGATCACTCAAAGTAATAGTTGGCGAGGTCACAAAGGACCCCAGGGTAACTTCTAAGCAACTGAAGGCCTCTCTCACATTGGCTAATGTTCATGTTCATGAGTCCACCATCAGTAGAACACTGAACAACAATGGTGTGCATGGCAGGGTTGCAAGGAGAAAGCCACTGCTCTCCAAAAAAAACATTGCTGCTCGTCTGCAGTTTGCTAAAGATCACGTGGACAAACCAGAAGGCTATTGGAAGAATGTTTTGTGGACGGATGAAACCAAAATAGAACTTTTTGGTTTAAATGAAAAGTGTTATGTTTGGAGAAAGGAAAACACTGCATTCCAGCATAAGAACCTGATCCCATCTATGAAACATGGTGGTGGTAGTATCATGGTTTGGGCATGTGTTGCTGCATCTGGGCCAGGACGGCTTGCCTTCATTGATGGAACAATGAATTCTGAATTATATTAGAGAATTCTAAAGAAAAATGTCAGGACATCTGTCTATGAACTGAATCTCAAGAGAAGGTGGGTCATGCGGCAAGACAACGATCCTAAGCACACAAGTCGTTCTACCAAAGAATGGTTAAAGAAGAATAAAGTTAATGTTTTGGAATGGCCAAGTCAAAGTCCTGACCTTAATCCAATCGAAATGTTGTGGAAGGACCTGAAGTGAGCAGTTAATGTGAGGAAATCCACCAACATCCTAGAGTTGAAGTTGTTCTGTACGGAGGAATGGGCTAAAATTCCTCCAAGCCGGTGTGCAGAAATCATCAAAAGTTACCGGAAACGTTTAGTTGCAGTTATTGCTGCAAAGGGTGGTCACACCAGATACTGAAAGTAAAGGTTCACATACTTTTGCCACTCATGAATATGTAATATTTGATCATTTTCCTTAATAAATAAATGACTAAGTGTAATATTTTTGTCGCATTTGTTTAACTGGTTTCTCTTTATCTACTTCTTAAAAAATAAATGACTAAGTATAATATTTTTGTCACATTTGTTTAACTGGTTTCTCTTTATCTACTTTTAGAACTTGAGTGAAAATCTGATGATGTTTTAGGTCATATTTATGCAGAAATATAGAAAATTCTAAAGGGTTCACAAACTTTCAAACACAACTGTATGTTTCTTCTTATGTTTCTTAGCATTGGACACAGAACAGGATCCTATACTCTGCAGGGAGCCAGGGAACACTCACTAATACTTGCAGCCTAGTCCATATATGACTAATAAATTTAACAAGCATGTCTGCTGAATGTATGATGAAAGTCAGAACACCCATGGACACAAAGAAATGGGTAAACCCAGCCTTGATAGTGGCCCGGCTGGTATTTGAATCCAGGAAATTAAAGCAATGCGGCAGCAGGTTTAACCACCCACATACAGGTTGATGTTTTAAGCAGATTACCAATATATTTCATACACACTCATAATAATTAATACATTTATTTTATTAAATCTGACCCTTTTTCAGTTTACAATTACACAGCAATGTGCAGTTATAAACCTAAGAAAGCTGAATGCAACTGCTCTTAAATTGTTTTTGATTATACCATATTTTTTATGTGTTTCAGGTTTTCACCTTCATTCTGGTTTAGCCTTCAGATTTCCCACCTTGTACATCCAGTTTCAAATCCAGGTATCCAGTTCAGGGTCTGCTGGGCAGACACACACATATGCTCACTTACAACAGACTAATTTAGGACATTATTACAATATTCCTGCTGTGCTACACTCTCAGCTGGTTTCCTGAGAAATTTTGTGGCGGTGAATGTTTATTTTCATCTTACAGTCCTCTGCAGAACCCAACCAGTACTGCCAAGTCTAGGCAGTTCTTGCTGTTCTTTGTCAAGCCTTTAGCCCTCATTCACAAAATGAAATCTCATTCCTCAAAAACCATAAATCTTCACTTTTAAAGTTATGGACAATTAGGGGATAATGAATTACTCCTGATTTTTGTCAATATGAGAAAGGACAAGGGATACTCCTGTGAAACTTCAGTTAGTAAGACATTTACAACATTTAAGCAAACTGAGGTCAAAGAATTGGGTACAATGCGCACAAAAACACAACTACATATATTAATTAAACGATGGAGCCGGTTTTTATTTGCAAATATTAGAACTTGTGTACCCATTAAATGTAAAAAAGCAGATTGGCAGAGTGAGTAAAACAAATAAATAATGAGCCTTGAAATAATCACAAAGGTAACTAAAACAGTGCATACAAAACCGAAAAGGAGGGAGACAAGTTTATTGTACAACTCTGAAAACACAACAACATTACTAGCCTAACTAGAGAGGAGTGTGGTTGACCAAACATAATCTGAAATGGTGAGAGAAGTTGTCTTACTCCAAGGGTCTCCAATGGCCATCCTTGCTATTTTCTTGCTCAGATCACTGTCTTATATAGAGTATTTGATTCTTGTTGTTAAAAATAATAATGTTGTTTAATCAGGAGTCTTGGTCCAGGTCTCATTCTGCACCAAGTACAAATTTTATTTTTTGAAAAAAAAAAAAATAAATAAAATAACAAAATGTTTTGTTTACCAGTGGGCTTAAATATACTGCTCAAAAAAATTAAGGGAACACTTAAATCACACATCAGATCTCGATGAACAAAATGTTGAAGTGGAAAATCTTTACTGAGTAATGCTGTGTAATTTGTTGAGAACAAAATAATGTAACAACAGTCAATGGAAACCAAAATCACCAAGCCATTGAGGGCTGAATTCAACATCACGCAGAAAATTAAAGTCAAAAATTGAAATCACAGGCTGATCTAACTTGTGTGAATTTCATCATGGCAACTCATAATGTGACTCAGTAGAGCGTATGAAGCCCATGTGCCTGTGTGCACTCCCGACAATGTCTGGGCATGCTCCTTATTGAGATGGCAGATGGTGTCCTGGGGCATCAGTGAGCTCCTGGACAGTCTGTGGTGCTACTTGGCAGCGTCAGATGCATTGATACATAACATCCCAGAGGTTCTCAATTGGATTCAGGTCTAGGAAACATGTGGGCCAGTCAATGGCATCAATGTCTTTATCATCCAGGAACTGCCTACTCATGCTGGCCACATGAGGGCTGGGCATTGTCCTGCACTTGGAGGAACCCTAGGACCAGTATACCAGCATAAGATCTGACAATGGCTCTGAGAATTTCATACCGATACCTAACAGCAGTCAGGGTACCATTGCCTAGCACACGGAGGTCTGTGAGAACATTATGTAGCCTACAAAATCATCCAGCATGACCAGTCTGGCGAATGATCTGGTGGAGGCATATCTGTGGCGGGTCCGCACAGACCTCAACTCCCTCTCACAATGTCTGTCTATTGCAGTAGATTAGCATCTGAGTTCTGTCTCACTGGGTGTCCTCAAGTTGTCTAGCCTTTGGATCTTTTCTGCAAACGAAACCCCCTGAACAGAGCTGATGATCAGTGGCAGATTCAAAAGTTGGACACAAATGTAATTATCCAAGGTTTTTAAGGTTCCTCTCTACTGTACCATCACACCTACATTTTCAGTGGGGAGTTCATACTGCGGTGGTTTGGGGGTATGATGATCAGTAATTTAATTTTAAATAACACCAAACTGAAGCTAGAATTCTGAAATATTTTAATTAAAATCTACTTTTATGACAAGGACAGGGTTATTTCAGTTATGTAGTTTTATGTCTAGCCTGAGCAAACTCATTAATAAGACCTTTCTAATGAAACCTCTCATCTTTTAGGAGTTCAGCTTGAATGTGAAGGATTGACAAAAACTATTCATTTAGTCATGACAGATCAGAGACAGAATGTTAACTATGTCAAGTGCTGAAGCAGTGATCACAGAGTATAGATGATTACAACATTTGCAAAAATAGATTGTTGTTTCTGACTCTTCAGTAAGTTACTTACCTGAATGATGAAACTGCCTTTCGTATTTGAATCTCACAAATTGCCATGGCAGTAAACACCTTAGCTGTTATGTGTGCTCAGTAATACAAGCCAAAGACCTTTCAAGGAACTGACTGGAAATAATGAAATTGTTGCTAATCAAACAATTAGCTTCTTTTTCCTTTTAGTTTAAACATCTGTAACCTGCAAAGACGTTTAGACATTGAATTTTTACCTACAAACTTTGCCTTTGTCATGTTCAATATAACTATAGGAATTTTCTTTTATATTAATTGATAAGTAATCCAGGCAGGGCCAGGGCTTTAAATAATGCTGCTTGAGGCAATGTGCATTTTTGTTGAACCCTCCAATAAATGCTTAATGGGATGATACCCTTATTCCATAATACGTACTGCAATACATGCTTCATACTCCCATGATACATTGCATCCTTGTAACAGCAAACAACATAATATCCATCCATCCATTATCCAACCCGCTATATCCTAAGTACAGGGTCACAGGGGTCTGCTAGAGCCAATCCCAGCCATCACAGGGCACAAGGCAGGAAACAAACCCCGGGCAGAGCGCTAGCCCACTGCAGGTCACTCACACACACACACACCAAGCACACACTATTTAAAATCGCCAATGCACCTAACCTGTGACTGTGGGAGGAAACCCAGACAGAGATGGGGAGAACATGCAAACTCAACACAGGGAGGACCTGGGAAGCGAACCCGGGTCTTCTAACTGCGAGGCAGCTGTGCTACCACTGCACCACCGTGCTGCCCACAACATAATATAACTAAATAAAATATATTAGTTTTTGAAAAAAAAAAAGAAAAAACTAGGTTTGAAACAGTAAACACACAAAATTACTAAAAAAACACAATAACAATTTATACATTTATTCCCCCTGAAAAATATTTTTATTCATTTTTTTGTGTTTCCGAAATTTAATGTAAAACAAAACTTGGCTGCTTCGCTCATCCTGCACGTTCCTCTACTTTGGCAACTTCAGACTTTGTCCTGTTCTTTAGAAGTAAAAAAATATGCTGCAGACTTAAATTCTATTAACAAACATTGTACATGTAGCTGACATCTTAATTATATTCCAGAAATTAGATACATTTTAAAATGAATATATATTTAATACAAGGAGGAAAATGGACACTAGTATTATGTGCTGACTTGCAGCTTGAAAATGAATGCTTACTGGTTTAATTATTGGAGCCTGACGGTGTGCCGAGGCTGTGCTATCTGTGTTATGCAAAATTGTTAAAATGAAACAATATCTCAGTTGTTAAAACAGTACATGTACTATGTAATAAAACACTAAGATCTGTATGTCCAGTCCCTTAAAGCAATCTGATTGGTCAGTTTGGCTTTGGTGCGATTGGTCAGTTTGGCTTTGGTGAGGTAAAGAAAGAGGAAATGCAAATGGGAGACACACAAGAAGGAATAAAGACGCACACTAAGAGTTGCCTTCAAAGGAAAAGCCAGACAGGAGGCAAAAAAGGCACCTCAAAAATAACGACAGCGCCTGAGAAACAGGATTGATGGAGAGGGAGCACCGGTGAGGAAGGTACACATAAGGCAAGAAAGGGCAAATGTTTTTAAATTATTCTATTGCCTGTCTTCAATAGGTACCATGGCTAGTATATATTTATATGAAAAAATAAGATGTGACATGCAGTAATATTATACATAAAAACAAAGCAGGATAATCAATTGAAAAAACTTACAACATATAATGCAAATGAAAGCCCAAATATAATGACAGCATGCCTTAAATTGTTACAATTCTTAACAGCCATGTAAAATAAATGTGTCTTCAAAAGTTTCTTAAAACAGTCAAGCCATTTTTTATGGCTGCTGAAAGGACAGTCCGTAGCCAGGAAGTAAAACAACCAAAAGCTTTCTCCCCCACAGATTGAAGGAGCCAGCAGAATGGAGAGAGCGTGAGGGGCTGCACGATTTCACAAGGGTTTGTAATGAGGAGTGCGCCATGGACTGCTTTTCTGTCAGAATATGATTTGTAAATGTAATGCTTTCATGAACAGGGAGCCAGGGGAAATGTGAGAGTACAGGGGACATATCAGGGTTCAATGGTGTATTGGTAAGAATCTGAGCAGCACATACTGGAGCTTCTTACGACAATTTCCTGCCAGACCAAAGAGAAGCACATTACAATAATCTAAACGAGAGGTGATGAAGGCACGAATAAGCTTTTTAGTGGCAGTTGGTGACAGAGATGGTTGAAGTCTTGCAATATTGCACAGATGTAAAAAGGAACTTGTGGTAATGTTTTTTAATGTGTGCCTGAAGTGAGAGCTGGCTGTAAAAAATAACACCAAGATTAAGACCATTAGTGGCAGGTGATACCAAAATGCTATAACAGATAAATTAAAATGGTTGTTTAGTGGAAGGAGTACCTATTACAAGAACCTCAGTTTTTGAACAATTTAATTGAAGGAAATTTTGATGCAGCCATGACTTTATTTCATGGAGACAATTGGTGAGTAGAGTAGATGGAAGTACATACAAGTTTTATCGAAGGACTGATTTGAGTGTCATCTGTATAACAATGATATTCTAAACCATATTCGTTATAATTTCCCCTAAGGGTGACATATATAGATTTTGAAAACAATAGGCTCCAGAAATTAATCCTGGTGAACAACATGGTGTGCTAGGGTAGAGTGAGATTTATTATTACCCATGAGGACAAGCTGAGAACAGTCTGATAAAAAGGGCTTAAACCATTTAAGCACTGTACCAGATAGCCTGACTATTTCCGACTACGGATATTGACTATACTAAGAGAATGTGAAGAATGCGTCATGTGATGAGTCTGTATTTTTTTGTTTAAAGCAACCTTGCAGCCTTTCATATGTGTTGGACGTATAGCTGTAGAGAATGTACGGCAATCTGTGTTGTTCCTCTTTTTCTCATTTCTTTAAAAATGTGCCACCACCTTGACATGGCATGCCTAGATACATCCATAATGTGGTTAATCAGAAATAATGAAGAACCACACACACGAAATTTGTCAAGTTCTTGTCCTACCACTTACATGTTCTGATAATAATGATATGTTAATTTCTTTATGGCTTTTCAATGTTCCAATTTAAATAGCATCGGTCTAAGTGTTATTTTTTCTAGTGTTTGAGAGTTTTATCTTCTAGCACCAGTTCAGAGGTGTGTGGGAGTCTTTGGCATTGCATTCGGCTGTGCAGTGAAGAGCCTCCTCTTTCAAGGAGTGTGCGCCTCCTACAAAATACAGTGTATTAGGGAAAAAATGGTAAATCCAATAATGTTTATAAGGAAAATCCACTAAATAGAAGCAGGGTTCATACTCTGATCACTCTTGTTAACCCACATTTATAAATTACAAAACTAACCTCAGTGTTCTTTTGACATCATTAAATGCAGTTCTTCTAGTAGGTAATTTGATGATTTTTTTCCATGATTAATGATTAGTGATATGAATCTGTTTTTCTGTAAAATGAAATCATACACCACATAAATGGATATTGCAAATGACTATGAGTTCTCCAAAGGTTTATTTTTATTTTTCCTGGATTCTGTGCAAACTAAAGTTTTTAGTTTCCTTTCTACTGACGCCATCTGGACATATCAACATTACACATTAATTATATTATGTTTGTACACTCTTCATCGCTAGAAATTTGAAAAACAAATGGTACATATGTTATGTTTATTTATTAATATTTAAGTAGATTTTTTACCATCTGTTTGCAAAGATATGAATGTTAAAATGTCTGCAAATGTTGCATTGTGTTCATTGTGTTCAGGCATTGTGTGCCTTTTATCATTTGAATTTGAAAATCAGTGCATGTGCTTGGAGTCTGTTTTCTAAGATGAGTTCTAGCTATGAATGAATTATCTGGAATTGAAATGAATGCTTTTCTACTGCTCAAATTTGGTTGTGGTCCTTCAAAAACCAAAGTGTCATTTTATAAATATGGAAGTTTAAATCGCTATGACGTAACAATAAACACACAAATCTCAACAACATCATTATTTCAGTGCTACGATGTCCACTTTTTATTCTTTCTGTTCCTTTTGCTATTAAATCGTTTGAAGCTAAAGAACAGTTTTTATACCACTTGATATCATGTCCCCATTTGTGTAACTGCGTCATATGCCATTTGATCCATATAAGCATCTGTCTTTCCTTTCCACTTTGATCCTTTTAAGCAAAATGTCGGCTACTTTTCTCTGACAAATGCTTTCTTAATTACCACAAGCAAATATATAGATGCTTTTCGATTAAATTAAGGTCCTCAGACTCTGATTTTTTCAAACACTTCTCACATTTCACATCCTTTTCCAAAGCCATAGTAATCTTCTTTTTTATTGTCCAGGATTAAATAGTTTTCGTTCTACGTGTTTTGCATCTCTAGTAACAAGCTAATTGTTATGAAATCTGAGATGTTTGCTGTATTTGGGATTGCCATCACTGTCATTGCTGACATCTGAAAGCTGGTCTCTTTTCTCTAAATCTTCAATATGAGAGGACAAATAATAAATATTTGGTGGCAAAGATGGCAAAATAAATCAACAGACGTACATTATGACTGAAATAATACTGAGCATGGGTATATGGCCCAGAGTCAAAAAAGATCTCTTACAGTATAATATAAATATAATTGCAAAAAAGCTGTAACACAGCAATAGTTACTTCCAAAAAAGGCTTGATACCGGACATCATTAATGTAAAGAACTGTTAGTTTAAGTTGCCTCTCCAAAGAAAACTAAGAACTCAGCCAATCTTTTCAAGGACTGTCAGCACAAATTAAAAATAAACCACAGCATAGCATTTTGAGCACACTGTAGCATACCATTTGGATTGTATCAAAAACACTCTTCATGCATTTATTTTTTATTAACTTCAGAAACAAAACAACCTTTAACTTGAGCATACCACATTATCAAAAGATAAAAGCTACCACCCTCAACATCATTCTGTTACCCATCAAGAGGATACCACACAACAAGGGACAAAGAACAGAACACATTATCCCAATCCCTTATCAACCTTCTCTTCACCTCTGCCCTGAAAATTTCCTTCGCTAAAAAAAAAAATTAGCAACCATAGTGAACAAAAAAACAATTCTGCTTCCTCTTACCCAATTTGACCACATCCCCCTAAATCACAGCATTTTACAAATATTTTTTTACATATGAAATGGCTATGACAGGAACATGCACAATGCCCTATGCTTGTCACTGTTGTCACTCCCTAACAGACTTTATATTGAAAACTAAGCCACAAGACTCCAGATATGGTCTAGAAAGAAAAACAAAGCCTGCCCCCAAACTCAAGAAGCAGGCAGAAATGGAAGAGACTGAAACAAAGGAGAGGAGAGGAACCAGAAAACCCCTTGTCCAAAATGACAAAAAGAGTTGTGTTATTCTACAGAGATTTATATACAGACATGCATAAGCAAGAACAAAGAACACAAGCAAAAGGATTAAAAAAAAGGTGCACCTAAAGGCAAACCTTAAAGAAACAAACAAAGCCAGTCTGAAATCCAGAAACGTTAAACCCTTAAAAGAAGGATAAGACAGAAGTAAAAGAAGCGTGAATCCAAAATCTAAGAAGAACAATTATCAATCTGTCTTGTGGTCTCCTGACTCTTAAGTAGAACTGGGGACAGTCTCTCAGCTGTCATATCAGGGTTCCCGGACCCCTAGGCTCAATATACATAGCACAAAGAACATAATTCAAAATACTCATACAAATATCTACTGAATGGAAAAAAATAATATATACATAATCAAAAATATTCAAAATACCTTTTATGAAAAAATAATCTACAAAACTGAAAATACAAAGAACAAGAAAATAAAGAAATGGAAAGAAAAGAGTCTTGAAGCAGGAATGAAACCTTGGCTCTACCACAACAGTCAGTTCTTTTCCTTGGGTTTTCTTCCTACCATCATTAAAACCCAATTGTCCCATTTCTTATTTCAACAATGCAATCGAATTAGTGCAAGTGGAAGGCAATTTAAAATCATTTTTGCTCAGTCTTCATGTTTGCTTGCTATTACCAGCCTCTGGCACTAGATTTTGTGTCTGCCTAATTGCTATACTTGTCTGTAAGAAGATTAAACATTAAATTGTTGGAAGAAAGCAGAGGTCTCGTCTCTGGCTCAAGTGTTTCTCTTTTTATTTAATCTCTTTGTTGACTTTTAAATGCTATTTTGTATATTTGGTTATGTCTTTGCTTTCATATGTATTTATTATTTCATTATTGCATTTGTTCTTGCTGTTTCGGCCTTTTCCTCTTTATTTTGAGTCTAAGAGAGGTAGCAGTGGTTGTGGGATCACATCTTTGTTTTATAAGCATGCAAAAGACACAGGGTTAATGCAGTGGCATTAGTTTTTACAGTACAGTGGAACATCGAGATACAAGTTTAATTCGTTCCAGCACTGAGCTCGTATAGCGAATTTCTCGTATCTAGAACAAACTTCCCCATTGAAAATAATGGAAATCCAGTTAATCCGTTCCGCACCCCCAAAAATATCAACATAAAAATCAATTTTCCTAACAAATAACACTGATAAATAATATATACTGTAGTTTACCTTTAATAAATAACACTGGTAAATAATGTAACTGTAGTTTACCTTTATGAAGAGTCCTGGCTGGCTTGAGGGAGACGATAGGGAGGTGGGGAGGAGGAAACGGGTTACTGTGGGGAAGGAGAGTCCCCCTCTGATTCAGGAAGGCTCTCTCGTGGAATAATTATTTTCACGTTAAATGCAAAAAAAACAATGAAATCACAAGCGCACAATTGCGTAGATCCTCACGCTACGGGAGAACAAGGAACACTGAGTGAGCTGACGGGCGGGCAGCGTCAGCTTGGGTGAATCCCCGAGTCAAGGCAGATCGGGAAACGCGTCATACAAACCCACAGACTGGCTTGTGGCTCGTTACGTGAGCCAATGCTCGTATTTAGATCCCAATTTTTCGCTCATACTTTCCTCGTATCTTGAATTTCTCGTATACATAGCTGTTCGTATCTCGAGCTTCCACTGTACTTCTATTTATAGGTTCTCTGTCTTGGACTTTGGATACATCTTTAAAGTGTGTTTTTTAATTATATTTTTGGTGTTTTTTTTTCTTTTGATTGTTGGATTAAGATGGATTTCATTTCATTTCAATCTCTACTGCCCCCATTTGGCTTTTTTTTGTCTGTAAATATACTTGAATCTTAAAAATTTAGAAAGGGAGAGGGGAATTGTGAAACCCCTGGGATACAATAAAAAAGCAATGTTCCTTTATAGTTAGAGAATTTATTTTCCAAGATTTAGAAGCCCTTATCTCTGTGTTTGCCTTTGCACAATGAAAAGCCTGCTTCTTGAGTTTAGGGCAGGATTCACTTAGATTTCACAAAAGCCTTGATGCTTAGTTTTGTATTGAAACCCGATTTTGAGTTTTTGAGAGACCTTCATTCGCAAGTGTTGTGATTTTGGTTCTACCAATATAAAACATTTTTAAAAGAGGCCTAAGTCTAAAACCTCCAACCAAGCCCAAGGTGTACACTTAAGGAGGACCCCCACACCCCCAAAAAACTTAAAATAATTTATTAAAGAAAATATACAAAAAATAATCAAAAATCAAAAATGTCCAATTAATTTCAGGACATCATTCCACAGTCTGGATGCTATTGAGCTGATGGCTCTGTCACCCCTAGAGCACAGGTTAGATTAGGGATCAATGGACCTTACTGATGTAGTCTGGTGGAAGGCCATTTAAAGCTTTACAGGTTAGTAATTTAATGCTGTAAGAGCCAGTGAAGGATGAGCAGGTTAGGATTTCTGTGCACACTGCTGGCAGTTTGTGTAAGGACTCCTGCAGCAGAGTTTTGAACCAACTGGAGCCTGTGATGATATAATAGAAGGGTTACCTGCTAGTACAGGTATATATCACCTCTGCTGATTCTATCTTTACAGTGTGATCTGAATTATCAGATTCTCGCTATTTTCACTGTAGCTTGTTGATATAGACACAAAAACAAAGGTTATAAAAATGAAACAGAAATGCCAGAGTCGCTACCTATTGAAAGACATCTGGAATCCTCTCCAGACTGTATGATTTATTCCAGAGTCTATTGCCTAATAATAGCATTAAAATAGATCTCTAAAGTAGTATTTTGTTCCTATTGGAAATAAACAATGTTATAATGTCATCCAATTTCCTAAAGAAATCCATCCATCCTCTTTCGCTTATCCGAGTTTGGGTTGCTGGGGCAGCAGCTTGAGCAGAGAGGCCCAGACTTCTCTCTCTCCGGCCACTTCTTCTAGCTCTTCCGGGAGAATCCCAAGGCGTTCCAAGGCCAGTTGGGAGATATAGTCCCTCCAGCGTTTCTTTCCTAAAGAAAGAATGATGTAAATTGTGATGACCAGTGTAATGAAACCATCCAGGATTGTGAGTTGCTGGTGAGCTTCTGTTTCCGATAACAAACAGCACTCATTGTCCTAACCAGTCTTGCCTGACTCACTCTTCTGGTCAACATTCACTCTTCTACCTTTGTTTCAAAAGCTTGATTTAACTTTCATCTTACTCATGCACTCTTTTCTCCCCTACATCAAGTACTTATCAGAAAGAGCCCGGTGACCTCATCTCTCTCCTTTATATCTACTTCCTGTCAATCATCTCCTGTGGTGAATGCACCCTCATAATTAAGATCAGCCTCCCTCTGCCACACTGATTAAAACACTCCGCTCTCCTTGCTTCCCATACTTATTCATCAGGGTCTGGTAGAGAGAGGGAGAGAGAGGTTAGGAGCACGCACTGATATAGCACATTGCTGCACCAACCACACGACAAACCAACTCAGGATCCAGATTAGGACCCGGGTGCAGCCATGCAATGGGTGACACCTCAGCACCACACTAGTCCAGATGGAATGGGAACAGTCTGAGGTTTTTTTTATGGTGGCTGGAGTGCTAATTCTGCCACCAAAGGGTCTGGTAGTCCACGGTATAAATAGGGATGCACTGAAGTGTTTGCATTCATTCTGTTAGTTTGGTGGCATAGTGAGACAGTGGCAGAACATTAGAACAATCTAGATGAGAATAGACCATTTTGTCCAGCAAAGTTCACCATTCCAATCCACTTAATTCTTCCAAAATAACATCAAGTTAAGTTTTGGAAGTCCCTACTTGGTAACATTCTATTTGTCTATACTTGTTTGTGTGAAGAGAAATTGTATGAAATTTACCCTTAACAAGTTTCCAACTGTGTCCCCATGTTTTTGATGAACTAATTTTAAAACAAAAGTCTTGATCCACTGAACTAATTTCCTTCATAATTTTAAACACTTCAATCATGTCACCTCTTAATCTTCTTTTGCTTAAATTGTAAAGGCTCAGCTCTTTTAATCTTTCCTCATAATTCATCCCCTGTAGCCCTGGAATCAATCTAGTTGCTCGTCTCTGGACCTTTTCTAGTGTTGCTATGTCTTTTTTGTATCTGGAGACCAACACTTCACACAGTACTCCAGATGAGGCCTCACCAGTGTTATAAAGCCTGAGCATAACCTCTTTGGACTTGTACTCCACACATCGTGGTATATATCCTAACATTCTGTTTGCCTTCTTAATGCCTTCTGAACACTGTCTGGAAGTTGATAGCGTAGAGTCGACTACAACTCCTAAATCCCTCTCATAAAGTACACTTTCAATTTTTACTGACTATTCACTTTCTAAATATAATACATTAAATTTCATCTGCCACAAATCTGGCCAAGCCTGTATGCTGTCCGTGTCCCTCTGTAAGGATTTAACAGATTGCAGATTATCTGCCAATCCACCTATTTTGGTATCATCTGCAAACTTAACCAGCTTGTTACTTATATTCCAATCTAAATCATTTATGTATATTAAAAATAGCAGCGGCCCTAGCATTGACCCCTGTGGAACACCACTCTTAACATTGGCCAATTCTGACGGGGCTCCTCACACTATCACCCTCTATTTCCCGTGTCTAAGCCAATTTTGCACCCATCTACAAACATTACCCTGAATTCCCACTTCTTTTAGTTTGATGCCCAACCTCTCAAGGGACACCTTATCAAATGCTTTCTGAAAGTCCAGATAAATAATATCATATGCTCCACTTTAGTCATAATCTTTTGTTGTTTCCTCATACAGTTCCAGCATGTTAATAAAACATGACCTCCCTCTTCTCAATCCATGCTGGCTGCTCAGTAAAACTCCTGCTCTTGCCATGTGCTGCTCAATCTTATCCTTAATAATTCCTTCCATTAATTTTCCTTTCCATGCTTACGGGTCTACAGTGGCTTGGATCTGCCCGATCACCATTTTTATATAACAGGATAATATTAACCATTTTCCAGTCCTTCTGAATTTCCTAAAAATATGCATCAAGGGATATAAAATAGACATGGATATGGATATGAATCCTGTCCGGGTCAATGCCTATGTGGAACTTGTATTGTCTTCCTGACCTGAGTCTGTATGTAGCAATGCAGTTTTCCTCCTACAGTTCAAGGACATATACAGTATATTATTTTAATCCACAATTATAAATAGACCTGATTTGACTGCTTTATCCAGGGTTATTTACTTCCTTGCTTCTGATTTTCCATACAGTGATGAATTGGAATAATCATGTTTGGGAAATGAATGGATGGATAATTCTTACAGCTAATAACAAGTGGATTGGCTGAAGAGTGAATATTAAAGTTGAATTTGAATAAGCCAATATAAATCTGTGTGATTTGGACTTCTGTATATATAAATTGCCATGATCCGGTAGAAGGAAACTATTGAAACTTAGACGTACATACAGAGGCACTAACTTTAAGGTGCTTTGTTTGCTCACAACCCATAAAAAACATTCTGAATGTCTTCTGTTGTAAAAGTTAGTATCATTGACACTATAGGTTAAGATGAGCAATTAATACAAAATAGGTTTGGAGTGAAACTTTTGATGTTCAAGGTACCTAAAAGGGGGTGTCAGAATTGGGTCAAAAAAGACTCAGAAGGCTCAGCATTGAGTCAGCACTTGAAGACATTATGAGGGTTAAGGGATAACAAAACTGGTAAGCAAATTTTGTAATTTAAGCTTCCTTATGATATTTTGACATTGTATTTTAGAGTCTTTGGACATATAGATTATTATGTTTATGTTTAGTAGAAGGATGTGTAATCTTATGTAAGTATTAAAATGAAAAATATATCAAGGAGAACTCAACATTAATTTAAACTATCCTCCCTGGCCTGTAGTGAAATTAAAGATTTTTTTTATGTGCTATCTTGTTTCTTACTTATGTGAGATAAAAATTTTAAATCATTTTTTTTAGTTTGTTGATGCGAATGGTGTTGCTCATTTCACGTGGACTGGTATACAACAGTGCAAGGAGACTGATGCCAGGAAATTAGACGGTGTTTTCAAAAGGGCTGGACAGATCAGAGTCATTAAAGAGACAGAATGTTGATCCTGAAAATGTCAAGTAAACAAAACAAAATGCAGATCAAATGTCACAGTCAAAAAACAAAGAAACGTAGAACTAAACAAAACTTCCATTGTATTATAAACAACAAGAATTAAATCTGCAAGCTGCTTTGGTTTGTTTCTTTTTAAGAGTGACCCAACCTGAATGGTAAGGACTACACGGTGGAGGAAAATTGCATCATGTGATAGCCAGTCACATGATGGCAACTGACCCATCAACCAGACAAGATGACTGCACCCATGAAAAGGCACATAACATAAGGGTGGGCACCAAATTTGGTGTGTTCACTGATCAAAATTTTATTTGTAGCATATTATTGTGGTTCTATGGTGTTACTTGAGCCACTCATCTGTTTTAACCACTTCAGTCTAAGAACGTGTGTAATTTAATCCCATGAAGACGTAGCACAACTAAAAGAAAACATCATCACAATCAGTCTGGACTTGTTCTACAAACAAAAACTATTTAGCAACAAAGTTAATTTCAGTAACTTTCAGCAACACACATTTTTTTTAACATTGTGACCAGTAGGTGGTGTCGCAGCATCTCATATCCCAAATACAACCAAGTTTTAATGAAACAGGTTTATTAGCCATAGTAACTTACAACAAGGTTCCTATATATTGGGTCTTTTGCAAATACTGTATTCTTTTCTCCTATCTCTTTCTCTCTCTCTCTTTCTTATTTCTCCACTTCTCTCAGGTAAGTGTTGTCCATCTCCTCTCCTGACTCTGACTCGACTGGATGAGCTTGAACGGCTTCCTTTATCTTAGACTAGGAAGTACTTCCAGTACTAGGGCATAGCCCAAATGAAAGCTCTTCCAGGTTGAGTGGAAGTCTCTGAAAGTAAGGATCCCAAAACTTCATAGCACCCACTGGTGGCATCCTCGGACCCCAACAACGCTGCCTCAGCATGCTTTGTGGGTGTCCACACAGGTAGTGCCGCCAAAGAATGCTGCCACCTATCACATTGGTGCTTCTATCACACCAGCCTCCAAGCTGGGTATTGTTCCTCAATCCATCCCTGCCAGGATGCAAGAGTACCCAGTTCCAAACTGGCATCTGACTAAGAAGGAGAACAATCTGCCTTTCCTCTTGAGATTTTAATGGGCTAGCCACCCATCTAGGTAAGGAACCTTGCACCATCCTGCAAGGACACCCGCCCATGTGCGTCATCATTTACAACATTCATTCATATATAATTCTTTGGGGAGAGAAAACACATTTCATCACATTCTGAGAATTTAATCTCGAATTTTCAGCATAAAAAAATAAAACTACCTTAAGCAGAGTACTTCAGTAATATTGACTTGATTAAAACCACACACTTCCTATGTGTGGGTTGTAGTTGCCCACTCTTTAGCTTTACTTCACTAATAGTTTTAACAGACAATAGTAAGTTTAAAAACATAGGCCTTTAAAGTAAATTAACATGAAAACAAATCTTAAATGCTTTTTGAATTATCTATATATTTTGTTTTTCTAAACCTTTTTTTCTAGTGGTGTGGTCTTGTAGCTGAAGTATTGATCTATAAACTACAAGATTGTCAGCTCAGTCTCTACATCTCCCTCAGTGTGTGAACTTGTGTGTGTGACTCAGGCTGTCTGTAATAAAAGACACATTTAAACAATTAACCTTATTATATGAAAGAGCAGCATATAAAATAAGGCAGGTTTGTTTGCTCTGATTGACATAAGTCATTTAAGGTGTGCCTTATTTTACATGCACTTTCTGCCCGTGTAAAGGGTTGCCTCAAAAAAACCTCTGGTCCTTATGAAGTGAAGCGCTTAGGGCACCTCAGCTGTGTAAATATTAATAAAGTGAGTGACACATTGGTGTACCAGATAGCTCTGCTGCTCACTTTTGTAGAGGCCAGAGTTTAAGTCTGGTTCATTTATTCTGTATTTATAAATCAAATTTGTTCCTTGTGTAGAGGAACAGCTGTTCTCTACCCTATCTCACAGACGTGCTGGTTATTCTGCTAAATTAACTCCACATGAGTGTGCCCTGCTTGTCAGATGTTGGATTTGATTTGATTAAGATATTGTATTGTACATCTAACTACATATAATTCACTCACTGCAAAATAATTTACAATAATTTTCTTTAAAAAATAGGATGTCTAGCAATGGACTGGCTTTCTATCCAAGGCTGTTCATCTCAATGCTCCTAAAACAGCATTAAAGGGCATAGATAGATGGATATACAAACATCACTAGAATTATACACTGAACCCCAAATTACCAGACACAGTTGCACCACAACAGTCCCAGTTCAATTAAAGTGCTCAGGCTTCATTTGTTCACAATACTGCACAACTCTTTTTGTTTTTCTTTACATCCACACCCGATTCCAAGTCTCTCTGAATCGAGTGGTGGTCTCTCTTTTAACTCCAGACCTGGGAGTACTTATGATGCCTAATTTCTTGCCCTATGAAGAATGTTTGAGTCAGGCTGGATCACCACAGTATCCAAGGGCTCCCTCTAGTGGCCCCGACAGAACCCGAAACGGCAGGCCCATTGGACCACAATTCCCATGCTGCCCTGTGCCTCCATACTGGGACCTACCAGGCGGGATGATGCCACCAGTCTATGGGGGGACACTCTGCCCATAGGAGGCAGTCAGCCACTGGCCTGACCTTTCAGTTTTACCAAGTTCATCCTGAATGCTGCCACATAGTTGTTAGGATACCACTCCTAATGTAATATCCTTCCACTTTCCCATTCTGGCATGAAAAGTAGATATCACTCCCTCCCTGGCCTTCAGTTATCAAGGCCTACAGGCCAGGTAAGGGAGAGCCTGATCATCAGTCACAACACTAACTAACAAGCATCTATCACCTATACCACAAATGACAAGGACATTATTTTTATTTGAGAAAAGGACCAGCAAATGGGAGATGCAAAAATCAAAGTCACGATAATGTGCAGAGATCAAACCAAAGAGTCAAAAAAATAAGAAAAAATAGTGAAGCCCATTACACTAACTCAAATATGAAGTTAAAAAAAATATGCTTGACTCTGTAAGCCCTGGAAAAACTCCTAAACTTCAGAAACATTTTGGTTTGTATCCAGAATCTTCGATGCAAGGAGGAGAATTTCACCATTTTAAATACATTCCTTGAAGACAAAACATGTTACTGCCTAGCATCCCAAGGAAGACGTGTTGCTCTGCACAACATGTACACTGCAACCTGAAAGAACCTGAAAAAAAAAATGGTGGAAAAAATGTAAACAAAAGCTACTGTACAATAAAATGCCAAGATCTGTGTGTCCAGTCCCTCAGAGCAATCTGATTGGTCAGTTTGGCTCTAATGTGGTTGGTAAGGTTTGGCTTTGGTGACGTGACTGAAAGAGGAAGTGTGAGTTTGAGACACACGAAGCAGAGTAAAGATGTACTTCAAACTTTTTGTTAGATTTGGGCTCAGTCAAAAGGTCACAAGTGTAAGATGACAAAGCAAAAAGAGATTTCTTGCCGAATGCAAACGGTCAATAAGCATTTTCAAACATTTAGTGGGGAAGGTTGCAAAATTTTTTAAAGTTCCACAGGTAATTATTTTAAAGGTGAAAACGACATGTGGCCCATTTAAATAGCAAGATAGTCAAAAGCTATAACTATTGTCACACATGAGCATCCAAGGGACACCTCAAGGACTCATCCAATAATTTGTAATACCTCACCGCTAACAGGCTTGCCACTTTTTTCTTCCTCAGCATCAAGAAGCCCCCCCCCCCAGATGGCAACCAATCACGGTGCTACTGGCGGTATCACTAGAAAAGGCTGTTGGCATCTCATTTGGACCCAGAATGGTAGAGAGGATAGAACTCCCAGATTCTCACCTGCTCACAAGAGCCATTTCATTTGCACCAGCCCTTAAGATGATGTATGTTTATTACTGAGACATCAAGTGCCTGTTTGCTTTATTTTCCAAAAGAGTAAAGGGGGTGACAGCCCAACATTTTATTTGAGCACAGAGTGTTCATTCCACCCATTCACACTATTCATGTTTAGTCTGGCCTCTATTCAAGCTTTATTATATTTGACGTGTGTCTGTCAGTTTAATTAGTACGGGCACAAAAAGCAAACAATGGAAAAAAAACAAAAATCATTAATTATCAGACCAGCCTAATCCAACCTGTCACAGAACTATTGTTAAAACAAGGCAAGAACCACTTCAAGGCATTGCACCAGTCTCTGGACACACTCACACACACACCAACAGTCACTTTAAAGGAGTCAATATAGAATCTCCAGTTAACTTAACAAGCTCTTCTTCAGCACATGGAAGTGAAAAAGTAGAGTATTTACAAAAAATGTCATGCAGACACAAGGAGAGCATGTAATTTCACACAGAAACTTAGAAAAGGATTCAAAGCAGGACAATGGAGCTGTGAGTCCGCAGTGCTAGGCACACTCTGCCACCAAGAAACAATCGAGAAAATTACACTAATCAATACAAATTTTTTACATATCTAAATATTTCCAATATTCTTTGCAATTCTAAAAAACTACTGTTCTGCAGCACCCAAAAATGAATGTTCAGAAAAGGGAACTTGTACATGTTTCAGCTTCACTGAAGGGAAAAAAAATCCAGCCAGGCTTTCCATGGTCAGTTATGGTCGTAATTCTAAATGGTCTTAGGCACATTATCACAAGGTATGGCCAAACAGCGTATATCTCACTATAGTCTGGAACTGGCTTTTCTAAGCAGGAGAAAAAATGGCGCTTCCGTATTCCAAAATGCATTTACCCCTACTCCTGATACTGCAAATGCTGAGAATTGTTTTTCTTCAAGAGTTCACACCATCCATCTATTTGGTAAATCCATAGGTTTTTTTTAGTTTCCAAACTTGTGGGCAAACCAGAGCCAATCCTGGAAATATAAAGATGAGGGCAGTAAGTAATTCTGGACAGGACACTGTCAGATCCATCAAAAGGCATGTTCACCTACACACATGCCCATCCAGGTTACAGTTGCCAGTTTACCTGAAACAAATGAAATTGAGATTGGGCATGAAACTTAAATGCTTGTAGGAAACTCATATGAACATAAGGGAAACATATTAGATATCTATATAATAAAAGCCCAGCGCGGTGTCCATGTCCGTGTCCGCGTTCCTTTTGGCTGTATAGCCGCCCCGTAGAAAAGCCCCAGTCCGTCCCCTCTCAGAACTCCTACTTACCCCCCTCCGTTCTTTCCCCTTTGCTTTTATTTTTCCTGTTCCCGAAAATCTTTTCAAAACAAAAGTAAAGAAATAGACAGAGCGTCACATTAACGTCTTCTCCCCTCTGCCTATTAAATAATCAATAAAATGAAATAAAAAAATCACGAAAGAAACAGAAACCACAACCTACCCTTACAGCGTCCACCGCGCTTCTGGCATTACAGCCAAACACGTGGTGTATGCAGGTTATCAGGTGTGACGCTAATTAACGCCCGTACTACAACAGATTATATTGTTCATATACTATTAACTATTTACAGGGATCAACTCTTTTGGGGAAGTTCATAACAAAAAAAAAATTAAATTATAAATAACATGTGCACTTGAGTATTTCGAGCCCCGCGTCTGAGTCGGATGGTTCCCCTGGTCACCAATTCGTGTGTTTCACTATGCCCACTATGCCTTTCCGTCTTCAGCTACCCACGTGCACTTGTAGACCTCACGGAACAATGCCGAAACGAAACACAACTAAACCTGCTGCTGCGAGAGAGGACACATTACAGCATGATCACGAAGCAAAGAGGCAAAGGCGTGACAGTCGCTTGCAAGAAACGGACACTCAGCATTCACACAGATTAGCTCAACGACGTGTCTCTGCCGCACAACGAAAGGCAACTGAAACCCCTACAGAGAGAGAAGACAGATTACGCCGTGATCGCGAAAGAAAGAGGCAAAAGCGTGCCAATGAGACACCCGATGAGAGGTCCTTACGATTGAGTCCTTCAACTGTGGTCATCCAACGCGCAGCGTAGCGCGCGCCAAGTTGCTAGTATTCAAATAATACAGTGCCCTCCATTATGTCTGAGACAAAGACACATTTTTCCTTCATTTGGTTCTCTGCTCCACAGTTTAACATTTTAACTCAAACAACTCAGACGTGATTAAAGTGTACATAGCAGACTTTCATTTAAGGGAATTTGCATTTATTTCAGTCACACCATGTGGAAATGACAGCACTATTTTTACATGGTCTCCTATTTCAGGACACCATAATGTTTGGGACATAGCAATGGCAAATCTATTAAAGCTGTCATATTTAGGACTTTGTCACACATCCCTTGCATGTAATGACTGCTTGAAGTCTGTGATTCATAGACATCACCAGGTGCTGAGTGTCTTCTCTGGCGATGGTCTGCCAAGCCTCTAATGCAGCCATCTTCAGCTCTGTTTGTTTCAGGGGCTTGTCCCCTTAAATTTTCTCTTCAGCATATAGAAGGCATACTCAATTGAACAATGGCTGGCTTGGCCATTCAAGAATTTTACATGTTTTAGCTTTGAAAGACTCCTTTGTTGCCTTAGCAGTACATTTGGGACCAGTATCTTCTTGTAGGATGAAGCACCATCCAATGAGTTTGAAGGCATTTATTGGAACTTAAGTAGATAAGATGTTTCTCTACACTGCAGAATTCATTATGCAAATGCAATTAGCAGTTCCATCATCCATGAATATAAGTGTGCCAGTACCTATGCCAGGCATGCATGCCCAAGCCATAACTCCCCCCTCCCACCATCATGTTTAACAAATGAGCTGGTCTCTTTTGAATCTTTGCAGTTCATTTACATCTCCACACTTTGCTCTTGCCATCACTCTGACACAGGTTCATCTTTGTCTCCTCTGTCCACAAGACCATTTTCCAGAATTCTGTAGGCTCTTTGAAGTACTTTTTCACAAATTGTAATCTGGCCATCCTGTTTTTGTGGCTAAGAGTGTGGCCTCTGTGTTTCTGTTCATGAAGTCTTCTGTGGATAGTACTGTAATGTCACATCCACATCATCCTCCTAAAGACAGTTTCTGATCTGTCACACTGGCATTGGTGAGTATGGATTCTTCTGTTAGCTGTGGAGATCTTCCTTGGCCTACCAGTCCCTTTGTGGTGACTGAGCTCACCGGTGCATTCTTTCTTCTTGATGATATTCAAAACTGTTAATTTAGGTAATCCTAATTATCGATGTCTGTAATGGTTTATTGTTGTGTTTAGGCTTCATAATGGCTTCTTTGACTTTCATTAGCACAGCTCTAAATAAAATGTATTATTATTGAGGTGTTCTGTAGGTAGAAGCGAGCCTAGGTATCTTATGCCTGCCCTAATGAAGCAATTAATCACAAACACCTAGGATGTTAATTTGTCCCAATTATTATGTTACACTGAAATTGGGAGACTATATTGAAAAAGTGTTGTCATTTCTACATGGTGTGACTGAAATGTATGCAAATACCCTTAAAGTCTGCAATTTGCAGACTCACCTCTGTATTGTTTGATGTGTAATTTTAAACTTTGGAAAAGAGGGGTAAATCAAGGAAAAATGTGTCTTTGTCCCAAACATTATGGCCAAATATTGTATGTGGACCAGAGATAGAATGCAGATGTCTGTAGCTTTAACTATTCTTCTCCAATAGTGTATTAAAACAATAATAAGAATACATTCTGAGTAAAAAAATAGAACATACAAAAAGGTTTTTTGTTATGGTAAATCGTCATCATCAACCTCAAAAATGGCAACAGAGAGTGGTCCTCTTTCAAAGAGTCCCCGGAGCGCCTTAAATTGCTCAAAACAAACATGCCTGAAAACACAATCATGTCTTGATTGTCCTCTCTCTCAGTAAAGAATGACTATTTCTGCTGGGTCTGTGCCCTCGTATTTTATAGGGGCTGTGCCCTAAAGACATCACATGAGACTTGTACTCGAGTGCATACTAAAGGTGACATCCTGAAAAAACAACTGTTCTGGAGCAGAGGCCCATACAGTCTAGCAAAGCAGTAAATTACTAAAGCATATCTTTAAACATAAGAGCAGATTCTTAAGCTTGAAAGACAGCCAGCTTTTGCAGGAAATAAGCAGAATAAGCACTGGAAATCATTCACATTTTCCTGTTTGAATGATCAATTTTTTTTTATTTTAACATTTTAAAAACAAAGGATTAGTCTTCAGTGAGTGGAAATCACCCAATATGCTTCATTAATTGTAACGATCTTGTTACCTGGACCATGGTGCCTCAGGCCAGAATTAGGTGAGGATTTGAAATTTCAGTTGATAGCCAAAGACATAAAGGAAGTTTATTTCCTTTCGCTCTGCACCATCACCTCTAAAGTGAAATTCCATTTGTGAAACATTTGTGGCTGGAAATCAGAGTGCTGTGGTTACCGTAATGAGTTAGACAGACAATGTCCGAACAGACGTGGACAGCAGATGGGTCCCATGATAAAGCATTGTGGAGCAATGCAAAACAGAGGCGGTGGTGGGGGAAAGTTTGGGTAGATAATATACTTATTTAAAGGGCTTTTGAAAACTTTTTAAACTGTGAAATTGTCATAATCATACAGGTTTTAAGCTATTATACTGATGCAGTGTGAACTGTAAGCTTTAATTTTTCATGTTCCCATTTATATATTCTGTACATTTAGATTATCCATCCTTCTGTTTTGTAATGTCACACATGCGCAGATGACACAGGATGAGCTGCTCTGTTCTAACGTACTACACCTTGTAGTACTAGAATACTAGAATAATAAAGGTAGAAATATCTTTAAAAATACAAGAAATGGAAATAAATGGCTTTCAAGTGGTGTATGATGTCATAAAGGTCAAGGCTTTTGTATTTTCATTGTCCCTCATTCATTCTTCACTTCTATTTATTTTACATTTATTATCAACACACTTCTGGACTCCTTGACATTACAGTGGGTGTTCAGAGATAACTAATACTGTCCAAGGAGAATGTGCAATACAACCACTAGAAAACTATGTAGAAAGGCTGAGGAGGAGGTATTATTTTTAACAAAACATTCTAATGACAAGCTTATCCAATTATAGTTTTAATCAAAGGCAAATCACAAAACATTAAAGTAGTTAGCAGTGCATTATTCATAGACTTATTATAATAATAATAAGCAAAGTAAAACAGCTTAGCAAAAATAGAAACCAAAATACAACCCAACTAATAAATCACCATGAAGCAAAGTGTATTCAGATGGTGTGTGTAATTCCAGTCCAATGGGCTAATAGTAAGGTCCACACACAGGGATAAATTCCTATAGATTATGTGATGTACATGCACATAGGGGGCAGCTTAAGTGCTCTGGTAATGGTAATTCTTCACCGCTCCACAGGTTAGCACTGTATACCAACACCTTTTCTCTTCCTACCTCTTCAGACTGAAATATTAATGACTTTAACACCAATGACATTCAGTTTCTGTCCACCTGGACTTGCCTCTTCCTGCCTGAAGTCCTTAAAGACAGAAGATCCGCTGTCTTTGGCAGTCAAGATGCTAGACTCACGTTTGAAAAGACATTTTTTTTTCTCAATGATGTTTGTTTAACGAGTTTATTTCAATTTCAATTGTATGGAACTTTCCTTTAGGTGCCCTAAATCTTTATGTGACTCTGCTAATTTTCTTACAATTAATAAGGGTCATCACCACAACAGATAGCCATGAAGTCCATTAAAAATGGAGATCTTCCATCTGCCAACATATTTTTTGCATACCTCACAAGATACTATATAAAGAAACATAAATGTCTTATATATAAACATCAATGTGTGGAACTGTGTGTGTCTGTCTGCCCGGCTCAGAAGTGCAAGGCAGTCCAGAAGTGCGAGGCTACAGCATGAAGTTAAAAGAGCCAGCAAGGTGGCCCCAAATGAAGCGCGAGGTTACAGCATGAAGCTGAAAGGAAGCGAACTTTTGTCCAAGTGAAACCGCTGATGAAAGACAAACTCGCTTAGCCGCTAATACACAAGTGAGGCGAGGACATTGGCAAAATGATAACCTCCGAGGAGAGAGAAACTCAGCTTAGCCACTGACAGACAAGGGGTCAGCACATCCGCAAAATGAAACCGCAGAAACTCTGCATTTCATTTTTTATTCTGTCGAATAGTTTCTAGGGGCCCAGGCTTTTTACAGCATGTGCTTACACAGCTAGTAGTTTATAATTACAATGCTAATATATACAATCATTTCCAAAATAGGATTATATTTGAAAGAAGTTAAAAGCACTCAAAGCCCAATATACAGAACCATAGTTCTAAGTCAAAGCAGAGCAAGTGAAAAAAGATTATTTCACTATCCAGATTTATCGTCCCTAGCTAAACTATAACAATGTTTGATGTATTTATTAAGAGAATCCGATATATGAATATCAGTGTTTCTTTGAAAGGGATTGTGTGATAACATCATACCTCACAATCCCAGTCATCGTTGACAGAAGCAAATGGAGCCACCCTTGAAATACAACAAGGGGCTGGAAATTACACTCAATTTACATCACTGTCATAAAAATAAAATATTTTTAACTTTACAGACATGTTTCTTGTGTTGCAATTGGTCATTTGTAGAAGCAGGAGGAATGAAAACGGAAGGACAGAAATTGGAGGTTGGATAGAATGGCTCCAATAAAGAAAGCCTCCTCAGAAGAATATATATTGAATTCTGAGTCTGTGTGTTTGACCATCACCTCAAGAACCAAACCCCTGCACTTCATTTAAGTTAAATCTTTGGGATGTAGCGGATACCCACTCATACTGCCAGACTCCTGGAGCCCAGTCACCCCAGCCGTAAAGGTTCTCTGTAATGAATGTAAAAGTGATTTGCAATCAGCAAGGACTTTTTAGAGATATGGTAGCAAGCTGGCCTGGAAGTACCCCCATTGTCTATATCTGTGGGCCAATTTGCCAGTTTGTAAGAAGGCAATAAATGGCAAGTTTGTTGGTGGACATTTACAAAAGGATAGCAAGTTTCCCCTTCATGCATACCTGTGACATCTGTAACTAACCCCCAGAGATCAGCTGAAGAACAACACAACACACCCCAGTTGTACAGAAATATAAGTATCACAATATTTTAAACCACTGATAACCCTACTCTATTCTGTTTCTCTTTTTGGTATCTGGATGTAGCACTTGGTACCACTGCTCTGCCGCTCTACTCCAATATAGAAAAACCAGGAGCGGGTAGGCGGCCAGTTAGCGGGGGTCTCCAGGTCTGTCACTTTGTTTTTGACTTTCTCTTTTACAATTTTAATCTCCATCATGTTAAACTGGTCATAGTTCATCAATTAAATAATGGACGGATATTGTTGTTTTCCCATTTATATTTAAGAGCCTTGTTCATTGTGTTTTAACAAATCTGCATTTATAAGTGTATCAGTTCTGTATTTGGTAATTAGTATATACTTTGAATTGTTCACAGAGCTCTGCACCTGCACTTAGTGAAGAGCGCTATACAAAAAATAAGTTGTATTGTATTGTATTGTGTCACCTACTCTGCCATAATTTCTTTTCATCAGTGCTCCTTTGCACTGTCATGAGTCATATGAGACTAAGTCTATGTTCAGTATGCATATTAAGAAATGTTAGGATAATAAGCACACTTTGATCATGGTTTTTCACATTAACATTTGATGCCAGGTACTGCAGGAGGGATACTTACACAAAGCACAATGAAAAATGAGCACAGTGTTAAAATTTTTATAGCTTGTGACAAGTCTTCACTAGAGGTTTATTTGCAGTAAACTACACTTTATCCCCTTCGATGAATTGATCTCACAGTTTGATTTATGCAGTTTTAATGGTAGCTTACAAGTATTAGCTTTTTTTTTAAAAACAAATCTACAAAGTTGAATTTTATTAGATGGGGGAGCCTAATAGAATGCTGTTAAGCAGTTCTGCTTCACCGCACCAAAATACTCCATTCAATTCCCAGCAGTTTCCAGCTCTATGGAGTCTGGTTTCTACCCACATTCCAAAGGCATTCATGTTAGGTTAATAGGCAAGCCTAAACTGGCACAATATGAGGGTTTGTCACATCTAGGGTTGGTTCCTACCGTGTGCCCAATCCTGCTCGTAGGGACTGGCATCTTATGCAGGAATTGTTCCTGCCTTATGCCTAATGTTTCTGTCATCACTGGCCCTGTAGCACACTATACAGGCACATAAAATTGTGGGATGGATGATTTGATTCAATTCAATAGCACTCTTCACTGAGTGCAGGCTCAGAGTGCTGTAACAAGTTCTCAGGTAAAATGTATTTACAAACATTACAAATTACTAATAATGTACTAATAGTGTATATGTAAATGCATTGTAAAGCAAGAAGTTTCCAAATTGGTGAACCATATTCTTTACATATGAAATTGGGCTTTGAAAAGGCTCTGAATATACAGACACTACAGAAATCTTTAATGCATCGTAGGACACCTAGCAGGATACTGACAGATCAAGAATATGTGAACACCAACCGTCTTATTGCATGCAGAGAGAGTCCTTTAAAAAGCACAAACTCACTGGTATTTTACAAATCTACTATCTAGTCATGGCTATATATGGAGTCTTTTGGAGATCTAAATAAATAAAGGTTCTCTCTGAATCCTTTATGTGAATGGTTCTTTTGCAAACCAAAAATGGTTCTTTTGTGGCAGCGCTCTGAAGAATAACTTTGGGGCACCTTTATTCTAAGGGTGTATGCTTATGTTTCCTGCATTCTAATTTAAGAGCACAAGTACTAGCATTTAACTAGACTGAGCTTCTACATGAATTAATACATTTTGTGAACACTTTGGGCAGAACTCCAAGCACTATGTCCGACAAAGACCAGGCACTGCTCATTATCTGCCTAATACCATACCTATGGTGAAACAGGGTGGGGACAGCTACGGGGGTGCTCCTCAGTGGCACGGACAAGGAGACTGGTCAGAACTGAGAAAGCGATAAATGCAGCCAAATATTGAAAGGTCCTTTGTTATCTAAAGCTTGTTTCAAAGTCACATTATAATTAGATATTGGCTGATCGAGATTGTTCTCTATAAATATGTTTGTGTTTCTTAAAATATCTACAAATTTTGATGGAGAGTTAGAATGTAGATATTGCAGTGTCCTGGTTTTAGTTTGCAATTGTATTGGTAAATGCAAAAATAATCAAACATTAAGTAGTGATCAGAAATAATCTAATTTATTGGAGTGAGTACATTTTCAATCTCAACTCTGCCAGTAAAAGTACATCTAATATGGGATAAAGGCAATGGATAATCTGGCAGATCCTACCATTTTTTACAGATGAGAAAACATTTTCTAAAAGTGTTCATTGTATGTGGATATTACAGTCCCTTATCAACCATACATGATCATAATGTATTGTTAAGTCAGATAAAAGGCTGGCAAATTCAGTCATGAACAATAAATATGGCCCTAATGATCTGTAAACAAATACAATTGTTCTGGAATTGGTTTTAATATCTAATATGAGTGCCTCAAAGGATATAAATTCACTTACATTTTTCAAAGCAGTATGCAGTTCATTACACAGAATTATCGCAAGGACACCTCCTCAACTAGTTATCTCTTGATTTACAAAGGAATGTAAAACCATTTGGTACTTCCTCGGCTAAAGATACAACTTTTAACTGTTGTAATTATAATGAATGTGTGAATATTTGTATAATCAATTTGTAAGAAAAGTGTCTAATCTAAACAGCTTAGCACTTTAAGTTCAGGGACACTATAAAAAGACACCGAGTCAAAAATTTTGATTTATGTACAATTTTTTATGTTTTCCTTTTTGATTGTATCTACTAATCAACAGACCACTTTGTCTTTAAATCATAACTAGGGGGGCAAGCCCCTCTGGCACTTTTGGCACCCAACCCCCATTTGTGGCCAGTTTGTCGCTCACATTTTAAAGAGGGGGGATGAATGCACACCAAGGAGACACAGTCACTCCTCCAAAGCCCCCTCTTAAATGGTGATAAAATGGGAAACAAATACAGTTTTTTTTTAACTCCTCTTTGCTCGATCAGCTGATGGCTTGCTTGCTGCTGCTGCTGTCATGCAGCGTGATCTGCATCTCACACGGCGCTTCTAACATTTAAAAGCCTGTACGGCAGCTGTTCTACTCTTTGTCTTTTATTTCCAGCTCTGGGCGTGATTAAATCATTTGGCACAAAGTCTCATCTTACGGGACGTGAGTTCTTGATATTTTTTAGTTTATAATTTAAAAACGGAATAAGAATCTGAAATTCTAACAACATCATATTAAAGTTCGATAAATTCTGAAAAGAATGATACCAAATATATATACCGTATGTAGGTTTTAAAATAATCCCGATTTAAAGACTGACAAAAAACTTGATGTAAAAACGTGACATAAAATCATTGCACAAAATCGTTGCACTTTTAGGCTTAGGATTTTATATATAGACTAGCAAAATACCCGAGCTTCACAGCGGCGAAGTACTGCATTAAAATTTTTTATTAAGAAGAAAATTAAACCTTTTTAAACTGAGGGAAAATATGCCAATAATTATTTGTTAAGGATCTCTTTGTATACCATGTTGTCAGTTCGGCCCTCCAGTTGTAATATGACCAAGCTGTGCGCTGAGCTTACTCTTGAGCATGCAACGTACAGTTGGCCATGTGAACAGTAATCTTGTCTCAAATCTCACAGCTTGGATTGCTGCTGTCATAATCGGTTTGAGTTTCATGGTTTGTTTCAATTACGACAGTATTTGCAGGATTTGTTGTGTTGAAGTGACATTCGGCATCTGTCAAGCGTTGTAAGCATACAACCGGTTTCATCGATAAAATCACATCCAGCTTTTGAGAGTTTAAACATTCATAAACATCAAAGTGTCCACTACTGAAATCGTCACCTGTGAATCTAAGATGTTTAAGAGGCATTGGCGGTTGTCGAAAGGTGTAAAATATTTAGCCATTTCGGTACACTTGAAAGCGACAACCGAACAATTCAGCGGCAGTCATCAACTCACATGCAGAACCATAGGTGAAGGGCTTAAGCATTTCACTCTTATAGTGCTCCTGTGTAGTATAATTATCTCCTGTACCATCATCAGTCCACACCTTGAACCTGTCCCAGTCATTCAATACATAAGACAGAACGTTCCTCCGGATATCAAGAATGAGCCTGATATGGCCGTGCAATATGTAATATGTAAAACAGAGAATGGAAAAGGTAGGTGCTATCTCCGGGCACGGAAACCACTCGGTAAGTGACAGTTCTTTGATCGATCGAAGTTGGAGAATTAGTGACGTTGGAAAGTTCAATATGGCGGCCGACAGTGGTGTCATACCAACGAAATAAGTACGGACATTGGTTTCCGTTAAAAGTTCAATATGGCGGCCGACAGTGGCATCATACCACTGAAATAAGTACCAAATTTCAGCCTTCTACCTACACGGGAAGTTGGAGAATTAGTGACGTTGGAAAGTTCAATATGGCGGCTGACAGTGGCGTCATACCACCGAAATAAGTATGTACATTGGTTTCGGTTAGCGCAGGGAAGCCGCCTACCAAATATCGTGAAGATGGGACCATGAATAAGAAAGTTCAATATGGTGGACGTTGTTGACCGTTATGACCGTTACACGTAGAATTTCGAAATGAAACCTGCTTAACTTTTGTAATTAAGCTGTAAGGAATGGGCCTGCCAAATTTCAGCCTTCTACCTACACGGGAAGTTGGAGAATTAGTGACGTTTGGAAAATTCAATATGGCGGCCGACAGTGGCGTCATACCACCGAAATAAGTACGTACATCGGTTTTGGTTAGCGCAGGGAAGGCGCCTACCAAATTTCGTGAAGATGGGGCCATAAATAAGAAAGTTCAACATGGCGGACGTTGTCGTCTGTTATCGACTGTTATGACCGTTACGTGTAGAATTTCGAAAAGAAACCTGCTTAACTTTTGTAAGTAAGCTGTAAGGAATAAGCCTGCCAAATTTCAGCTTTCTACCTACATGGGAAGTTGGAGAATTAGTGATGAGTCAGTGAGTGAGTGAGTCAGTCAGTCAGTCAGTCAGTGAGGGCTTTGCCTTTTATTAGTATAGATATAGTAGATTTTTACATAGAATTGATAATAATAAAAAATTAATAATAATTTTTTGAATATGTCATCTCACCACAACTGTCACCAGGAACAGCAGATGAGAAAATAATAATAATAATTCTTTGCATTTATATTGCGTATATGTCATTTCTGTTACTGAAAAAGCAATGTTTAGTTTTAGTGTCCATTGAGGTGAGCTCTGTGGAAGGTATCGAGAGTTCACTAAGGTTTTTATTTTGAGAAATGGCTAAATTATTTTCTAATAGAATGCATGTGCTGTTATACAAAAAGAGTTTAAGAGAATCGATCAACTAAACCAAAGTAAAATCTGAGGTGAAAAAATAAGCAAAGCAAAGGTCAAAACCATACTATCTGACTTTTCATAAGAACACAAGAAATTTGACAAAATAAGAGAAAGCCATTCAGTCCATCAAGCCAGTTTGTTAATCTAAAAGCTAAGCTGTCCCAATATCACATCCAGAATCTTCTTAAAGGTTGTCAAGGTCTCTGCTTCAGCTGCATGTCTCTGTAGTTTGTTCCAGAGTCCCACAACTCTTTGTTTAAAGCAGTGCTTCCTGGCTTCTGTCTTAAATGCACTTCCCCTTTATTTCCACTGATGGCCTTGAGTACCTGATTCACCCTTATGCTGAAAGAATTCTGCTAGATCTACTTTATCAATGCCTTTGAGAATTTTAAATACCTGGATTTGGTCCCCACGCAGTCTTCTCTGAGACTGAACAGGTTTAATTCTCTAAGTCTCTCAGAGTAGGACATAAGTCTTAAGTTCTTAAGTCCCAGGATACATCAGGTTGCTCTCCTCCGCACAGCTTCAAGTGCTGCTATGTCTTTCTTGTACTGTGATAACCAGAACTGCACACAATACTCCAGATGTGGTCTCACTAGTGTATTATATAGTTTGAGCATAATACCCTTTGACTTAAATTCAACAGTTTTTATGATATAACCTAACATTTTACTTGCCTTTTTAATTGCTTCTGTGCATTACTTAGTGAATGAAAATGTTACATCAACATAAACCCGTAAATCCTCATCAGGGGTTGCTTCCCGTATTACAGTGTGTCCCATCTTGCATTTATAGTAGATGTTATTTTTGTAGCACTTTACACTTTTCTACATTAAATTGCATTTTCCAGGTCTGAAGGTTGTCCAGGCCTTTTCAAATTCTTTTTGCTGCCCCCTCAGTATCTGCCATCTCTCTTGTTTTAGTGTCATCCGAGAATTTCACATGTTTACTAACTGTACCAGGATCAAAGTCATTAATTTAAATCAGAAAAAAGTAACGGTTCAAGGAAAGACCCCTGAGGGGCTCCACTGATGACCTTGCTCCATGCAGACCATTCTCCTCTTATCTGTACTCCTACTGCTGGCTAACCAACTGCAGATCCAACCAAAAACGAAAAAGTCCACTACCATGAGAGTGTTGTCTTTTATTGTGCTTTATTTTAGTGTACTTAACTAACACACCACCATATTCCTCCCACTTCAGTCAGCTCCTTAATTTTTTCTCTTCTTTCATTTGGAGGCAAAGATCTCTCACCCCAGTTACATCTCTTGAATATTAACTTCTTTATCCATTGCGAAATGAAGTTATACATTTACTAATTGAAAGCAAATGTTTAGCATTTAACATGACTCATGTTCAGGATGGCAGGCTACCAAAAGGACCTCGGAGTACCATATCATGTGGCCTTCTAAACTCATCTGTACACCTGCTAATTTACAAATACTACAGGACACACTGGAATGAATCGTCATCTTGTTCATAGGCACACACAACTGAATGTTGACTCTTCTGAGGTCAAATAAAGTTCCCAGGCAGGATATAAAACTCTAGACCTGAGCATGCACCATATCTTTTTAGTGGTTCAGATACTTCAATGCACCACTGTTGTTGAGGCATTTTCAGAATTTATTCCGCGACACCGTGGAATGCTCAATATATCTGTGCTACTTTTTCAGCCTTATAATTCATAATTCAAGTGAAAATACCAAAGACATGTAAGTTCCTATTTATGTTTTCCTAGAAATAGATTTTTGTGTTTATCGAATGTTATATATTTCTTGACTTTTATGATGTTTAATGCACCAAATCCTCCGCATTTTCAACAAGATTACTATGTGAAGCAGATTGTAAAATGTTTTCCTAGAAGGTCTTATTTTGAAATAAAAAAATGTTATTCAAAATTTAAAAGAAGTCTTTGAGCTCAATTCATGGCCTTTGTTTTTCACCTCTTATCAAAGGCTGGATTGATTCCCTCAATCCTTTATCATACTGATGGGCCTGAATTTCTAGTCCAGGGGATAGAGAGCCACCTACTGGTCCACCAATTACGGCTGCAATTCAGCTTGGTGAAAGAGTTCACCTGTCAAATTGTCGAAAATAAATAGTCTTGTTACCTTTAAAATAATAAAAAAAGAATTACTTCAACAGTTTAGAGAATTAATTTGGCATAGACAGTTAATTTAAGGGAGTTTTTAAAATATGTGATGCTTTTAATTCTCTCTGTTCTTATTCATTAAGTTTATAAGTGAATTTCCCTTCAGGGATCCGAAAAGTAATACCTAACTATTTAAAATGATGGAGACTATCTTATGGCTTCATACAATAGGATCTGAGATGTGGTGTGACAAGTCATAGTTGTTCAATTAAAACATCTCTAATAATTTTTGGGGGGATTAAGAAAGGCCTGCATCGACGTGTATCTACAAAAGGGAAAAAAAGAAAAGGTTATTTTCAAATTGATAAAGAGTAAAGAAATATTGAGATGAAAACGTTTCAGCCTTCACGAGGACTTTCAGCTACATAGTCGAAACATTCAGTCTGCCAACTTTTTAAATATAAACTAACCTTTTTTTTACTCCCATGTTGATATAGGCCTCTGCATAAAAAATGGCTATTTTGAGCAACATAAAACACACAAATTTCCACATTGTGTCGTGACAGAAAATTACCTATAAAAGTTGTCCATTTCAAGGAAGCAAACAGGGAATGAGTACTGATTTACGGTCATTTAGTTGTTTATCAAACTGCCCTTTTTGAGAATTGCGATCACCCTGAAAAAACAAAATGCATCACTAGGGAAAAGAAGAAAAGAAAGGAATAGGAGATGAAAGGCCAGTGGAGCCGCTGAACTCTCAACTCAAAACTCCAGGCTAGGTTTGACATGCTAACAAATAAGGCAACAATTGTTAGTAACAAAATCAATTTTCAAAGGTCAAGAAGAGAAAACAGCTAAAGGAAAACTTACAATTGACAAGTCCTTACCAAAACAACAAGCAGGAGGAAAGACAAATCTTAAAATGGATTGCTGGAAGCTCAGTGCCGCAGTTAGTCCCAACGCTCGACTCAAAGAAATCCACTTGTTGTTGTCAGCTGACGAGGTCAGCATGGACGTGGATCCAGGTGTAGAGTAATGGATAAAAAATCTGAATAGACTCAAAATGTTTTATAAAAAGAAACATTTTAAAAAATGTATGAAATTCAGTGGGCTGATGGCAGTTTTGGGTGATTTTTCTTATTCAGATGTTGACGTTTACTAGAATTGTATGCTTTAAATAAGTTATTATTCAATGATTAAACTAACAGTTTTCAGACTCCTTCACTTTCTGCAGACTTTATTGTGTTGTAGATTTAATTTTAAATGGATTAATTTGCCATTTTGCCCATCAATCTACACTCAATAACCCATAATGACAAAGTAAAACCAAAGTAAGTTTTGCAAAATTAACAAAAATCCAAGTTGAAATCTTTCATTCATATAAGTATTTGGACCCTTAAACCAGGACTTTGTAGAAGCCCCTTTGGCAGCAATTATGATTTTGAGTCTTCTTGAATAAGTCTCTGCAAACTTTTCACCCCTCGCTTTGGGCAGTCTATCCCAGTGGTTCCCAAACTCGATCCTGGGGACCCACTCTGGCTGCGGGTTTTTTTTCCAAACAACTTCCATTTTTCATTGGACTTTTAGCCTAATTAAGCGAGTCAATATTTCCCAGTTTCTGTGTTTTGGAGTCAATGTAAAAATTACAAACTTAGGTTGGTAGATTTTTATTAAAATGTAATAAGCAGTTATATGGGAAATATGTATTTTGTTAAGTCGTTAACAGTATTTTCAACCTAATTTTCATTCTGCTGTTCCAGGTGTTCTGGTTATTTAATTTTTTATTTACTAATTAGTGGGTCTGACACTGAAGTCATTGAAGCTTTCATCATCCTGGGTGTCTGCTGTGCTGTTGTTAATTGTCACTATTAGGGTTAAATGAAGGGAGCAAACTACACAGGAAAAGGGTAAAATAATAGGAAAACAACAAAAGAGAGTTAAGCATTTATAGCTTTAGAAAAATTAGAAACATTTCTAAATGTCATACAAATGTAAAAAACATACTGTTGTGATTTTTCTGAATGCAGAATAAGAGAAGAGTAAAAAAGACCAGCTATTTAAATGAGATCAATTGTTATTGATTATTATCACCGATTGTGAATCTGGTTGGAACAAAAACCTGCAGCCACAGTGGGTCCCCAGGACCGAGTCTGGGAACCACTGGTCTATCCCATTCTTCCCAGCAGATCCTCTGAAGCTCCATTATATTGAATGGGAAGTGTCTGTAAAATGCCATCTTCAGGTCTATCCACAGATGTTTTATGGATTTAAGTCTGAACTTTGGCTGTGCCACTCAAGGGCAGTCAGAGACTTGACTTTAAAACCACCTCAGGGTTGTCCTGGCTGTATGCATTGCGTCACTGTTGTGCTGAAAAATGAACTGTCACACCAGTCTGAGGTTGCATGCACTCTGGAGCAGATTTTCTTCAAGGAACTTTCATTATTTGGCTGCACTCATCGGTTTCTCAGTTCTGACGAATCTCCCTGTCCCTATCACTGAGGAGCACCCCTGTAGCATAATGCTGTCACCACCATGTTTCACCATAGGGATGGACATAGTGCTTGGAGTTCTGCCCAAAGTGTTCATTTTTTGTCTTTCAGAGCAGTGAATTGTTTTCTTCATGCATTCAAAGTCTTTTCAAGGCTGTATACCAGACTCTAAGTGGGAGTTATCCACTCAGCCATAAATGCCCGATTGTTGGAGTACTACTGAGACTGTCATTCTTCTGACAGGTTCTTCCATCTCAGCAGAAGACTTCTAAAGCTTTGTTTGGGTGACCATTGGGTTTTTGCTCACCTCCTTGACCAATGCTCTTCTTGCCTGGTTACTCAGTTTGGGTGGATCACCATCTCTAAGAAGAGTTCTGGTGGTTCCAAAAGTCTTCCATTTCACAGTTATTGAGGCCATTATGCTCCTGGGAACTCTGAAAGCTTTAGAAATGGTTTTATACTCTTCCCCTGACTTATGCCTCTCCACAATTTGATTGCAGAGGTCTACAGAGAGTTTCTTGGAGTTCATGGCTTCGTTTTTGTCCCGACAAGCAGTGTGAGTTTTGGAACCTAATATACAGTATAAAGATGTTTGTCTTTTTATACTATGTCCAGTCAATTCAATCTGCCACAACTGGCCCTCAATCAAGTTCTACACGCATCTCCAGGATAATTAAAACAAACAAGATGCACGGGACCACAATTTCAAACGCAATACTAAAAGCTCTGAATACTGATATACTTTTTACATTTTAGCTTTTGATTTTTAAAACAGCTCCAGTAGACCCTCGTGACCCTGTGTTAGGATATAACGGGTTGGATAATGACTGATGACTGAAAATCTTTCTGAAAGCATGTCTTCACTTTGTCATCATGGGGTTTTGAATGTAGATTGATGAGCAAAATTCCCTAATTTATCCATTTAAAATTAAATCTACAACAAAATAACATGTTAAAAGTGGAGGGGGTCTGAATACTGTATATGCTGTATTTATCATATGTTTGTTTTTTCATTTTTGTAACTTGTTTTCTTTATGTTGTTATTAGGATAATTAGTAGGGCTTCTTTATCTGCTGCCAGGCAAGAGGAAAAGAGGAAGGCCTAAGAGAAGGTTTATGGATGTGGTGAGAGAGGACATGCAGGTGATGGGTGTAACAGAACAAGATGCAGAGGACAGAAAGATATGGAAAAAGATGATCCGCTGTGGTGACCCCTAACGGGAGCAGCTGAAAGCAGAAGAAGAAGAAGAAGAAGAAGTAGGGCTTCTTTATGGAAAATCATTATACTAGCACACAAAACATTGTGGGGTTAGTAAGCAAAAATCTAATTGCTGTGTCTAATCTGCCCTCAGTGAGGATGTGCACTTTTGATTAATGATGTTTTAGGTGCAAACTTCAAAAGAATTCATCAGAACTTAAAGAGATGGTGCAAATTTTCCAGGTTGTGTGAGTGTTATGGGAGACAGATGGGCATCCTAGCCAGGATGAGCTTCGACTTCCAGTTAGAAAAGGAAGCCACAACTAAAGAACAAGAGGCATCTGCAATCCAAAGTTATAATCCCCCCACCCCCTGTACACAGGGTAGCTGCATTCCATTGGTTGGGCACCCATAGGAATATCTGCAGGGCAGGCTGGGAATTGTAGTCATATGTGAGAGCCCTTTTGGAGTTCTTGGGTGCTGGCAGAGGGAGCTACAAGAGATCGGTATGACCTTTTTAACAGACTTCAATGCAGTTCTGTGGCACTGGAAGAACTCCTGGGTGTGGTGTAAAAGAAGTAAAAGTTTCCTGTAAGGATATTCAGAATCAGGAGGCTTGTGGATGAGGCTTCAAAGGAAGTATGGAAAGGGTAAAGTGATTTGTGCTAGTAATTGTGTAATTATGGAAGATAATTTGAAGTATGGTGGAGGTAAAAAATAAAGAAGATCTTGTATATAAACCCAGGACTGTGTTATGTAGCTGTGTCTGAGGGATTTGGGGTACTGCTACACCTCGTACCAGTCACAGCAGTTAAAACAGAAAGCTGACCAATTAGAAAGAGAGACAGAGAGAATGAGAGGGCAAAGAATTGTGGGGTGGAGCAACACCCTTCACAAGAGGTGCTACACGTCTATGGAAGCGCCCCTTGAGAACATTATACTCATTGCTTAAAAATAAACAGAGGGGCTGGTGTTCTCCAACTGACTGGCTCTCTCAATATTTAGAGTCTTATTTGTTGTGATAATACGCAGTCCAGCATGGAATTTAAATATTTTTAATGCTTTTTTAAAGGTTAAAAAGTTTGTTATTAATGTTTCTAGATCCTTTAAAAATATTTTTTAACTAAAATTCTCTTACATACTGAAACAGGTGAAACATGATCTTAAATGTTGGTTGAATTTGGCACTATCACTTGCTGGTCAAACCAGCAACACAAAAATGAATATTCTCTCAAAATGTTTATATTTATTTAAAAATATTCTAGTTTTAATCTCAAAATCTTTTTTTCAATAAATTAGATTCATGTTTCTCTGCATTTATGGGGAAAAATAAAATCCCACATATAGGCAAGTCCTTCATGCAAAGGCCTAAGGAAGCTGTTGGCATGGCTCTACCTAAATATCAAACTTACTACTGATGCTCAAATATACAAATAATCAAATATTACAACAACTGTTTACTTATCTGTGGTCCATGTCTGGTTGATTTTGAAGCTTGCATGCGCCACAATACTTCTTCATCAGCATTGATCACATCATCCCTCCCTGTTTCTGTATCTCAGTTCACTTCTAATCAAGTAAAACAAAACTCTTTAAGAACATGGAATCAATGCAGAAAAACGTTTGGCCTCGAATCTAAGGCTCGCTATGCCACTAAAACACAATCATGCTTTCCTACCCTCACTCTATGACTTGACTTTTCAAATGTGGTGTGTTAGGGACCTGTTTGATCAAGCTTACTTTGGTTCTTTTGGTCAGATGTCTTTTAAATATAATACCACCCAAAGTTTAACTTCTTTCATTACCTATAAATCAGGCACTTTATCCAAAGTCACTTGTCACAGTTTGATGCCTTGTCCCCCCGACAGAGGTGCTCTATCTAAAATATATAATTTTACTTCCTCGCTCCAGTCCCCATCTTTAGACGCAGTGAGAGAAGCACGGGAAAGGGATCTTAACTTAAAACTACCAGAAAATGACTGGTTTTCTACATCACACACCTCTTCTATATGTGCACAGCACTCTGTAATTCAGTTTAAGTCGCTTCATTGTCTTTATACAAATAAAACTGAACTAGCTGAAACTGATCGAGATAATGATGATGATTCGTTTGAAAAATGCACAAACAGTCTAGGCTAGCTGGGACATACATTTTGGCCTTGCATTACATTTTGAATGGCAGTGTTTAAATCTCTTTCACACATCTTTTACTTTCCTATTGCGACAAATCCCCTCACTGCTCGTTTTGGAGTTCTAGCAGATAATGTACAATTATGCAAAGAACAGGCGAATTATATGGCCTTTCTCACTTTGCTAGCATGCTATCTTATCCTTACACATTGGAAACAGCCTACTCCTCCACTATGTTCCTACTGGATTAGAGATGGAGTACATTTTGCTAAACTGGTGTCACTCACATGCAAGTAGGATGCATTCAGATAGTTTGTGCACTGTTGACAATTCCAACTTGAGCTCAGAGGGGGTGCGGGTTTTTACATCTTGTCCTTTTTTCAACCATAGACCAGAAGCTCAGATTGTCAAGGACGCATAAGCTTACTTCCAGTAGCACCTCTTCCTGCTGTGAAGACATAAAACCCTCCAGTTAACAACATGATGGCAGTTGTTTGATTGTCTCATGTCTGCAAAAGATGCATTTCTTAAATTTGCCTTAAAAGCTTTACCTGCAACCTTATAATATACAGGGATCACTTCCATTTGTTATTTTACACTTGAAAAGTTTAGCCATACCCTCAATGGACCATCAGCCAGGGTTTTTCATTTATTAGTTTCATATTAGGACACAATCACATTGTGAACCAGTGAAGATGAAGATGATAACTGTAACTTGGAGTTGATACAAATACATACATTTATGTGTTTATGTATAAGGGCTTCAACCTGGGGATTCCTTTTTTAAGTCTTGGAATGAGGGGGGCAAAGTTTAGGTTATGAAAATATGAAAAGTATAAAGTTATGTTGTTTAGTTTACAGTATTCACTTCTGTATATAATGTATACAGTATTTTGATTGTAGCGGTCATTTTCTTTCATTAACAAAAAAAAAAAAACTGTGTTACTGTGTCACATATAAAAAGATAAATTGTATTTGCTGTTCCCTGAAACCGACAGAATTTGTTTTTCTGTGGTATTTAAACCCTTTTTACTATATCAGTTGTGGACCACTAGGGAGCATACCGCTCCCCCAAACCCCGACACAGACAGGCTGAGACAAAAGATCAATATACCACATGTTTTATACAGGCGGGGAAGCGTTTTTCCTTTGCTCTCCACTTCACACCACAGTACAAAAGTACCAAACTAATATAAGACACAGTCCTTTTCTTCCTCTCTCTTTCTCTTCTTCACCTCCACTCCTCCTCGCAAGCTTTGTCCTCCACCTCCCGACTCTGGCAAGTCCTTTAATAGTGGCCAACGTGAAAGTACTTCTCTTCTTCCACCCACGTGGTCTGTAAGCACTTCTGGGTTAGGTGGATACCCCACCACACATGGCTCCTTCATTTTTACACCCACGGTACCCAACAGGGCTGAGATGAAGAACTCCAAGTCCCATAGTTCCCTGTGGGAATCTGGGGCACCTCTGCAATCCAGGGGAGCTGCCATCTAGCGTCCTGGGGGAAGCGGTGCCCTAAAGAGGCTGCCTTCCCCCATCCTTCCACTTCTTGGGCTGCTGGCCGTCTCTTACACTGTGTAGCAATTCCATCCATGATTCAGAACTCCAATATCACGACAGCTCTCAACAATGATCTGTTTTTTGCATATGACAATGAAACAAATAAAAACAGTTTTATTTTTTGTCCTGGTTTATGTAACCCTAAGCATTTATTTATTGGATCAGGGGACACAGTTAACTTTGCTGAATTAGTATTGTAAAGTTCTTGTTTTTAAACCCTAACCTGTTATAATTTGATCTTCAAAGAAATAAATAAAAAAAAAAATAAAAAAATATATACAGTAATCCCTCG
>JANRMT010062814.1:120937180-121017487 GCA_026402145.1 Polypterus bichir lapradei | reverse complement strand
GCGGCAAAATAATATTAAGGCGCTTCGCACTTTATTTTGCACGTATACGATTATGAGGTCGTCAGCTCGGATTATGAAGACACGCACAGGAGTGAAGGACTGACAGTGCCATCACAGCCGATTAATAGCTGGGACGTCTCACCAGTCTGCACAAGACCCACCGCGACTGTCCCCAAAAGGCGCTCATATCGTCAGCGAAAACATCTCTCTACACTATATAAAAGAAAAAGGCAACTTTCCTTTCTTTACACCTTTTTTCCTTTTATCCCAAACCAAAGCCTTTCTCTCTTAACACTGCAGAGGACACAAAACTAATTTTCTTTAATTGCTGGTAAGGCACATTACCAGAGGCAAAAATTTGGACTTTCACATAGAAAATGTAATTTCTATACCACAGCCGTCATGTAGCGCCTTTCAAAAGGGATCTACTACCGAGAGATGATCCATATACATTTTAGCTGCTGTTAGTACTACTTACCTCTTCTGTTATACCGTCTTTAAAATGTAGTTTACCCGCAACCACTCCAGTAGTGCTCAATGTACCTTTACTTCTTAAAACGTTAATGTTTTACTGTTTAATAACTTATAGACTACATTTTATTATTTTTCCCTTGCACTCAGTGATCAAAGCTATACACACACATATAGACACATACATATATATATATACCTGTGTGTATGTTTGTATGTATGTGTATACACACACACACACACATACATACATACATACATACACACACACAAATTATATATATGTGTGTGTCTGTGTATGTATGTATGTATATGTGTGTGTATATATGATGTAGATAGGTATGCATATATATATATATGTGTATATGTAGATATGTATATAGATATGTATATATGTATATAGATATGAAGATATGTATGTGTATATATGTATGTATATATATATGTAGACTCAAACCCATTATGACAGCAGCAATCCAAGCTGTGAGAAAACAGTAAAAAGGAGGCGTGTCAGACGTCGTGGTACATTTTCTAATGCAGCTAGACGAAAACAACTTTGTGACGCTGCCGCCAAATACACAAAACAATTACTTTGACAATCATGTTACGTTATTTTTAAAATGTTTCCTTTTCTTTTTCTTTCCTTCTTTAACACACTACTTCTCCGCTGCGAAGCGCGGGTATTTTGCTATATATATATATATATATATATATACACACAGATATATATATATATATATATATGTGAGAACAACACTCATATCAATGACAAAACAATTACATTAACAATCATGTTACGTTATTTTTAAACACTGCGAAGCGCGGGTATTCTGCTAGTATATATATATATATATACGTCAGAATACAAATTGTAAATTAAAAAGATACACTAAACTGGGAAGTGAGTACTAGTACTAATTAGTGTTAGGGTTAGGGTTACGGTTAGGGGTAGGGTTCAACAAGCATTTTTCACGGGACATTTGCTGGGTTCGCCAGTGGCCTTGTTCGACAAATTTTTCCCTGAAAATTCGTCAGCTTAGGCAAACTTTCTTCTCAGTGCCCAATGATGCTCTGCAAGACCAGGTGTGGCATCAAAGAACTGTAGCAGGCAATGGTGAATGGAGATGTCATTACCCAATTTGCACACATGTTTTCACGCATGTGTACTGTAAGCGTACTGCACCTCACGCTTTGCAGGATTGGATAGGTACAAACAGTGCTTGTGCATTTATTCACAAACTGTGTTTAAACAAAATGCAGTGCTGTTCAGTAAATAAATAATCCCAGATAAAAACAGTGTCTATGTGGAGTTTAAAATCAACAATGAATAGATACTCCAATAAATAGTTTAAAATATAAGCATGAAAACAGAAGATCTGTCTTTTCAAATCACCGCTGAGCCTTTGTGCTTCCTTCTCCTCTGCTTACTATTTAAGGTCTCCTTAGCAAGAGGAGACATCCCCCGGCAAGCACAGTCATCCTTCTATCTGGCTTGTGTCCCTGCCACCATCCCTCAGCATTCATTGGGTAAACCCACAAGACTTACTCCCTTCTCTTGGCGTTGTGTGGGAGTCATTCAGAACGGTTGCTCACTCCTGCTCCTTGGTCACATTCTGCAGGAGTGATGCTGCCGCATGAGCGCCATCTGCTCACTCCATCCTGGGCCATCCCCAACCATTTGTCTCCTATCCATAGTACCAGCTTAGCCATGATCCTGCCACACCTCTTCTTTTCCTTAACATTTCCTTTAACCTCTATCTTCCCCATTCTCTTTTTTTATCTATTTTTTCATATCCTCTGTCTACCTTGCTCAGGCGCTTCTATACAAATGTGGTCATGGGTTCCTTGCTTACGAATGCCAAGAGCACTAATGAGGAAATCAGCTGTGCTGCATACATCTGCACATGCAGGCATGTCTAGTCAATCTCCTCATTAGTGCTCTGGGGTCACTTGTCTGCATGTACTTATGCCCACCAAGCATAGAGTTTTTTCTTTAAAACACCTACACACTACCATGGACCCCAAAATGCACCATACCTAATCTAACTGCTGCCGCACTGCTCAAGTCTTATTTTTGGTCACAAGAAATTGGTCAAGCATAGCTGGCAGGTGTTTCTCTAGCCCTGTGTGACTCTTAAAAGACAATTGCAATATTATAATCCTCTCATTTCAGTTTTTCCTTCTCCTTTGACATCAATGCATTTTGATGTTGAAATTCCCCAGATTTTTGCCAAACTCGAGGCAAAGTGAGTGTAGCAGAGTTCACTCATCACTAGTATTGATATATTAGAATGATGCTACTTGAAACACAGCATAATTTTAATAAATTAGCAGTAACACAGATCCTAAACATTTGTGTCACTTGGTATTTGTGCATTTAGCACAAATCACTTTAAAAGAAACCATCCCATTCATGAAATGATCACTTTGTGTGTAGAACTGCATATTCGAAGGAGGTTTTCTCCATGTACAGTGGTGTGAAAAACTATTTGCCCCCTTCCTGATTTCTTATTCTTTTGCATGTTTGTCACACAAAATGTTTGTGATCATCAAACACATGTAACCATTAGTCAAATATAACACAAGTAAACACAAAATGCAGTTTTTAAATGATGGTTTTTATTATTTAGGGAGAAAAAAAATCCAAACCTACATGGCCCTGTGTGAAAAAGTAATTGCCCCCTTGTTAAAAAATAACCTAACTGTGGTGTATCACACCTGAGTTCAATTTCCGTAGCCACCCCCAGGCCTGATTACTGCCACACCTGTTTCAATCAAGAAATCACTTAAATAGGAGCTGCCTGACACAGAGAAGTAGACCAAAAGCACCTCAAAAGCTAGACATCATGCCAAGATCCAAAGAAATTCAGGAACAAATGAGAACAGAAGTAATTGAGATCTATCAGTCTGGTAAAGGTTATAAAGCCATTTCTAAAGCTTTGGGACTCCAGCGAACCACAGTGAGAGCCATTATCCACAAATGGCAAAAACATGGAACAGTGGTGAACCTTCCCAGGAGTGGCCGGCCGACCAAAATTACCCCAAGAGCGCAGAGACGACTCATCCGAGAGGTCACAAAAGACCCCAGGACAACGTCTAAAGAACTGCAGGCCTCACTTGCCTCAATTAAGGTCAGTGTTCACGACTCCACCATAAGAAAGAGACTGGGCAAAAACGGCCTGCATGGCAGATTTCCAAGACGCAAACCACTGTTAAGCAAAAAGAACATTAGGGCTCGTCTCAATTTTGCTAAGAAACATCTCAATGATTGCCAAGACTTTTGGGAAAATACCTTGTGGACTGATGAGACAAAAGTTGAACTTTTTGGAAGGCAAATGTCCCGTTACATCTGGCGTAAAAGGAACACAGCATTTCAGAAAAAGAACATCATACCAACAGTAAAATATGGTGGTGGTAGTGTGATGGTCTGGGGTTGTTTTGCTGCTTCAGGACCTGGAAGGCTTGCTGTGATAGATGGAACCATGAATTCTACTGTCTACCAAAAAATCCTGAAGGAGAATGTCCGGCCATCTGTTCGTCAACTCAAGCTGAAGCGATCTTGGGTGCTGCAACAGGACAATGACCCAAAACACACCAGCAAATCCACCTCTGAATGGCTGAAGAAAAACAAAATGAAGACTTTGGAGTGGCCTAGTCAAAGTCCTGACCTGAATCCAATTGAGATGCTATGGCATGACCTTAAAAAGGCGGTTCATGCTAGAAAACCCTCAAATAAAGCTGAATTACAACAATTCTGCAAAGATGAGTCGGCCAAAATTCCTCCAGAGCGCTGTAAAAGACTCATTGCAAGTTATCGCAAACGCTTGATTGCAGTTATTGCTGCTAAGGGTGGCCCAACCAGTTATTAGGTTCAGGGGGCAATTACTTTTTCACACAGGGCCATGTAGGTTTGGATTTTTTTTTCTCCCTAAATAATAAAAACCATCATTTAAAAACTGCATTTTGTGTTTACTTGTGTTATATTTGACTAATGGTTAAATGTGTTTGATGATCAGAAACATTTTGTGTGACAAACATGCAAAAGAATAAGAAATCAGGAAGGGGGAAATAGTTTTTCACACCACTGTATTCCTCTTCACTTCCAAATCCACAAAACATCCACTCTACGGTACATCAGCATCTCTGAACTATCCCAGTGAATCTGATTGTGATGTCTCCATCTCCTTACAATGACTGTTGTTCTATCTACAGATATTCTCAGCCTTTTGTTATGTATACTGTAGGTGCCACATGGGATGAATGGGCATCCCGACCAGGGGCCTTATTTATAAACAGTGTGTACGCACAAAAAAGTTGCATATGCCCGTTTCCACGCACACATTGTGATGTATACAAACTAAACTTGGCATAAAGCAATGCACATTCTCATGCCAGTTCAAACCATAGCGTACACAAGTTTTCGGCTTGATTTTGCAAACTGCTGGCACCCAGCATCAAAGTAGTGCTACTGTTCCTGAGTGGCTTCCCTTTATTTTTTAGATTAACATCTTTGACGCGGCTTTATCAAATACACTGACATTTACCGCATATCGTTTTTTAGTTTAAGGCATCTGATTGTAACCAACCTGTAACCATATAATGGTGCCTGGAATGGCCAAACTATTCCAAATACTATAGCTGCTTTAGCGTTGTCACTGTTAGTGCACCAATGAGTATTTTAACTCACTGTCTCTGAGTGTGAAATCATAGTTATACAGCAGCTGATCGGAAAGCTCTACCACAGATTGTGTCAAGAGTGGAGAAAATTCTCAGGGTACAGCATCTAGCACACACTGCCTCAGCCAGGCGCACAGTCTATTCGAACTTCACCCATTCGACAAACTCTTCAGATCATTTCCTATAGGGACCTCGCCGTTCAGAAACAGTTTCATCCCAAGAGCTCTAAACATAGTCAATCAGTCCATCAAGTGCTCCTGGTAGAACTGTTTATACTTATAAGTACAATTACCTCACTGTAAACTTGCATTACAGTTGTAATATTGCACAACCTGTGCCACTTATCCTTTCATATTGTATACAGTATTTTTATTTTTTTTATCGTCTTATTATTATTGTTGTTTGTTTTTGTTGTTGTTATTTTACCATTTTATAGAAAAATAAGGTAATGGAGGACTAGCAAAATATCCGCGCTTCGCAGCGGAGGAGTAGTGTGTCTGAGACATCACACACTGCATGCACGGGTTTACCTTTCCCAGTCCTGCAAAGTCAGTTCATGTGAGCCGCTCAGAGTACATGCATCGAAGCTTCTCAGCTGCGCTTGTGCTATCTCGTGCGATCTTGCAATGTCCATGGCTTTATGTAATGTTAACTCAGACCCGCCACTTAAAAGTTTCTGTCGCACTTTTGCTGAGTTTGTGCCAAACAATATTCTATCCCTGACCATCTCATCTTAGTTTGCATAAGCACAGTCCTTCACCAGCAATTTTAACTCCGTTACAAAGTGATCAAAAGTCTCGTTTATACCCTGCGTCCTGTCATTATACTTGTATCTCATGAATATCGTATTCGTCTTAGGCATGACAAACGCCAGCGGCAGCCTGTCTATGAACCTAATTTAAACTTAAGGTTTACACCGTGCTTTGTTTCCGCAGTAGCTGCACTTATGAATATGCTTGTATGCGTCACTCGCTTCATATTCTTTTGCTGCCTTCTCAATTGTAAGCACAGTCCTTCATCCGCAAATATTTCGCAGGAAGCGTGTCTATTGGATAGCTGCTGACGGAAGGCCTTATATGGGCAGGCACAACTCTGCCTCACATGGCAACCGAGCAGCAGGCTATAGCCGTTTATATGGACTAAAGTAGGTTCCAGTTATGACCGTTACGCATAGAATTTCGAAATTAAACCTGCCTAACTTTTGTAAGTAAGCTGTAAGCAATGAGCCTGCCAAATTTCAGCCTTCCACGTACACAGGAAGTTGGAGAATTAGTGATGAGTGAGTGAGTGAGTCAGTCAGTCAGTCAGTCAGTCAGTCAGTGAGGGCTTTGCCTTTTATTAGTATAGATTTGCATATTGAATCCCATTGCACCATACAATAACAATAAAGGAATTCAATTCAATTCAATAGAAGTATTTACAGATGATGAAGACTGTCTTCTGAGTCGATTTAGATGTCCAGGTGGTATCTTCTTGGAGCTCTTGATATCATTTTTCAGATGAAATGCAGTAAAGTATATATATTACTTTATACAGATACATTTTAACTTCATTTAAATAATTTATACTGTTATTAATTGTGTGAACATGATGGACAGCAGTAGCGATGAACTGGCGCCCCGTTCAGGAATTGTTCCTGCCTTTCGCTGTATGCTTGCTGGGAATGGTGTAACCCTTAATGAATAGATGGATAGAATAATTAAACATGTACTGCAAAGATATTTTAATGTTCCTTAAAAGTTTTGAAGAATCAGCGTTCTAAGCTTACAGATGGCTTGACATCTATTACAGAGCTGATTGTGTGGTGAGTGGTTACTTGGAGAAAGAAAAGGAAGGACAAGAATTGGGGGTTAGTATGTTTGAAACAGAAAATACTGCGGCAATAAATTATTTAGAGCCAGCACCTCCAAATCTGAGACCATGGTCCTCAGCCGGAAAAGGGTGGAGTGCCCTCTCAGGATTGGGGGAGAGATCCTGCCCCAAGTGGAGGAGTTCAAGTATCTCAGGGCCTTGTTCACGAGTGAGGGAAGAATGGAGCGTGAGATCGACAGGCAGATCGGTGTGGCGTCCGCAGTGATGCGGGCTCTGCATCGGTCTGTCGTGGTGAAAAAGGAGCTGAGCCGTAAGGCAAAGCTCTCAGTTTGCCAGTCAATCTACGTTCCTACCCTCACCTATGGTCATGAACTATGGGTAGTGACCGAAAGAACAAGATCGCGAGTATAAGCAGCTGAAATGAGTTTCCTCCGCAGGGTGTCTGGGCTTTCCCTTAAAGATAGGGTGAGAAGCTCAGTCATCCAGAAGGGGCTCAGAGTAGAGTCGCTGCTCCTCCGCAACGAGAGGAGTCAGATGAGGTGGCTCGGGCATCTGATCAGGATGCCTCCTGGACGCCTCCCTGGTGAGGTGTTCTGGGTACGTCCAACCGGGAGGAGGCCCCAGGGAAGACCCAGGACATGCTGGAGGTACTATGTCTCCCGGCTGACCTGGTAACGCCTTGGAATTCTCCCGAAGGGCTAGAAGAAGTGGCCAGGGAGAGGGAAGTCTGAGCCTCTCTGGTCAAGCTGCTGCCCCTGCGACCTGATCTCAGATAAGTGGAAGAGGATGGATGGATGGATGGATGGAATAAATTATTTCATCAAGGGTCATGCACGGCGCAGAAAACATCTTGCAGGAGGCAGGAACAATCTCTGTATGGGACGCCAGGTTGTTGCTACCATTGTGTCACTGTGGCCTCATGTTTAATACATGCTTTGATTAATTTTATCATGAAAATGATATCAGGTTTACATCTTAGTATTTAAATTGTTCAGAGAGCTGTAATATCATGAATGTAATGGATTTTGTGTCCTGTCGGAGCAAAAGAAAGCCCGTTTAAGAAGTACGTAGTGATTCACACACATGGAGCACATAGAAGAACACATACAATATGAAGCATTTAATGTGCTACTTTACTTACGATGGGATTTGAGAAACTAGTAAATGAAAAGATTTTAAGACGATGTTTATGATGTTCTACTTTAATGACTAAATAAACTATGTGATTAAAGTGGAAATTTCGAGATTAAAGTTGACATTTTGAGCTTTTTTTCCACTGTGTCTCTATTTTTTTTCTTTTCTCTGTACTCTAATAAGCTTTCATATGACACTCAGATGGTGAGCTATGACTTTCCTTTTCAAGCCGACTTTGATATCTGACAACTTCTTTTTTATTTCAGGCACTGTGCAACTTTCTGAACTTTTGATCAACTTCCTTTTGTTGTTTGTACAACTGTTTAACCCAACAAATAGTACGTATTTCCTTGTCTCCACTTGGCATTCACTGATATTCTTCTTTTTTCCCCGTGCTTTAGCCATTGTCTTTTCACAGAACGCTGAACCTAAGCGAATATTTACATTGATTTGCATATTCAAAGAGGCATAATTCTTGGAGGAGTCTGGGAGGGGTGACAGGCGCGTGCATGAGCATTACATTTCAAGCAGACTGGGATTTATGTTGTGGAAGAGTGTGGAAGTTGGCTTATGCATGGTTTTCTGCATCTGAATTTTTTGTGCGTACGCACATTTAGACTTTTCTCCGTACGCCATGTTTTAGTGTGAATTCTACGAATGTTGTTATGCATGAGGACCCAGGACAGGGGAAGGTGGAGGCCCCAAGTGGATGGACAGGCATCCTGACTGAGAGAGAGAAAGGTGGCGCACTCGAACCCCAGATGGATGGACAGACATCGCAAAAGGAGAGGAAGATTCCTTACCTGGATGGGAAACCCTAGGCAGATGGACAGGTGTCCTGGATGAATATATTTGGAGTACTTTTCCTGACCGAGATTAAAGGGAAGTGTAGGAAAAGACTGTTGCTGTGGGCTGTTCATTTCTTGAGGACGCTAGATGGCAGCAGCCCTGAATATCGGTGACTCGTCAGAAACCAATAGGGCATGCTGGGAAATGTAGTCTGGCAATGCAGCCTTGCTGGGGTCAGTGAATGCCACAAGAGGGCACTTCTGGGAGTTACACTCCCTGTTATTGGGAACTCCCGTCTGACCTGGAAGTGCTTCAAACAGAACCAGAAGTACTCCAGGGTCCTCAATAAAAGGGATTGCGCTGCCTTGTCCAGGCGAGTTGGTGCTGGGAGGAAGGAAAGCAACATTTGACTGATAAAGAGCAGTCAGCAGTGAGTAGCGGAAAAGAGAAAGGGAGGAGAAGAAATAACTTGTTCGTGCCTGTGTTTATGAAACCCTTGATTTGAACACGGGACTGTCTTTTGTTTTCATGTTATGGAGTTTGGGGTTCATTGGCTCCCCCTAGCCTTCACAATAGATATTAATAAAAAAAAATCACATTTTTTTGGGAACATGGATAAGACAAATGCAGGGGATTAAACTGAGCTGGGAAAATATAAAATAGCATTCTGGTCTTTCAGGCCACACTGCAGACCAAGTTGTTTTAGTATTTGTATTATATAAAATATTCATGCTCCGAGTGAAACAGAACAATTGCTGTTTTATCTGTAATAATTTGATAATAATTACACTTTTTACTTGTATAATACTTCTCTCATGCCGAAAACGCTTCACAGATATTCAAAAGTGAAAAATAGCAGCAGAAGCACAGGCAAATCTTAATAAAAGTCATGTTATACAGCACATAAAATATACACAAACAAAGCAACAATTCAGAGTTATGATTTAAAAAAGATAAACATCAATAAATGCAAAGTGCTAGGAGATAACAAACCATTAACATAGCTTGCAATATGGAGTTCAACTGAGACGATGGATGCGAGAGTCAGTGTAAGTTAAATGCCTTCTTGTCAACAGATTTAATTATTTTAGAGAGGGTACATCAAACTTTGGGTGCAGTAGAACTGAAACCACTGTCACCCACATATCAAGGAAACTGAGGCTAGTTGGGTAAACAACAAGACTGCCAGCATCAATGGACCACACTGGATGGACTGCACCTTAAGGACACAGGAGGTGCTGTAACTGATGTACGCTGGTGCAAGGTCAGGGTAAGTTTAGTGGGTTTTCAGCAACATTTTGTATTCAATCTTCAAAGACACAGTGAAGACTGAATGGAGCAGGCCTTAATGTATCCATTACTGAAGACTGAGTGAGGACTCTTGGAGTAGTTGTTGTGAGCAGAGTGAAATACCCTAGATCTAATGGAGTAAAATTCTGAAAACAAACCAGCAAAAGAAAGATGTTGAAGAAATCAACAAAAGGCCAGCCATAAACTAGCAGAGGGTCTAAATCAGGAAGTGAAAAAGGATAAGCTATTATTAAGTTCAGACTGTTAGAGCAAAGATCAAAGGTCGGAAACAAATGCAAAAGTTCTGGCTGTCTAAAGACCCTTTTTCAAAGCGACTAAGTAATCACAAGTTGTGTTTTGAGAGTTTAATTTAAACTTTGGATGCCAGTGCTACTGCATGACCATTCCAAACAGGACATTTTCACCATATAACTGGCAATGAATACCGCCACCACAAACAACATGGATGCAACCATAAAGGTGCTGAAATGTCATGTTCTCACCCGCTTAATCCACACCGGGGCCTATCCCAACTAGCATAAGGCGCAAAGCAGGAATAAACCCTGTCCGTCGTAAGATGAACACACACAAGGGCTAGTTTTGCATCACCAATTCGATTATCCTTCATGTCTTTGGACAGTGGGAGGAAACTCATGCAGACGTGGGGAGAACATGCGAACTCCATGCAGGAAGGACCCAAGATGTCTGCTTACTATCATGCTGCCTGGTGCTAGAATAATGTCAACAATTTAAATAGTATAAAAAATTAGTCTTAACTTAAAATACTAAACAGAGGTAACTCCTAGCAGATTCACAATTTAAGTCCCCTGTCTGCTGAGTACTTTGTTCCTGTCTTTGACTTTTTATTCTAACTGACCGTGGACCCCTCAGAGGTTTAATTTCTCCAGGGTTGCTTTTGACAGTTTTTGTTTTCGCTCCTTCATTGTCAATTGGCAATATTTGAATAGTAATATTAATGGACCTGAGCAGCTATGATCCTTTTTGTATTAATTGATTGAAATTGCTTTGTTCACTGTATTAATCTGAACTTTTATGTATATGTGCATTTTGCAATTGGTAAAAGTCTGCGATTATATTTAGCCTGTGAATCTGTTACAGCTCTCTGAACCCACACCAAGGTGATGAGTGCTATGCAAAAATACATTAACTTGAATACTTTAAGAACGTGATTGTACCTCATAATCAAATGCACTGCAATGATTGAAATCACTTGTGCTGCTGCTTAATTCACAAAATCCATGAACAGTATCCCTCAGCTGCACCATTATTTTTGGCAATGCATTAGTATTTGTAACATTCTGAACATTTCAGAGTACAGAATATTGTTACGTATTTAAAAGTGTGTGTACATTTTTATGATATTTGAGATGCAATAGGGTGAAGCACAAATCATTCATTTGTTACTGAAGCTGCTTTCATTGTGGATCCCGGAGCCTATTGTGGCATTAAGTGCAATGCAGGAATCAACCCTGAACAAGGTGCCAGACTATCTCACATATCATGCACATATTCATATTCATTTATAAGGAGCCAATTTGGAGTTGCTAGTTAGACTAACGCACACTTCTTTGAGATGAAGAAGAAGAACCAGAGAATCTGAACAAAAGCCCATTCAGACAGGTTAAAGTACAAAATGGACATATATAGTGCCCAGACTGTCCCTTTAAAATGGGGTTCTGCAACTGGTAGACAGCAGTCCCAAGCAGTATCCTTTATTACCAGCAATATAAATTAAAAGGTACAAATTGAGTAATACTTACTGTAAATGTCATAAAGAGAGCAACCAGACTAAAATTCAAACCCAGTCTTATGATGGCACAATGAGTAATATCATGGGTAGAGTGGAAGTGTCATTACTATCATTTACGTCAGAGGACAGCAAACAAATCAGGTTGTTTATATGTTGTGACAAGAGTAAAAAAAAAAGCATTTTCTTTAATCAGTGTTAAATTATATTAAAAAAAGCCTGATGTTCAAATGTTTCCTTTTTGTAAGATTCTGAAGAGAAAAGATCAAAGTGTGAAAATTGTTAAGCGCATGCAGATCTGGTTTTGATTTTCTGAACATGGGAAAGTTCAAATTTGTTGCACTTTTCAAGCTCTTGTCTGTGCATTTTTCTATATTGTCAGTGGAATATAATTACATGTTTAATCTTTTTGCCAAACTTGTTATTTCCAATATAAAATTTGGGAAAATGAAGTCCATACCAGCAGTATTAGTTGCAAGGCAGAATTTAGCCTTGGAAGGGATGCCAGCCCCTTGTACCACAGTGCAACTTCTCTACCTGCTCCACCTATAGTTATGCCAGTTATGCTTTTATCTGTCCATCCACTTTTTAAACCTGATGGAAGCTTTATGTAGAGTTTGAGCCTATGTTATTGTCATTGTGTGCAAAATAAGGGACAAACCAGAATGCAGAGATGCAAATTAGCTAACTCTGAACCCCTTGATTGGGACACCACTGTTATGTCTAGAGTATCAGGCCATTTATTAAAGAATTATACCAGTTTTGACCACCAGTGGGTATTGCATCACCCTATAACCCCAGACACAACTTCACAGACACAAGGTTTTATTACTAACTAGCCAACCCGCATGTAATTATTTATTGATGAGTGAACACTTCCTGAAAGACACAGTTGTCCAAATGGGGAGGGTTTGAGGATACAACTGTCAGTAAATGAAAAGATGGAACTCTGGAGAGAGCAACATACAATTGTCCGTGAATGAAAACAGGTTTTGGCAGATACACACATATTTTTTTGAAAGTTTGTCCTTGTGCCTTATTAATAGTCATTGCAAACGCCAATCTAACAGGAAATTGTCTGCGTGTAAAAGTAAAAGGCAAATTAGAATGTGATGGGGTCAGGGAAATCCGGGGAATAAGGACAGTTTGTGAGGTAGCAGATGTGATAGTCTTACACTCCAGTACATTGCGGTGAATGCTGGTAACAGAAAGTTTAGTGCCATTAACCCATGGGCGGGGCTCTGTTAGAGTTGGCGGGCAGAGCTCTGTGAGTTGGCAGTCGTGGCTCTCTGTCTTGCTTGCACTCACTGTCTTGCATGCCCTTAGTGAATTATATATATAGATAATTACCTTTACAAGTACAATACAAAAAACAACTTCTCTGTTCTTTTCCTTTATCTTCTTCCAACCAAATCTAACTCACCTGGATGAGACCGAGTGGATCCTTTTCAATGAGACCTATGGGAGGGCATGGCCTGTAGGAAGCACTTCTGGGTCACATGGAAGCCCCACAAAGAAAGGATCACAGATACCTGTAGCATCAATTGGCGGCTCCCTCGGAACCCAACAAAGCTGCCCCAAGGGTCTACAGTTCTCAGCATGCCTTGTGGGTGTCTGTACCAGTAGTGCTGCCCAGGGATGCTGCAACCTAACATGTCGAGGGAACATGTAGTCCTGATACGCTGACTTCCCCTGTCCTTCCATCATACTAGCCTCTGTCTGGGCATTATTCTTCAGTCCTACCCTGCCAAGACGCAAGCATACCTACTCCCGCACTGCCATCTGCTGCCTGCCTCTTGGCGTCACCTTTCTTCTTGTGCCTCCAAAGGGCTGGCCACCCAGCCAGGTAAAAACCTTGTCCCACTGATTAATGGAGAAGTATAGAAAAGGCCAGAAGGAGTTGCATTTCATCTTTGTGGACCTGGAGAAAGCATATGACAGGGTGCCTCGAGAGGAGCTGTGGTATTGTATGAGGAAGTCAGGAGTGGCAGAGAAGTACGTAAGAGTTGTACAGGATATGTACAAAGGAAATGTGATAGTGGTGAGGTCTGCAGTAGGAGTGACAGATGCATTCAAGGTGGAGGTGGGATTACATCAGGCATTGGCTCTGAGCCCTTTCTTATTTATAATGGTGATGGACAGGTTGACAGATGAGATTACACAGGAGTTCCCATGGACTATGATGTTTGCTGATGACATTGTGATCTGTAGCGAGAGTAGGGAGCAGGTTGAGGAGACCCTGGAGTGGTGGAGATATGCTCTAAAGAGGAGAGGAATGAAGGTCAGTAGGAACAAGACAGAATACATGTGTGTAAATGAGAGGGAGGTCAGTGGAATGGTGAGGATGCAGGGAGAAGAGTTGGCGAAGGTGGATGAGTTTAAATACTTGAGATCAACAGTATAGAGTGATGGGGATTGTGAAAGAGAATTGAAAAAGAAAGGGCAGGCTGGGTGGAATGAGTGGAGAAGAGTGTCAGGAGTGATTTGTGACAGATGGGTATCAGCAAGAGTGAAAGAGAAGGTCTACAGGACGGCAGTGAGACCAGCTATGTTATATGGGTTGGAGATGGTGGCACTGACCAGAAAGCAGGAGACAGAGCTGGACGTAGCAGAGTTAAAGATGCTAAGATTTACATTGTGGGTGACAAGGATGAATAGGATTAGAAATGAGTACATTAGAGGGTCAGCTCAAGTTGGACGGTTGGGAGACAAAGTCAGAGAGGCAAAATTGCTTTGGTTTGGACATGTGCAGAGGAGAGATGCTGGGTATATTGGGAAGAGGATGCTAAGGATAGAGCTGCCTGGTAAGAGGAAAAGAGGAAGGCCTAAGAGAAAGTTTATGGATGTGGTGAGAGAGGACATGCAGGTGATGGGTGTAACAGAACAAGATGCAGAGGACAGAAAGATAAGGAAGAAGATGATCCGCTTTGGAAACCCCTAACGGGAGCAGCCAAAAGAAGAATAATTCTTTTTATTATTAATTTTAAGAATTCAAATACATTTTTAAAGAGCAGAACCAGATTCAGCACACTTACCGGAAAAAAAAGTGCATATTACATAAGGAAAACATTTACAAGGAAACCAAATTATAACAGATGGTGACTGTTATAGTGTGATTATTTTTAATTTGTTGAGGAAATATTGATTATGGTCATTATGTGACAACATGTCACAGACAGTGTCATTGTGTTCTGCTGACATAAAGGTGACATTGATGCATTAGATTCCTTTCATTCTTTTTTCATTCTTATGAAGAGTAGAGAAAGCTAAAAGGTGCTTCCAAGAAGATTTTAACGTTTAAAATATTTGCTTTCTGTTTCTTTTCTGTTTTGTGTACTGAATTTTATCATTTGGTATGCTCTGCTTTCTTTCCCTCTGCACTCCATTTTCTTGGTTAAATGCCATGAACAGATCTTCAGAAGAAGAATTTATACTCAGTGATGCAGCTGACACAGAGGACACAAGGAGGTCTGACTTTATTATATTGCTCACTGAACAGAGTAACAAATTGACACACATCTATATTCAGCAACCTAAAAGAACACGTTACGACTCACACCCAGAGCAAACAGGAGCTGTCTCATGCAATACAATACTATCACATAGCTGTCTTTGTTCAAAGTTTACAAGATTTACAAGTCTGTCATGTCCTTTTGTTAAGGAATTTCCTTGTGTACCCTTCTTTGCACAGCTTCTGAAGCTGCGGTGTCTTCTTTACAGTGTGGTGATTATGATTATACAATGTGATGAATTAATTAATTAATTACATTTACAAGTGCTTTTATAACCTATTCAAAATGCCTTACATAGACATTGGGGAGTTGGGGAACCACTTCAACCATCACCAAAGTGTAGTATTCACAAGGATGATGTGACAGCAGCCAAACTTGCACCAATACACTCACCACATAGCTATTAGGTGGTGAAGGGATGAAGGGACATAGTTAGCCAGTAAGGAACAGAGGATGAGTAGGGTGCCAGAATGACCAGGCCATGGTTTCCAGTTTAGCCAAGACATCAGGAAATACACTACTCTTCTTCAAAGGATGCCTAGGTAACTTTTATGACCACAGGGAGTCAGCACCGCATGTTTACGTCTCTTCTGAAACATGACGCAAGTTTTTACAATACATTGTCTCCACCAATGCACTTGATCGTGGAGATCCCTCCACACACCACAGAGTAAGTGCCCCCAATGGACTCACCTCACCACTTCCAGCAACAACCCAAGCTTTTCCTAGATGGTCTTCCATCCAAGTAGTGGCCAAGGTCAACTACTGTTAGCTTCTGACAGATTATCTGCTCTGAGGTGCAGGTAGTATGGCTGCTGCAGTCTAACCAGCATATTTAAGAGTCTGAAGGTAACATTTCTTTATTTAAGTTGAATCATTTTTATGAAATAGCTTTATACTTCGTCACACATGTGTGCATGGAAGGCAGCTAAAGGGCTCAAAAGAAGGTAATTCCCGGTCAGACCAGAGGGTGGCAGAGTGAGCTTATCCTTTCTCTTATCTCCCCTCAGACCAAATGTGGGAAATATCTCCTGACTCCCATGATGTCACTTCCAGTTCCGTCCCAGAAGACGTCACTTTCAGACAAGCAGAAGAGCCCACCTCCTAATGATGTCATTTCCACATCCCATGGAAGTTGCAGTCTGATGACCTCATTTCCAGTTCCAGTAACAAAGATTCCTCCTCTTCCTGTTTTTCAATTATATATCGACCATGTTTCCTAGCCTGTTCAGTTCTGTTTTGAACTATTGTTTGTAAAGACCATTTTTCTCAACTCCTGCATTTGCAGCCACTTCCAGTTATACGGGAAGCTGCCCCAAACCTTTTCTGTTGTGTCAAGGCTTGCTTATTTACAACAACTTATAGTTTATTAACACTAGAATTACCAGAGCCTACAAAAATCTTGTAAACACGGCCCACCTTTGTAACTCTCCATCAGGGTCTTTTGTCTTGTAAATGTGTCGATAAGCGCAAGCAGCAAGCAGCCTGCTATACCATCTCCCACACCGCCACAGAACGGGCAAGAAGTTTTCCCAGTTCCTGCCTTGATTGATTATCTGGGAGTGAGCTACCCAGAATTGTATAGAGTAAATAATTTTATGTGTGTTCCGTGTCTATGTAAACACATCATTAAAACAGAAATGTTTTTCATGTTTTAGTAATAAATGACAAAAAGTAGACATCAAGTGTATAATGTGTGAAGGCTGATGGACAAATATCAAATTAACACTTTCACAAAAGGTACATGTACAATACAACAGCTTCTGTGGTGCAGTGGTAAGAATTGCTGACTTATGATCCAGAGATTGTGAGTTCGAAACCAGCTCCCCTGCAAAGTTATCATTTTGAGTAGTGAGCTGTTCTTATTGTTAATATTATACAATAAAAACGTACATTTGATTTGTGTCTGGAACAGCCGGTGTAAATTTATAGTACTTGTAAAAGTTAGTGTTTTTTTTCTATTCTTTCAGTTACGATCACAATACAATAACTGGGAATAACTGTTGATGTGAGTGGTGTTTTCTCAGATCTGGAGGGATAAAAGCTGACACACAAACGCTGGTGAATCTGCCTTCTTCGTATCTCACCGTCTCTTGAATTTTTTTTTATTCAGTTTTATTGAATGTTCCTGCTCACGCAGAATTAGTATGCACCTTATGGTCCATGATGTCAAAGCCGCACTGACAAAAACCAGAGACATAGGTATATATGATATTTGGAATAACTCATTTTATGACCTGTATAGTACATTTCGGAAAACATTGTGGCACGGAGGCAACATTATTCATATTATTCATATTCATTTGCATGCCTTCTTACGGTTGTAATCAGTGACTGTGTTTTTTTTTCCAGTCTTATCCAATCTCCACATTTTGGTGCATGGTGGTGTTTCTTTTGGACTCCAGGACATTAAAAAGGAAAGAATATTACAGAGAGGTCAGTTCTGCGCTATATACAATCATCAAAATAAAATGTTAACAGTTTCCACACACCCAAGGACTATCTTTCCTACATTTAAGACATGTGTACCTGTTGCAATGTACCCACTTCTCTCTATGCTGTGGTTCCTATTACACTGAAGAGGCGCCTGAAACTCACTGAGTTTGCTTTCCTGAGGGAAGCGGCGGTCTTGGAACAGAAGCTTGTCGATGTTGCATCCTATTTTTCTTTTTCCATCATCTTTTCTTGTAAGAAGTGATGACGAAGTTCTTCTGCAAGGTGAGCAAAGAACACTGTTCTTTTCTCAGTGGACCCCGTGCATGCCTTGTACAGTACATGTGCATTGATCACTGCCAAGTCAAGCTTGTTATAGCACAAGCTTTGTCACTTATTATTAAAACATGAAAAATGTTTCTGTTTTAACAATGTCTTTACATAGATTGTTGTAGACACGGAACACACATGAAACTATTTCCCCTATACAACTCTAGGTAGCTCACTCCCAGATAATCAAGGCTTGAACTGGGAAACCTTCTTGCCTGTTCTGCAGCGGTGTGGGGGATGGTATAGCAGGCTGCTTACTGCTTGGGCTTATTGACACATTTACAAGACAAGAGATGCTGATGGAGAGGTACGAAGTGATTTAAGGTGGGCCAGGTTTACAAGTATTTCCATAGGTTCTGGTAATTCTAGTGTTAATGATGAGAATATTATATTAATTTACTGTTTATTTTTTCTAACTAAATGAAACCGTGACTATCTTCTCATTAGTAGTTCTGTGAGACTTAAAAGCTCTCCTTTTATTGTTCATGTTTCAGAATATGTATTTCACACATGATCTGTTATGTATGTGGCCCTAGAAGGAATTTAAAATCCTATTGTTCTTGTAAAACAGAGAATTCAACATTTGGTGACAATAAAGATAATAACTGAAGCATATGTCTAAGGCCCTTAGGCTCTTCTGCACTAACTGAATGTGTCATAGATAAAAAGATTCTTTTTTTTTTTTTTTTTACAAAATAACTGGAGCAAACTATCCTGGAGGATTTGGTTTCTAGCCAGTTGTTTCTTTAACAAGATTGCTTTGCAGATTTATTCAATCTGCTTATAGTAAATACAGTGTAATTCTCTGTTTCTTTTACAAGAACAGGTGTTGTGCAGGAAGTGCATTGCTTGTCTGGGATTTAAACAGACTGCTGGTTTACAGAAGTGAAGTATGGGCCCTCGTATAGAGCCGTATTTAATAAAAACTATGTGTCACTGAAAACATGAGGATGCACAGCATTGTTTATTGTTGAATAAAGTCTGTTCATTTTAAAAACAGTTTGTTTAGTCTGTGTGGAAGAAGAATATTCGACAAACACCCACCGTTTCACGTATCATGTTCAAATTATACCCTGACCTGTGGTTAATTTTCAGGAAATCCTTAGAGTTGCTTCTCACTGCCCTTTAAAATTATGGATCCGTTTGGACTCTACAGCCCATTGGGCATCTAAATAATAATCAATAATCAATAAATATTTTTGTACTGATATCCAGATGCGATTATTGATAGTGTTCTACTGCCTCATACTTGGTGTCCTTGGTTTTTGATCCTGGAGATAGGATTGCTTCCCATCGCATTTTCTTTACTCCCAATAAGTGATAGTAAATGGTATAACGCATAATGCACCCATTAGAACAGAATACACATAAAAAACATAAGGAATTTGACAAATGAGAGGAGACCATTCAGTCCATTAAGCCCATTTGTTTAGCTAATAGCTAAGCTGTCCCAAAATCTCATCCAGATTCTTCCTAAAGATTGTAAAAGTTTCAGCTTCAACAACATGTCTCAGTAGTTTTTTTCAGGAGTCCCACATCTCTCTGCATAAAGAAGTGCTTCCTGGCTTCAGTTTTAAATGCATGTCGTTCTCTTAATTGCTACAAATGTCCTGGTGCATGTGATTCACCCTTAAGTTGAAAGAATGTTGCTGGATCTACATTACTGATGCTTCGAGGATTGTAAATCCCTGGATTAGGTCCCCATGCAGTCTCTTCTGCTCAAGACTAAACAGATTTAATTCTCTGAATCTGTCAGAGTAGGACATGTCCTTAAGTCCTGGGATGTACTTGGTTGATCTACTCTTATGTCTTTCTTGTACCATGGTGAACAGATCTCTAATTAAAGACCAAGAGCAACATCTAAAGAGTAAGAACAAATTTGCAGTTTGAGAGAATGACCAAGAAATACAAAACATACCATATGTTAAAAATTCGTTTCTGAGAGGCCTGATGTCAAGAGGTAATTTCAGGTTGAATTTAAATGTAAAGCCTAAAGGAGCCACATACAGGCATATCAAGTGATGCCATCTTGAAAAACTGTATATAAAGATAACCAAAACTGAGACTATCCATTAAAATTACTTTTCTAAGGATTAATATTAGGTGATTACACAGTGCCTCCTTGGAACGGCGCATACGTACAAAGGACAGTAATTTGAATGATGTGGACACTGAACACTACCCATCAGTGCCTTAAAATATTTTAATCTTTCCCCTTATCTGAGCTTCTTTACAAAGCAATTTATCATAAATGAACAACTAAAACAGATAGTATGAAAATGAAAAACAAAGAGTTCCCGTGAGAGAAAAAATTGCAGCAAGGTGCCATTGTATTGTTATCTGGGTAACAAGATCCATTGCAGAACTTCTTCACTATTTGTCTTCACTAAATTCAAAGTGTTGTCCAGATGTGGGAAAATGACTTAAGAGGTTTGGGACCCCAGTGAAGCACCAGGTGAAGTCAACTGAAAACCAAATTAATACTTTGATCTTACACCATACGAGGGAAAGGAAATGATGCACTCAAATGATGACTACTGACTTTGCAGGATGGCAGTGACCACACCTTTTCAAGCAGCAAAATGAAGGAGAAGCTAAAGTTTTCATATTCTATCGCAGGAAGCTAGAGAGAGATACAATATATAATTATTATTGCATTATATAGCTATATGGAGCATTGCGCGTACAGAGAGATGCTTAATAAGTTAATAAATACAGTACCTGTATGGTCCTTGGCTTTGTGTGAGAAATCAAATGGACACAGGGATTAAAATGGAAAGGCTGTAACTTGCATTAGCCAAAATAGTTTGTTAGGATCCTTCTAAAGAGCATCTTTAAATATATATATTTAATATATATTGATTTATATATATATATAAATCAATGTGACATGAACATTGTTTAAAAGTGTGCAAATCAGGGGTTGTAGGTGTGATCCAGGCCATAAATTACTGCTGTAATGAAGACTACCTAGGCATAGTCAGCACAGATGCAGCCGACGTCCTGTGGCTGATTCAGCTGAAGGGAGTCAAAATTGACAGTGTTTAAAGTATAGCAGATGTTACAGTCAGAGGCCAGAGGAACTTCTAAAGGAGTAAACATTTGAGTGAACAGAACCAAACATGAATACTTAAAAAGGCCAGGACATGAAGTTAACTGTAGGAGATCAATGCTGAGCATTTCGGTACTCTAAAGATTTGGTCCCATTGTTTTGTTCAATTTTTTCTCTCATTTAAATCTTGACTTTGTGGGAGCACCGCCTTACAATAAATTAGTACTCTTGGGTACTATATTGACTAGAGCCGTGGTTACCTGAGAGAAATCCTTAAGTCTATTCCTTGCTGTCTTATGATATACTAGCCAGGTAATAGAACAGAATAAGTCCCAAAGCCCAGGGTTGCTGCCATCTAGCAGTTTGCGGAGGTATATTTTTCTGAGACTGAGCCTCCTTCTATTGTTTAGTCGCATTGGCCTCCCAGCTAGTTAAGGGAGTAGTATCAATCCCGGGATGGTACTACTGGAATGCCCATCCATATCTGTGTTCATTTACAAACTGTATTCATATTTTCCCAGATTTCTTCACTTCAACAGCTACTAAACACACCACATTCTACAGCATTAAACAGTGTTTGTGCAAAGCCTAAATCAGATACAACCCGTTGTTCACCGACAAATTGAAAGTAGTTATTGAAGGCCACTGATGGAGAGATGGCTAATAAGATCTTAGCTCAACAAATCCACAAGCAGAACTTTCACAATGCAATAATTAATTACCAACACAGGTGGACATAAAACCATAAAAATATAATCCACACATTTAGAGAGTACTTTAAGTTCTTATAGTCTACTCAGTATAAAAAAAGATAAGACACAATCTAATTCGTTTTTTGATGCATTACAGATACCACAGCTAGACTCTTACTGCTAGTGCAGAGGAACTCAAAAGAAGATACTCTTAGAATTACTAGACGCTTTAAACTCACTTCAGAGTGGGAAAGCAGCAGGCCCTGATGGCTACCCAGTGGAATTTTATAAAACAATTCAAAATGAGTTAGCTCCAATATTATTCGCTTAATTTATAGAAGCTTGAGATAACAAAATTGTACCTCAGACTTTTTGCCAAGCATTAATAACCGTCTTTCCTTAGAAAACTTTGGACTTACTACAATGTGCATCATAAAGACTAATCACACTTTTGAATAATGATGTTAAGATATTATCCAAAGTTCTAGCTAGAAGGATTGAGAAAATGCTTCTTTTGGTAATATCACAACACCAAACTGCATTTATTAAAGTCAGACGCTTAGCTTCTAATCTTCAACCCCTGTTTAATGTAATATATTCACCCATTAAATATAACCCCCCAGAAATGGTATTGTCTTTAGATGCAGAAAAGGCATTTAATATGGTTGAATGGGACTACCTATTCACCACATGGTACAAATTTGGGTTGGCCCGAACATATATGCATGAGTCGAACTGCTTTATACCAGTCCAGAAGCCACAGTTTGTATTAACAACATTATTTCAGACTACTTCAAACTAGTGGTACTTGACAAGGACGCCCCTTATCACTATTGCCCTTTGCAATCACCATTGAGCCATTGCCTGTTTACTTTTGAAATGCATCAGAGATAAATGGAATTACCAGAGAAGGACTTGAACAGAAAATATCCCTATAAGCAGATGATATGTTTTCTGCTCACTCCGCGCTGTCTGTGCAACGTGGCTGCAGAGAGCTTAAACAACTCGGCACATCCACATAAAAAATGGCAAAGGGTGAGCTTTCTTGAAGGCTTTTACTGGACATACTTCGTTGTAAACTGAAATATATACAAAAGAAACATACAGGCATTTACAGGTGTACAATCAAAGACAATAAAGAATGATTTACAAAGCAATACATAGCAGACAGTGTAGCATTAAATAATAAAGCTTTAAAAGACACTTACAAGGCGAGTGATTTCAACGGTTGGATGAAGACAAAGAGAAGCATCTAGACAGAGGTTCAAATTGCTGCCTACCACAACTAACCAGACCCAGGGGTTTATATACCCTAAGGATACATTTTGGACATGACAAAAACAAGAGATAAAGGGGTGCCTACGTTAGGGACATGGGGTGTATTGTATTCAAATGTTTACTATGGGACCTACGTGCTTTACGTGAGTTTCATAGACTTTTATATCACCACTGTGAGTGTGGGACGTGACTGACTGGTGTGTTAATAAATGACAAGATGAATGGGGAGCACAGTTCAACAAATAACAGTCTCAACTAACAAGATGTGGGGCAGAACAATATGGTACTGTAAATATCAGACCCAGAAAATTCTGTGCCAGAGTCCAAAATGCACTAAGAGAATTTCAAAAGATATCTGGACTCAAAATTAATTTAAACAAAAGTGGGCTTTTTTTCCAGTGAACTCTCAAGCAAATAATATTATACTGGACACCATTGAATTTTATCTTAACAGATAAGTTTAAATACCTAGGGGTAATCATCACCTGTAAATATAAAGCTCTTTTTCAACAAAATGTTGCTGTCTGCATGGAAAAAATTAAACAAGACATGAATAGATGGTCTACCCTACTGTATATCTCAAATTAGCAGGGAGAATCAACACTGTCAAGATGAGCAAGCTTTTTTTTCTAATTCAAAGCATCCCCATATACATTAACAGTATATAGTAACCACAAAGTTAATTAACTACTAACCAAGGATCAATATTTGTAACACGAAATGTAGTCAAGTAACAGGACAGCAAGTCAAGAACAAGGGGATTAACACGTAACCAGAGTCAAAATGTGTCAAAAACAAAGTCATAATTTATAAATCAAACTTTAAAAAACAACAAAGAAAAACAACAACAAATTAGGACATGTAAAAGGATTTGACAAACACAGGAAAAAGTTTGGGGGCAGCCGCCCGTATACTTGAAATAGGCTGCCAGCGACTGAAAGTTTGGTTCAATGAAAACAGGTCTAAACAGACTTCAGTCCAACAATAGGACAAACAGACAGGCAAACGTGGTTTTAAAGTCGGCAGGGGAAGTCATTTGGTCTGGAACTGGAAGTGACGTCAGCGGGCCTGGAACTGCAAGTGACGTCATCGAGTCCAGGTCGAAAATTCCCATGGTTGGTCTGCCAATGAAAAGAGAAAGGATCAGTGCACTCTGCCACTCCCTGGTCTATCATGAGATTATCCCTTTTTGAGCCCTTTAGTTGCCTCCCATGTGCACGTGTGTGACAGACATTAGAATATTAGAACAATCTAGATGAGAACAGGCCTTTCAGCGTGGTCAGGAGTCAGGGAGAGGACGCTGGCGCACGCATGCTTTTGCCACTCCTCCCTGTTAACAACACTTTTTGCAAAATTCGTCTTAATCCTGCACTTTCTTACACTTGTTTTAGTTTCTTTATTGTACGTATAGTTCGTGGATGCGGCTGACTCAAATTGTATGGATTTCGTTTAATTTTTACAGATTTTATGGACTTTACTTTGACTGGGAAGAACTGAATCGGTGGGTCACGGGATGAGACCTATGAACATTTCTTTGTACCTGGTGATCTAGGAGCCTGGGATAATCTGTCTCCTTGATTATATTTGCTATGCTAGTCTGCTATCGATTCATTTTATTGTGCTTTATGACTTAGAACTGATCTGATGTTCACACCCACCTGGCTTGTGACTCTGGGGTGAGCACGCCTGTATTACCCAAAGTTACTTGTTTATGGCTGTATGTTGGAACCTCCAAATCCTGCTACTTCCTCCTGCTATGCTTTCTGCTGCTTTGCTATCACCGCTCATCTACGCTACGGCACCCGCCTCTCCCACCAGCTCCGCTGTGCTGTGCTGCTTCTCCACTGCTATCAGATAAGTATTGCTCAGTATCATGCTAAAATACTCTTGTGACAAACTCTTTCATATTAAACAGTTTGTCCAGAGCAAATGGTCTGACTGGAATATCCTAAAAGAGACCAGTATTTTGCGGCACCCGAAATATGTACATCGTGGGTCAGGTCGCCGCCACCGCTAGGCTGCGAATGAAAAGACCATCGGTGGCATTTTCTCAGGAATACGCCATCCTACTCATGGCCCTGGAAATAGAAGTGTCAGTGTGCCAAATTTACAGTACATGAAAATAAACTCTGGTCACGGCTCTGTGCAAAAAGAAGCCTCATTGACTAATATTGCATTGTTTAATTCGAGATCTCTTAATGGCAAAGCATTGGTGCTGTCAGAATTCATCATTGACACCAAACTTGATATCCTGTGTTTAACGGAGACTTGGCAAAAACTGAATGAATTTACGTCTCTCACGGAGGCGACACCTCCTGCTTACACTTTCCTCACAGAGCCTCATAGCTCAAGACAAGGTGGTGGACTTGCAGTAATTGTCAGAGTGGATTTACACATCAAAATAATCCCAATTGACTGTCCATTGTCTTTCGAGTGTCTGACTCTTAAACTAATAATGGAATGAGGTCCTGTCTCACTCATTGTTCTTTATCGTCCTCCAAAATACAATGCATCCTTCTTATCTGATCTGACTGAACTATTAACCCACTTAAGTTCCTTTTCCCAGACAGTCATCTTTCTTGGTGATTTCAACATCCATATTGACATCCCCACATCTAAACTGAGAAATTAATTCCTATCCTTACCGGACTGTTTTGACATGTTGATTTTCCCACTCACTCTGGTGGTCACATATTGGATATGATCTGTACTTCTGGACTATCTGTTGCCAAAATTTACAGCACTGATTTGGGCTCTCTGACCATAAAGCAGTACTTTCACTGTCTCATTATCTCTCCCTCCTCTTACTTGTAAATGACAAATTTCTTACAGAAACCTTAAAAATATCTGTCCCTCTGTTCTTTCTGGACCCATTTCTGATCTTTTACTGTCTTCACCTATTCCATCAACACTAGATAGTCTTGTTGACCACTATAACTCGGCCTTTCATTCAGCATTAGATAAAAAAAGCTCCTTTAAAACATGAGGAGGTTTCCTTTAAGTGTTCAGCTCCTTGGTATAATTCAGAATTGCGATCTATGAAAGCAGCTGGTTGACGCCTTGAGAGAATGTCACGTAAGACTGGCCTCACCGTGCACATCCTGGCTTTCTCTGACCACCAAAGAGCTTACAGAGAAGCACTAACTGCTGCCAAGAACACCCATTATTGCAGAATAATAGAAAGTGGCCATGACAACCCAAGGGTTTTGTTCTCTGTAGTTAATAAACTACTGGAACCCGCATCTGGCCCAACTACCTCTTCTACTGAAGTCTGTGAGAAATTCCTCCACTTTTTCCGTAACAAAATTAAAGATCTAAATAATTCAACTAAACATAAATACATCATCTGTTTATATCTTTCCCTGTTTTCCCACTCCATCCAGCTCCTTCTCTAAGTTCTCACCAGTCACATCTGCTTTTGTTAATGACCTGGGGCCTCATGTATAAACAGTGCATACGCACAAAAATGTTGTGTACGAACGTTTCCGCGTTCAAATTGTGATGTATAAAACCTAAACTTGCCGTAAAGCCACGCACATTTCCACGGTACCTCATACCCTGGTGTACGCAAGTTCTCCGCTCGGTTTTGCAGACTGCTGGCACCCAGCGTTAAAGCAGTGCTACTGTTCCTGTGTGGTTATCTTTTCTTTTTCAGATCCACATCCCTGACGCGGCTTTATAAACACACTGAAATTAAACGCATATTGTTTATTAGTGTAATGAATCTTTTTGTAATTAACCAGTGTGGTAGATAGGGGGCACTCTCGCTCCCTTGAACCCCTGTCCACGACTCCAAACACCAGGTAAAAGTCCAAATGTTGACTTTATTTAATCGCCACAGTGCACAAAGCACACTCTCCACCACTATACTCATACAATAACCAATAATACACAATAAACCAATCCTCCAGCTCCCAGACGCGTTGCCACCCTTCCACCCAGCTCAGCTCGCCGTCTGGGAGCTCCCACAGTCCTTTTATATCTCCTGACCCGGAAGTGTTCCCAATCCCCAGTCCATGTGATTCTCAATCACTTCCGGGTCAGGTAAAAGCTCTTCTCTTCAACCCAGAAGCCCGTCGCTCTTCCTATGACGAACTTCCGGGTCATAGGGCACAAAGAAGTCCCCGGTCCTCCCTGCAGCTCCCTCTTGTGGCCCCCATGGCATCCAGCAGGGCTGTGCATAAAAACCACATTGTTCATGATGCCCTGCTGGTCTGCTGGGGACCTCCATGCTGCAAGGAGGGCTCCACCTGGCGGCTTGGGGGTATTGGCCGGGATAAACGGCCGGCCATCCTCCACACCAGTAACAATATAATGGTCCACAGAATGGTCAAACTATTCTAAATACAATAGCTGCTTTAGCGTTGTTACTTTTATAGCACCTACTTCTTCTTTCAGCTGCTCCCGTTAGGGGTTGCCACAGTGGATCATTTTTTTCCATATTCTCTCACTGCACCACTCAGAGTATTTATATCACTGTATCTGAGTGGGGAATCAAAGATCTACAGAAGCTGAGAAAGAGAATTATCGGTATACAGCATCAAGCACACGCTGCCTCAGCCATGCTGTCTATTGAACTGCTTTCACACGGCAAACGCTTCAGAGCCTTTCCTGTACGGACCTCGCAGTTCAGAAAGAGTTTCATCCCAAGAGCTCTAAACGCAATCAATCAGTCCATCAAGTGCTCCTTGTAGAACTGTTTGTACTTATAAGTAGAATTACCTTACTGTAAGCTTGCACTACAGTTATAATATTGCACAACCTGCGCCACTTTATAAAGCGCTTATTTACATATGATGATGATATCATTTTTAAGATGAAATGCAGCAAAATATGCTTATTATATTATACAGATAAAACTTTAACTTCATTTAAATAATCTATATTGGAGCCAATCCCAACCAACACAGGGCGCAAGGCAGGAAACAAACCCTGGGCAGGACGCCAGCCCACTGCAGTAATCTATATTGTTAATAATTAAACATGTCAGGACACGGTGCCGCAGCGCTAGCGAGTCGCTGATGCTCCATTCATGGATTGTTCCTGCCTCGCGCTGTATTCTTGCTGGTGCTGACGCGACACTGGAAGGATAGATGGATAGAATAATTAAACATGTAGTACGAAGATATTTCAATATTCCTTAAAAGTTTTGAAGAATCGGCGTTCTAAGCTTACAGATGGCTTGACATCTATTAAAGAGCTGATTGTGTGGCGATTGGGTATTTGGAGAAAGAAAAGTAAGGACAGGAATTGGGGGTTAGTACATTTGAAAGAGACAGTACTGCTACAATAAAGTATTTCATCGAAGGTCGTGCATGGCGCAGCAAGCATCTTGTGTGAGACATGAACAATCACTGCGCCACCGTGTTCCCATGTTTAATAACATGATTTAACTCCTATCATCATGAAAATGATATCATGTATACATCTCAGTATTTTAATCATTCAGAGATCTGTAATATCACAAATGTAATGGATTCTGTGTCCTGTCGGAGGAAGAGAAAGTCCGTTTAAGAAGCACGTAGTGATTCACACACATAGAGCACATAGAAGATCAAATACAAAACAAAGCATTTAACGTGCTACTTTAGTTATGATGGGATTTGATAAACTAGTAAATTAAACGATTTTAAGATGACGTTTATGATGTTCTACTTTAATGGCAAAATAAACTACGTGATTAAAGTGTAAATTTCGAGATTAAAGTTGACATTTCGTGCTTTTTTCCCACTGTGTGCCTATTTTTTTTGTCTGTACCCTAATAAGCTTTCATATGGCACTCAGACGGTGGGCTACGACTCACCTTTTCACGGTGACTTTGATATGTGACTTCTTTTTTATTTCAGGCACTGTGCAACTTTGTGAACTTGAGCTTTTGAGTTTCTCCGACACTCTGTCACTTGATCAACTTCCTTTTGTTAATTATATCACTATTTAAACCAACAAATAGTATGTTTTTCCTTACCTCCACTTGGTATTCACTGAAAATATTATATTTTCCCCCGTGCTTTTCCCATTGTCTTTTCACAGAAGGCTGAGCTTAAGGGCTATTTATATTGATTTGCATATTCAAAGAGGCGTAATTCTGGGAGGAGTTGGGGCAGGACAGCAGGCGCGTGCATGAGCGTTACTTTTCACGCTGACCGGGATTTATGTAGCGGAAGAACGTGGAAGTTTGCGTACACACAGATTTATGCATCTGGATTTTTCTGTGCGTACGCACATTCCCGGTTTTGTGCTTACACCATGTTATATTGTGAGTTCTATGCATGCTGTTATACAAGAGGCCTCTGCTTTGTAAGATGAGGCCGACTACTTGTGTACTGGACCCCATCCCCAGCACACTACTTAAATCCTGCCTTCATGCCATAATCCCGACTGTTACAACAATAATAAACTCATCCCTTGACACAGGCTCTGTATCGATCACTTTTAAAATCGCTTCTGTAACCCCAATGTTAAAAAAGTCTGGTCTTGATGCTGACAATCTTAACAATTTTTGGCCAATTTCCCACTTACCTTTTCTGTCAAATGTTTTTGAGCGTGTTGTAGCTTCCCAATTCACCAACTACTTAACTTTTAATAATTTGATAAAGCCCTTTCAGTCTGGTTTCTGGGCGCAGCACAGCTGGTAAACTGCTCTGCTATGGGTAACCAATGATTTGCTTATGGCAGCAGACTCAGGGCAAACCAGCATATTAATTCTATTAGACCTCAGTGCAGCATTTGACACTCAGGTCAGACATGACATTCTACTGTCCAGAATGGAGAACATGCTGGGTATCTTTGGCACTGCCCTCCAGTGGTTCAAGTCCTATCTGACTGATAGACAAGAGTTTGTTAGTCTTGGCAACAGCAGATCCAGCTCAGCACTAGTCACACAAGGAGTTCCACAGGGCTCTGTCCTCGGCCCTCTTCTCTTCTGTATTTATATGCTTCCCCTTGGTCATATAATTCGTAGCTTTGGACTGGGTTATCATTTTTATGCAGACGATACTCAACTCTATTTCAATTTTAAAAGCGGAACTTCATCAGAGCTTTCTCAGCTCACAACTTGCCTCAGTGAAATTAAAACCTGGATGGAGCAGAACTCTTTAGAATTAAATTGCAACAAAACTGAACTCCTGCAAACTGGGACTAAAGTGCAATTTAATAAAATGAGCTCCTTTCCAGTCAATCTTGGCGGTAATCTCATCAGACCTGCCTCTACTGCAAAGAATCTTGGTGTCATTTTCAATTCCTCCCTTTCTTATTCTGCGCACATAAATCACATTAAGAAACTTTCTTACTTTCACCTCCGTAACATATCCCGTGTTCGCTCCATCCTTTCCTTTTCTAATGCTGAGAAACTTGTCCATGCTTTTATCACATCCCGCATTGATTATTGTAATTCCCTACTGGCAGGTGCCTCCAGCTTATTCAAAACTCGGCTGCAAGATTCCTTACTTGAACCAGAAGCAGTGAGCACATCACACCCATCCTGCTCCGCCTTCACTGGCTCCCTGTGTCTTACAGAAACGAATATAAAATTCTACTAATAATCTACAAAGCCTTAAATGACCTTGCGCCAAACTACATCAGTGACCTCCTCCATCACTATGTGCCTGCCCGCCCACTAAGGGCCTCTGATTCTGGCAATCTTGTTGCCCCACACTAATCTACACTCCATGGGTGACAGGGCCTTCAGCTGTATAGCGCCCAGACTCTGGAATGAACTACCGAAATTAATCAGATCAGCTGACTCCATGAATTCTTTTAAAAAACAACTCAAAACTCATCTGTTCAGGACGGCTTTTAGCTCTACCTGACTTTATTACCCTTCTCTCAGTTTACCTCTCTGTCAAGATGCTCATGTAACCTGTACGTGTGTGTGCTAAACCATCAATTATGCTGTCTGTTAGGCTTTTCTCTGAGTTTACTATCTTACTCTTCTTTATTTATTTATCTGGTTTAGTACAACGCTATATACTGTATACCCTGCCGTTCTTTCTTAAACTCTGTGAAGTGCCTTGAGCATGGGAAAGGCGCTATATAAATACAATGTATTATTATTATTACTATTATTATTAATATTATTATTATTATTATTACAAAGCTCGCCAGTCCTATCCACTTAATTCTTCTAAAAATACATCAAGTCTAGTTTTGAAATTCCCTAACGTCTTACTGTCTGCCATGCTACTTGGTAGCTTATTCCAAGTGTCTATGGTTCTCTATGTAAAGAAAAGCTTCCTAATGTTTGTGTGAAATTTACTCTTAATAAGTTTTCAAATGTGTCCCTGTGTACTTGATGAACTAATTTTAAAATAAAAGTCTTGATCCAGTCTTGTACTAATTCCCTTCATAATTTTAAACACGTCAATCATGTCACAGCTTAATCTTCTTTTGCTTAAACTGAATAGGTTCATGTCTTTTAATCATTCCTCTTAACTCATCCCCTGTAGCCCTGGAATGAACCTAGTCGCTCCTCTGTGGACCTTTTCCAGTGCTGCTATGACCTTTTTGTAGCCTGGAGACCAAAACTGCATTCAGTACTCCAGATGAGGCCTCACCAGTGCATTATAAAGCTTGATTGAGAAAACCTCCTTGGACTTGTACTCCACACACCATGCTATATCACCTAACATTCTGTTTGCCTTCTTAATGGCTTCTGAACACTGTCGGGAAGTTGATAGCATAGAGTCCACTATGACTCCCAAATCCTTCTCATAAGGCATACTCTCAATTTTCAGACCTACCATTGTGTATTCAAACTTAATATTTTTACTTCCTATGTGTAATACTTTACATTTACTAACATTAAATTTCATCTGCCACAAATCTGCCCAATCCCATTATGCTGTCCAAGTCCTTCTGTAATGATATAATGGATTCCAAACTATCTGCTAATCCACCTATCTTGGTATGATCTGCAAACTTAACCAGCTTGTTACTTATATTCCTATCTAAATCATTTATTTATATTAAAAATAGCAGCGGCCCTAGCACTGACCCCTGTGGAGCACCACTCTTAACATCAGCCAATTCTGATAAAGATCCTCATACCATAACTCTCTGCTTCCTGTGTCTGAGCCAATTCTGCACCCATCTAAAAACATCACCCTGAACTCCCACTTCTTTTAATTTGATGCCCAACCTCTCATGTGGCACCTTATCAAATGCTTTCTGAAAGTCAAGACAAATAATATCATAAGCTTCACTTTGACATTATACTTTTGTTGCTTCCTCATAGAATTCCAGCATGTCAATAAAATATGACCCGTTCTGAAACCATGCTGACTATTCAGAAAAACTCCTGTACTTGACATGTGTTGCTCAATCTTATCCATAATAATTCCTTCCATTAGTTTTCCTGTGATGCTTGTTAAGCTTACTAGCCTATAATTGCTTGGATCTGCCTGGTCACCTTTTTATATAACGGGGTAATATTTGCCATTTTCCAGTCCTTCAGAATCTCCCCAGTGGGGAATGACTTCCTAAAAATATGCGTCAAGGTTTATGTATGTACTTGCTACTTTAATGCTTGGGTTGAATCCACAATTTTGGATGTAGTATCCCAGTTAGCTTAAATATGGTCACATTGATGACATCTTATGACATAACATCCAGAACACACCTCCTGACAACTAGCCATCATGTCTCAGCAAGAGTACCCGAAAATGGCATTGACCTGACGAGATTGTCATTGTGAGGGAATGAGGTTTAATATTTTAACATTGTTAAAAATAAGTCCATCCATTATCCAACCCGTTATATCCTAACTACAAGATCACGGGGGTCTGCTGGAGCCAATCCCAGCCAACACAGGGCGCAAGGCAGGAATCGAACCCCAGGCAAGGCGCCAGCCCACCGCAGTAAAAATAAGTCAAAATGAAAAATTAACATAATTCCTTGGAGTTTAATACCCCAGTTTACATGTGTTGTTTTTGTATAAACTCAAATAAACAGCCAGAAATAATTAAATAAGGCATCAGATTGTAACACTGGGGTGGATATTTGGATATGGAGTAGGGCAACTAAATTGCAAAATATGCTACATTTTATTGTTACTAATTTTTAATGGGTGTGCGGACAACCATTTTAGGTGGGCACCTTCTCCAATACACCATAAAAATTCCCCTGGTACCCTAAAAATGAAGAAGTTAATGACAAAAGCATCATTATATTCCTCCAATATGATCAGTGTTTTTAAATACACTACAGTATCAAAAATGTCAGCAACATAAGGACCAATGAGCACAAGCTGGGTTTATATTTATTTTCCTCACAATTACTAATACTGTATTTCTTTACTTGTTGCTTCTGCATGACCACATTTTATTATTTAATTGATAAAGTGATATTAACAAAAGAAGCAATATAACACACAATAACTCAATGGGGTTTGTTATTTCATAACAGAATTTCTGATGTATTTAATGACCTTTAGATGTGCATGCATGCACCTTTGAGTACTTATCTGATTATTTATTATGTAATTTGATACTATTATTTTAACATTTGTAATATATTTTGGTATTATTTTATAAATATGACGCAATGGCTCAACTACAAGTTTATTTTCGGTTTAACACAGAAGGCCATTCATTTCCTCAGGCATAACTGCAAGAAAAAAATGTAATCAAAGCATTTTATTATTACACATGGCAGGGCATAGGCAGAAGGAATTTTTTAAAAGATTTCTGATGGACCCAGGCAATAAATGTCCAAATCCACTTTTCCATTACAGGGTGAATGGATGACAGGCGGCATTGGTGATGAGCTTGGAATCAAACCTGGGTGGAGTGTTATTTCATCACCAGGCGTAATCACCCATGCATGTGAATCAATTGATATTAACCCTTTTACCAGTTAAGAACTGGCATAAATGTAAAATTTGTTCAAGAATTACCTGGTATAAGGAAGTGACATAATGCATCATTAAAAGACACGTTCAAATTTCTAATTCCTTTTCTCATGCTAAAAACTAATACTGAATTCTAAACATGAAGGTTAGTGAAATAGCCCATTAAAATATTGTTGTCAATAACAATATAAGGTAAAACAACAATACGAAAAGTGTTGCCATCACTTCTTAGGAATCCACTATATCTGTAAGCAGTGGATTGATCGGTAGCCAGTCCTGCCCTTACATGCAGCAAGACTGCAAGCTAAAGCTGTTTGAAATATTTTCCAAGGCTGTCATTGGAAGTTAAAAGTATTTCTCCCGAGGGAGCTGCTGGTTATAGGTGTCCCAGGCCTCTAGTTATCTCTTCAGGATTCAGACTCCTGTCATTTCCTTGCTGCTTGCTCCTGTGCATTATCACCATTATTTCCTTGAAGAACCTTAATTGTAAACTCGGAAACAAAGTGCATCATACTGAGGTATAACTTACAATCTGCAAAGCTAAACTTTAGTAATGTATAGTGTCTGCCCTTGAGGAGTAGTTAGGTACATCTCCTGTTCTTTATTTTACACTAATTGACCACAAACCTACAAATTAAGGGCCAGTTTCATAATTGTTTTGCATGTGTTTAAAAGTTTTTGTCTATTTCCGGGTAGCATACGGTTGGACAGTGATTAACACCGCCAGTCCTCGACGCTCCTGAGGCCCAGTTTGGACACCTAGTTTGCTCATTGTCTGTGTGCATTTTGCTGGTTCTTCTATTGTTTGCCTGTTTTTTCCTTAGTGTCTTCAGTTTATTCCTTCACTCCAAATACAAGTGGCTTTGGATGACGGATGAGTGATTCCAAATTGGCCCAATATGAATGAGTGTGTATGTGTGTGTTCTGAAATGGACTGGTTTTCCATCCAGGTTTGGTACCCACTTTCTGCCTAATGCTATCAGTTCTGGCTCTGGCCCCACCAAAACTGTGTTGAGAAATTGGAAGTACGGATGACCTGTGTCTTTACGTGCCGTAAATGATGCACCAAATCATACTAAGTGTGGTTTGCCTGATCTTGTTATTGATCCTGTCCAAAATTTTCATTCTACAGTACAGGAAAAGCTTATTAAGAATAATGTTAATATATTTAATTTTGGAGATAACAGTATTCCACACCAACTTAGTTTCTCATTTCTCATTTCAATAGCATCGTTGTGCAATATGCAGATTCTGTAAATCTTTGTTCATATACTGCATGTCCCAGCATTTTCTTAAAATAAAATGCTTGATAATTAAACAGCTTCAAATAAAGATACCCTTATTTTTTAGTATGACTTCCACTCAAAGCATTAAGAAGAAAACAAATCATTTTGATGTGGCCCAGCTTGATTATAGTGTCTCAGTGCCCTAAGCTCCTGTGGCGGTTTAGTTTAAAATGTGGTATAAATAAAACAGAAGAAAAACTTTGAAAGGTAAACGGCCCTGCAGTTTCTCATTTTACAAGCATCTAATGTATGAAACCAAATCAAGTCAAGATGTGAAGGTCGAGACGGTGTGCTCTCAGTATTTTGGATTGGTATGTGGTTATGTAAAGAAGTGTTAAACAAAGGAAACTGACTCTCGATTAGCACCTCATTATGACCCTGTGTTCCGACTGAGCTAACATCTGCCATCTCGCTTGTATGTAGACTTCACAATTTAAATACAACAGACTCCACGTATGCTCAAGCACAATTGTTTTGTGAGACTTGTTTGGGTTTTATTGAAGGGGCACTAATGTTCTTACACATCTTCTCATGAAAGTATTGAAGACTGATGGTACATGACAGCTCATCATGGTGCACCTACTTCATGATTTACAAGGTACAGTCAATAAGTTCTAATACTGGGAACCTCTTGTGTACCTGCTAGATGCAGTCCTGGAAAGCATCTGGTGGAAATATATACAGTGGTCCTCCATGGAATGCTGCAACGGCATCATCAGCACTGAAAAAAATCATAACCAAGAAGTGTAGCTTTGAGAAAGAAAAAGACAAAATGTCTGGAAGGTATACTGGATATGGCTGTATCATCATTCTGTGTTTTGCCAGTGCCTGCTGGATAAGCACAGAGCAGTGCATTGGTATGCAGTAACATTTGGTGTTGGGTAAACACAGCATTGAGGGTAAACACTTGGTTACTGTAAAACAGCTTTAGTGTTTCATTTGTTGTTGCCAAAATCTGTCATTTAGTTTTCACTTCACTGGAAACACTTTCCTTCATCCACATCCTGCAGAGCACATTGGGGCAAATGTTTGGCACTATGGCTAAAATTGTCCCACCTTTACAAGTAACATACATGTACTGTACTCATTGTTTACAAGCACAGTAGCACAACAAGATGCCAGTCTTAGATTTTATCACCTGCGTCATGAGGCAAAGTGTGGTTAAACTCGGGCAGCATGCACGTGTGTGGTAGCATGGCACAGTGTCTCCACTGCACACCATTTGACTTTTGCCGTGTTAGAACTTCAGGGAGCGTAATTGCACATTTATGCCCACCAACAATTTAAAAAGGAGAGTACGAGTGGTAGAATAGAAGGAACGATTGGAGAATGAGAGAAGAATGTTTGGAGGCACAGTTGGAAGAGCCACAGCAAGATCTACATCAGTGGCACAAGAAAGTGTAGTGGTGAAAAGGAGGCAGTGTGGCGGGGCCACTGTGGGACAGCATAGCTCATGGTGCTCCAAGGGGCATCCTTGTTGAACCAAAGTCTATGAGCGGGGACTTGGATGAACCTTCCCATGGATCCAGGGAGTTTGGATAGAGCACATGGGAAAACAAAGGGCCCGTGTGGTGCGTCTTGGCCAGAGCCGATGCGGGCAGGCAGGACAAGGGTCGGGCTAGGGAGATCACAGATGTTGGAGTCGCTGCCAGATGGGAAGACCCAGTTGGGTGAGTTGGGGAGACAGAGAAAGAGCCATGATAGACTTGCCGAGGACCCCAGCATTTGTTAAAGGGAATTTAAAGTATTTATTGTTCATTTTATATCTCCACAAGAGAATTGCTATTTTTTCAGTTTCACTTTTTATTGGCATTATTTATTATTTGCACTGCACTTTATTGTTTAGACTTGGTTTTAATAAACATCTACTTTGCGTGTAACCTGGACATTGGCTCTCACTCACTCCTGTGCCTATTTCATTTACTACCAAGTGTCATACGGATAATTTGGCAATTGGTATGAGAACCGGACTTTGACCCCTGACAGCATATACATTTGAGAATTAAAGGGTCCTTAAGTAATTCATTAATTAATTAATCTAAATTTAGAACTTGATGGCAAAAGAACATAAGAAAATTGACAAATGAGAGGACACCATTCAGACCATCAAGCTTGTTTGTTTAATGACAATATTTAAAGTGAAAGAACAGAGGATGGCTACTTGTAACGATGGTGGCATATTAGAATTCAGGTGATACAGCTCAGTAAAATAGGATTGTGGTAGGTCAATAATTTTATTATAGATTCTAAGGAAACGAACAACTGCACAATAGTCAATAAGCATTCATATATGAGCAGGGTTATTGTTAAATGCGACTGAAGCAAAAACATCAAAAGGAAGCTTGATTGTCTCAGAAATCAGAAGCACACTTTAAATTCCATTATTTAAAGGCTCTAGTAGTTAAGTATGGGTGTGAGTTTCATTGTTTTTCACCTTTATACAGTAAAGCAGTACAGTATAATAATATTTAATTGCAATACTGTGAGAATACAAAAATCCAACCATCTTCCAATTGACGTTAACTCAAATTACATACATCATCATGTAACAAAGGTGTTACAACATGTGGATATTATGATATACCCCCAACATTAAAAACAAAATAAAAAACAAAACAGCAAAAAGATCACAAGATGGCAGTTGAATTAGATGCTAGTATAGAATAGAAGGTATACCAAGCTTAGGGCTCATTTTTGATTAAACCTTCTTGCAGTTTTGGAGATATACTCACAGTTTTTTGGGCAAATTATGTAGAGAATATTGCATCACCAAACACCAGGTCCTTGGACAATTCAGACATGTATGAGGTACCTAGAAAATACAAAGTTTTCACAGGGGCAGGGAATACACTCTGGGTGAATCATCATAATCTCATCCAGGCACAGTCGAGGGCCAGGCCCCACTCGTTTCATGACTGACAGAGTCCCTATACCATGGAGCAAACATCTGATCTTTACAAGGAGACCATCACAGGTCCAATAAACAGCCAATAATTCACCTGAGACATTAAAGACTTAGACCACTATCTCTGGAACGAGATCTATTGCTATACAGCAGAACATGAAGTTTTGTACGAGACAATAGTGTTAAACACATGGTAGGTCATAAAGGTGTGGATTTATTTACATTTTATATAAAGCTTTTTTACCACTGCTCTGTTTTTTGGTGCATTCACACATAATGCGTAAAGCACCTTTTGTGATAGTCATGTCTGTCTGTCTGTCCATGTGAAACCAGTTTGGTTGAAATGTGGCACGCTTACTCTTCAAGAAAATTTGTTCAGACAGTTCAATGTTCATTGCGATTTGTCAAACAGATCGCACAATACAAAATTCTGAATTTTGAAATTTCCCATTGAAAAGCATTATTGAATTTACGAATTTATTGTCTATCTTAAAAAGGAGAAACTTTCTCTGTGCCTAAAACTACAAATTAATTTACTTCCTGACTGGAATGGAGGGTAATTATTTGCCTGGACTGGATGAAGGTAGATAGATAGATGAAAGGAGCAGTTCATTCCTTCATGGCAGGTGGCAGTATTCCTCTAGACTGAACCCAGTTAGGACAACCACAGGGTGGTATGGGAATTGGTGTCTGGAAGCACAGCCCTGTTGGGTTCCTTGGGTGCTCTGGAAGACTGTCCTGGTTTCAACACAACCCAGAAGAGTTCTGGATGACCAGCGTCAGACAGTCCCAGGTCCAGTTTTAAAGAAGCTTGCCACCTCACCTCAGGGAGTCAGAATCGGGAGGCAGTGAGCAACACAGATCTTGAGGGTGGAACTAGTAGAAGGGCATTGTGATTGTCAATGTGTATTTATTTATTGTGTTCAATTGGGAAGGATGATGACAAATAAAAATCTTTTATTTGAAGCTGCAACAGTGTTGGGTGACATTGTGTCTGCGGTCTTCTTCTTCTTCTTTCGGCTTTTACCTTGAGAGCAGTTGCTTGAACTTGTATATATTGTATATTTTTCTCTTTTTCTTGTCTGACATCCTCTTGGATGCCCAATTCAAGTTAGTCAGATGCCAAGGAGGGTCCACATGTGCAGCTCACACACCTGTACCCTTCTCCTTCTGCTTTAGGTAAGTTAACTAACAGAGAATAAAATAAGTCACTTCTCTGGAAATAAATGGAATGGCAAAGCAATTAGTTGTATTTAAGAATATGTTAGACCTAACTGATTTAACCAATATTACCTGCAGATTATTATTATAAAGAATCAACATTATCAAATTGGAGATAAACAGTGTTTGAACTACTTAATCACATGTGAAAGATGTGATAGAAACATAGGATGATTTAAAAATGGAACTGCAGACAATTTGCAAGCAGAAGATCAGAACCTCTGGGCATACAATGAGGACCACACTGGCCACTAATAGCAAGGACAGGTCAGGATTACAGTTGGCGCCATGATGATTACTTAGTGGTATAATGTAACCTACAATAGACTGACCGTACATTACGTTCTATCTGAAGAGCCATTTTTGCTTCCATGAATCTACAGACTGAAATTAAAATCTTTGAGATAATTGTCACCTTTAATATTCCCACTGTACAATAAATTAGTTCCTTTCCAAATTCTTACTTATTAATATAATTTTAATGAATTACTGTGTTTTAACTAATATTAATAGCTGGAAACACATTTCAATTGCTTTTCTCCTTTCATAGAGTAATACTGATAATAGTTTAATGCTAACATTGGTCATTTTATATAATATTTTGCATTTGCTAATTATTGGGTAGTACACTGATGGGTATACTGTCAAAATGTTGCTGATATTATATAATTGGTGGCATGCAGTTTTATGCATCTTGGATTTTTTACAAATTATTAAAAAAATATCTTTTTCTTCAAGTGATAGTTAGGGGCAAGAAATGGACAGACAGAAAGAAGTGATCTAGCAATAATTTTGTCAGTATATTCTTCCAGAACATAGCCCTGCGATAAGATCACTGTCCCACTTACAGGTTGACTAACAGAGGTTGACATCAGAAAGGGTACACAGCTGTAAACGCATGTGCTTAAATACCCCCAAACTCTGGGTGTTATCCAGCCTACCTGGATGAACCCAGGAAATAGCCGTTAAATCATTAGGAAAATTCCAGAACATACATTTTCATTTCTATCATTGTGAGCCTCCATCATTTGACATACTTAAATAATGTCTAAATTCAATTTGTGTTTCACTGTTGCAGTAGCGGTTTTCGGTGGTAAACCCATTAAGTGTTAACAGTTAGAATGTACTTAAAAAGATCAAGCAGCAAGAGCCTGAAGAACAGTACACAATAGAAAAATGAAGGAAGTGTCCAGGTTCTAAGAGCAAACCCTTCCGATGCACAATATCTGAGAATACATTTAGCTCAAATTAGTAGTTATTAATTGGAAATTATTGTGATAAAAAACATTTCTCTAACACTTCCCATTTTGGTTTATGCATCCTTTAGCTGAATGCTTGTTATCTATTGACTACATTTTCTGTATTGAATGACAGATCAATCTTTGTGTTTATGACACTGGACTGATTAAGCTTTTTGTTTCTGGAAAGTATCTTGGGAACAAAGCCAGGCTATTAAGGGTCTGGTCAGGTTTAGACTAGCACAGAGTTTTGCAGGCAGTGCTTCGTTTTTGTGTGTGCATTTGACAGGTTAATCCTAAGTACAGTGTCAGTCTCCACTTAAATGGTAAAGCTAGATACTTTTCTTTTTCTAATATTTGGATGAGTGAATTTTTTTTCTACTGGTCATGTTTGACATTAGTAATTGTAACCGCTGGGGCTACAGAAGATCTTTACAGAGTGGGTCACCTAGGTGTACCGTAGATCCCGGAATACAAGCCGAGAATTTCGTCCTAGATTTTTGTCTTGGAGTTTGGGGGTCGGTTTATACAATGAGTATCATTTCAGATTCAAGATTTCCAGCGCAATGCCGGTTTTGCCGATGAATACGGAAGTAAATAATGACGAAACCACAGAGCCATCTTTCAGATGAAGAAGTAACTTTGCATGCCGGTACTTTAAATAAAGAATTTATTCAAAAAAGTGTTTTAGTTGATGATTTTATTAATAAAATTTATAATAAATTATCGGGAAGTTTAAAATAAATTTTTTTATTTTGATTTACGATCCACATCTTGCGTTACGAAACGGATGCAGTCACGTGTATCCGCTTGCGCGATTGTAAACAAACAACCGAGAGCGTTAGTAGCGTCAGTCGGAGCCCAGATACATGTGTTTGTGGATGTAATTTCAAAACGAAGATGGACATTGTGTGGAAATATCTCCTCCTCCTCCCTTCCTGCAGCCCAAAGATGTCAAATTAAATGGTGAGTACAGTATGAAATTGTTTCTAGAATAGAATGCCTTTTACTGTCACTATACGCATCTACAATGAGATTAAAAGCAGCTCCTTCAGTGCAGAAAAAAAGTTCTGTATTGGGCTTGTATGGTTGTTTTTTAGCCTTAGCATAATGCCGTATCTGCGGCCCCGCTTCTGCTTTCTTTCCCTCCTCCGTCTGTGTCGTCTCCTAGACCCGACAACAAACCACGGAGAGCTCGCTGGTCTCGCTATGTTGTCTGGGATGTTGTGCGTGTGATGAAAAACACTCAAAACAGATGTCTGGCTCTGGACACCGATGTCTATAAGGTTCTGAATGGTGTAGCGGATGTTCGCCGAACCGATCGTGCACAAACAAGGACAAAAAAAAAGTACAAAAACCACAAAAAAGTGCACTGAAAAGGAGAGCCTTGATCCGCTGCGACGATGCGCGCCACCATGCTCCTAGCCTAATCGAAGTAGGCTAGGCACTTTTTATAACTTTTTGGTTAGTACGTTAGAAAAATTATTGGTGTTTTTTATTATGAAAAGGTTAAGTAAGTGTTGCAGTGGGAGGTTCGGAACGCATTATGGGTTAGCCTTTGCGAACGAATTAAGTTCGTAAGTCAAGGGTCCACTGTATTGCGTATTTAAGTTAATCAAGTTTATAACAAGTCTCCGGAAATCCACCCGCCGATGTACCGTATTTGCGTATATAGTTTCAACACAAAGGTTCCATTTTACCAAACTTCTCCGCAATCACTTCCTGGTTTCCATCAAAAATGCCGGCAGTCTCAAATTCTCGCCGATAAACATTATAAATATACCCGAAGAGACACTTTTAAGGAAATTTAGAAAATTTTGCTTGGAGAAGGGGGTCGGCTTAAATACCGGTCATCGGCAAATACATATAATTTAGTAGGTAGAGAAGGGGATCGGCTAATATACCGGGTCGGCTTGTATTCCGGGATCTACGGTATTCTTCTAAGTGAGGTGAGAATTTAAGAACTGCTATTTCATTCTAATTGGGGAACAAGCCACACGACAGACTAAATGATATGATTAATCTTTTTTACAATGGTGGTAGCCGTGGGATCAAACATGGTGAATTTAAGTGGTAAAGAGAATAATATTGTTTACTTTGCAGATATGCTGCACTACTACTGCAGGAAACAATGATGCTATGACACTTATTGTCTGAAGATCTTTTTGCAGCCCAGCTGCTTATTAAACTGTATGTCCACTCCATGACTTGGCCACGAACATGAGAGTCAGGGTTCCACTGCTGGTGGGCAACAAGCTGTAAGATTTTGTCAAGGAGGAAGCAATGTAAGGTACTATAACATTACTCACAAATTGCACATGATGTCCCTTAACTCTTAAAAATAATTTTAATTATCCTGCATCACAGAAGCATTCTAAGTGCTACCAGTCCCTATTGCCAAATACCCACCATCCTTATTTATGTTTAGCGATGAATTAAACGTTAACAAAATTTAATGAGAGTCAAATGAACAGTTTATGTAATCGACTTTCTTGGTGTTTACCATTTTCTCTGCTGAAGAATTCACAAATGTCATTGCAGCCTATTCACAGCTGCTCGTCCTCCTTGATACAGTACAGATGGGCCTCAAACTTGCCACTTTGAGATTACGAATCAGTCTTCACAGCCAGTGTAGCGACAAGAGAACTGCTTTCAGTGCAGTGGCTGATCAGGGCTTTTAACTTTGGAGGATGCCTTGCTTCTGTTGTGTTACAGTCAGGGTTTTCTCCCTGGCTTATATTTACTTTCTGTTTTATGATTTTGTTAATTTAGAATTATCATTTTTCATATTTTTGTGTTATTTCTGTTAACTTTGTTTATTATTTGTTATTAGTATTCTGTCTCTTTAAATGTGCTACTGTTTTTCTGTACTTTATGTGTTGACCCCCAGGAGGCGGGGCCACCCTCACATCGCTACAGCTGGGTCCTCCTTCTGGCTTCAAATTTGTCATATCTTAGCCAGGGCTCCTCCAGCTGGGATTCAAGTTCATGTTAAATGTCTCTTTTGTTTATTTTTTGATTCTTTAATTATGTACAGTCTTCATTTTTGTTTTTGTCTATTCTTATATGTAGTCTGTGTTATGTATCATGTGCTTTAAAGCTGGTTCCCCAAGAGGTGAGGCCACCTGTCAGTCACTGCCCTTCACCTTATAAATTGTACACCTTCCATAGTTCCTGGCAGTTAATTTCAAATGTGCTAGGGAGTGTAGTGTTTACTGGTGTTTCTGTTGTGCCTTTTGCAATTTCCTGGATTTTTAACCCGTGCCCTGTTTTTGACTTATTTTTGGGACGCTGCATTATGACTGTGTTTGCTTGGATTGCCTTCCCTTCTCAGGCAATTCATTTTGTGCTGTCAGGAGCGTCTTGTACTACAGGACATTTTTTAATTAAAATAAATCATATATGCGTGGGTTTCCTCTGGGTGCTCCGGTTTCCTCCCACAGTCCAAAGACATGCAGGTTAGGTGCATTGGCGATTTTAAATTGTCCCTAGTGTGTGCTTGGTGTGTGCTTGGGGTGTGTGCTCTGCGGTGGGCTGGTGCCCTGCCTGGGGTTTGTTTCCTGCCTTGTGCGCCCCGTGTTGGCTGGGATTGGCTCCAGCAGACCCCCGTGACCCTGTAGTTAGGATATAGCAGGTTGGATCATGGATGGATTATTGGGCAATTTTTAGGACTACCAATATACTTGCGTATTAGTCGAGTCTTGAAACCCAAAAAATCAATCATAAAATCAGACCCCGACTTATGCGCCCATTCAAAAATGCAATGCTTAATTTTTTTTTTTTTTATATCTTCTTGCCTCCTGCAATCTCACTCCAGTTTCTCAGGCGCATCGAAGTTTGTTGCAGCAGCGCAGTTACCAATTTATTTGCTACTTCAACGACGTTTAATTTAAAACCAGCTTCATATTTTCTTCTGATCGAATGTTCCATCGTAGATAAGGGATGCTCTTATGATAAAGGTGTATGAGGCTGTGAGATACAAAAAACACAAAACAGTGCTTCTGGATAGTTCAGGTATTACCGTGTGGTCATGTAGGCACAATACATAGAAAAAAAAAATACAGTGTGCTCCGTGGTTACTGTCTCAGGTGGAGCATTAGCATATCATAATCTCTTGGACCAATAGCGTGAGTTTTCTGCATTCGACTTATACGACCGAAATTATAAAATACCAGAAATTATACGGTAAAATCAACTCCAGGCGAACTTATCTGCGAGTATATACGGTATTTAGGGGACTTATATGCTTTTGGGACCTTACAGTTTTCAATAATATTTAGCAAGAAAACAGAGCTGAGCAAATGTTTTTAGTGTTTCTGTATTTTAATATTTCTGTTTTTTCTGGATTCCTGCTTGTGTTTTGGATTCTGCCTTATGGATTTTGTATTAGGACTTCACTTTGGATTGTTTTTAGGTAGATCCTTTGTACCTTATTTTTCCTCTTTTTAAAATTTTATTTATAAAATCCCCAGCTTATAAAGGTTAATGTTTGTATGGTCTCTACAAACCCAAGTTTTATGGTTTTCTCTCCCTTACAAGACTTCCTTAGTATATTTTAGGACTTTATTTGCATTTCAAGCCCGTTTTTGGGCTTGCTGAAGCCTGCAGGTGGCAGTTGGAACTAGCAGACCTGAGGTGAGACCTTTCTGGACAGGATGTTGAAGGACCTGGCCTGCTCTGTGGCTTCAGATCCCAACTACCTGAAAATAGTTATGGAGAGTGTGGCTGTCCTGTCCCCTGTAATCCTGAATTGGATTAAGTGGGTTTGGAAACAAATAAATGGATGAAGTGAGCCATTCTTCATAGTCTCTTCCAGGCTTGTGGCTCCCCTTAAAAAAAGTTTATGCCAACCACTACCGCCTTCCAGCAATTAGTGTCTATACTGCCATCTCTAAGCCTTATATTATTTAGTGTAAAATATATGTTTTTCTTATTGTGGAAGAATTATATTAATTACATTTAGTTTTTTTTTCAGGTGTACAAGGCCCTCTAAAAGCACACCGCAAAGCAGCACACTCATATGAGTACTTTTTCTGTGTTATAAAAATAAAGGCCTCTTGCTGTTTTTTGCAGTTTACTATCTGCTAACTTAGGTTGGAATCTGGGTGCATCGTGCTCTTTTTGGTAATACCCTGTAAGAGAAAGGCTTCTTTATTGATGAAGCATATGTGTACCAATTTTATTTTTATATTAGCTTTGTGCTTTTAGAAGGGTACAGAAGTTGCAACTATACCTTTAATATCTAGGGCACCCCCCCACTACTTCAGGACCTACTGTAAAACAATCTTTCAGCTAATTCAAAAAATTAATACACTCTTATTAAGCATGTCAAGAACTGTATTAGTCAAGCAAGATTCATTTTACTGGAACAAGAGGTGGCGGCATAATGGCATCTACTGTGCCACTATGCTACCTCATATGAAAATAGAACAAAGCATGAACAATTATTAGCTGCAGTAGAATAAGAAAAATGTGAAAATCATCTGAAGGGAAACCCAGCTAGCTCTTATAACATGTCAATTTTTAGTCTTCTGAGATAGTTTTGTCTGCCAAAACTGTCATCTAAGGCAAGAACAATAATTCTTTTATGGTAAAGAAATTGACACAATTCATTTCTCAAAAGAGGAGTGCCATTCCTTGGAAGTATTAAATATCTTTAGCCTGAAAATCCCTTGTTTATGATGAGAAAGCTGAAAACGAGTCTCTGCAGAGATGACATTTGAATAGAAGTTCAAAAAACAATCTGAAGTATAAAACAGAGAATAAACATTTTGTACTCTTATGGTATATTCAGTCTGTTGAAGTAACTTCCTTCTGAAATCCAGACACTGGTTTGACTTAAAAGCGAAGGATCTCATTGTTATGACGACCAACACAAAGATTCAGATTCATGCCAGGGATTTATACTGAACTGCATGAATTAAAGGGAAACAAAGTCACAGAGCAGTTTATGGCACTGCCTCATGGATGCAGCATCCAGCATTAGAATCCTGTGTCCAATTGCTGTCTTTGTGGAAATTTTAACTTCTTTGTCTGTGTCTGCAGGTTTTTAAAGTTTTATTTTTAAAGGTTCTCTATTTTTTCTTCCAGTGACAAAGAAATAGGTTAATAGGTTATCTAAAATTAGCCCTATGGGCTCAGGTCTGTTTCCTGTACTGCACCCATTGCTGCCGGGATACCTTGAGCCCAAGGTGGTCCTGAATTGGAAAAAAGACGATTTGAGAATTTTATGTTACGTTCTGTTCAGCCGTGTCACCCTCTCTTTAATGTGTTAATGCCTTCTTTTAACAGTGTCACGCATGGGCGAATGAGGATGTGGACACTTTTTCTATAGTGTCGTTTCTTGTGACTGAAGACAGAGGAACAGAATTAAAGTTAGAAAATATTCTTTTATTCATACATACCAGGCAAAGGTTAAATGACAGAGAAGCACAGTCCTAGGACACCGCCCTTCATCTGCACTGAGGGGTCAGTGTCCCAGATTTTTTATAGGGTTTCTTGTCTTATGACTTTAGTTACACAAGTATTTCAAAATATTAGCCTGAATCAGCATTACCGAAAATCTAAAGGTGGAGTACATCTGTTAGTTTCCTTAGTTTGGGGCCCGATGAGTTCACACCCATTAGACGCCCAAGAAGTAGCACTTGTCTTGTACACTGTAAGCATGCAGGGCCTGCATGACTCCTACCACACACCCCGTAGAACATGCTTTCTGTCACGTACACCAGATTTGTCAAGCACAAGTTATTGACCTGTATTTTTATTTTTCCACATTCCCCCCTTTTTGACAATCTGGGACGTGACAAGGTAGAGGTAATTAAATGGAGGAAGAGAGGAGCGGGGAAGGAGGGGGAGATGAAGAAGGGGATGAGGAAACAGAAGTAGCAACTTGCAGCATACGTTCCTCGTGTAACATATAGGCCGTGACCATGGAAGCAGTTAAGTATTTAGATACAATAAAGCGAATAAGAGGAAAGATGCAACAGCTAAAAAGGAGAAGGAGGATAAATGCTACTACCAGAGAAATAAACACTGACTTTAACCATTGCCCCCAGGATCCAAAGGTGGATATAAACCACTGATCCCAAGGGTTGGAGATGCCAGAGTTAGTGGCAAGTTCATTAGAAAGGGCTGTAAGGCCAGCTAGTGCACGGGTAATAGACCCATCAGGTGCAGTATTATTAGGGATATATGTACAACAGGCGTCACCAAACATAGCACACACTCCACCTTTCTCAGCAAGTAACATATCTAGGGCCAACCGATTTTGCCAAGTCATTAGGGAGGTACGGTCTAATTGCTCATGAATACCTTCCACAGCTTCTTTAGTGAAGTTGAGGAATCGCTGTTGGTTATAATATAAATAATTAATCCAGTCCACATTCTTATTAATAGTGACCTGGGGTATGATGGATTCAAACCCAGCAGCCACCTAAACCCTTGCTTTAAATCTGTCAGGGACTCCTCTGGGAACTCCTATGGAATCAATATATACTCCTGGGCCGTGCAGGGAAAAACTGGAAGGGGAGTCTGGGAGGGAACGGGTTCAGTGGGAAAGAGTGGAGGGCTGGGAATAAGAGGGGTGATATGGAGAGTGTGAAGAGGGTAAGGACAGTAATCAGAAAGGCATAACTAGCTGTACAGGGGCACAAGTGCCAGACCAATCGAGAGGCAAGATATCGAATAGTTTTGACCTACGGCACATCCACCAAATATCAGACCTAGGGGTAGTTTGGGAAAGTAGGAATAGTGAAAGAGTGGAATTAAAAGAGGAGGAGTTGATATGGAAGGTTTGGGAGCAGAAGGAAGAAGGTAATTCTCCTACCCAAGCAGTTCCATTTGATCTAAAACATGTGTAATTGCCTTCGTGGGATTGAAACATGGGGGTGGTCATATGACGGGTGGGGGGAAAGAGAAGAGATAGAGTAACACAATTAGAATTAGTGGGGGTTTTGGGGGTAGTAAATAAGTAGAGAAGGCAAGGTAATCCTGCGGGATCAGAAATGTTGGATAGTGGGAAAGGGACTGTAGCTAAATGAGAGCGTGCAGCTGCGCAAGCGTAGCAATGGAAACGGTTAACCTGTTTTGCTGAATAGATTACCCACTGCAATCATCTATTCTGGTCTCCATAACCAGTTTCTACTGAAAAAGTGCTTGTTAAGGTGGTTAGGTTCAACATACGTACTATAGGTGCCGTTTCGTCAGGCGAAGGAGTAGCGACAGGGGTGGAGGAATCAAGGGAAACACTGGAGGGGGAAGGAAGGGGGTCCTGTACCCTAATATTAAATTTTCCCAAGGGGTCAGTTCCTGAGACATAAGCCCCAAGGACATAAGTACCAGCGTCATGAACAGTAGGGTTCTTAAGTGTAATAATCAGAGGATTACATTGATTTTCACCACAGCCATTAGTGGAATGTCCCTTAATTATAGAAAATCGAGCCTTTAAATCGTATTGCTGGCTTTTAAAAGGGAAATATCCCCAGTCATTTGGTCCTGTATTTGCAAAGACAAGGCCCCAGTTATCGCACCAGTCCTCGGAGACAAAAGGAGCTGAGACACAAACATATTTGTCAGACCAGGCCCATTGTTCTTGTCGTCCGACTCCACAGTCTACAATTGAGCAGAAATCAATTTGCACTGAAGTGGTGAGTCCCTGCGTGACTGTGATATTCAGGTATTTCCTGTTCTGGTTCAATTTTAACTGATAAACAAGGAGATCACCACTCATTCTCGGGTGGCCTGAGAGTGTGCGGGCAGCAGACAATAAAAAGAGCAGTTTTAAGAGAGCCATCTTTTGCAATGCGATGCGTGGATCCAGGCAGGCAGTCCTTCAACCTTCACGGCATGAGGTGTGGATAGAAGAACTTGGAATGGTCCTCTCCACCTAGGCTGATGCCAGTGTTTCCTGCGAGTGTCTCGAACCAGGATCCAGGTACCCAAGGGAATTGGTGAATCCTTAGAAGGTGGGCTGGTCCTCCAGGCCTGATTAACCTGCTGGTGGACTTCCTTCAACGAGGCTCGGAGACCTGCAAGACTGGAGAGAAGATCATTGTCCACAGTATGCAAATTCACATTACCTACAACCATGCCAACGGGCATGGGACGTCCAGTCAGAATTTCAAAGGGCGATAGTCCCAATTGTCGGTGTGTCCGTCCTCTCAGTCCCATTAAAGCCAGGGGTAGGGTGTCTGGCCAGGATAAATGAGTTTGTTCACAAATTTTTGCAAGCTTAGCTTTTAAGGTGCCATTGCATCGTTCGATACCCCCGCTCTGTGGGTGGTATTTACAATAATGATGTACATTGATTTGGAGCCATGTAGTTAATTCATTTATAATGGAATTCACAAAGTGAGTGCCATTATCTGTTTGTAATTTCTGCAGTATGCCCCATCTAGGAATAATTTCTTTAATCAAAGCTTTGGCTACAGTTTTAGCATCATTGTGTTTAGAAGGGAAAGCTTCTACCCATCGGGAGAACACATCGACAATCACAAGGCAATATCGGTAACCTTTAGACGGGGTTAGTTCAATGAAATCCATTTGGAGGTGTTGAAACTGACCCATTGGATTAGGAGTAACGGCGGGACTTACCTGGGTGCCTTTTCCCACATTAAACTTTTGACATAATGCACAGCGTCTGCAGAACTGCTCTGCATATGTAGAGAAGCCTACAGCTTCCCAGTGTTTTTTAACATCTCGAACCATGGCGTCTCTTCCAGCATGGTCGAGGCCATGGGCGATTTTTGCCATACCTGGGAAGGAAGCCTTTGTGGGGAAAGGTTTGTTAGTTTGCCTATGAGTCCAGACTCCATCAGAGAGGGACCCTTCTTTGGACCATTTTCTCTTTTCGGTGTCCGTGGCTACACTCTGTAAGGAAATAATTTGATTATCAGGGTCCTGATCATTTCTCTGTTGGAATAAAGAGATTGGTGTGTTATTGCATGCAGCCTGTTTAGCAAAATAATCAGCTAATTCATTTCCTTTGCTGACAGGATCCTGTTTTCCTGTGTGAGCTTGACATTTAACGATCGCTAGCTTTGATGGTTTAGTTATGGCTTCTAAGAGGGATTCGATTAGCTTTTGATGTTGAATGGGCTTGCCAGTACTAGTCTTAAATCCCCTCAATTTCCATAATGCTCCATGATCATGGCAGACTCCAAAAGCATATCTGGAATCCGTATAAATTGTTATGATTTTTCCTTCGGACAGCTGACATGCTCGGGTGAGCGCTATTAGTTCAGCTGCTTGTGCACTCAAACTTGATGAAATTCGATTTGCTTCCAGCAGGTGGTCCCCTTGGACCACTGCGTAACTAGTTGAGGGTGCTCCGTTTTCCAATCGCAAGGAACATCCGTCCACAAAAATCATTTCTCCAGTTTCTAAAGGTGTTTCCTGTAGATCTACTCTAGGCTTTACAACCTTTGCTATTTCATCATGGCAATTATGCGGTACACCCTCGTTGTTAGTTGGCAAAAGAGTGGCTGGATTTAAAGTGGAGCATCTTTCAATTGTGACGTTTGACAAAGTACAGAGTACATTCTGATAGTGTATTGCCCTAGCAGTAGTAAGATGTGAGGTCTTAGCCTGTACTAAAATGGAATGTACAGCGTGAGGCACCTTTACTATTAGGGGGCTCATGAGCACTATATCTGTACTGGCTAGCACAGCTTCTGTTGTGGCAGCCACAGCCCTAAGGCAAGGCGGAAGTGCTGCAGCCACAGTTTCAATTTTTTCGAAAAATAAGCTATTGGCCTTTGTTTGTCCCCATGTAATTGTGTTAAAACTGCATTCATATATCCCCCCTTTCGTCCACGAACAGAGTGAATGGACGAAACTGATCCGGGAGGCTGAGCGCAGGCGCAGAGATAAGAGCACTTTTTAAATCACAGAGAGCCTTCTCAGCCTGTTCATTCCATTGCACCTGGCCAGAGAGGGGGATGCCAGGAGTATTAGCTAATTGTTGCAACGGCTGTGCTCTTTGAGTAAAATTTAGAATCCATTGCCGGCAGTAACCTAGAATGCCCAATACAGACATAACCTGTTGTTTTGTGACAGGTCTAGGAAGATTTTGAATGGTGTTAATGCGATCGCTAGAGAGAGCTCTTGTTCCACAAGTGATGTCATGACCTAGATATTTTACAGTTGTTTGAATTAACTGCAGTTTAGCCTTTGAGACTTTATGGCCATTGTCCCCCAGAAACAACAATAGTTTCTGAGTGTCTTGTGCACAATCTTCTTACGTAGCACTACATAACATAATGTCATCTACATACTGAATTAATGTACTACCTCGATCTGGCCAGAACCTTTCTAGATTTTGAGCAAGCGCTTGTCCATATACACAAGGGGCTTCAGTATATCCCTGAGGCATGACAGTCCATGTCCAACGGCGGTTTTGGAAAGTAAAAGCAAACAAAATTGAGAATCAGGGTGTACAGGGATGGAAAAGAAAACATTAGCCAGGTCAATAACGGAGAAGTACCGAGCCGAAGGAGGGATTGTAGAAAGGATGGTGGAAGGATTAGGGACGATAGGAGCTCTAGGAAAGATAGCAGAATTCACTTGTCGTAAATCTTGAACAAAGCGCCATGAACCGTCAGCCTTTTTTACAGGTAAAATGGGGGAATTGACTGGAGAATATTTAATTGGAATAATAGCACCACATTTCACGAGATCGGAATGTACGGCGGAGATGCCAGCCTCTGCTTCGGGAGACAGAGGATACTGGGCACGGTGCGGGCGGAAGGAAGATTTTGGGTAGATCACCAGAGGCTCAAAATGAGCTATCCTTCCATAATCATTTTTTCCCTGGGACCACAGTGAATCAGGGAGTGTAGAAAACCAAGAAGGGGAAGTGGTTTGCAATGAAAAAGCAGAAAGGGAAGGACGGCACAAGGCACGATGTACTAAGTGGAGGTGGAGGGCCAGGTGGTGGTGGTTGGTAAGGTGGGGGAGGGCAAATAACAGGGTACAGGGGATCTTTGCTAGGGTTATTCTTCTTTTTACTTTTAACTATCTGTGGTCCCGGATCTGTCTGAACTTTCTGCAACGCAATCAACAGCTCTTCCTTTTCTTTCCTAGCCTTTCCCTCATTGGCCTTCAATAATTCATTCTGTTTCTGTACCGCTTCCAAATTCCGATCTTTAATAACCAATTCCCACCGATCGAAAATATCAATCCGATACGGTCCTCCATTACAACAACCCTGTGTATTTCTACATAAAATCTTTCTTATTTCCTGTATTTCACTTGCATCTCCTGTCCCTTCCAGTGGCCAACGCCCACCGCTCTGCTTGTTTAACTTTTTACATGCCTTTTTAAAATCCAGTCCTGTCTTTTTCTCTATCAACTTTCTGGGTGACCCATTTTTACGTGGCGTCTGTTGATCCTCCGAAAATAATCCTTCCAGCATAAAAGACTTCGAGCCCCCGGAGCGCCGGTTGGCAGGCTTGCTGTTACGTGTTCCCATTATGTCCCCTTTCCTTTCCCCGAGCCCTGTGTCAGATTTACCTTTAAATATCTATCCTATTCCTTCCCCTGTCCCAATGAACTATTGGAGCGCTGAGTGTGCCACTCACTCGCTCCCAATGTTCCCCTTAATATTCCCAGAGGAAGAGTACTGTACTATTTTCCTACGTCAACTGTCACAGTGCACGGCGAAAGCAAAGTATGTATATTCCAGTATGTAGATAAAAATTTTTCCTATGTTTCCTAACAGCAAGCCAGTGCCGGCGGTGTATAAAAATGGGGGATTTCCCCAGTACTTACCCCAGCCTGGGAGTATTTGAACTCTGTCTGGAAATCCTTTCAGTCACCGTGGATCAGCTGAAGAGGAGACCGGGGGGCTCCTCACGCAGGAGCCGTCTCAGGACAGGGCAGTCCTAACTTTTGCCGGAGCTGCTTGCACTGCTGCCGGGGCCCGTATTGGCGGCAGTCCGCTTGGAAAGACGGATCACTGAGGTGGTCCCGCTCGAGGAGTCAGCCGGCCGTCTCTTGCCCCACGTCCGGGCGCCAGAAAACTGTGGACACTTTTTCTATAGTGTCGTTTCTTGTGACTGAAGACAGAGGAACAGAATTAAAGTTAGAAAATATTATTTTATTCATACATACCAGGCAAAGGTGAAATGACAGAGAAGCACAGTCCTAGGACACCGCCCTTCATCTGCACTGAGGGGTCGGTGTTCCAGATTTTTTATAGGGTTTCTTGTCTTATGACTTTAGTTACACAAGTATTTCAAAATATTAGCCTGAATCAGCATTACCGAAAATCTAAAGGTGGAGTACATCTGTTAGTTTCCTTAGTTTGGGGCCCGATAAGTTCACACCCGTTAGACGCCCAAGAAGTAGCACTTGTCTTGTACACTGTAAGCGTGCAGGGCCTGCATGACTCCTACCACACACCCCGTAGAACATGCTTTCTGTCACGTACACCAGATTTGTCAAGCACAAGTTATTGACCTGTATTTTTATTTTTCCACAAGGATCACCCACCAGACTGTTGAAGCTTGCAGTACCACTCACAGGCAAGAGGGGGCACCTATGCTAACTCTATTATCTCTTTCTTTCCCAGCAGTGCTGAGAAGCCATCTAGTACAAATACATTTTGAGATATCTTAAAATACATCCAAAGGCATTTCAAGATATCTCAAATACTTTTCGAGATACAGTAATCCCTCGCTATATCGCGCTTCGACTTTCGCGGCTTCACTCTATCGCGGATTTTAAATGTAAGCATATCTAAATATATATCACGGATTTTTCGCTGGTTCGCGGATTTCTGCGGACAATGGGTCTTTTAATTTATGGTACATGCTTCCTCAGTTTGTTTGCCCAGTTGATTTCATACAAGGGACGCTATTGGCGGATGGCTTAGAAGCTACCCAATCAGAGCATGTGTTACATATTAACTAAAACTCCTCAATGCTATAAGATATGCTTCCCGCGCGGTGCTTGATTGTTTGCTTGTCTCTGCCTCTATCTCTCCCTCTCTGACATTCTCTGCGCCTGACGGAGGGGGTGTGAGCAGAGGTGCTGTTTGCACAGAAGCTGTTTGCCTAGTGGATACGGACGCACCTCTAAGAAATGCCGCTTTATCGCGGTGCAACCAAAAGCACACTTATTGATTTTTTGATTGTTTGCTTTAATCTCGCTCTCTCTCTCTCTCTCTCTCTGACGTTCTCTGCGCCTGACGGAGGGGGTATGAGCAGAGGGGCTGTTTGCACAGAGGCTGTTTGCTTAGAAGATAAAGATACGGACGCTCCTCTAAAAAATGCCGCTTTATCGCGGTGGGGCATACTTAAAAGCACAGAAGCACGTATTGATTTTTTGATTGTTTGCTTTTCTTTGCGAGCGCTCTCTCTCTCTCTGAAATTCTCTGCTCCTGAAGAGAAGATATGTTTGCATTCTTTTAATTGTGAGAAAGAACTGTCATCTCTATCTTGTCATGGAGCACAGTTTAAACTTTTGACTAAAGGGTGTTATTTCATGTCTAGAGGGCTCTAATAATGTTAACAGTGTGGGAGAGTTTCTAAGGGCTTAAAATATATAAAAATAACTATACAAACATATGGTTTCTACTTCGCGGATTTTCATCTATCCCAGAGGGTTCTGGAACGCAACCCCCGCGATCGAAGAGGGATTACTGTATTTTGAAATCACTTCCTGTAAATATCTTATTCTTTCAAATGAACTTCCTGTTAAATTTAAGATATCTCAAAATGTATTTCAGATATCTTGAAATACACAGGAATTTATTTTAAGATATCTTGAAATGTAATCGAGATATCTTGAAATGCACAGGAAGATATTTTGGAAATGCATTGCAGATTTCTCAAAATGAATTTGAGATATCTTAAAATAAGCGGTAAGTTATTTTAAGATATCTCAAATTATAATTAAGATATGTTAAAAAGCATTTTAAAGATATATAACAATATATCTGATAAGATTTTAAAGATATCTGAAAATGTATTTGTTTCAAGATATCTATAATGCATTGAAAGTTATCTCAAATAGGTTTTAAGATATCTTGATCTTAAAATGGGTCTCTGCTCCACTTAAGATATCTTAGAATGTATTTCAAGATATCTCAGATACATTTTGAGATATCTTTAAAACCTGTGAACAATCAGCTCTGACACAGACAGACACACAGACTGAAGAGTCCCAAAAATACACACTATTTATTATTTTTCTTTTCCTGCACAACACACACAGTGCACAAACCCCAATAAGCTCAATCCTTTCTTCTCTCATCTCCTTATTCTTCTGCTGCCTCCATTTTTATGTATTTTTATGGTCCCGACAGTTTCCCCATACGACGCGAGTCTATAGAAATCTTGTTACTACGAAGTACATTCAGCAGATACTTTCATTACAATGAAGTGCCCAAAAGACCTTGAAATGCCAGAATGAATCATCCACAGAACAGCTAGTTCTGTGGCCCCAGCTCAGTTGTGCACAGCGATCCCCAAACAGAAACATTTTAATTTTTTTTCTTTCTTCGAAGTTTCCTCGTACTGTATTTTTTTTGCCTTTTTTGTTTCCTGCGGTTTTCAGTGATACCTTTTGCTTATCGCTCATTAACATTTGAAAATCATCCATTGGAATTAAACTCATGGTCACCCTCCTATAGAAATGGCAGACATGAAAAAACAATAACAGTTCATATTAGAAAAAAAACTTTACATTTTTGCAGCTCTCAATTGCGGAAAAAAGACGTTGCCAGTGAATTTGGAATTTCGCCATCGACGCTGTCAACTTTCTTGAAAGACCGAGCAAAAACAGAAGAAAATCATATGTGAACTGCTCCATTTGAAGACGTTGAAAAAACAGTTTTTATGTGGTTCAGTGATGCTCATTCAAGAAACATTCCTATTAATGCGGCACTCATTCAAGAAAATGTGAGGTTTGTAAACTCTCTTGGGACCTCCCCTAACTGGACGACACGCCAAAGAGCATCCAGAAGTGCGATCTCCGCGTCTATGGAAGACTGTTTATCTGTTGCCGGGGCAACAGCAGGCTAAAAGCTATGCTGCATCTCTCCAGCAAACCAAACAGTAAAGATCTCGATGGGTGGTGCAAGGTACATTGTAAATGCAGGTAACAGGATTACTTGATCACTGATCTGGCCACAACCCTGCTTGACTGCTGTGTCTGTGTATAGCAGAGTGGCAGATCACGCTACAATAAATAAGTGTGCTGCTCCAGTTTCAAGCTGAATAAAGCTGGTTTTGCTAAAGTACTGAGACTCAGCCTCGTGTTTTGGGGTACAAGACAGGGACTTAACAGCGTGACCCCGATCTTTTATGATTTGCTGTGTTGCTTCACTGCAGCGCTATGAGCCTGTTTTTGCCCTGTCCCGGTAATGGACAAACAATCTTCCACAGACACTGCAATCGCACTTCGGGATGCACTTCAGCGTGTCGCACCCGTTGGGTGGGGAGGGTCTCAAAATAGTTCAGAAACCTCACAATATGAAGAAGAAGATTCGGCTTGATAATTGTGCTGCCCACAACATGCTTCCGCATTTAGATAAGTTCACGTTGAATTTCTCCCACCCAATTGCACAGCAGTGCTGCAGCCATTGGATTTGGGCATCATTCGCACCCTGAAAGTGTATTATCGCAAAGAAATGCTGAGAAATATTCTCGTCAGCATAACTTGTAGGCAGGAGGAGATTAAAATTAACGCGAAAGAAGCTATTGAAATGATTGCAAACCTGGGCGCAAGTTAAAGAAAGCACTATAGTAACAAATACAGAATCTCATTACAACGAAATTTTCGTAACAACAAAATATTTTTTAGGTCCCCGGGAGTTCGTTGTAACGGAATTTTACATGTATTTTAAGGTATATCAAAATGAGTTTCAGATATTTTAAAATGTAAATTACATTTTAAGATATCTAAAATTCATTTTGAAATATCTCTAAATGTTAATTCAGCTTGCCATATTGCATTACAGGTAGCTGTTTTGAGATATCTGGACATGCATATCATAAATTGTATTGTAGATATCTGAAAATGCTATTGAGATATCTTGAAATAATTTAGTGTCTTTTTGAAGATATCTCAAAATGTGTTTGTGATATCTTGAAATATAATTTGATATATCTGAAGTGGAGCAGAGACCCATTTTAAGATGTCATGAAATGAATCTGAAATATCTAAATATGTATTTTAGATATCTCAAACAACAGTGAATTTCAAGAAATCTTTAAATCTATTTGAGATAACTTTAAATGCATTTTAGATATCTTTGACCAAATATATTTTCAGATATCTTTAAAATGTTATCAGATATATTGGTTTATATCTTTAAATTGTTATCTGTAATTGTTAATTTGGTCTGTCACAGGATACTATCTGGATATAATTTTGACAGTTTACATTTACACCTGGCATTAATTTCTCCAGTGTCCACCTCATGTTTAGGTAGAGAGTTTCCAGATGAAAATTCAAATCATCTTCAGCTCATACAGATAGAAGAAACTTGTGTTAAAGTTGATTACAATCCATTTCTGACCACATCTGAATGAGGTCTGAGTGATCTGATCTCAAATAGATTTACAGCTGGCTTTTATTGTAGTCAGGTGCTGTCTGATTGTGATTAGATCTCAGAGAAGGCCAGGTGTTAATGCCAGGCGTAAGGTGGGCCTATTTCATTATAAGTGTTTTACCTCTGCTGATAATATCAGTGTGTATGCACACAACAAATTCCTTACATTGCTTTAAAATTAATCCGGCATGTTAATCCAGATTACATCTTGCCTGAAGAAGAGGCCTGAGTTGCCTCGAAAGCTTGCATATTGTAATTTTTTAGTTAGGCAATAAAAGGTGTCATTTTGCTTGACTTTTCACTCCGACATGTTAAAAAAGGCTGTATAATTCTCAATAAGATTGTAATTTTGGAATAAACAGCACGTAAGGAGTTCATAGAATGCTCTGTTGTGGCGCTTGAATTGGCTTTTTAAGGAGAATAGGTTGACTTCATTCAAATTCATTCATTCCTTTCCCAAAATTAGTCGCACTTACACTTTCACATTAGTTTATTGGCAAACAAGTAGTAGTTTCCGACAGCTTTTCGCTTGACGTGAATCCAAGGATTGCAAAAATGATGTCACATGAGCAGACACATACGAGGGGCCAAGCAGGCCATAAATCATATATTTCTGTGTGTAATCTATTGGTTTACGTGCGAACACTATTGGTTTATGAATATTTACTATCGTTTGCAAACATACTTAATTGGTTTGCGTGCGTACAATACTGGTTTCATTCATATGAACTATATTGGTTCGTGTCCGTATATTATCGGTTTGTGCGTGAACTATATCCGTTTGTACGTGCATACCACTGGTTTGCATATGATTTTGCGTGTGCATATCACTGGTTCCAGTACGATTTGTTATTGGTTTGTGAGTGAAACTGCATTGGTTTAGGCTTGCATGTTATCGGTTTGCGTATGAACTATATTGGCTTGTGTTCTGTGACGGTGTAACAATGGATTTGCGTATGCACTATACTGGTTTCATGTGGGTAACCTGTCGATTTTGCGCTTGAACTCTATTGGTTGTATGTGTGCACTACAGTATGTCGGTTTTGCGTATGAAACATATTGGTTATGCGTGCGCACTCTATCGCAACTCTGTGTATGAACTATATCGGTTCTGCGTGTGAACTATATTGGTTGTTCACGTGATCTTCAGAGGAAATGGGCGGGGCAAGAAACAGGAACTCAAGGGCTGGTAGAGTCATGGAGTGTAAAGACACAGTACTTTTTCACACAACTTTTGAAACCAGTTATTCATTCTGAAGGCAAAATATTCTACATTTACTAATACCTTTATCCAACATACAACATTTAGATACTACTGGTTACATTTGCCCAGTGCCCACCGTGCCGCACAGACAGGTGAAGTGACTTGTTTATGGTCACATAGTGTCATTATCAGGACTTGAACCCACAAACTCAGTTTAACAGTGCAGTCTTAAACACTACGCCACAATGCTTGCACATCTATAACGTGTATATTAATGGGCATAGTATAAACTTGTCCAGGACAGATTCCATTGTTAAAGTTGAGTTTAACATTTTCAACCCATTCAAGTTTTGGTTGAAAATCTGGAATATTTATTTTTTCAAATAATGGATCAGTTTGCAGATTAATGTACACACTGTAGAATATTTTGCCTTGCTGTTAATATAGAAGAAGCTGATTTGTGAATAAGTAGCTTATACTGCATGTAGCTAGAAGTGAATAAAACGGCAGCTGAATGTGCACCTAACTTTGTGCTACTTTCTCTCTGGATATAAAAAGCCCCCTTCGTAGGGGCCGTAGTCTTTGGTGGACAGTCTGAAAAAATAAAAAGAGAAGAGCATTGTGCTGATGTGAGAAACAAAGTTATTGAAATGCACAAGGTAGCAGGAAAGGACTATAAAAACATCAAGAGTTTGAATGTCCCATTGCGCACTGCTGGATCCATCATCAGAAAGTGGAAGGTTCATCACAGCACCCTGACTCTTGCTAGAACAGGCCGTCCCTCAAGACTGAACATCGGAGTTAGACATCAACCGTCACTCTCAGATGTTTGCAATGCTTTTTGGCTGAAACTGGAGTGAAGGTGCAGGGGTCCACAATTTCAAGAGCGCTCCATTAAACAGGCCTCTACAGGAGGGTGGCAAGAAAGAAGCCATTCCTTAAGATGGTCCACATAAAAGCACATATGGCGTTTTTCCAGTTAAATGTGGGGTGAAGGGTTTATGGTCAAATGAAACCAAAATAGAACTTTTTTCTCAGACTTCAAAGAGGTACAGAATGTGTGGTGTAAAACAAACACTGCCCATGCCACAAGAAACATTAGACCTACAGTGGAATATGGTGGTGGCAACATCTTGCTATGGGGATGTTTTTCATGTGCTGGGGCTGAGAATCTTGTCAGAGTTGAAGGGACAATAGATGGGCCCAAATACCACACAATATTGCAGGAGAACTCGTTCCAGTCTGCTATGAATTTAAAGCTCGGGAGAAGATTCATCGTTCAAGATGACAGTGACCGTATGCATTACAACAACAACATTTATTTATATAGCACATTTTCAAACAAACAGTAGCTCAAAGTGCTTTACATAATACCAAAGTGACACTGGGATGGCTCAAAAACAAACAGGTGAATGTTTTGGAATATCCAAGTCAAAGCCCTGATCTTAACCCTGTTGAAAATCTGGGGCATTGTTTGAAAACTGCTGTTCAGAGATACCATCCCATGAACATAGAGGGTACCTAATCATGCCAAGAAGAATAGGGAAGAATCACGCCTGAGCAATGAGCAGAACTGCGGCATATTTACATACCCCAAAAGAATGAAGGCTGTTACTGCAGCAAAAAGGTTCTTGACAAAGTATGAATATGTTGGGCTTGAATGCTTAGGCAAACAATCACTTTGGAGTTTTTCTTTAGTTGTTTGGAGTTTGATAGTGTTTTGTTACAGCACAAGAGTTCACTTTAAAAATACCAAATGGATAAATATGTGGACAAATCTTTTGTCATGCAGAAAATTAGGATGACTTTTAAAGGGATTGAATACTTTTGCACGTCACTGTATGTTTGTGAAAGGGCTTGGTGGTAATTCTTTTTACCAGTATTTTCCCTTAATTCTGAAATGATCACAGGGCTGAAGTTAGGTACGCATTCAGCTGGCATTTTATTCACTCCCAGCTACTCCCAGTATAAGCTTGCAGTCAGCTACTTATTCAGACAGCTTTTGCAAAACAGCTTCTTATTCTATTATAACAGCAAGGTAAAATATTCTACAGCGTGTACAATAATCGGCATCATTACAGACTGATCCATCATTTGAAAAAATAAATATTCCACATTTTGGTCCTGCAAAATTGTTAAAACTCTAATTTAACAAAAGAATCTGTCCTGGACAAGTTTATATATGCCAATGTCACAAAACTATGAAAATTAAGGTGGCCCAACGTCATTTAACACTTTACAGAGTCCATTAAATATCACAGTAAATCCAATTTATCTGATATTGAAGTGGGAATACATTGTCAGTTTCACCCTGATACTCGCACTGGGCAGAGCAAAACTCCGCTGCATCTTTTTTTTTTTTTTATTAATTTTATTGCAGTCCATACAAAGCAGTCAAATTTTTACAAAAAGAAAAATTGAGTTAAAGAACAGATTGATCCCCACCCCTGAGAGAGAGAGCAAGCCAAACGGCGTGAAATTTAAGGCTTGTAAACATACCTAAATTAATAAATTCTCTGTGCTTCATGAACTTATTTTAAACCATTACTGGTTAGATCCTGCAATGTTTTGAAAAAAGTCTGTACGGATCCTCTAACTGAGTATTAGATTTTTTCCAATTTCAAATTATATAACACATCGGTTTCCCACTGACTTAAAAGAGGAGAGTTTGGGTTCTTCCAGTTTATCAGAATAAGTCTGCGTGCCAAAAGTGTAATGAATGCAATCACAGTTTGTTTGTCTTTCTTCACCTTAAACCCATCTGGAAGAACACCAAACACAGCTGTTAATGGGTTAGGAGGGATTGTGAGTCCAAGGCTGTCTGAGAGGTAATTAAAAATTTTTGTCCAAAATAATGTTAATTTGGTGCAGGCCCAGAACATGTGACACAGTGAGGTTGGGACTTGGTTGCAACGTTCGCAGGTTGGATCATGCCCTGGGAACATTTTGGAGAGTTTTAGTCGAGACAGATGTGCTCGATATATAATTTTAAGTTGTATAATTGTATGCTTTGCGCATATGGAGCTCGAGTGAATTCTCTGCATTGCTGCTTTCCACTCCTTTTCTGATATATTAATTGAGAGATCTTTTTCCCAGTGTCCTCTTGGATCTTTGAAAGGGAGGGATTGTAAAATAATTTTATATATTGTAGAGATGGAGTCTTAAATCCTTGAGATTGAGCAATATTTTTTCCAGCATGGATGAGGGTGCAAGATGAGGAAAATCTGAAAGGTTCTGTTTAACAAAGTTCCTGATTTGAAGTCAGTGAAAGAAATATGCAGCTGGAATGTTAAATTTGGAATGTAATTGTTCATAGGATGCAAAGACATTGTCTATATAAAGATCTCTAAGCAAGTTAATTCCAAATTTTTTCCAGATATTAAAAACTGCATATGTTTGTGAAGGTTGAAAGAGATGGTTCTCTTGCAAAGGTGCCACAGATAGAAGCTTCTCCGTCTTAAAATGCTTTCTACATTGGTTCCAGATTCTAAGTGAGTGGAGCACAATTGGGTTATTTGTATATTGCCGATAACGTGTATTTATTGGAGCACAGAGCAAGGAATACAAAGAAGTACTGCAAGATTTTACTTCTATTGCAGTCCAGGCCTGTGTATGTTCTTCTATTTGTGTCCAGGTTCTTATCGCCTGTATATTTGCTGCCCAGTAATAAAACTGGAAGTTAGGTAGAGCCATGCCGCCTTCTGCCTTTTGTTTTTGTAGGGTCGCTCTTTTGATGCGTGGATGTTTTGAGTTCCAAATAAATGAGGTTATTGTTGAATCTAGTTGCCTAAAGAATGATTTATTAATGTATATTGGAATGTTTTGAAATAAAAAAGGAGCTTAGGAAGTATATTAATCTTAACAGTGTTAATTCTTCCAGCTAGTGTGAGATGAAGGGTTGACCATCTATGCAAGTCTTGTTTAATTTTTTCCATGCAGACGGTGAAATTTTGTTGATATAGAGCTTTATGTTTACTTGTGATGTTTACCCCTAGGTATTTAAACTGTTCTGTAATGATAAAAGGTAGGGTATCTAATCTAATATTATATGCTTGAGAATTCACTGGAAAGAGTACACTTTAATTCAGATTAATTTTGAGACCAGAAATCTTTTGAAATTCTGTGAGTGTTGTTATACTGCAGGCAAAGAATTTTCTGGGTCCGATACATACAGTACCATATCATCTGCATATAATGAGATTTTCTGTTCCAGTCCTTCTCTGCTAATCCCCTTTATCTGATCAGTATTTCGACAATGTATTGCCAGTGGTTCAATGGCAATCGCAAACAGCAGCGGTGACAAGGGGCATCCTTGTCTAGTGCCACGTTCTAGTTTAAAGTAGTCTGAGCAAATGTTGTTGATGCAAACTGAAGCTTCTGGGTTAGTGTACAGTAATTTAATCCATGCACAAATGTTCGGGCCAAACCCAAACTTCTCCAATGTAGTAAAAAGGTATTTCCATTCAATCATGTCGAATGCTTTTTCTGCATCCAATGATAATAATATTTCGGGGGTGTCTGATTTAGTTGGTGAGTATATTACATTAAACAGGCGTCAAAGATTTGAAGATAAGTGTCGGCCCCTAATAAATCCAGTTTGGTCTTGTGATATTACCGAGGGGAGCACTTTCTCCATCCTTCTAGCTATGATTTTAGAGAGTATTTTAACATCATTATTCAGAAGTGAAATTGGTCTGTATGATGCACATTGTAATAAGTCCTTATTTTGTTTTGGAAAAACAGTGATTAGTGCTTGGCGAAAGGTTTGAGGAAGAGATGGCTTCTGTAAATGTTGCTAATAGGAGGGGAGCTAGCTGAGCGGAGAATTTCTTGTAAAATTCTGCAGGGTAGCCATCAGGGCCTGCTGCTTTCCTGCCTTGGAGTGACTTTATAGCATCTAGTAATTCTGATAACGCCAGTGGTTTATCAAGTTCCTCCGCACTAAAAGCGTCTATTTGTGGTATCTGTAATGTATTCAGAAATGCATTAGGTTGTGTATTGTCTTCTTTAAACTCAGTAGTATACAGGGATTTATAGTAGTCTCTGAAAGTGTGCATTATATTTTTGTGTTTGACGATTTTATCTCCGTTCGTGTTGGTGATTACCGAGATTGCGTTGCGCACTTCTTGCTTGTGAATTTGTTGAGCTAAAAGCTTATTAGCTTTCTCTTTGCTTGATTTGTAGATTAGTTGTTCAGTTTCTTTAGTTGTCAAGAGGTTTAATTCCGAATGTAGAGCCTGCCTCCTCCTATGTAGAGTCTCGCTTGGTAGTCTGGCGTGTTCTTCATCTATTTTATTAATTTCGCTTTTTATCTCTGCTACTTTCTTGGCTTCGAATTTATTTCTGTGGGAAAGATATGAGATAATCTGTACTCTTAAGAAGGCCTTAAGAGTTTCCCAGATTATTCCTGCAGAGATCTCGGGTGATGTATTTGTCTCTAGAAAGAATTTGATTTGTTTGGATATAAATTCTGTACAATTCTCGTCAGCTAATAGAAGCGGGTTGAGGCCCCATCTGCAGGGTGAGTGTATGGGGCTTAGTAATTTTAGCTCCAAGATCATAGGTGCATGGTCAGAAATAACAATAGCATCGTATTTGCAAGATTTAATCATAGGCAAGAAGTTATTGTCTATAAAGAAGTAATCAATCCTTGAGTAGCAATGATGTACTGGTGAGTAGAAAGAATATGTTCTTGAATTTGGGTTTAAAAACCTCCAGGGGTCTGATAAGTTGTGATCAGTTATAAACTTTGTAATTATCTTTGCGGTGTTAGATGCCGTTCCCCCTGTGGAGGAAGTCCTATCTAAAAGTGGATTTAGAACACAATTAAAGTCCCCAGCCATTATAACTTTATGAGTGTTCAGATTGGGAATGGATGCAAATAAATTTTGTATAAATTCCTTATCATCAACATTAGGTGCATAAACATTTATCAAAATCATTTTACAGTTAGATAAGTCTCCCATGACCATTACATATCTCCCTTCAGGATCCAATACTACATCTGATGCTACAAATGGTACTGTTCTATGTATGAGAATTCCCACACCTCTAGTTTTCTTCGTAAAACTAGAATGGAACATTTGGCCCGTCCAGTCTTTTTGCAGCCGGAACTAATCCTTGCTTAGTAAGTGGGTCTCCTGTAAAAATACTATTTTAGCATTTAGACCTGTTAGGTGAGAGAGTACTTTCTTTCTCTTTAATTCGTGATTCAGGCCTTTAACATTCCAGCTTACGAAGTTGCTAACTGTCCAATCATGGAGGCACTGATTCTGAGTTTTTGATGTCATTTTATAGTCTTAACTGGAAGTGAGACAGCTTCGGCCTTAATTTCCTATTTTCCCTAGAGTTGTTGCCATGCAGCTTATTATTACGTTGGTAGTTATAATTATAAAGATTAATAGGATAGATTAGGTATAGATCAAGCCTGCTCTCTTTCTCTCCCCCCCTTAATCCCCCACCCTCCCTTTTTGCCTCCCCAAGTGAGGCTAAAACCCACTTCACACAGTCCCAGTCCTCTGATATACCCAGAGACAGAGCACATCCAAAGCAAAACAAGCCCCAATGCAGCGGCATTTTAGGGTTAAAAGATAGAGATATCTATTACCAATATAGTCTTTAAAAAAAAAAAAAGAATTTTGCACTTAAAATATATATATAGTCTTCAGCAATTTTAGTGCATTAAGATGATACACCCAGATAATAAACCCGGGTGATGGTGTTAAAAATGTGTCCAGAATAAAGATAACAAGTCTTAATGCAGTAATAGCAATAACAATAAACCAAGGGTATGATATTAAACAGTCTCGTTTAGGGTAGAGATGAAGTAATTCGAAGAAAAAAAAAAAAAAAAGTAATTAAGCACAATAAAACATAAACAGATAGCGCCCTAATAATACTAAGTAATAATGAGAATATATGAGAATATATGCTGATAAAAACCCATATTTTAAAACGAATAGATTAGACAGTAGATTATTAATCCTTGCTTTATCATTAACCTCCATGACTCACTATTATGTATCAGAATAGTCCCGGGATCAGCTTTCTTAATTCCTTTTCTGCTTCTTTCTTGCTAGCAAAGACATAGAATTGACCCTGCCATTCCACTTTCAGTTTTGCCGGATACAAGAGGCTGTATTTGACGCTGGCTTGCCGTAACCACTGTTTAATGTTGTAGAAGGCTGCGCGTTTAGTAGCTGTTGCTGGAGAGAAGTCAGGGAAGATACGAATGTGGTTATTTTCATATATAATATCTTCCTTGTTTCTGAGGAGTGCCATCACCTCTAGCTTAAATGATAATCGTTCAAAGCGAACTATAAAAGATCTGGGTCTGGGTCTAACGGCGTTTGATCCATGTACGCGGTAAGCTGCTGCTATCTCAGATTCTGCCTTAAAGTCGTCCCCGATTATTTTAGAAAAAAGTTCAGCTGCGAATTGCACAGGGTTTGAACTTTCTCGATTCTCAGGCAGACCTTCAATTCTGACATTATACCTTCTACTCCCATCTTCCAAAGCAGCCAGTCTGTCTCCGAGTTTTTTGCATTCAGAGCTGTCATTTTCTGCTTTTTCTTCAGCACTGGTGGCTAAATTTTCTTTTAATTCAATCCTAGTCGTGAATGTCTCCTTGAGATCCTCCAATTGATCAGTAAGCGTTTCAGTTTTACCCAGCATCAGTCGCATCTCCACTTGGATTTCTTGTCGCAGCCTTTCATTTGCCTGTTGCAGCATCAGCCGCTGCGTTTCGTTTGCTTGTTGCAACTCCTGTTTCAATTCCTGTTTCAGTCTCTCATGTGCCTTTGCCCTTGCTTTTTCATTTGCCTTCTCGGTTTTCTTTATATCTTGTATGAGCTCAGTGAACATCACCTGCAGTTTAGACATTTCAATTGTGCTTTCTTGTACCGTAGGTAAAGCGTCAAGCCCTACTGTAGCCGGTGTCCCCGCTATTCCCGGCTCACGTGGAGTAATTGAGATCGCGGACTGTAAGACCTTTTCCAGTTTCAGGTGTTCTTCTCCGATCGGCGAGCTATCGAGATCTGCACTCACGATCGTACATTCGCTCCCCTTTTTACTCTCAGCTGGCGACGATGTAGCGGACCTTGGTCCCGAAGAGTCTGTACTTCGCCCAGCTGATCCAGGTCTCTCTCTGAAAGGCCGTATCTTAAACTAGGGCTTGCCGATCTTAGCTTGGGTGCAGCTTTAGTTTTCGATTCTTTCGGACCCCCTTTCTTGCTGGCCATGTTTATATAGTATATGCTTACATATATACTGTAGCAGTCTCCTTGGGTTGAATAGATACAGGCTATCTCAGGATAATAAGCAAATAATAGGAAAAATAACACCGCTGCTAGCGGAGCTCCACTTCAGACGTCCATCTCTCGCATTGGACGAGACCATCTCCCTATTTTTTAACCTTAAAATATTTGCGCACTTCCTTTAACTGAATTCGTATACATTCAAAAGCCCTAATCCACTTTTTCAAAAAAAATGATTCTATTTACACGCAAATGATTCTAATCATAATCTCATATTCTAAATGGAATACAATAACAACATGTATACACGTTGCAACAATGATATTAATAACAATTAGTGACCACTCCGCTGCATCTTAAAAAAACGTATCTATCTTTTCACAAAACTGTGAAAGGTAAGGTGGCCCAATATGATGTAACTGACCCATGCAGGTTCTAAATGTTAAATGTTTAGCTTTTCAAAGAATTGACACGTTTAGATAATTAATATACACGTTATAGATGTGCAAGCATTTCGGTTAGGGCTTTGCACTTTCAACCCTTTGTTCGTGGGTTCAGGTCCTGGGACTGACACTGTATGACCCTGAGCAAGTCACTTCACCTGTGTGTGCGGCGCGGTGCGGGGTCGCCGGGCATAATAAATCTAACTAGTAGTAACTAAATGTTATGTTGCATAAAGACGTCAGTCGTAAATGTTGAATATTTTGCCTTCAGAATAAGTAACAGTTTTGCAAATACTATGTGAACAAGTACAGTTGCGGGTTGCAAGCAAGCATGTAGATGGGACCGAACAAGAAGACGGCCGAATACATACCTAACTTCACCCTTACATTAATTACAGACTCAAGGGTAGATTCTGTTAAATAGTAATAATTACCACCAAGTCATTTCGCAAACATATGGTGCGGGAAAAATATATAGTGCCGTTTAAACGCAGATACGTCTCCTAGACACATCTCTTTACACTCCATGACTCTACCGGCCCTTGAGTTCCTGTTTCATGCCCTGCCCATTACCTCTGAAGATCACGTGAACAACCAATATAGTTCACACACAGAACCGATATAGTTCATACACAGAGTTGTGATAGTGTGCGCACGCATAACCATTATGTTTCATACGCGAAACCGACATAATGCACACATACAACCAACAGAGTTCAAGCACAAAATCGACAGGTTACCCACATGAAACCAGTATAAGACATGCATGAAACTAATATAGTGCATACGCAAATCCATTGTTAGACCGTCACAGAACGCAAACCAATATAGTTCATACACAAACCGATAACATTCAACCGAAAATCAATGCAGTTCACTCACAAACCAATAACAAACGTACTGGAACCAGTGATATACACATGCAAATCAATATAGTTCATATGCAAACCAGTGGTATGCACGTACAAACGGATATAGTTCACGCACAAACCGATAATATACAGACATGAACCAATATAGTTCATATGATTGAAACCAGTATTGTACGCAGGCAAACCAATTAAGTATGCACGCAAACCGATAGTAAATATTCATAAACCAATAGTGTTCACACGTAAACCAATAGATTACACACAGAAATATATGATTTATGGCCTGTTTGGCCCCTCATAGACACACCCCTGCATGAGGGCTGCCTGTGGCTCTTTTTTGCCATGCTACACAAATCTAAAATGTTTTAAGAGTGCAGCACTACAGACACTGACACCATTGAAAAAAACTGAAATTTTTGAAAAGAAAATATTGGCTGAAGTATAAAGATACAGGCATCTATGTATATGACTCCTCAATGAGAGATCACAGAGACAACCAGATGGCACATCATTAAAATAACTTTAAACGCTTTTATATTACCGGTATTTGTTTATATTGTTGTACAAATTAAAAGGAAGAACATATGGTATTTAAAGAAAAAAGATGTATTTTCTAAAGTGGCTATGATCAGAAATAATACTTTAAGAGAAAACTCTTCATCTTTACCTTCATCTTTTTCCACTTCTATGTGGTGATGATGCGTTTGACCAACTCTTACCTTTCATCTTGGTCCATGACCTCCTCCCCAGTCAGACCCTTTTCCTTTAAAGTCTTCTTTTACTCTATTCATCCACCTCCACTCTGGCCTCCCCGTGCCCATCACTCTTTTGCCCACATATTCATTGTTTTTCCTCATCACTTGTCCATACCACTTAAGCCTTCTTTCCTGTACTTTCTTAGATATCTCTCCCACTTCTGTTGTACCTCCGATTGTCTCATTTCTTATTCTTTCCTTCTTTGTAACACCACACATCCATCTCAACATTCTTATTTCTGCCACATCTAACTTCTCCTGAACTCCCTTTACTGGCCATATCTCAGCCCAATACAACATTGCTGGTCTTACTGCTGTCTTATAAACCTTACCTTTAACCTTCATCTTGATTCTTTGACTGCGCAGTACTACTAATGTCTTCTACCAGTCATTCCATCTATATTGCACTTTATGGTTTGTCTTTGCATCCAATTCTCTGTCTTGGTCTATGACTGATCCTAGGTATTTAAACATACTGTATACACTCTTTTTAATAGCCGTCCATTCATGCTAACTTCTAAACCCTGATTACTGTTAAACCTCACCTATTCTGTCTTCTTATTTTATCTCTTTGATTTGGTTTATAGATGTGTTGACTCATGGGACCAGACCATTCCCCATGGTGCTTTCATTTTGGATGATTACATTGTGTTGTGCAGCACCAGAAAAGCAGAAGTGGCGAAGACATTAAAAGATCAGACAAGGGCTTACAAAGATACTGTAAATAAGAAAACTGACATAAAATAACAGTGTTTGATCAGCACCATACCCAGACACAAATTAGAGAATATGGCCTATGTGAATATTTACCCTCGTGTTCTTAAGGAGGCTAGTGAGTACATACAGGTATATAAACCCTTGACACATATTTTTAGAAACTCACCGCGCACTGGAGAGATTCCGAAGGACTGAAAAATGGCAAATCCATCCATCCATTATCCAACCCGCTATATCCTAACTACAGGGTCATGGGGGTCTGCTGGAGCCAATCCTAGCCAACACAGGGTGCAAGGCAGGAAACAATCCCCAGGCAGGGTGCCAGCCCACCTCAGAAAATGGCAAATATCATCCCATTATATAAAAAGGGTGACAGGGCAGATCCAAGCAACTACAGGTCAGTAAGCTTAACAAGCATCACAGGAAAATTAATGGAAGGAATTATTAAGGATAAGATTGAGCAACACATGGCAAGGACAGGAGTTATTCTGAACAGTCAGCATGGATTACGAAGAGAGAGGTCATGTTTTACTAACATACTGGAATTCTATGAGGAGGCAACAAAAGGATACGATCAAAGTGGAGCTTATGATATTATTTATCTGGACTTTCAGAAAGCATTTGATAAGGTGCCACATGAGAGGTTGGGCATTAAATTAAAAGAAGTGGGAGTTCAGGGTGATGTTTTTAGATGGGTGCAGAATTGGCTCAGACACAGGAAGCAGAGGGTGATGGTGCGAGGAACCTCATCAGAACTGGCCGATGTTAAGAGTGGTGACCAGCAGGGGGCAGTGTTTAGGCTGCTGCTATTTTTAATATATATAAATGAGTTAGATAGGAATATAAGTAACAAGCTGGTTAAGTTTGCAGATGATACCAAGATAGGTGGATTAGCAGATAATTTGGAATCCGTTATATCATTACAGAAGGACTTGGATAGCATACAGGCTTGGGCAGATTTGTGGCAGATGAAATTTAATGTCAGTAAATGTATTACATTACACATAGGAAGTAAAAATGTTAGGTTTGAATACACAATGGGTGGTCGGAAAATCGAGAGTACACCTTATAAGAAGGATTTAGGAGTCGTAGTGGACTCTACGCTATCAACTTTCAGAAGCCATTAAGAAGGCTAGCAGAATATTAGGTTTTATAGCACGATGTGTGGAGTACAAGTCCAAGGAGGTTCTGCAAAACCTTTATAATGCATCTTGAGTATTATGTGCAGTTTTGGTCTCCAGCTACAAAAAGAACATAGCAGCACTAGAAAAGGTCCAGAGAAGAGTGACTAGGCTAATTCCAGGGCTACATGGGTTGAATTATAAGGAAAAATTAAAAGAGCTGAGCCTATACAGTTTAAACAAAAGAAGATTAAGAGGTGACATGATTAAAGTGTTTAAAATTATGAAGGGAATTAGTACAGTGGATCGAGACTGTTATTTTAAAATGAGTTCATCAAGAACACGGGGACACAGTTGGAAACTTGCTAAGGGTAAATTTTGCACAAACATTAGGAGGTTTTTCTTTACACAAAGAACCATAGACGCTTGGAATAAGCTACCAAGTAGTGTGGTAGACAGTAAGACGTTAGGGACTTTCAAAACTCGACTCAATGTTTTTTTGGAAGAAATAAGTGGATAGGACTGGGAAGCTTTGTTGGGCTTAATGGCCTGTTCTCATTTAGAGTGTTCTAATGTGGTGGAGCGGCTGTGACCATTGCCCAGCTGGGACACCTCCATGTCCCCCTGAGTTGCAGCAGCATTACATTTTCCCACAGGGTTTCATAGGAATTGGAATTGTGTATTTCAGCCATGTTGGGTGCCATGGGTGCCGTCAGGGGGTGCTGCAGAGACTGGGGAGCCCTACTTACTGGGGCTCCAGCCTTACCTGGACGTGCCCCAGGGCCAAGCCTTCAGGACATCGGAAGTACTTCTAGGGAATAACGTAAAGGGAGCCGCCTGCCTTCATTCCAGGAGACAGAGTTGGGATGAAGTTTTAAGGAGGAGTGGAGGAGGCTGTGACAGAGAGAGGACAGAGTGCTGTGTTACTACTGAGGAGTTTGACTGTCCTTGGTGCATGCTTGTACTGTGCTTTGGTAGTGAGAACACTTGCTGGAAGCATTTCACGTGAATAAAAGCTTTATTTGCACCGTACTTATGCCTAGTGTCTGTCTGTGTCGGGTGTTGGAGAGCTGGAGCAGCCCCTGGTGGTCACACCTACTACTTAAAGAAGCTGGAAGTAAGTATAAAATGTCTCTCACCCGTTCTGCCTTGGTCAACATGACACTCAATGCAGCTGTCTAGCTGGAATTGAAATAAAACATCACAAGAGAATAGGAAGTAAGTCATTTCTTTGTTCCCTGTCTTTCTAAACCATGCATTGTCTCCTAGCTGCATTTTTGTGGGTTTCGCTCGTGGACTCATTGTAGTCATTTTTTCATGTGGATCATCTTTTGTGTGCTTTTACTGAGGGTGGAGATCATTTGTGGTATTGTGACTGCCAGTCACTCTCAGCAGCTTACACAGACTTTAGCCACCAGTCACCTGTGTCTCAAAAAATGCTAATAATTATCCCAAAATGTAGCCCCTCCATCATTTAACAAAGAATTTTACAGCTTGTCAGGACTGACATACAAGACCATGTTTTTACAATATTTGTAATAATCATGACAGAAAAAAATAATCATACTTTGAATCTGCTAATTTCAGTTCATCCTGGTAGCATTGGGAAAATTGCAGCAACCAACACTGGGTGGGATACCAGCCCACCACAGGACACCCTCACAAAGTACTCAACCTACTGTGATCTGATGAGTTTCAAGAGAAACTGGAGTGCTGAAGAATAACAAAGGTAGACATTTGGAAATACACACACACACTGCTGAGGCTGGCATTTGAACCTTTAACTCTGGAGCTGTGAGTTTAAACCTCTCCACCATAAAAATAATAATTTAAAAGAGCACAGAAGCTCTCTGCTACTGACTTCTTGGCTTCATTTGAAAAATGAAACTGATTGATTCTCAGAGTCACAACCAAATAGATTTGTGTAAAAAAGTATTTTAAAATAGGAACAAAAAAAAAACATATTTGTAATTTCACACATTTTGGGAATAAAGAAATAATGTGAACAATGGTGCCACTTTCAATGTCATTTAGATTTCTGCATTGAGTTGAAAACATCAAAAATAGTAATAAGCTTTCCTCAGTAATTAAACTTATTAATAACAAAATGTAAAACAACCCTCACCTTTATCATCCTATGTACATTTTTCCAATTTTCTATCACATTCTGAATATAATTTCTTATTGTTTTTTTTTAGTATGAGAAATTGTCCTCTGGTCAGTTGCTGCAAGCCTGTTTGTGGCTGAGAGGTTAGACCAGGGGTGGGCAAAAACAGTCCTGGAGGGCCACAGTGGCCGCAGGTTTTTGTTCCAACCCAATTGCTTAATAAGAAGCACTTATTGCTCAAGTAACACTTCTGCTTCACTTTAGTTATCTCGCTTAAGATTTTGAACCCTTATTGCCTATTTTAGTCTTAAACAGCTGTATTTTTGGTTTTTAATTGCTCCTTATTAGCAATAAGATGCAAATGGCAAAAGAAACCAGTATTTCTCCATTTAGCTTGTTACCATTTACACATGTGTGTATCTATCATGCACTATTGGGTTTCATTAAGTACTTGGAAGGAAAGTGAAGAGAAAAAAGTGAAGCACTGAGAATTACTTATCTGTTTTAGATTTCAAATCATTTGGATGATATCCTTAGAAAGGAAAAAAATCTAGGATATGAGAATGACTTGACAGGGCAGAGTTAAAGCACTAGCAAGCCATGAAATTAAATAATTGACAAGGATTGGTTTTTAATTAAGCAACTGGGCTGGAACAAAAACCTGCAGCCACTGCAGCCCTCCAGGACTGACTTTGGCCAACCGTGGGTGGGACCAATTGGCCCTGCAGTGTTCAGGGTTTACACTTGGGGTTGTGTGCACATGTGCATCCTCGATGATCTGCTCTAGCATTGGGGCTGGAGGGCTTCTACCTGAGCCCATTACTCTCAGCATTAAGGTTTTCCTAGTTAGTTGAAGGCAGTGAAAAGGTATAAAACATCCAGCACCTAAAGGTAGCCACAGTTATTTGATAAAAAGATAAAGCAATTCAGTATCAGAAATGTAACTAATATCACTCCTAAATCTGAAAAAGCCACCAAAGAAGCTTTACATGTACTCATTGTACTACTTGGGAAAGAAGCCAGCAGTATGATGCCCCTGTTTCAAAAAAGCACTGAGTGTTGGTACAGAAATATCAGGTATTAAGAAAATCCTTTTTTCAGTTGGTTGCTGGCGTCGGGCTGTCCAGCAAACCCATATGGTGGTTATTGTTGGTATTGGACAACAACAGACATTTCTATTCGAGTTGGGCAGTGTGTGTAGTCTGTGTCTTCTTTTTGTTCTAAATTTGAGTTGTTTCTCTTACAATTTCATAACCAATACATTTTTCTGGGCAGCAGGTGGTGGATACCCTTGGCATTCACTTAATGTTTAAATCTTTATTGCTGAACTAGGGGGTTCACCCCCTGCTCGCTTCGCTCGCCAACCCCCCCGGCCTGCGCTACGCGCCAGACATTTCATGTCTCTGCTGCTCACGTTGTAAAGTCGGGGGCTGAACGCACCCCAAGGAGACACGGCCACTCCTCCAAAGCCCCCTCTTAAACGGAGATACAATCAAAAACAAATACAGTCTCTTTGCTTGATCAGCTGCTGGCTTGCTGCTGCTGTTGTGCCGTGTGATCTGCATCTTGCATGGCACTTTGAACATTTAAATGCTTGTACAGCAGCTGTCTTTGTCATCTACTCTTTGTCTTTTATTTCCAGCCCCAGGAGTGGTTAAATATCTTGGCACAAAGTCTTGTCTTGCGGGATGTGAGTTCTTGATATTTTTTTGGTTTATAATTTAAAAAAGGAATAAGAATCTGAAAATCTAACAACATTACATTAAAGTTTGATAAATTCTGAAAATAGGCCAGCTTTAAAGTGTGACAAACAACGTGACATAAAAACATCACATAAAATTGTTGCACTTTTAGGTTTAGGATTTTATATATACTGCATAGAGTAGATTTAGCCAATGTCAGAGGGTATCACAATGACACAGACAGATCAGGGACCAGAATCCGATTCTATGATTGACTTTTTGTGGCATGAAAGGTGCGTGAAGCTCTATGATTCACTAGTCTTTACCAAATAAGGACAGATATTACTAATATGGTAAGTTCATTTTACTGGTAAGGAAGTCTGCACACTTATAGCAATGCTGCATATTTGCACTGGAGCAGTTTTTGTTTTTTTATTCGGTTTATATTGCATACCTGTTATCACTTCTAAGGATTAGAAACCAAAATACAATGATGGGACATGATTCAGTCGCTGCACACAGAAAGTTCTTAATCTCATGCTCTGTAATATGTAACATGGCTTGTTTGAACTGCTTAAAGACTATGCAAATGATCATATATGAAGGAAACAAGCTTTAAGGGACAAGGTTTTTTTTTTGCCCATGATAACTAGTTTATGAGCTGATTTAGACTTTCAAGAGATTTTCTCTCGGTACTACATTGTGTGCTGAATTGGCCCTGACATTAGAAAGAGAGACAGCCCAAAATTGGACTAAACCTGGTGTTATGCAGGTTTTAACAATGGTTAGCTTTCTATCAACAGGCACCTACCAGAAGGAACTGGTCGACAGGTCAGTTATCTCAGCCAAGCTCCAGCTCTATCATGCCCTCGGTACTGGAAGCCATAAATGACTAATGAGCTGCTCCATTTAGTTTCCCTATGGTTTGGTTGTACATGCCAACATGAAAAGGCAATTTGCAGCCGGTTTTCCTAATGAAATTGTGGCAAACGACAACACTCATATTACAATAAGGGTAACTAGTGAGAAATATGCCGCTTTTATTAAACATAAGCAGTTGCATTACATTAACACACAACATCTGTGATACAAAAATGAGACTGACAAAGTCATGGCTGGGTTGATTGAGTCAACTCATGATTCATGTATTTTGCTGTACATGATGGTTGACTTGTTGGTAAGGTAACTGTCTGAACCTGAAGTTTATAATATGGCCTATATTATCAATTATAACAACAGTCATGTCATTACGTGTGCCAGGTGATAGTGGCTACTCACTCAGAAGGTGGCGCCTTACGCCTTTTTCAGACTCCCAGTGCGCAGAGACGCTTCAGTGCAGTGCGGAGAGTGGCGTAGGACTCCTCAAGTGCATTTGGCAGTGTCTGGATGTGTCAGGTGGGAGGCTGCTCTGTCAGCCAATGCACATCCACATTGTCGTGATTGCATATGTATGAGGCTTATTAGCATAGTCCGTGCATGGCTGTTCCTGGATGGCAACTTGGTGGAGTTTGAGGCACGTTCATGTGTGCATATTTACAAGATGATTGTGATTTATAAAAGTAAATTGCATAGAAATGTGAGTATGCTATTTTTTACAACCCTGATCTTTTTTGGTATACTCATTTTCCTGTTTTTGGCATTTGAATATTTTCATGCATGTATCCAAGCAAAGTTTTATAAAAGAGACCCTAGGCCAGGAACTCTAGACCTGTAAGGCAGCAGTTCAAAAAACTGCACAAACCGTGAGGGGGCAGTAATAAATGAATGCATTTTAAATAACATTCAGCCTCTATTTAGAAAGAGAAGAAAAAGAAAATGCTCAAGAGTTTTTTTTAAAAGGCACTAGGAGGCAGCTAGCAAAATTCATAGATAAAACATACAGTAGGATTTTCCTAAAAATGGCTTTGCAAATGAGTAAAGGAGATTTCCCAATAATTTCCAGACAGGCACGGATCAAAAAATGAAATCAAGAAAACCAGAGGGGCAAAGTTAAAATGATAAGAAAAAGCAAAGCAAATTTCAAATCCCTAAGTTTTCTTTTTCTTGTGAAGTCAACTTTTTTTCATATGTTAGAAAATTTTGATGAGAATGGACCATTAAAAACCCAATAAGCTCACCCACGCTAATTTGTCCAAAATAACACAGAACTGAGATTTGAAGGTCCTTTAAGTCCTACTCTCCTCCACACTACTTGGTAATTTATTCCACATGTCTATAGTTCTTTCTGTGAATAAAAACTTAATAACCTTTGTGCAAAATTTGCTCTTACAAGTTTCCAACCATACTTTCATGGTCTTGTTGAAGAATGTGTTCCAAAGTAAGAGCTCTTATCGACTTCATTCATTGCTTTCATAATTGTAAAGCTTCTGTAAAGCTTCTTAAATTCTGTTTACTTGATCTGAACAGGTTCAGATCCGTCAATATCTGCGATACCTGGTGAGAAATTGGGCACCAGATTACACTCTTCACACAGTATCTTGAGCATGGAAAAGGCATTATATAAATAAAATATATTTCTATTATTATCTTATAATTCATGGAAGGAGAGACAATTCACAGACAAGATGTTGAGCAAAAACAATGCAATTTATTTACAGTGCTCTACAAAAACAATTTGAGCTTTTATGCACAGTCCTTCTGCAAAGACACGTAACCAAAAATGAAAATGGACAGAAATAAAAATAGTGACTATATATCATATTTACAGTAAATAAACTATAATTGATATTGTATAGGATATTGTAAGTTAATTGTGCCAAAACATAAGTATTGGTTACATACATATTGATGAACACCTTGCTGGCTCATTTGAAGTAAATGATAACCCACCTAGACAAGAGGGGGCGCTGTCACTAACTGTGTCTCCTTTTTCCTCACAGCTCCCAGAAACCTCCTAATGAGGAAAATTAGCTCCGCCTCTTCTGGCCCTCCCATTATAAAAGGCCCGGCTGCTTCCACTGAGTTGTATTTTTGAGACCGGTTCCAGACGAGTGAGAGCTCTAAGGAAGATCTCCAATTGTTGCTATGGCTAAAGTTAAAAGCCAAAATTTATTTTCTGTTTTGTACCATGCGGTGTTATGTTCGCTATTGCCAGAAGGCACTTGTTTAAGTTTATAGAAGAAAATCAGGGAATTAAACAGGACTATGCTGCTGGTGTGCCAAATATTCTTTCCTTGTTCCCGGTCTGCTTGGATCTGTGCTTGGCCTGCTCAGATACTATGCTGTATATTTATACACTTCAATGGTTAGAATCACAAAATATTCAACATGTTCCTTGTGCTTGCATTTCACTCACAAGTTTTTCAATATTAGCCGTCATGGAAGCGGAAGACTGTCTCAAAGTTAGTACTACTTGCAAAGAGTTCCTGTACTTTGTTTTTTATAGGACCAAGAGTACAAAATGACATTTCACACATATAGGTTGAGTGAAAAGGAAGAAGTATTTACGCTGAAACAATTCAAAAGTTCAAAATTTTTAATCTCTTTACTTATTTTAAACAGATGGGCTGATAAATAGCAGCATCAAAGAAGCCCTCACTACTAACACATTCTCGAATCACTAGCACAGCTCAAACATATCCAACCGAGCGATCACAGACAGTAGGGACAAGTCAGTGCTGGTGTGGAGGACAAATAAACGGCCTTGTACTGTAAGTTAGGGCTTCTTAAACTTTATAATCTGAGGACCCAAACAGGAAAATCAGTACCATACCGGGACCCAAGAAGAGGATTATTACCATAATGACAGTGGAGCCATACATTAACAAATAACAATTGCCATTTAATAAAAAAAAACAGTGAAAACAGTGAGTATTTTTCTTCCATTCAAGCATATTTCTCACATGACTATTACTAAAAAAGAAAAGCAGAAAGCAAATATATTGTTAATAAATCAATAGTTAACATTCAAAACAGGGAATTGATTCCTGCGGTATATCACTGTCAGTTAAAATGCTTAGTGTTAAACTTTAATAACACTGAGAAAAGCCAATTCTTTAAAACAGGAAGATGTGTTGATTTTTGACAGGACAGTATGAATGGTAACTTAATTTAGTTCCTTGACTTGTGGGAATGCACCTGGGTCCAACATAAAAAGAGATTTCTTGCCTTATGAAAGGAGTCGGGAGGAAACTGAATCACAGAGCGAATGAGATACAAAGGTGCTGTATTGGTTATTGGTATTGTGCTGGGTGATAAGGTACTGTTGCCAAATAAATAACATTTTTATTCTATCTTGAACTGGTGTGCGACTGCGTTGTGCCTGGTATTTGGGCTCTGGGTGCCCCCTAGTGGCCACAACCCACAAAAATGTAGTCAAGCCCGGAATGAAGTACAGGATCCTGAATCTGTGATGCATCAGCACTAAGCTCTGTGCCCCCCACATGGAGAAACCTCTTCATTTTCTAAGACCCATGATTGGTGACACTTTTGAACTAAGAGGAAATTACAGGTCAACTAAATGAAATTATAAGTCACTCATTTTAATGCCTGGATCCAGCTAATCTGTGAATGTAAAAAATGAAACTGTTGAAGAACATCTTGAACAGTTAGCTTAAAAAAGCTGCCAAGAATGTACCCCAAATGCTTTGTAACTTACAACATAAGCACCTTAGTCAGGCTCTGCTTAGCATTAAAAATACAAAAAATGTAATTCGTTCTATGGATACCTGAAAATAGTCAGGTTTTGTGAGGAGTGGGTCAAATATTAAAACAACTGCATCTGTTACAACTGTTTATATACAGAATATGCAAGTAATGAAAACTGTTTGTTAGACCCTGAAGAGTTAAAGACATTTTCTTTTATTCTTTTACTGCCATCTTGTGGTTACTTTGCTATGATGCAACTTCTATTTTTCATAG
>JANRMT010062814.1:120852947-120908785 GCA_026402145.1 Polypterus bichir lapradei | reverse complement strand
TATCTATCTATCTATCTATCTATCTATCTATCTATCTATCTATCTATCTATCTATCTATCTATCTATCTATCTAAGTTTCAGACGTGCTTCTAAAATTTCTGAGGATGACTTCACCAAAGCATAGCCCTATAAGTAACATAATCCCTTCCGATTCGTGGGGGTTATGCAAATACGTTTTGGTCCAATGACTAATGTATATTCTAAGTTTATTACACTAAATAAGATGCAAAATGTTGCGACAAACGCGAGATTGACATTGCGCAATGATCATCCAAATCACTTGTGTGAGGATGGCTGCTGAGACCAACAAGCATGTCATCCCCCAGCAAAAGTGCATAGATCAGAAATTCTTTAGTGAACTGTAACTTTTTATAAAATGTAAATAATAATAAATTTGTGTATAAATTTATGGTATTAAATGACTTAAACAATTACTATAACAGATACAAAAGAAATCCAACAAAATGCTAAGCACAAAATGATAAACATGACATAGTCCAGTTTCACAGGTGCAGATGATGATGGCGAAGTTATGAAATGAAATCCCCTGTGAAGAGCCTCTTGGAAGTTATGTAAAGTTTTGTCCTGCTGTGATTCCAATATATAGGAAGATTTATAGAAGTTTGGATCACTTTCCAGATGAAGATATTTTCCAACCCAAATAAAATCACACGAACAAGTGGGCACACTGCAGGAACATAAATTCAGAGAAAACTATAATTTAATGGGCGTAATTGTAATCTAATTGTGTGGTGAAGTGTTACAGTTTACTTTTAAATCTAGCACCCTCATTCTTCACCCAACAGCCCTTGCGGCAACCTCCAAGGCTGCCCAATGACACAGTACTGTACTCACGAAACTGCTGGGATTTGTAGTCCATTTAAGTAACATGGCTAAGGAGTCATCAATGGTTTTCCACAATAGGCTGCAAAACTCACAAAATAATTTCCATGTAATTATTGATTACAGACTCACGCATAGGCCGATCTGCAAATCATAAACCCGAGAATTACAAGGGTGAACCTCTACTTTACTTAAGTAAAGTGAATGATGTGACATGGCTTTGCCAGGCTCTGTCCCTGTTTTCAGTTTTGCTCCTTCTAATGTGTTTATTAGAACATTAGAACATTACAACAATCCAGACGAGAACAGTCCTTTCCACCTAATTCTTTTAAAAAAACGTCAAGTCTAGTTTTGAAATTCCCTAAAGTCTTACTGTCTATCACACTATTTGGTAGCTTATTCAAAGTGTCTATGGTTCTCTGTGTGAAGAAAAACTTCCTAATGTTTGTGTGAAATTTACCCTTAACAAGTTCCAACTGTGTCCCCGTGTTTTTGATGAACTCATTTTAAAATACAAGTCTTGATTCATTGTACTAATTCTCTTGTGATATAACTTGAGCATAACTTCCTTGGACTTGTACGCCACACATTGTGCTATATAACCTAACATTCTATTTGCCTTCTTAATGGCTTCTGAACAGGAAGTTGATAGCTTAGAGTCCATTATGACTCCTAAATCCTTCTCATAACGTGTACTCTCGATTTTCAGACCTCCCATTGTATAATCAAACTTAACATTTCTACTTCCTATGTGTAATACTTTACATTTACTGACATTAAATTTCATCTGCCACAAATCTGCCCAAGCCTGTATGCTGTCCAAGTCCTTCTGTAATGATTTAACTGATTCCAAATTATCTGCCAATCCACCTATCTTGGTATCATCTGCAAACTTAACCACCTTGTTACTTACTATATTCCTATCTAAATTATTTATATATATTAAAAATAGCAGCGGCCCTAGCACTGACCCCTGTGGAACACCACTCTTATCATCGGCCAATTCTGAAGAGGTTCCCCGTACCATCACCCTCTGCTTCCTGTGCCTGAGCCAATTCTGCACCCATCTAAAAACATCACCCTGAACCCCAACTTCTTTTAGTTTGATGCCCAACCTTTTATGTGGCACCTTATCCAATGCTTTCTGAAAGTCAAAATAAATAATATCATATGCTCCACTTTGATCATATCCTCTTGTTGCTTCCTCATAGAATTCCAGCATGTTAGTACAACATGACGTCCTTCTTCTGAATCCATTCTGACTGGTCAGAAAAACTCCTGTCCTTGCCACGTGCTGCTCAATCTTATCCTTAACAATTCCTTCCATTAATTTTCCTGTGATACACATTAAACTTACTGGCCTACAGTTGCTTGGATCTGTCCTGTCACCCTTTTTATATAATGGGATGATATTTGCCATTTTCCAGTCCTTCGGAATCTCCCCAGCGCCCAGTAACTTCCTAAAAATATGTCTCAAGGGATTATATATGTACTCACTAGCCTCCTTAAAAACTCGAGGGTAAATATTGCCTGGTCCTGGAGATTTGTTTGATTTCAGCCTATTTAATCTGAGCAGCACTTCTCCCTCTACAATTTCTAAATCAGTCACTACATCCTTAGTAGTTCTGTTTACTGCTGGGAGGTTATCTACTTCCTCACTTGTGAAGACCTCAGAAAAATGCAAGTTTAGTTTCTACTATTTCACTGGCCGTATTTTTTATTTCCCCTTTACTATTCCTAATGCACTTGACCTCCTCCTTGACTGTTCTTTTACTACTAAAATACTGAAAGAATCTCTTAGGGTCTTCTTTTGTCTCTCCAACTGTCTTTTAGCCTCCCTGATATCCTTCTTAATGGTTGCCTTCATGGTCTCATCAGCCCTACGATTCACTTTGAAGTTGTTAGTCTTTCATGTCTTATACTGTTTTTTTCCTTTGCAGCTTCTTTTTTAACTCTTTATTAACCCACTGCAGAGTTTTTTTAATTTCCTATTAATTCCAAATTTAGGTATGTATCTGTCCTGCATTACATGTAAAACATTTTTAAACCTGTTCCACTGCTCCTCGACTGTCTCCACCTTTAAAAGTTTATCCCAGGCTATCCTTTATTTTATTTTATATTATTTTTATTTTGTAAATAATTTCATTGTTTCTGTTAATCATTTTGTTTTTGTTAATTTATTTTCTTTTATGTTTAATTGGTTTCCAATTAGTTTGATCTTCTGTATGGTTTGGTTTGGTAAAGATGCTCTTGTCTGTTAATTATATTAATGCATTTTGTCATAGGAAGTGAGCCTGTAGCACCCCTGTTTAAAGGCTCTGTATCTCCGTGTGTTGGTTTCCTCTTTCGTTCTAGTTTTTCATTTCAGTTTACTTTTCTGGATTTTTTGTTTGAGTTTCTGCCTTTTGTGTTTGTTTTGTCCCGGAGTGTTTTTGCCCTTTTGTGTATTTCTTTTTGCCTTCTTAATTTTGTTTTCTTATTTTGTTAATTTTGATGTTTTGTGTTAGGTTCATTTTGTTAAATACAGATATAATATAAATATAAATATGTGTTTTCTTTGGGACATGTTTGGTAATTTATGCCTATGATGCTTATTTGGGACATTTAGTCAATTTAGGCTTTGAACAAGTTTTTGTGGAATCATAAGTTCAATATTATCAATTGTACGAGTAAAATGAAATTCCTACTTGCATATGCTAATCAACATGCAACATGTCACCACTCTCTACTGCCATAAGCAGTAAGTATTACTACCATTCATAAATTAAGTCACTTATCCAGACTAGGGTGGTGGGGACGTTGTGGCCTATCCACAATGGCATAAACTGCAAGGCTGGAAACTTCTTTCTTCCTTATCTGATATAACTATCTTATCTCAAAGTTTCAGTTTTAATAAGAGTGTAAATTGTGTCATGCTCACACAGGTAAAAATCACAAGAAAAGGAGTAATGGACCACAAAATTAGACTTAGTTAATGGGAAAGCAAAAATATAAACCAGGAGAACCAGTAAAACTGTCATTAAAACCAACTCTAAACCAAACTTTCAAGCCAGAAAATCAGAAAAGCAAAGTTCTTTAACCAGAAAATCAGAAAAGTAAATAAAACACAGCAGTCTTTAATGTATTCTGTGGACGGCTGGAAGGAAAACAGGATGAGTCCTTGTGTTCCTTGGTGAGTCCCTTGAAGTGTTGGGGTGCCAGCCAGGTTGACCCTCTTGATTATAACATAAATACTCTAAAAAGAGAGAGAGAAAAAAAACAAGTGCCCGAGAGCACAAAAGAAATCTAATATAAGTTGCGCTCCTGTAAAGGTTAAAGTAAAGGTCTCTTAATATTGAATTTGTTGTGTGAAGAACCATGCTTCGACACGAAGAGGTGGGGTTAGTTGCCCTTAAGGGGTGTCCTTTTGCTACTGTAGGGGAGAAAAAAGACAACACGGCTAGCAACAGTGCCCCCTTTCACCCCGGATTTGTATCACATACCTTTAATGAGCCTGGAAGGTGTTCCTCTAACACGCCTGCGTAACAATCTGTAATCTCAGCTAGCGAAGTAATATAAGGGTGATGTCACACGCGGGTGCAGCCAGGTGCACCTGGCAGCACCTATGAAAAATATGCATGCTGTTAAAATGGTAGAAAATAATTTTAAACAATTGAAAAATATCTGTCAGGTACCACAACCAATGACAAAAATGAATTCTACACTATTCAAAACCTCTGTTGGATGCAAAAAATAATGATATAATATGAAAATATTTCCATATTAAATCAAAGACAAATACAATTCACGACAAAGTGAAAGTATTTTGCACATTTTATTTTTACAGCATGGAAACGTTGTATTAAACAGTCCTGCCAGGGTTTGCTTTGACCACTTGACTGTTTCATGTATCCATTTCTTGTATAATTTGGTTTCCTGTTCCTCTGTGACATGCTGGATTTCTACAGACTTCCCATTATAGTGGTACAAGCAATGTTTCCTGTCCCTGAGGGTGTAATACTAATGACAACAATCACCATGAGTCTGTCAATGTGTTTTTTCAGTTCTAGTACTAGATAAAGTGTCCCCAAATGTTCTGGTCCATTAGCATTTTCTCTTTCTCCACTGCTTGGTCCCACAGGTTTTAACATATGGCCATTGAACGTTATTTCCTAAGATCACTCATACAAGCATATGTTCAAGGTAGCTGGCAATCTATTCATTTTCAGTGGCCAAGTACAAGGCAACTTGTTCCCCATCTGTTTTTTTAAATTGTGCAATTTGTAAATGTTGAGGCTTGATTTTTTTAAATACCTTGAAAAGGTTTAATTAAAGTTAAACCTGGGTTTAGGACTCATAGTTTCCCTTTTTAGGATCACCTGAATGATAGTGCCTATGCAATAATTTAAGCTCCATTTGATAACTTTTATATGATAGAATAATTTGACAGAGTTCAGTGTTGAAGGGGAAAAAGCTTAGCTTTCTGAGTTATGCTGGTGGTAAGAAGCATGTAAGAACTAATTCAAGTAGTAAGCTTGTCTATCTAGTCGATATGCATCTAGTGTAGGTGTGATTTTAGGGAACCATGTTGGTAATACAGGGACAAGGATGGCTTTACTCTTCATGGGTAAATGTATTTGTGTTGTAATGGACAAATCATCTTAGATAAACATAGAACGTAGAATTCAGTCAATCCACTTATTATGTTTTTCTATTTTTTTTTTATTGAACTAATTATAATCAATTCTTATGCATTTTGTTTAATATAATTTAATATGTATTTCTTCCTACGGTATAACCGTTCTCCTGGTTAAATATATATAATTATATAATCTATATACATATATAAAATCCAACGTCAGTCTATCTGTCTGTATGTATGTCTGTCTGCTTTTTACTAGAAAACTACTTAACGGATTTAGATTGTGTTTTTTTCTATAATTTGCTTGAACATTCTAGGTGATTTTGCGACTGCTGTCATCACACTAAGTTCGCTAGCTGGAGCGATTTATTCGTGCAAATCCGAGGAACAGACTGTGGGCCGAGGGGAGGGGGAAGCAGGACCTCAGGATTGGAGAGCTGGGTGGGGCCCTCCTCACTCACACACCAGCCTCTTTTGGGGACAGTCTACCTCTCGCCACGTGTTGGAGTGGACATTGCCTCCACTTAGCTCGCGATACCTATTTTTTCAGCAGACATTATCATCTAGAGATTGTTAAGGAGTAACGTTTGACGTTTTTGACAGAGAGATCACAGCTACGTGTGTTTTAGAGGGTAGCTGCTGATTGACAGAGATATCACGACCATGTGTTTTTCTCGCCACGCAGGGGATGCTCTTCCATTAGAGATGAACACCATCAGATACAGTGGCAACATTTGACATTGGAGCGTATCTACTTTCCACTTGGCCAGAATTACAATTTTTTTTTTATTGATTTTTAAAGTTTGTCCTGTTTCACTACTACAGTGGGATGCAAAAGTTTGGGCAACCTTGTTAATAGTCATTATTTTCCTGTATAAATCGTTGGTTGTTACGATAAAAAATGTCAGTTAAATATATCATATAGGAGACACACACAGTGATATTTGAGAAGTGAAATGAAGTTTATTGGATTTACAGAAAGTGTGCAATAATTGTTCAAACAAAATCAGGCAAGTGCATAAATTTGGGCACCGTTGTCATTTTATTGATTCCAAAACTTTTAGAACTAATTATTGGAACTCAAATTGGCTTGGTAAGCTCAGTGACCCCCTGACCTACATACACAGGTGAATCCTATAATGAGAAAGAGTATTTAAGGGGGTCAATTGTAAGTTTCCCTCCTCCTTTAATTTTCTCTGAAGAGTAGCAACATGGGGGTCACAAAACAACTCTCAAATGACCTGAAGACAAAGATTGTTCACCATCATGGTTTAGGGGAAGGATACAGAAAGCTGTCCCAGAGATTTAAGCTGTCTGTTTCCACAGTTAGGAACATATTGAGGAAATGGAAGACCAAAGTTCAAGTTAAGGCTCGAAGTGGCAGACCAAAAAAGATTTCGGATAGACAGAAGCGACGAATGGTGAGAACAGTCAGAGTCAACCCACAGACCAGCACCAAAGACCTACAACATCATCTTGCAGCAGATGGAGTCACTGTGCATCGTTCAACCATTCGGCGCACTTTACACAAGTAGATGCTGTATGCGAGAGTGATGCAGAGGAAGCCTTTTCTCCGCCCACAGCACAAACAGAGCCGCTTGAGGTATGCTCAAGCACATTTGGACAAGCCAGCTTCATTTTGGAATAAAGTGCTGTGGACCGATGAAACTAAAATTGAGTTATCTGGGCATAACAAGGGGCGTTATGCATGGAGGAAAAAGAACACAGCATTCCAAGAAAAACACCTGCTACCTACAGTAAAATATGGTGGTGGTTCCATCATGCTGTGGGGCTGTGTGGCCAGTGCAGGGACTGGGAATCTTGTCAAAGTTGAGGGACGCATGGATTCCACTCAGTATCAGCAGATCCTGGAGACCAATGTCCAGGAATCAGTGACAAAGCTGAAGTTGCGCCGGGGCTGGATCTTTCAACAAGACAATGACCCGAAACACTGCTCAAAATCCACTAAGGCATTCATGCAGAGGAACAAGTACAACGTTCTGGAATGGCCATCTCAGTCCCCAGACCTGAATATAATTGAAAATCTGTGGTGTGAATTAAAGAGAGCTGTCCATGCTCGGAAGCCATCAAACCTGAATGAACTAGAGATGTTTTGTAAAGAGGAATGGCCCAAAATACCTTCAACCACAATCCAGACTCTCATTGGAACCTACAGGAAGCGTTTAGAGGCTGTAATTTCTGCAATAGGCGGATCTACTAAATATTGATTTCATTTCTTTTTTGTGGTGCCCAAATTTATGCACCTGCCTGATTTTGTTTAAACAATTATTGCACACTTTCTGTAAATCCAATAAACTTCATTTCACTTCTCAAATATCACTGTTTGTGTCTCCTATATGATATATTTAACTGACATTTTTTATCGTAACAACCAACGATTTATACAGGAAAATAATGACTATTAACAAGGTTGCCCAAACTTTTGCATCCCACTGTATGTTGGTGGAGCTGCAGGATACAACTAGTTAATTATACATACAATAATAAACAATGAATAAACAGGTAGATCGAAAGAATCAAATCTATAAAGTGAATCAAAATGCCCATCACTAGCAGTTGCTTCCTGCTTAAACACCTTAACATTAATGTTGGGTGTGGAATTCTATGTAAATATGGTTAAGTGTGAGTGCTTCTTAGGTTAAGCTGTTATGATCCGATGTAAAGTGTCAGACTCTTACAGGACTCTGGACAGTATTCTGCTGCCATCTAGTAGATAAAATAACAAAAATACTGCAAAAAATCATGAATATTTCTGTGCGTTTTGCCAATCTATGGTAACTTATCAATAATCATGAGTTGGGCGGCGCCTACAACTAAAACACATAATGTAAACAAAAAATGTAAAGTCAATTTTCGAACAAACTGAAATGAAACCATTAGCTGAATCAAGTAATATTGATGACAATGTGAATTGGTTATCAGATGTTGACGCATATTGTGAAACTGATGCATACGACACTGTATGACTGTGATAATCCTGGTGAATTTGGTTATGTGAAGCTTCAACATGGCAAAAAGGTAAATTCATTGTGATCAAGTAGAAGGACAAGGAGGTTGTGTGCTCCTTAAGCACTGTTCACAATGCAGCAACTGTCAATATTTATGTCAGTGGAAATATGGAAGTCACTAAGCCTTGTGGTGTGGTAGCCTACAATAACACAATAAGTGCATCTGAGGATCAGGCACTGACATTCTACCCTCTTATGCATAAGCGTGTACTAAATCTTCATCAGTAAAGCAGTGGACACTACATATATATTTTCTATTTATGTTGATTGTTTGGTGTTGACATGTTTTTGTTGCACATAATGTTTTTTCTTCTTGAAAACAATTCAATATCTTTAGCTTGTTATAACACCAGGGACACTACTGCCAGTGAAGACTACATTTCTTTTTTTTAAAAGTTGATCAGTTGGCCTTGGTGTCAAGTTCTTTTCAACTTGCAACAGCAGTGTCAGGAAGGAATCTTTGGTTGAAGGTTGTATTTTGTCTGTGACAACAAGATCTGTGATGTAAGATAGAGTAGAGCACCAACGCTGAATGGAATCATCAACCATTGATGGGACAGAAGGTGAACAAAGGTGTAGAACATCCTCTGTGTGATAATAATTGATATTAATTTTATTTTGTGTGTTAGTTTATAGTTTTTTATAACTTTGGCAAAGTTTATATTTTATTTCGTTTTGTTTTGGAGAAGTGTCATGTGACCATGATCAGCACTTCAGTGCCATCAGCAGAAGCCTGTTATAAATATAGCAGCAGTGCCATGTTATATTATTCCTCTGTGGATAACATTAAAAATAAACTCTAGCATAACTGGCTTATTTTTCAATTAAATCAAGCAATAGATTTCAGTTTGGTTTATATCTTCTTATTTGCTGCTGACTTTGTCTTATGGTTTGTTCTCATGTTTTGTTTGCTGGTCTCCAATGTTCCTTCTGGTTTTGACCTTGGCCTTTCCCTCAGTACAGTTCTGTCAGGTATATATGTCTCCTGTGCACCGATGTTGGAGTAGACCGTTGACTCTGTTAAATAAGTGATGGCAGTCCAGCATAAGAAAAGAAAATACGGCAGAGATAAGGCAGCACTTAGTCAAAAGGTCAGTGTAATTAGAAGGGCAACTCTGCAGATTTTAAAGAGAGCCATAATAATGCTAGGACTGAAAAAAATCAAGGAAAGGAAAAAAATGTTAAGGTTGGAGAGGCAGATGGACCATGCCCAGAGTATCACTTCTACTGGTGTGAAGCAAATTCAGAAATGGAGGATGAGTTATAGGAAGGAGGGCACTTCTCTTCTTTGTATGGAATGTTTGATTAAATTGTAATGCTTGGCAAAATCCTGTGCCTGGAAATATTAGCTTTAAATGAATAGGATAGCCTTTCAGATATATAAATCATCAACTTGCACTGAATATTGGGACAATTTGAATCTAAAATGAGTACTAGGGTGTCGTTAGCCATTATGAATGTAGTGAGAAATCAAGCAAAATGGCACCTTTCATTGGTGCCAACCTGAAGAAGGGGCCGGAGTTGCCTTGAAAGCTTGCATATTGTAATCTTTTTAGTGAGCCAATCAAAGGTGTAGTTTTATTTGACTTCTCACTACATCCAAAATGAGAGAAGGAATCCTTGTAAGAAAATGTATATAGGTTATCTACAAGTATTTGTTTTAAACAGAACTAGGATGGCCATATTTCTGGGTTTGTTCAGGTTTTTCAAGCTGCGGACCATCGTTCCCTACCAGATTTACTTTTATTCAGTTTTTGATCCGTTTTACAGTGTAATTCTCAACAAGCATCAGATGAACCCGCATAGTGATCATAATAACCCACACTACAAAGCCTACTTACATAATTTGTGACTTGAAGCACTCTGACACATTTTAGTTTACTTTCAAGAAGTTTTATGAACCTGCGTCACCAGGAGACTTATTCTGTCATGCTCCTCGCGCATCAACATTATATTGTAGTACTGTACATGAAGTAAAAATAAAATCCAACTAAAAACACAAGACAAGAACCTGTAATGCAGAAGTGAAACTATTCGTTTGTGTGCTGGTCGATATATCTGGGAAGCAGAATGTATAACCTGTGGCAGTGGTTCTGGTGCACTTGATTTGAAGGCACAGTTATGTCAAAAAAGAAGTAGTAGTTTTTTTCATTTTTGAGTTTTCTTTTTTGGCTCAGAAAATATCGTAACCCTAACCACAACAAATGAACTAGCACTGAAAAATGCCAAATTACAATATACATTGAGTTTACTGAAACTAAAAATGTATGGTGTAAAAATATGAGTATGAAAGTAAACTGCAGCAGAATAATGTTACAGGAGGAGCTCCTCATTGTAGCCATCCCCATTGAGAATAACACCACACAGGCCAAACATTAAAAAAACGCACCTTTGTTATCACAATTAAAAAACAAAAAAAATCCCTACCCAAACCATAGACTATTTACTGTGGCTCCATGTATTTTTGGCACTGGGCATTGATTGTCTGGTGGTAATGGCATTATTTGCAGACATTAGCAAAGATACAGTAAATAGAAATAATAGGTAAATGTTTAGATTTAGTCATCATTGTTCGCTTTTATTGAATTTTGTGATTATACTTGGCTATTTGATTTGGTTAAAGGGCTTAAATATAATTTATATGATTAAAGATTATGGATGTGCATAGTAAAATTAAATTGGTGTTGTCACCGTCACTGTAAGCTAGCTGGGAAGCTGGCAAGTTAAAGAGAGTTAGAGAGGGACTCTGTGTAATGTTTGTTTATGCTGCTTTTCAAAAAACAATTAACTTTCATTCTTGTGTTATAGATTTAATCTTTTTGCACAAATCTGAAATGCAAAAAAAAAAAAAAAAAGAAAGAAAAACCTGCCAATACAGCCCAATTTCTAGGTGTTTTCTGCAATGTCACACCTCAAACACATGTGGATGTCTGGTCTAAAAATGGATGTGACGTCACAGTGGATGTCTGATCTTCTGGACAGATTCAACAGTGATGATTCCGCTCAATGTGTCTCTGAGCAGTCAGCATAATAAGCTGACCAACTTGAAGACATCCTGCGCTGTAATGAATCTGCTTGTAGCATGTAGCTGGTGTTCATGTTTCTTTATTTGGTCACATGTGTTTGATGAATTAATTTTTGTTAATTTTGTAGATTCAGGATAGATATGCTATACAGTCATATCAGATTTGCATCACTTAAAATATGGAATTGCAGTCTGAATGTAACCTCATTAGGCTGTAGAGTCCAAAGCAGTCGGTATGGCTTTTTTCAGCTTATTTTTACCATTGCGGTTTTTCTCTAGCATCAATCCAGTGGGATTTTGTTTGAACAATTATTGCACACTTTCTGTAAATCCAATAAACTTCATTTCACTTCTCAAATATCACTGTGTGTGTCTCCTATATGATATATTTAACTGACATTTTTTGTCGTAACAACCAACGACTTATACAGGAAAATAATGACTATTAACAAGGTTGCCCAAACTTTTGTATCCCACTGTAACTTGCTGTATTTTCATATCTTCTGCAATTTTTTCATCTTCATAACCTTTTTACACGTCACTATAGGTTTTGAAGTGAATTTGATTGGACTGATAATGAATCATCTGCTTTTACCACAATGCCTCAATGTAAGTTTAGAAAGTTACATACAATGGGTGTTCGTCTTTCAAGGCTGATCTCTTTCTTTGGTTTGTATTCTGCTTGAATTATCACTTGCTCTCTGCACCCCTGAAATGTGAGAAAAACTTTTTTATTGACATATTACTGTGCTTCAAGATACCTTCTGTAGATGTGAATTGTTTACATTACAAATTTATGTTTATGATAAAGATGAACAGGAAAGTGTTTTTGTTATTTTTATAATACTAGCTGTGTAAGCCTGTGCTGTAAAAGCCTGGGGTACTAGAAACTATTGAAATCGTCAGAGAAAAAATTGAAATGTAGAGATGTCAGGTAATAGTAAGGAACTACTCTGGGCATCTCGCTCCTAGGAGGTTCCGTTTTGTCGCAGTGCGCGCATCGTTTATGCATTAGTGGCTAAGCAACTGTCTTTCTTCTGAGGTTTCCTTTTGTCGGTGTGTTTGCCTTGCTTGTGTATTAGCGGTGAGAGGAAAAGTAAATGGGATACCGTTTTTCTGATGTACTCACCTCTCTTCTGTGTTAGCTGCTAAGCGAGTGACTCTTTCTTCTGAGGTTTCCCTTTACTGACGTGCTGGCCTTGCTTGCGTATCCTCTGAGGTGGAGCCCTTACCCCGACTCTACCTCTTACTTCCAGGCCAGACAGACAGAAACACACACAGACACAAGATATGCAACTGTGGCACATGGCAATTGTGTTGGGGTGTGTGAGTGGACTCCACAAGGCTGCTTCTTGTCTTGTGGTCTGTGCTGCTCGGATAGGCTCTGCCACTCTATGACCCTGAATTCGATTTAGAGAGGTTGGAAAATAAAATGACAAAAGTAAGATGAGTTTAATAACCTACTCTTTGTGTTAAAATGATCTTGACAACTGGGATTTTAACAAACAAAGAAATAGATTCTACTGAAAAAATATAAGCAAACACAATGTAAAACTGTTTCTATTAACTACCGTGGAAGTGCCAAAGATGTTATGTGGCTGTGAAAAGTATTTTGTCTGAACTGATCTGCAATTCCTAAAGTCAAGAACTAACATTGTAGGCTTCTAATTGAAGTGTCAGGCATTGCCTGGCTACATTTGTATAATGCATTAATCTAAGAAAATAAATATTTTTGTGTTTTTTTAAACACTGACCCTTTAGTCATTGCTGGGTAGTGTCTCATCCATCATCTACACCACTTCCCTGATAATTATCAACTCCTTTGTCACTCATGAGTCAAGAATTTGTTGTTGTTGTGTTTGATTGGAATCTACAATTGAAGTAACTCCTTGCCACATTACAGCTGTGAACGCTACTTCTTTGTATTTCCTGATTTTCAAAGAGATGTTTAATCTTGCATTAATAAACTTGCTCAATAATTGAGTCATTTATTTGGCAAGCTGGGAAAAACTGCCATTTTTTGTCTCGTTGAACCTCTCTTCAAGGTGAAACTTTGGAAACGCTTTAAACTCCAGATGTTAAGTTGGGTTAACTGTAATATACATAAAACATTTAATGAAAATCAGCTTGGCTGTTTTGGAGAAATGTATGGCTTTTGTGGTGTTGGCTCTCCCATTACGACTCTATAAGTGTATATTTTAAATTGTTTGAACAATAATGTAAATGCAAGCTTTTGTGAAAGTAGACATATAGATAGAGCTGCTAGGCAAGAGGAAAAAAGGAAGGCCTAAGAGTAGGTTAATGGATGGGGTGAGAGAGGACATGCAGGTGGTGGGTGTGATAGCAAGATGAAGAGAACAGGAAGGTATGGAAGAAGGTGATCTGCTGTGGCAACCCCTAATGGGAGCAGCTGAAAGAACAAGAAGAAGAAGACAAAGCTGTTTTTGAGTCATGCATAATTTTATATTGGTTCCTCATCACACCACACCCACCACCCACCATTATTTCCATTAAATTACTGATGTGGAGTGCACATTTCAGTGTGCGTAGGGCACGGATGTTCTCAAGGCTTGTCAAATGCACTGTCTTTCACTGCTCGACAGGCTGCTACCACACAAGCATCTGGCCCCGCATCGCCTGTGAAGCACTCAAAGACAGAGATGAACCCTAGAGTCACCCACTTGACAGTTTTGATTTTCCACCTTTCAGGAAACCCCTAATACCCCAGGAACAACCCTGTATTTCACACCCCTGGTTACAGGCAATGGGAGCATAGAAAGAAGGATCTTTATTTTACTACAGTATATTCTTATTTATTATGGCACTAGATAATGGCAAAGTGTTGTATGATAAGACATGCAAGTAAGAATTTCACTGTGTACTTACCAACATTACTACTACTACTAGTTGTACTATTTCTGCAACAACCCTCTCTTGCAATTCCTCATCCTGATAGATTAGGAGTAAAATCTAACTCATAAATAACTTGTTAAGCACATAATTAATCACAAGAAAATCAGAATTGTATCTCTTTTGGTTTTCCTTTATTTATGCTATACTCTTCGGTTCCTCTAGATTAGGGTTTGTTAAACTTTCTTATGTAGCAAAGCAATCTTGCCCTCTTTAGTATCTTTGAGACCCATTCCTTGATGATTGTCAGAAAAGGGGTGGGGTCAGTCCCCTTCGGAGATTCATGGATATCCGCCATTGCACATCCCTCTTGAAGAATGGCTACCGTTCCTTATGGCAGGGGTTGGTGTCTCCCATGGAGAATCACCAGTGATTGTCAAAGCATTGGGTGGATCGAGGAAGATCGACAGAGCAATGTTGATTTCTTAATCAATTCATGGCAATCCACCTCAACCTACTTCACAAACCATACTCATCCAATTCACATTCACTACAATTACTCTTGACCTACTGGCAGCATCCTGCTACCCGACTCATAATTTAAGACAACCTGTTCTTGATATCTGCGGTGGGTTGGCACCCTGCCCGGGATTGGTTCCTGCCTTGTGCCCTGTGTTGGCTGGGATTGGCTCCAGCAGACCCCCGTGACCCTGTGTTTGGATTCAGCGGGTTGGAAAATGGTTGGTTGGTTGGTTGTTCTTGATATTCCGTAGGATTTTTACCCTCCACCATAAGAATATTTCAGGATTTATGGCTGACACTAATTCATCCAAACATGCTCCTAGTAAAGTACATACAGTAGCAAAGCACCAGTGTTACAGACAGACATGCATTCTGTAGACCCACTTTATTAACCTGATAATCTCCAGTTGTCAACTAGGCTAAGTGGGCCAAACAATAAGACATTAACAGTTTTCCTTGAAAAGGAAACCAAAAATTATACTTACACATAAAACAGAAGGTACAATATATGTTTACTTAGTAATGACATTAATATTTGTGTGTAGACCTGGATGGAGCTGAATGAAAAAAAGGATAAAACAGTGCTGCCAGTTTCTTTGAAAACATTTTCATAGAGCTTTAAAACAGAAAAAAGCACGTTAGCATCTAAACGAAAAGCAATGGGAGACATTGTTAGCATGCAACCATAAGCAAAATTAGATGAGTGTATGGGGGTAGGATGGTGTTTTGCAAACAGCCGAGCAAAACTCATGAACATGCGCCAATGAAAACTTTTATACCCATGGAATTTGACATTTTTACCCAAAGCAGATTTGCAAGAGTGGGGCAGTTGGGGTAGGACAAACAGGATCAATGGTGGTTATTAATGGTGGGCTCTGGGGCACCACCCCTCTCCCCCATCCAAATATTTTAAAACCTTCTATTTAAATTAATTAGATCATGCAAAATAATCTTGAAATAAATTTATTTGCACAACGTGCCTGGTGTCAACATCCATTAAAAATTAGTTCAGACTTGTGTTTGTTTTATTTCTGTGTGAAATCTCTATTTCCAGAGTGAAGGAAGCCAGCCAAATGAGACTTTATGTAAGTCCTTGATCTTTTGGTAAACAGGTGACTTAAGGCTGCCCTTTAATTGGTTGCTTTCAGATTTTTCCAGGGATGCATCTCTCTATGCCCCGGACAAGGGTACCCAATGATTATTCCTGAACTCCATTTATCTGATACTTTTTATTTGTTTAGCTGTATAAATAGACTTTTGGACAGCTTTTAAATTTGTGCAGCCAAACTCTCATGCTGTGCATAATGTCCCAAAACAGACTATGCATGACATCTTCTATAAACAGCATCTGCATAAACATAACCCTTTACAGTACACACTCCCTACGGTGCTGTCAGTCTGGATTGTCTAAATAGAATGTTGTTTTTTCCGAAGCTGTCTTAAATACATCATACAGAGCTGAAAACATAGCTGAGTGCGTCACCAAACCAGAATTTTGAAATAGTGAGAAGACTGCATGATAATTTGGACCCAGACTGTCACTCATACCTTTTAAAGGCCTGTGATGTTCTATTAAAGCAATCCTCATTTAGACAGATCTAAAAGTACTGTAGATCTACTCCAAACCTTTTGGTGGTGAACAGAACTTTCCACTCCCCCTTTACCACTCTTGAGCCATCTCACAATGTCTGAGCCCCTGTCTCCTGCCTTGCTGGATAATCCTTGTGTGTTTAATCTGAATGTTCTGCATGCTTCCACCAGATGCTTCAATCTTCTATCACAGTTCTGGCTTTTGCCTTGATTGGTCTGACGTCCATTTAGAAGTTCTGGCACATGGAGGACATGATTCTGTCTTTATTTTTTACTTTCGGGTTCATTTTCACAGTGTTGATATTTTTTTTTTGGATGATTTTCACAGGCACTACAATTATTTGGTATTCTGCATACAGTTGCTACCTATTTGCAATGCAAGGACAAATGGAAGTGCCCAATACTTGATGTCATCATCATGATGATATAAAGGTCAGTGTCACACACTTCCAGGTCATCCAAGATTGTGGATATTTCACTAAAGACTGCACAAATTTTGTTTACTCAATTAGAATATTAGGTTTATAATTTTGCTTTCGGCTTTTTGAGTATGCGCTTGGATAGTGTTTTTGATTTTGGTTCTTAGTTTCTGATCTCCTGTTTTTTATGATTTTCCTGCCTTTTTGACAACATTTCATCTCTGCTTATGTCAATTCTCCTTTTAATGTATGCTGACTCAAATGAGGAGATAGTATTTTAATTGAAATGGACTTGAAAATGACATGTAGTCCAAATAGACCCAGAGATCAACACAAAAAATCAAATTGGAGTCAAAAAACATTGCCAAAAGGTCAAAAACCTGAGGATATGAAAAAGAAAGAATAGCATTGAGTCTTTTAGGAAAATATCTGCAAGCCACTTGGCAGAGGCACCCACCAACCTTAGTTTCTTCCGTAGCGGCTGCCACTTTGCTTGCAAAATCAGCCTGGTGCTCAGCCATGCAGGGAACAGAGGAGGACATAGAGGGAAAATCTAATAGCCTAGGTTGAAAACCATAAATACACTCAAATGATGGTATCCATAAACAGAGTGATGTAAAATATTTCTTGCTAATTCAACTAAAGGCAATAGCTTTTTCTAGTTTTCAAAAGAAGAACTGATTGTGTGTTGAAGAAACTTTTTCAAGTCTCCATTTACATGACCATTAGATTAAGGATGGTATCCTGAAGTTAACCACACATCCCATACGGTAATAAAAACATCTCCAAACACAGATTGGGACCATGATCTGAAATAATAGATGACTGGAAACCATGAAGACAGACAATATGTTGCAGAAAAATCTCAGCCAATACTCGAGCTGTCAGTAGTTGTGAACTCATGGGAAGGAGGGAGGTCTGTAATGAAATCCATAGAAGGTTAACGAAAATTAAGAACAAATCAGAATCATAACAGACAGAACAAGGCTGGCTTTTCAGTCCTTCTTGCTGTTAGTGTACCAAGAATGAGAATGATTTGAATGAGTTTTAATATGTCTCCTATTGGTAGATAGTGTCATAAACTGTGCTCTGAGATTCCACTTGAACTAGGAAGTCAGAATTTCCAAATTTCTAGTCAGAATTTTCACTTGGATTGCCCCCACAAGTCACACTTCCTACTCGGAAACTTGGGGATGGTCTGTCAAGTCTGAGTTTGTATGACTGCAGATCATGACGTCAATCCAAAATGGCAATATACAGTGCAAATGTTCGTGAAAACTGTAATATTATACTGTTTATTAGCACTTCTGACCATTTGTATCTCATTAAATCAGTACTGTTCAACCTCTATCCCTGGACATGTTGCTACGGTGTTTGGATGTACAAAATACCACGTGTAATATATTGTTCAGAAGTTGTCTGTATTCTGAAAGAGTAAGCACAATTGTTTTCCTAGAGGATCCATATTTCCATATTGTTTTTCAGAATGTTTTACTGGAATGTAGTTAACTCAGGTGTGACGTCATTCCCAGCTCCAACATCTGACTTCTGAGATAAAATGAATTCAGCAGTATATTCACTAATTGGGGTGGCAGGCAGGGCGGCATGGTAGTGCAGTGGGTAGCACTGTGCCTCGCAGTTAGGAGACCTGGGTTCGCTTCCCGGGTCCTCCCTGCGTGGAGTTTGCATGTTCTCCCCGTCTCTGAGTGGGTTTACTCCGGGTACTCCGGTTTCCTCCCACAGTCCAAAGACATGTAGGTTAGGTGCATTGGCAATTCTAAATTGTCCTGAGTGTGTGCTTTGTGTGTGTGTGTGTGTACGTGCCCTATGGTGGGCTGGCGCCCTGCCCATGGTTTGTTTCCAGCCTTGCACCTTGTGTTGGCTGGGATTGACTCCAGCAGTGACCCTGTGGTTGGGATATAGCAGGTTGGATAATGGATGGATGGGGTGGCAGGCAGTAGTGACAGGTTGCCGGTTGACTAGCACAATCCAATTAAGAATTTCACTGTACTCTGTACACATGATAATAATAACCCTGTAAACCAATCTTAACTTATAATGTAGTTCTGTATTTTTATACATTCTTTTTGATCCACAGACTCCACAGAGTGGCAATATGTTTGTTACATGTTGGTCAGACATGCAAGTGAGAATGTCACTGAACTCTGTACACATCAGGGGCCTCATGTATAAACGGTGCGTACGCACAGAAATGTTGCGTAAGAATGGTTCCACATTCAAATCGCGATGTATAAAACCTAAACTTGGTGTAAAGCCACGCACATTTCCACGGTACCTCATACCCTTTCGTATGCAAGTTCTCCGCTCGGTTTTGCATACTGGCGGCACCCAGCATTAAAGCAGTGCTACTGTTCCTGTGTGGTTTATCTTTCTTTTTCAGATCCACGTCCCTGACGCGACTTTATAAATACATTGAAATTAACCGCTGTGAAATGATGAGTCTCAACACACTAAAAGAAAGTTTGGGGCAGCCACCCATATATTGTTCCTAGCTGCAAAAGGATCTTTGAGAGCACAATTGATGTTGCTGGTTTGAGTTCCCAAAATGAACTGACTCGGTTTGGCAATATGGCGGATTTATAGTCCGTAACCCGGAAGTGACTTCAGTCTGGGAGCCAGAACTGGAAGTGATGCCAGTCTGGGAGCCAGAACAGGAAGTGACGTTGAATCAGGCAGGTTTTCCCGTATTTGATCTGCAGAATTAACAGAAACAGGTTTAGAGCACCCCCCCACCCCCTGGCCCGGCGGGTAATCACCTCCACTTGGTCCATTCAGCTCACTCCTAGTCGCATGTGTATGACACCGCATATTGTTTATTAGTTTAATGCATCTGATTGTAATTAACCAGTAACAATATAACGGTCCACGGAATGGTCAAACTATTCCAAATACCATAACTGCTTTAATGTTGTTACTCTCACTGCACCTTCTTTTTCTTATTTCAGCTGCTCCCGTTAGGAGTTGCCACAGCGGATCATCTTTTTCCATATTACTCTCATTGCACCACTCGGAGCAGCTGATCAGAGAGAGAATTATCGGTATGCAGCATCAAGCACACACTGCCTCAGCCATGCTTCCTATTTGAACTGCTTCTCACACTGCAAAAGCTTCAAAACCTTTACTGTACGGACCTTGCGGTTCAGAAAAAGTTTGATCCCAAGAGCTCTAAAAGTACTCAATCAGTCCATCAACTGCCCCTTGTAGAACTGTTTGTACTTATAAGTACAATTACCTCACTGTAAACTTGCGATACAGTTATAATATTGCACAACCTGCGCCACTTTATAAAGCGCGTATTTACATATGATGAGAATATTTTTAAGATGAAATGCAGCAAAATATGTTTATTATATTATACAGATAAAACTTTAACTTAATTTAAATAATCTATATTGTTAATAATTAAAGGACATGGTGTTGCTACGCTAGCAAGGATCTGGCGCTCCACTTCCTGCCCCGCACTGTATGCTTCACTGGGAATGGCGTGAAGGATAGAATAATTAAACATGTACTACGAAGATATTTCAATGTTCCTTAAAAGTTTTGAAGAACCAATGTTATAAGCTTACAGATGGCTTAACGTTCATTACAGAGCTGATTGTGTGGCAATCGGTTACTTGGAGAAAGAAAAGGAGGGACAGAAATTGGAGGTTAGTACGTTTGAAAGGGACAGTAGGTCTTACAGCCTTAGGTATCTGCAAACTGTGCACCTGCACAGGGCCGCCAAATCCCGGGGTGGCCACGCCAATATATATTGAATATAAAACAGAAAGAGAAAATAATGACACAGCTAAAAACGCAGCGGCAAATTTCTGCAAAAGTTAAACACTTGTGTCATGAGCATGAGGTGGCTATGCAGTGTCCGCAACGGACGTGGCAATCAGCGAAGGGGCCACCGATTCTTTCTCTGCCCAGGGCCGCCACGAGCCTAGAGCCACCCCTGAGTACTGCTGCAATAAATTATTTCATCGAAGGTTGCGCATAATCACTGGGCCACCGTGTTCCCATGTTTAATAACATGCTTTAACTCCTACCATCATGAAAATGATATCACGCATACATCTCAGTATTTTAGTTATTCAGAGAGCTGTAATATCACGAATGTGATGGATTCTGTGTCCTGTCGGAGGAAGAGCAAGCCGGTTTAAGAAGCACGTAGTGATTCACACACACAGAGCACATAGAAGAACACATACAAAACAAACCATTTAACGTGCTATTTTACTTACGATGTGATTTGAGAAACTAGTTAATTAAACGATTTTAAGATGAAGTTTATGATGTTCTACTTTAATGACAAAATAAACAATGTGATTAAAGCGGAAATATTGAGATTGAAGTTGTCCTTTCGTGCTTTTTCCCCACTGTGTGCCTTTTTTTTTCTCTGTACCCTAATAAGCTTTCATATGACACTCGGATGGTGGGCTACGACTCGCCTTTTCACGGCGACTTTGATATCTGACAACTTCTTTTTTATTTCGGGTGCTGTGCGACTTTTTGAACTTGAGCTTTCGAATTTCTCCGACACGCTATGTCAGTCGATCAGCTTCCTTTTGTTGTTTGTACCACTGTTTAAACCAACAAATAGTACATTTTTCCTAGCCTCCACTTGGTATTCGCTGAAATTCTTCCATTTTTCCTCTTGCTTTTCACAGAACACTGAGCTTAAGAGCTATTTATATTGATTTGCATATTCAAAGAGGTGTAATTCTCGGAGGAGTTGGGGCGGGACAGCAGGCGCGTGCATGAGCGTTACTTTTCACGCTGACCGGGATTTATGTAGTGGAAAAACGTGGAAGTTGGCGAACACACAGATTTATGCATCTGGATTTTTCTGTGCGTAAGCACATTTCGGCTTTTGTGCTTACGTTATGTTATAGTGTGAGTTCTACGCACGCCGTTATGCATGAGGCCCCAGAACACTATGTTAATACTATAACTACAGACCAGACTGCTCCAGGCTTTATAATAAATGAAATATATGAGAACGGTGGGATGGTGGTGCATTATGGAGAACAGGGTTCACATACCTGGTCCTCTCTGCATTGAGTCTGCATGTTCTCCTCTTGTCTTCATGGCTGTCCTCCCTCAGTCCAAAGACATGCAGGATAAATGGACTGGCTAAATTGGTGCCATGTCTAGGGATAATTCCTGCCTGGTGCCCTATGCTGGTTGGAATAGGCTTGGGCTCCTGTGACCCTGCTCAGGATTAAGCAGGCTTAGAAGATTTTACAGAATAAATGCAACACAAAATGTACTTGAATATAGTAAATGGATGAACATGTTAGCATGGCTAAGCCTGGAGTTTCTGTCGTTTTTGTTGTAAGTGTACCAAATATAAAGTGATCTACTCCAATTTTACAATAAGTTAAACTAGTCTCCCACTCTCCCATGTCCCAAAGTACCACTGAGGTTGCTAAAGGACTTTGTATCTCTAGTATCTCCCATTTTAAACTCTTTCTTGAAGTTATTTCATTATTAAGCATAAGAATCCCTTGCAAGACCACAGGTAGTCTGCTTTGACCACAAGGACGCTAGGCTAGTAGTAGCAGTGTACCTGCACCCATCAACTCTGAATACTCCCCTCAAGATGAAAAACAAGCTACGTTCTTATTAAACAACCAGAAGCAATTCATTTATCCATTTCTGTGACTTTGTTTTTATTAAAGAGTCTTGAAAGTAAAGTACTGGTCTATTTCTAGTACTCCCTGGTCTTCCCATTAAATAGGAAGCATGATCTCAACTTTACTGGGATCATGTTGCCCCTCAAAGCAGCCAGGAGATCTTCTCTCTTTTCAGAGATCTATGGAAAGGTGTTAAATATATTTTGTACTCTCTGTCATCCTAATGGTCCATGCACATACTTGCCATATTTTGCTGTACATTTCCGCATTGAAAGGAAAAGTCCTGAGACTGTGACCCATATGCCCTTGTGGTCCACATCTTCCCTTATTTCAGGTGTGGTTCAATGTCTTGCTCTGTATTTCTTTGGTGACATCCACACCCCTCAAAGCCTGTTGTTAGTCACACAAGCCTCCACAGTACATATGGTTTTACTGAATTTCTTCCTATGTATTGAATGCTATACACAAATTAAAAATGTGTTCTTCAGAGCTAAGAGTGCAATACTTGACAGACAAGGTTAAATAAGCATCTTCTTTGATGACTATGACAATTATTACAAGCTATGTGGGTTTAGAAAATGTTTATTCATTTTAGTTTCTTGCTCCGAGTTATTCCCAAGGATGACAATAAATCCTCACACACTTCAACATCTTATACTGGACTGAGTCCACATCAGTTACAAATGTATCGCTATACAAATGTTATTCATTTCCATTCCAGTGATCTTCCTATTTTCAGTTTTCCAATGAATATTATATATATATATTTTAATGATAATCCAATAGCGTTACTAAGAAGTAGTTGATTGTGTTCTCTACAGTGCGAGATCGCCTCTCTGTCCCAGAAAAGTACAATCTGACACGTATTATCATAATAACATATAGTCACATGTAATAAATCACGTAAATATCACCGACATACATAATGACAAAGATATAATCAACACATACAAGACTCAGAAGAAAGTCCCAATCTTTTCTAATTCTGTAAAATGTGCTTACAAAGAGTTTAATAGCCACACCATAACCCCTGAAAACATAAGAAACCTTTTAACAGTGTTAACCTGGGCTGATGGTCGCCTGGAGGTAAAGTCCACAAAAAATGGTAAGCTTCTTCTTACTGGCCAAGGTTACTGAGACACTCTAAACTTCCAACTCCAACACAACTTCTTCCACCGTAATCCTGGAAAACAGAAGAAACCTTTTAATAGTGTTAACCTGCTCAGACAGTCACTTGGAGGTAAAGTAAAGTTCACAAAAAAAATGGTAAGCTTCTTCTTACTAGCCAGGATAACTATGACACTCTAAACTTCCAACTCCAACACATCTTCTCCCATTATACCAGCACCTGCTTCCGTTATTTCTTCATTAGCGGCCTTTCAAGACAAAGTGTTAGGATCTGCTGTCGAATGCCTCCTCCGTTTACTCTGAAAAGGAAATGTAACACGACAGCACAGATGCAGACAAACAGATACATTTACAGTATAACACATGCAATGCATACATCATACTGTGTCACGTAGTTCCGCTATAATTGCCAATTCTCTCTTGACCAGCCTGTTTCTTTTCATGAGATAAAATTATACAGCATGCAAAGACCTCAGTCTAGCTCAGTAATCTGGAGAACCTTCTAAGTAATTAATTTGCAAGAAGACAATACTTAGCTCTGCTATGTGACATTTCAGTAACAACTTTCTGTCCAGAGTTTGCATGTTCTCTTTATGTCTTTGTAGGCTTTGTATCAGAGTACTTTGGTTTCTTGTATTCCAAAGATGATATGTGTGCCAGTATGAGAGTGAATGTGTGTGTGTGTGTTAATGTTCTGGCATCCCATCTAGGGCTGACTCCCTCCTTACTCTCTGACTTGCTGTGAACTAAACAGAATTAGGAAAGACCAGAAGTAATTGCAACAGTAAACTGAGATGTTGTTTTAGTGCACACCTTTTGTTGATAGGCAGCATATGGTCAATACCTTCTGTACCAACTTCTGATCGCATGCATATTATAGACAGGCTCAGTCCCTTTCTAGAAATGTGAGAAGAACCTCAATCAATAATAATTTTGCCCCTCCTTGATAGACTGGCTGAACAACTTTGCCTTTGCAGTTGTTACAATGTGGCTTACCGTTCTCATCCTCTACTTTCTGTAGCACTGGAAACAACATAGTTTCCTTTTTCATACACTGAAGTAAAGTTTTCTTTCACAGTGAAGTACTGTATAATCAAATCATCCACCCACCCATGCATTAGGGGGTGTGCCCGGTGATACCTGAGACAGGAATCCAGTAGGTCTTTATTTAGACATACTATATAAAGCCATTTGTAACTGAAATACAGGACCAACTGGCACATGTGGTGTCTTCTGCAGCAGAGGGATATGAGGCCTAAACTACACTTTGATTTCATATGACCCAGGAGGTGATGATTTTTTTTAAAACCTGTCCTGGAGAGTTGAGTCCACCTGTCTTTTTGCTTAAATACTCTACTTACCAGGATTCCCCATTTGCTGTGTCCTCTAGGGTGAAACATTGGGATGAATGACATACTTTCAAGGGGAGCTGCTTTTCATTTAGATTCACTGCAGTTTCAGTAGTGCAAAACCAGAATGTATGCAGGAGAAAGTCTGACCGGGACTGCATTTTAAAGTTTTAACTTCCTCCTGTACTGCTTTGATAACATGGGTCAATGCTTTAAATCCATTATCAGTAACAGTGATCCTAAGTATACTGGAACTAGACATATTCTTCTTTAGCCAAACCCATTAAGGTGGTTTTGTATTGCAGGGAAGATGTAAACAAGAAGGCTGGTGATTGATCTCAGGTAGGAGACATGTTGTGGGATGTGCGAAGAACAAAGCTGATCTCAGTTATATTTTTCACAATGATAAAGAGACAAACTAATGGACGCATATTTGTATATTATTTATGTTTTGCACAAAAAGGCCTCACTTAACAATATATTATGTCTGTTTCAGGAAAAACAAAACTTTTAACCATGTAACTTTTATATAAACTATGTATAAGAAACAACCTGCATATTTCTGAATAAGAAACTGAGGATCTCAACTGACATCCTGTCTCAGTCCAAGAATTAGCGCTGCACTAGCCATCCTGAGTCAAGAACATGTGACCTTTAGTAGCCGCTGAGAAGCTACTTGGATCATGCAGAACAGTAGGAGAAATCCCACATCGCATCACTGTTGAGATGAATTGTAAGCTGCAAGCACTGCACTTCTTTCTATGTAACGTCCGAATGGGCCATCTCTCCCAGGCCCCTGTACACACATGCACTGCTAGGTGGTTAAGCATCCATAATTTCTTGAAAACTTTCAGTAACACATTTCAAGTTGGTTGTATTGAAACAGAGAAGCAATGTAGGTAAGAGCCAGGGCTGTCTTAATGCATGGGCATGCTGGGCAGTTTCCCGGGGGCCCCATGCTAATCTGTGTACTGTATTTTATGACTTGCTGTCAATAAATAAATACTATACTATACTAAACTATAAATATTTGCTATCGTGTTACAAGTGCATTAGCATCTGATTTAGCATCATGGTCACCTCTGCAACCTCACGTGCATATATGTGTACGTATCTCACACACTACATGACATAAATGCGTATATGTTAATGTCACTTCAACTCAATCCTCTGTAAAGAAATTTCACAAAAGTTTGTGTTGAACACTTGACTAATTATAAATAATTCATAGTAATTTCATACTGTGCCATCTCCATCTGTATGGTTTACCAATTGAGTATCATTTATTGTGTTTTTCAAGGCTCATGTTACTGTATATTGTTCAAACATTTGTGTTAAATAATATTTGCTGTACAGCATGCTTTTTAATGTTTGAACACTGATTTTGTACCAATACAATAAATATAAATTTAATTTTATTGACCATTTGCATTTTTATTCCTGTGAGTTGGTTGTGTAGGTAGGTGCCCCAGTGCATTGCTTTGCCCGGGGGTCTATAATGCTGTTAAGATGGCCCTGGGAAGAGCTCTGGGAAGCAATTTAAGATGCTGAATGTCATTGTGGAGATGGAGACTGAGAAAAGCAGCAGTCATGATTCATGTAAAATGTAGGAGGGTTTACAGATACTAGTAAATCTAATATATAAAGCAGAGTTGATGTATGTATGTGTGTGTGTGTGTATGTGTGTGTGTATGGATGTATGTTTGTTTGTCCACCATAGAAATCTGCACTGGGTGTCTGATCGCCACCAAACTGGGGATGGGGCTCCTTTGTGACCAGGAGGAGGTCATGGGGTATGTTTGGTTGGGAAAAAATGTTTGTGGTGAACCGCAGGGCACCTTTTCACCGACATAACGTTCGGCACACATCCCTGTACTTATCATTAACAAGATGGCCGCACCTTGCAACAGACATTCACGCCAGTGCCATCTAGCTGCACGTTTGGTCCATGTGCGTCACACTTTACCCAAGTTTCTTTAAATTGCCAAAAGATGGCGCAAGTGTCCAAGTATGAGAAGGCTGACTGCTTTGTTCGGGTGAAAGGGAACTGCCGTATGGATGGAAAATGTGAATGACCCAGTGTGAGTGACCAGCTGACACACCCGCGTGATAGTGCTGTATTTCATTCGCCAAACTCCTTTATATTGCACCATGTTTGAACAGACACTCACCTTAAAAAGACATCATCCTTCCCCCACCATTTTCCCCACACGCACCTGCAGTTGTATGTCACTTCTCTCTGTAGTTACCATCGCCAATGTCCGTTAGATAACAGCATGGTTCAACACAGACGCTCCTTACAAACAGAGCACCCCTCCCCGCCATTTTTCCCAGTACGGTTTCAGTGCCACTCTTTCTCACTGGCTTTCCGGATTTGTGGTGCTATTTTCTCGCTTTCCAACTCATAGTACGATTTCAGTGTTGCTCTTTCTGACTGACTGGTGCTATTTGTTCACTTTCTGATGTATTGCAAATAAGGTAAATTCATTTCACTGTGGTGTTTATTCCGTACGTAATACCATGTAACACATTAAAATTGTGCTGCTTTTCGCCAATATACCCATGCCACTGAAAAAACACGTAGAATTGGAAGGTCCACTTCAGATGCCAGAAAAAAGTCTATTTCGAGAGCGTCTGAAACGCCACAGCAGAAAAAATCCAGAGCTGAGGAACTTACAACAAAATGTTAATCAGAAAAATGTTTGCTCTATTTCTATGTTCTGTTTCTTCCATTTGGGAAAATCACCGGTTATATATTTCCAAGCACCACCAGGTACTCCTGCTAGTTATAAATTAAAGCCTAATCCAGTCATGTACATTTTTCCCCTAAGAACAAAATCCCTCCTATACAAGTCCCAACACTAGGAATGTCTAAAGAACTGAACCGAAGTTGATACTATAATTTCGATAACCTAATAGTACTAGCTTTTTTACCATATTGGTTGTACCAAGTGAGAGTCGGTAGTGCATCCAGGTGACTGCAAGCAAATGAATTACTTCAAAAGCCACAAACATGTGAGAAAAATGTGAGTAAAAACCACATGTGAAAATAGCTCACAGTGCAGATATTACAGCACCATATTAGCGTTGTTACAGTATGTCGTGAGTTAACAAGGTAATTTTTGAGAGAACCACAAGAGGCAAAAAAAAGAGTCTGAAGCTGGAGATCAAAAGAACAGCAACAAACCAGTGCATAAGACAAAATGAAAGTCAAAAACAAAGCAAGACATTGAACCAAAAAACAAGGAACAAGGAAAGGTCTGAAAGAAGTTTAGAATCCACGAATTGGATAAGAAATTGCACCCGCAGCTGACCTTTTAATCCATCACGTTGATTAGAAAATGGGTCGTCACATATGAGGCCACAGCAATGACAACTTGTGACACAAGCCTAATGAATGACAGGTTAAAAAAATGTTGACGATCAGTAAGAATTTACAAAATGCAACTATAAAACTATTAGGAGAATCTGCAAACTAAGACTACAATTAAACTCTCTGACTCTGAAAATCTACAAAAGGAGTCCAATATCAAGCATAACTATAAACAAAAAGTTACAATAAATGATTACAAAAGGCACGTCATAACAAACACGTTGAAAAGAATAACAGCAGAAGTCACGTCTTGAAAGTCTTTGAGCTCAGGGTAAGTGAATTTCAGCACTCAACTCCGAAAGAGCTGTTATTTATGAAAAAAAGACAAAACGCACATATAGAGATTTTCATTACTTGCACTTTCATCCCATTATGGAGTTCAGAAATACTGTAGATTAATGCATGCTTTAAGAGCACAGTGACGTGACCAATCAGTTGTGAGTAATCATTTAACTTTTTTACAGGAGATCAAATGATGGTGAGCTGCATCATTTTTTAATATAATGTCATGCACAGTCCTGCATTGCATTTAATCTTAAGTTGTTAGGTGCACGTCTATAGATGTCCATCTATTTTCAAACAGGCGTAGGAAGTTAACGGTCACGTGGAAAACCTTGCACACATCCACATTTCCACATATTGGACTGTGAGATGTGAGAGGAAACTGCACTCAGGCAGTGCTGCTAACAATTGTAGCAAGTAAAAATTGAAGCAAGTTTTAAACCAAATGGCTGTTTGGCTTATCTACACTGAAATGAGCTGCTCAATTTGAAAAGTCCAAAGTGTTTCAATGCTTCGAAGCACAAAGTGTTAATAAAAAATGCCTAATCGCAGAGACACACATGCAGTTAGCAGAACTGGTAAAGCCGCCTACTTCTACTGGTGGAATGCAAATCCACAAAAGTTAAATTTGTGTCATTCTTTAGGTTTTTGAAGGTAAACTAATCTTTACAAGTATGATCTATAAAATGTGATGGACTTAGTGAAAAAGCACATCTGTCATACATTTGCATTGACGAATACGATGCTGTCTCTCAGGAGTAATTGAATAAAATCAATGTCAGTCATGTAAATTTTCTAATTCTGGAGCTATACACGGACATAAGTAATAACTTGCTCCGAGTAAAGATGTGAGACACCTATAAAACAGCAGAGCAAAGGAATGAAATAAGTAAATGTAAAGTTTGATATAACACAAGATGCTGCATTGAGACAAATTTAAAAAAGGAGAAAGAGATTTGGAAAACTAAAGCACCAGGGGTGTGTAAAATTCCAAAAATCATTTATTCGATTCATTCATTAAATATTAACCTTTAGTAAGTTTTTTAAAAAGCTAAAGTAGCAAATATAAATCTTACAACAGCAAATGTTACAGATGTATCAGGGTGATTCTCTTACAAACCAGATTTTACAAAAATGTTATTACAAAACAGCTATAAAGAGTTTCTTTAGATGAAACTGTCCTGAATAATCTTGGGATTCACAAACACAGCCATACTTGTTACACCGGTGAAGTTCCCATGTGTCTCATTTACTCAATTGCATATACAGTACTGGCATTGTATTTTGATATTTATTAATGCCAATACTTGTTCATTTAAATGATAATTGAGTAACTGCTTGAAGATGCACCACAATGTTAAAGCTGCTATTCTTACTATTTATATACTGTATTTCATATTGTACTTGTATTACAGAAAAAAGCATAATATTGTTCACGTGAATAATGGAGGTACTTTTAATTAAATGAATGGGATTTCTGGCATTGAATAGGAATCGAGTATCATGATATCATACTGGGATTGGTGTCGAATGCAGAAATTCTGGTATTGTGACTTCCCTAGCCAACACAGAATGCTATTTTTTTAATACTGGGAAATTGAGTGCTGTATATTTATATACTTGCAAATCTGTTAAGTCAAGATAATTAATGTTCACAATTAAAAGAATTTGTATATAAAGTGGTGTATGAGACAAAATCTCAGCATGTAATATATGCTTGTATATAAATATAGTCTATACATTGTAGTTCACAGTTGTAAGTATGTTAGTATACAGTGTATGTGTTTCAGTATACTGTGTGTAAAGAATGAATTAAGACCTGAGTGGCAGTTTGCAGGATTTGTATTGTTGTGAAATGCAAATATTCAACTCAATCACTGAGTACCTACTGCCCTCTTGTATTATACTGCAGTTGTATATGCTATGTTGGTCCTAACCCAATTTTTGTCAGCTCTGCAAATATTGCATTTATTGATTCACAGCCAGAGATTCTGGTTTTTATGTTTACTTGCACTGTAAATTTTAATGTTGGGTATTGTTGTTCTTCTGGATTCTTGCAAGAATAGAAACCTCTGCATTAAGGGACTCCTAAATTTGAGTGGGACAGGATATTCAAAAAGGGACAATGAGAGAAACGACAAAATGTAACTGAATTTGACCAAATTCTTGAGAAAAGGGGAAGAAAAAGGCATACAGGTAAAACTGGGATACAATTCAGATAGGTTTTTCATTAAAAGTTGCATAGATATGACCATTTCTCAGAAACCATGGCTGTGGAAAAGAGAAAATTAAACCAGAGATCCTTCATACTGATTCCTAAACTCGATATTCTCAATGCTGATGTTTTAAGTTTCAAAACGGTTCTCAGGCTGATATTATTCAATTATGTTTAGCCTCTTTTCTACCATACATGGATAAACATTTCTGGTAAGTGAACATGTGTAAATGCAAATATAAGGTAATCGATGGCCACTGCTATATTAGGAATCAAACTGACTATGATTTCACTTTCATACAAGACAGTATCAAGAGGGTATATCTTTTTCAAAGAAATCAGAATCTGACCTTTTTTTAACGCCTGTTCTATATTATTTCAATGTTTTTTATTTCAGCACAAAAAACAAGTACTATATTACAATAGTGCCTATTGCAACTAAGAAAATATTTTTATAATATACAAGTATACTCCTTTAACTGCATATTAACAGATATTTCTGGAACTGGCAGACATAAATGGTTTCACCTACCAGTATTCCCCACGGTGATAGACGGATGTTTCAGAAGGCTGTCTAGACCACAGTTATTCTGGTTCTCCGCAGCTTTGCTAATTCTTTATGGTAATTTTCCATTTAGGTTTGTGTGGAGATCCTTACGCCTATCGTTTACGTGCCAATAAAATTGAACTTAACACATGTAAATATGTGCTAATGCCTTTCAAAAAAATTAAGTCACATTTTATTTCTTTTATTTTCATTTTTAAGTACTTGTTTTTTTGTATTTGTACAAAGTGATGGACTGGTACTCCATCCCAGTTTAAATTCAGTCAAGCCAGAATAAACATCAGCCCAGTAATGGATGCAGAAAAAAGCTGAACAGATAATTTTCATTTAAAGTTCATTTAATGTTTAAAAAAATAAACTAATGTAGTTTATCATGAAAGTCAACTACTACAATAGAACCAGAGTATACATGGCCTTATTTTCTTGGTTATTATGATGATGTTTTGCAGGTGGAGGTCCACTGTCAGTCTCCGGTAAAGGGGCAGCAATGGATGTTTTTGGAGGTGCCCCTCGCTTTCTTGCCTACCCCCGCCCGCTGGTAGTTCCAAGTGGCACAGATGCTGTGCTAAAATGTCAAATTGCTGGAGATCCTCGACCAACTGTCATTTGGGAGAGAGGTAACCAACAGCTTCAAGCTGCGGGCCGCTACCGACTTTTTGAGGATGGCAATGTTTATAATTTAATCATCTCTAAAGCAGATGAGAATGACAGTGGTCAGTACATCTGTAAAGCCAAGAACATCATTGGAGAAACGTATGCTGCAGCTACTCTTAAGGTTCAAGGTGATGCTGAGGTGAGAGAACTTAGAGAGGAGAACAGGCCTTCTTTCCTCATCAAACCACTCTCAGCTCGGGTTGGTCGGGGCGAGGATGCCGTTTTCTCTTGTAAATTATGGGGAAAACCCCGACCAGAAGTGTTATGGCATAAAGATGGCAAGAAACTGAATGACATTTTTGAGAGCTCACATTTCAGTGTGTCACACCAAGACGGTGGCTGGTTTCAACTAAAAATATTTCAGACACGGGCACCTGATGGCGGTGTTTACACTTGTTTGGCTAGAAATGAGTTTGGAGAGGCACTAGCTGGTGCTGTGCTTTTGGTCGATGCTGGACCAGGACATGAAGAAGATGGAGTTCGCAACGGATACTCCAATGGCCATTGGAAGCCACACGTAGGGAATCGAGGGGCCAGGATAAATGCTATTCAGCAAATTGAGGAGCCACTGTCAGTAAGTTCAGCAAAAGTGAAAATGTTCACAGTAACGGAAGGCAAGCACGCCAAGTTCCGATGCTATGTCACTGGAAAGCCAAAACCAGAGATTATGTGGAGAAAAGATGGCAAAATAGTGATATCTGGAAGACGACACCTTCTATATGAAGACCGTGAGGGCTATTTTACATTAAAAGTTCTCTACTGCAAGCAACAAGATAGTGGGCTTTATGTCTGTGCAGCTTCCAACACAGCAGGGCAGACACTCAGTGCCGTGCACCTCTATGTTAAGGGTAAGTCCATATTTTTAGAGTACATGTAATTTATCAGCTTTTAGATTGACAGCCATATAGTATAATTAAAATAGGTTATATATTGCAATTATTATAGTCTATCGCAAATATTATTACAACTACTGAGGCAGAAATATGGCATTGTCTAGCACAGAAATACAATCTTAATGATATCTTTATGTACAGGAAACAAATTATGGAACCAGAATCAGAGATGTGTCAATACTGGATCATCCATAATTCAGAATAATATTCCAGGTAGCAGAGACCAGCAATTTTTTTCCACAAATCAATAATCCAATTGGAGTCACCATCTGCCCTGTTTGATTATGATAGCCCATTCCGTCACTTACATAGAACTTGCTGTTGTGTATTAGGCATGAACAAAAGACACAGCAGAAGGGTTCATTTTCATGGGATATCTGTATTCACACAGCCCCTATCCTGGACTCTGCGGTTTCCTAGTTTCCCGACGAGTACAGTAGCCTGAATATAACATACTTCATCCCAGTTGCAATTTACTGGGATTATGTAAGCTTTATAAATTTACTGTTGATGAGTATTATAGGTGTATAGAATGATTATTGTCTCATATACTGAGTACACTGAAATTCCTACTTGCATGAGGTAATCAGCATACAACACACCACCACTCCATGGCATCACAGTTAATGAGTAGAATCACCTTACTTCGAAACTTCTCTCTGCCTCACCTGAAAAATCTCAGAAAACAGTTTACATAACTAGCTACCAATAAGAAACATACTAAGTTTCTTTCAAATCAGCTCAAAGAAAAAGAAATCTGTGGTTGCAATTGAATGAGACTTTGTTTATGTTCTAAATATTATTAAGCTTAAAATCACACATTAATAAGAAAAGCATAACAAATCATGGGTACACAGTACAAGATTTGAGAAAATTAAACCATAGTCAATACTAAACACCTGACCTCTAATCAAATTGCATAGCCATATTGTCCAGAAACCCATCATGAGATAAATCTTGAATACATTGAAACATTAAAAGACAACAAAACAGAAGCAGAAGTGGTGGCAGAGACTCAGCAGGCTATTTTATAATCCAGTATATTATTTCTACAGTGAAAAATTATATTTGTTTTTATTACCTGTGTCAATGGAGATTTATTCACTGGATTTCAGATTTCAGTGGGTAGCGCTGCTGCCTCACAGTTAGGAGACCCGGGTTTGCTTCCCGGGTCCACCCTGAGTGGATTTTGCATGTTCTCCCCGTGTCTGCATGGGTTTCCTCCGGATACTCCGGTTTCCTCCCACAGTCCAAAGACATGCAGATTAGGTGCATTGGATTTCCTAAATTGTCCCTAGTGTGTGCTTAGTGTGTGTGTCTGTGCACGCCCTGTGGTGGGCTGGCACCCTGCCCGGGGTTTGTTTCCTGCCTTGTGCCCTGTGTTGGCTGGGATTGGCTCCAGCAGATCCCTGTGACCCTGTAGTTAGGATATAGCGGGTTGGATGATGGATGGATTTTTTGTCCTATAATAAGCAGAGTGTTATTATCTGATCTACATGAGATGAATTTTGTCAGTCAAGATCTACAGGTAGAAAGGTGGACATTTCATTAGGCAACAGCATTTTTCAAGTACAGTATGCTTTCTTGATCGTCAAGCCATGTTTTTCTTATCATCATGCACTGTGAAAGAATTTAGCAATGCCTGTTATGTGAAATTGTTATTGTCTTCATATTTCGCCTTGAAAATTCCATAATGTAACTTTAATCATTATGTTAATAGATAGGTTCTACTTAAGAATTCCATAGAGGGGGATAACAAACACACCTTTTCTAAATAAGAGTTATTATTTTAGAGCCAGCAAGAAAGTTCAAGCAACCCCTGAATGATGTGGAGGTACGTGAGCGAGAACAGGCTGTGCTGGAATGCGAAGTACCGGATCACTCCGTTCCAACTACTTGGTACCTAGAAGACCGACGACTACACCCAGGTGCAAAATATGACATTGAGCAGTGGGGCACGGTGAGGCGTCTCACCATTCGGGACATTGGGGCAGATGACGATGGCATCTATCTCTGTGAGATGGCTGAGGGGGAACGGAGCATTGCCGAAGTATCAGTCAGAGGTGAGCAAGAGTTAATTTTTCTCCCTTTATGAGTTCATCACGTTTACTTATATCAGGCCTAAACTTTGCATATGAATAGAAAAACAACTTTGTTTAAAAATCGAAATGGAAGTGTTCTGCATTAAAGTTGGTGCACCAAAGCATATTCTCCCATTCCTTCAATGAAGCAATTACTATATACTATAGTAGTTATATATATAAATATTATATGGTATAAGTACTATACAGTATACTGTATTCATATATCACAGGTTCACTTTTCATTAACTTGTACTGTACTATGGGAACTTATAACAATTGAACTGATACTTTGTCCTTCATTATAATGAATAATGTAGTACTTAACCTGATCAATAAAACTACAAAAGAGTTATATACTTACTTTTGCTATTTAACTCTGCTTCTATTTTTTGATTATTTCCTTCCCTTTCATGCATTTCTTATATTTGGGAGAATTAAAAAATGTAATAAGTAAATAATACCAGTCGTCTTTGATGCATATTTTGCTCCTTAATCATTACATTTCTGCTAAAGGCCCTTTTGCAATACAGTATTGCCCCCGGAATCTGAATGCCCCAGAACTCGAACAATTTGGAGTTCAAATGAAAAGTTCGAGCAAATTTTGCCCTGGAATCCAAACACTGCTTTGGAATCTGAATGCCCAGCACGTTGTTCATGTGTGTTTGTTTGTATGTTACCCCAGCTCTCGCGCCACTCATATATGCTTTGTCTTTCTGTTTGTTGTCGGAAGTTACAGTGAAAGCATCTTGTGTGATTTTTGCTGCTATTTTCACTGCTAATTTTATGCTTTTGTGCCTGTTTTGTTTTATTTTTTTATATAATAACAACTTAGTGTATTTGCCATGGGCCCTAAAAAGTGTAAGAGTAAGAGGAAAGCTTGTCTCTGTGATGCCGCAGGTTTTACGTACCACAATCAGAATGAAAAAAAAGAGGTGTGATTGTGGCTGAATTCACTGTACCTGGAAAGCCTTCACACTTACACGGTCTGTCAGGCAGCAAATTATTGAATGTCAGAGAAAGTGGTGAGCAAGACTGTGCTGGAATCATTACACACTTTTAAACATATTTGATTTTAAAAATACCCTATGATTTCTAGCAACGTAAAATGAAATGCTCAGGAGTTCAGCTGTAGTCGTCAAGTTTGACATCGCCTTCAACTAGAAGTCATGTAAGGCGACAGTAGATTTAAATAGATAAGTTTTAGTTTTGCGCTACTGATGAATGTCAAAATAGTTAAATAAGAATTAAGTAGAAGGATTAACAACAGAATAAATATGAAGGAGAATCAAAAACGTAAAGGCAACTTCCTATTATAATACCAGTGACTGTGAGCAGATGAACAAAGCAGTTCCATCATTTCTTCACATAGTCTTCCTGCAGGTTGATATAATTTTTGTATCGTTCCACTAACTTCTTCATTCTTTGGGAGAAGAAGCTTTTTGGCTGGTCTTGAATCCAGGTATGTACCACTTCTTTAACCACATCATCAGCTGTGAACCTGTGACCACGTAGAACCTCTCTAAGTGGACCGAAGATGTGATAGTTGCCTGATGCTAGATTAGGGCTGTAAGGGGAATGTGGAAGACGTTCTAACCACAGCTGTTGCTTAGAGCAGTTTTTGACAGCAATCATCTTCTCTTGCTGTAAATTACAGGTTTCAGTTTCTCTCTAAGCATAACACATTGCATTGCACTGGTCACCAACTGTGCTGGGCAGCAATGTGGTACTCAGTAACGTGTTACTGTAATAATATTATTTTCCCCAGTAATGAGTAGTGTAATGGATCACAATTTCTAAAACAGTAATAATATTACACTTACTAATCCAACTAACACTCCGTTACCAGAATGCAATTTTTTTTGGTCCTATGTAGGTTATTTTATTATGGTGTGCATGCATGGTTGATCAGGGCAGTACTACCTAAAAAGCTCAACAATGTCGAAGGATGAGGGCGAGAGGAATACTTTCAAAAATTGGAAGTACTGTCATTATTTTAAGTTCGTCTTAGTCAAAGATGCAAATAACATTGCTATTCGTTGCAAACTCTGTCCCAGCAGCAAAATGATTTCAGTGTCGAATTTATTAGAACATCTGACACTGCAACACAGTAGCAATGCAAAACTTGTGGAACAAAAACGCTGATGCTGACAGGGAGGCCTTTGCAACCAGTGATGCATGCACTCCAGCTAAACAACTGAAACTAGATTTCACATTAGGACACTCTAGTGGAGAGAAGTTAAGTAGATGGGATTTGAATAAGATCGTCGCTGAGTATAAGGTACAGGAGACGCTGCCTATTTCCACTGTTAAGTTACCCTCGTTTCAATGTATTATTGTGAAAATACCCCCAAAGGGTAATGTTACACTGCCACAGAGAAATGTTTGCTGGCTACCTTGAGACAGAATATACGGAGATGGAATCTAATGAAGACCATTTTCCGACAGGTAGACTTTGTTTCCACCACTGTATGTCAGACAGAAGAACAAAACTGGAGTCTGGAGTTGATATCAACCTACATATGAAGCAAAGTTTAATGTTTTGTAAATGTTTGGTAAAACCAAAAAGTTAGGAGAGACTAGTACTTAAATTTTTATATTTATATTTTTTGTACAGGCTGCAATGTTTGTGGTTATGCAGTTTGATTGTTGACTCCTTCTCTATAACATTATTTGTTCCAATGGAGTGGATTCATTCTGAAACAACGCTAGTTGTATGACCCTGTTATGGGGGTGTGGGCGTCAAAAGTAATATAGTAATATAACGAGTAAAATAACTAATTACTTTGGGTACTACGTAATAAGTAAAGTAATATAGTAATAAGTAAAAAGTAACTTGCCCAAAAGTGGTCACCAATTGTTCCTTAAAATGCACCAGAATAGGACCCTCCATGTCCCAAAAGAAAGTCATCACTCACCACAGTGCATTGTTTAACAATGGTGCAATCCGATGGCAGAGAGTCCATGTTTATTTCACCTTGGCTGCAAGTAGACTAATGCTAGAGTGCTGCACTGTGCATGCTCAGATTACCCACAAGCCACTGTGAATGTATTGTATTGCATCAACTCTATCCGTTGCACTTACTATGTTATTTTCAAATAGCCTTTATTTTTTGATGTACCTTCTTAAAACAGTCACATGGACTCATCACCCTATAAGAGTATTTGTTTGTACAATCCATATTACACATCCTATCTGGAAACTAAACAAATATACAAATATCTCTCTATTATAATAAAAAAATCCTGGGACAAGACAAAACTTTTTAGCCTGGGACGAGATGTGACTTTTTCAGAGAGGTACTTTCATGTCCAGCGAGACGAGACTTTATGCCAAGAGATTTAACCATGGCTGGGGATGGAAATAAAAGACAAAGAGTAGATGACAAAGTAGAACGTCGTAAAGAATTCAAAAATGTTGGTGCAATACACATGCAGAGCGGGTTAGAGAGAATGAAAGTACTAAAATTCGAAAGTCTCAGAAAAATGATAGTAAAGATTGCATTAGCACAAATAAATGGAAATGAATACTCTGTGAAATAACGGAACAGCGAAAACATCCAAGATATTGTTCGGATTTAAACCTTAAGTCAGAGACTTGTAGATCATTTAATTTGTGTTGCCATCAGGGAAAATAGTGTTTCTTCCCAGTAAAGAGGTGTATCCGCGAGAATGAAAAGATTTGTTGTTTGGTGAAAGTGAAATCCACATACGCAAGCGGCAGAGATGTGAAGTGGCTGGCACATAACACAGGCCATGGGAGTCTGATTGGCGAGTTTAATATATGAAAATTTCTAACATTAGCCTAAAAAAGTTCAGTTTTGTTAAGTGAAAACAATACTTATTAAATGTTTTTTTAGAAAAATATTAAAACAGATCTTTGTTTTTCATAGGAACCATCGTTCGTAAGCTCCCCCGGAAAGTGGACGTTTTGGAAGGTGAGAATGCTGCTTTCTGTGTGGAAGTAGAAGAAGAAGAAATGGATGTCCACTGGTTTAAAGATGGAAAAGAACTGAGAGAGACCCACCAGACAATCATCAAGTCATTTGGCAAAACTCACTTCCTAGTTTTTGTGAATGCATCCCCTCAAGATTCGGGACTTGTCACATTCATTGTGGGTGAATCAAAAACTTCAGCCCATCTTCGAGTCAGAGGTAAAAGTCATTTGGGATAAACTGGGTTACAAGCATTCCTTGCAACACTTTTTTATATATAAAATCAAAACTAGTTTAAGGAAAAATCTTCAGTATACACATAAGTAGAATTGAGACAGAGCAACTAAAATATCTAAGCAGCATCAAGTGTCTTGCAGGAAAAGGTCCCCTGGGTGGGATGCCAGTTTACTACAATGTACAATCATAAACACACATCCACAATTTGGAGTTATCGTCCAACATAGCCTGAACTTGTTTATTAAGATTAATTCTGAACACTATTTTTATAATTAATTTTAGATATGTAAAGGGAGCATGATGGTTGCTATATTGAGTCTGCACATTCTACCCAAGTATTTTACATTTCTTACACATCCTGTGTGTGTTGACATCTGCAAATTACAGTCCTGTCCAGTTTTGTTTCCTCTCTAGTGCAGATGTACTTGAAAATCTATACATACATAATATTTATAAGCGTTACCTTATTCTTTATATTGAATTTCTTTTAAATTGGGTAGTTTTATTTGAGATTTATTAAAAAGGTTTCAGCAGTGTTTGATGTTTTATAATATGATGATGTTTTATAATATGTATAGTTCCACAAATAACAATTTGAATGAATTTGTACTGTGAACCAAATCAAAAATCGGATGTTTTCAGCACCTGATTTTCTTTAAAGTCACACCCATATTTTATTACGTAGAATGAAATGGTTCAATCATTTGTTGTCAAAAAAATGCATATACTCCTTCACCAGCCATACTTCGGTTAGGGCACAAATGTATGCAAAGAAACTAAATTGTCTACTGGATCGATTTTAAATCAAATGAATAGACCACCAGCATTTTATAATGTGAAAGACTGGACCAGATTTCATTTGCAATGAGTGTTAGTGTCTCCACAGACTTCCAACCTGACACACATAACACAGACATCATTCCAATTGCATAATTCCATTAAAAACATGAAGCAGACAGTTTGACACATTATGTCTTTTTTGCTATATACGTGTATATATACATACATACCTATAATAATTGTAGAGTAAGTAAATAAAAAAAATCTTATCTATTTTACTATTATTTAAGTAAATGTGAATGAAATTAGAAACTGTCCTAAACAGTCATTCTTAAACTCTTTTTTCTCCTGACCCAATTTTGCCTATTGCATGTGCTCGCAACTTGCAATGGCCACGGAACAGCCAATCATCATGCCATTCCCCTGAACATTTTACTTCCCTCTTAGAGAATCACCATCAGATGTCATCCATTTGATCCCCCTTTGAAGAATCACAGAAGAACAAAGTGCTAGGAGTTTATTTCAGCTATATAACGGGCCACCCATTGCCATTTCTTTCCACAAACCTATCTTGACCCTTCCTCATTCACTTCAATTCACGATTCAGCATGACCCATTTAAAAATGGCAATCAACTAAAAATGGCTCACAATTCATACTTTAATAAACACTTTAATAAAGTTTGACTAATATTATTGGGTGGTTTCAGATTAACGTTAATAAAGATCAGACTCATAATTTCTCTTCAGTGGCTATCATGATGGCGTAATGGTTCATTCCGCTGCCTTACAGTCACTGTGAGTACAAATCTCAGACTATGGACTTTCATTGTGGGTATGCAAAATCTCCATGTCCATATGGGCATTTCTCTTGGTACCAGTGTTTTATAGCCAGATCAGGTCAGGCCAGGGAGCATGCACTGGTACAGCACATTGCCGCACCCACCACACGACAAAAGAGCTTGAGATCTCATCTGGCAACCCACCAGGCAGACACGTGGTCTGGTCCCACCTTTCAGAAATGATCATGTATCTGCCACAGCCCTGTGTTACATGGGCTTCCCCTTGGCCGGGTCCAGATGCTCAGGTCCGAAAGCCAGATCACTCTCGGGGAATCGCACCACATGTTTTTATAGTTAACGAAACATAAATACTTTATTTCTGTATTCACTGTAAGTATGTTTTGAAAATACGTCTGCTTTACTTGAGTGATTATAAGTTTTTCAGTCTACTTTAACTTTTACTTCAGTACATTTTCAAACTTGTGGTGGACTTGATCTGCAGGTAGCAGCGAGGTGTATATGAGCATCCATGTGCTCTGGTTCTCTCATCTTGCCGCATTTATTCTTACATTATTCTGGAAATCACAGCTCCAAAAGAGATTTTGAAATAGTTGGAAAAGCCAGAAAAAAACCGAAAGACCATTCCTTTGAATATGAAACTGGAAGTGATTAATGCTAGGAAAACTGCTTAATTAAACATTCATTTGCAAAAGGCAATGCCTTATTTGGGCTTGTTTTGATGGCTCATGTTAGCCATTTACAGTATGCCAATTGTTATATAGTTCATTGTTATTTGAACACAAATGGGTGTAATTTATGGGGCCAGGCAATACATAAAATGTTTATTATTTTCATTTAAATTTATTGTAATTAGATGCTTTTAAATTTGGAATATTCACTTCAAGAAGGCAATTTTAGGAATAGCTTATCTCCTTAAAGTGGAGGAAATCTTATTAGTGCCAAACTCACTAAATTGGGATGCAATCATTAAGCTGTCTGCTCCTGCTGAATGTCACAAGAGGGTAGCCTGAATTATTTAAAAGCTTTTGTGTTTTTGTATGGAGAGAGATCCTCCTTTTATTTGTACTTCTGATACTTAAGTCCTCTTACTATCTGTGTACTTTTCTCATGGCCAAAATTTACTCACACAAATGTTCTAGAAAGAACCTTTCTTAATTTAGATCCATAACAACGTCCATACAGTAAATAGCCATGCATTGAAAGTAACAGATCTGTAAAATAGCAAAGGCTCATGGGTTTCAAAGGACTCTTGCGACATACAATAACACATGCTAAGTCCAAGTTTTCTCGATCTGTTTGTGCTCTTCTAGGTAACTTACCATATATTAAAGATTTCATTTCTTCCACATATTTGTACGTTTTTCAAAGCACAAAAAACAACTTCATATGTAAAGAATGCTTCATAGTATGAAATGGTTCTTAGTCAAGCAATGGCTCTATGAGGGACCACACAAACCAGTAAAGAACTATAAAGTGCAATTAAAGAAGCATTATTTTTAAGAGTGCAGGTAAATTGATTTTCAGTGAGCATCCTTAAGACATTTTAAATTAATGTCCAGTCCTTGATTAGGTAATTGAGTGAGTGCATGTGTGTGTGCTATTTTAGTTAGGGTTATGGGTAGGGTTAGGGTTACATACAGAATACATTGTAGTAATAAGGACATATGTAGCAATTAAAGGACTTTATCATCAAAGAATAATGTCTTTTTAAATCAGGCAGTATTTTTACAAATGTATAATTAATGCATAAACAGAAAAACCTTCACTACATGTGCTTTTCTTCTTTTTGTGTTTAGACAGATTTGGCAAAACCTATTTTTTAATTTAACTTTTTATCTTTAGCTATCCGACAGTGCCCACCCAGCTGTCCCATTGGAGTGCAGATGAATACAGAGCGGGCCAACGCAGCCTTGATGTCTTGGGTCCCAGCCCTCGACTCACGGAAGAATCCGCCATCAGGGTATGTGCTGGAGCGACAGGAAGCCGGTTCCCATGAGTGGCTGCAGTGTTTGACCACTGATTCTGCCAGTGCCGTAGAGATCCTGGGCGACAGCGTTCCCTCAGAAGCAGATTACAGATTCCGCATCTGCAGTTTTAATAAGTATGGCAGGAGTGGGCATGTAGAATTTCCTGGATTTGTTCACTTGGGTATGTTAATATCTTCTATTTTAAATGAAGTGCTAGAGTTTCATTATTGGTAGCTTTCATTTTAAAAGTAATTATATTTAAGTAACATTTATGTGATGGATTCTGGTGATAGTATAACTGATTGGTTTAACATCAGAACTATTATTTTGGCACATTAATATGAATAAATACTCAAAGATTCAATGTTGTCCTATTTTTGAAATTGTCAAGGAGACTTTAATGTCACATGAATATTACTTTTTGGCACATACAAATTTCAAGTACATCAATATATTTACAGTATGTATAATTAAAATACTGATAAAAAGTTGTTTTAGTTATGTCTGATATGGCTTTAATAATTTCAATAATGTTTTTAACAATATCTGGCAGAATGAAATTAGATTGTTCTTGTGGTGTCTCTTCCAGATGTCTACCGACATGTTACTCATCTTTGTGAATGTTATACCTCTGCCAGATGTTGCACTGTAGTTTTGAGTTTCCACAACAATATGATCTTTTAGGCCTATCCATTACATTCTAATTCATTGCCTAAAACACCAGCACAGTTCTAAATTTAGATTTAGAAAGATTATCTTAAGGAAAATTTATGCATCAGGTAAATTTATACTGCGAATAGTCTCTTCTTTTGCCACTTACTATTGCTGAATCCAGAAACTGAAATTCTGCTTACAACTTAGCAGCTCATTCTGTCATAATATGTCTGGTGCAGATATTTATGCAAAGAACTTTAGCCCAGGGGATCTTCAACTTCTAAAACTTTGTTTAAAAATAATTCACAGCTGACATGAGGGTTGTTGAAACTCTATGGTATGTACAATCTTGTGTCTATTCATAGGTATTGAACTGTTAGCCAGGCTCAGCAACTGGATGCTGGAACAGTAAAACCAGAATTAATCTGACATATTAAGTAAAAGGTATATTTGATGGCCATTTCATTTTGTTCACATACTGTACATACTGTATTAGTGAACTGATCTCTCATTCACCTTCATAATAGCCAGGGCATGGTGGCAAAAGCACAGTACAGGAATTCTGTCTTGTATCAGCTGCAGTATCTCTGTCATTATCTGGTGGTTAATCTCTATTAGAACAGTTTGTTCCATCTCCTTATGCAGGTGCCCATTTGGATTTAGGCTTGGAAACAAACAAGGAAGGTGAAACACTGAGTTGAAACCACTATCATGTTCGTGAGTCCGTTTCATAACTTTTCTAGCTTTGCGTCATTGAGCATTATACTCCTTAAAAAGTCCTTTAACAGAGAGGTGCAGTACTATCATGAGGGAGTTACCTTGGACAGACACCTAATGTGTGATCATTTTGCACCTTTACACTGCCATCACCAGCCTGAAGTGACAGAACTTAGTAAGGAATCTACAGGGACTTTTCACAGTCTTTTCACAATATCCAATCCTATTCGTGACAAACATGAATCAGAAACTAAGTTTTTTGGGTTTTTTTTAAGTGAGAGCTGAATTTTTTACATAATCTTCACTTTGTCATACATAAAATTCCATCAGTGATTCTATTTGTCATGTACTAATGCTAGAACCTTTGGTATCCATTCCTATTCCTCAATCAAAACCATTTAAATCAATGTTACCTCGCTCTCTCTGAACACACACAAGTTCTATCGGTCCCTCTTTACACAGCATTGTCTACTCATGTGATGCTGTTAATGTTGAACAGTAAGATATTTATATTTATTCTGTCCTTAATTAGTGAGGTACTTTCAGTGATAAAAGCATTTTTCTTTGGCACATTAATGTACAACAAAAAATATCAAGTAAATTCGCTGTCCTACCGATATTCTTCTTTCCAGAACCCTGGCATAGGCCTTCCCAAGCAGGCGGTTAAGTATGATTCTCCCTAAAGTTGGAACACACTTTTTGGTCCCGGTCCCGGTTCATAAAGATGGGTGCCACCATCCAAGTTTGCCAATTCAGAGGCACTGTCCCCAACCTCAATGCAATGTTAAAGAGGCGTTGATATTAATTCTGGCAAACTGTCAGGTGACTCAGAAAGGTGAAACAGTGGTTTTTGCCCATGCGGTTTATAGATGGGATGGAGTGCTTCTGAACTCACAGGGGGGATATGAAAGGAGCACTTCAAGTACCTCCAAAATTGCATGGACTCATGTTTCTTTGAGAAGCAGAGTCAGGAGACTCGGAGGAGGACTCACCTATCAATAGAGCTGAAGTCGCTGAGATAGTCAAAAAAACTACTGAGTGGCAAGGCTCCAGGGGTGCATGATATTCTCCCTGAGTTCCTATGGGAAGTTGTCGGGCTGGCTTGACTGACAAGCCTTTTCAGCATGGCATGGAGTTGGGGATAGCACCTCTGCATTGGAAATATTGCTGTCTGTTCTCAGTTTTTCTGGGCCTTCACAGTTTAGGGTCCCTTTTTCACAACAGTATGTTTTTGCCAATACTAGGAGGAAATCCTTTTGTACTCAAAGCTAAGATAAAGTGTCCTTTCTAGTTCATGTCCCACTTTTAAGCTGTCTTTTGCTCGCCCAACCAGAAGCAGTAGACCTCTATTCCCAATATTCAGTCTCACTAGGCCAAGCTGACTTTTATGGAGTTCTGATTCCTTTCACAAATAGGCCTTTTTACAGATACTTCTGTCATGATTTGCTCATTTTGCATCGAGTTATTTCCATTTCCACTTGTATTTTTTTTTACTTTAAAACCTTGTCTTTTGCTCGTAAATTATTTTTTCATTATTCTTGTGAAGTTTCTGTACATCCATGGTATTTTTCTGGTAGGCAATGTGATTTGTTTGTGGTTTTTTTGGAACAAGCCATATTGTTTGCAGTTGATTGGGCTATTGCTGCCACATGACTGAAACCTGACATGGGTGTGAAGTCACTGTTCATTTCTTATATAAGATGGCAGGACACTTTAATTGTGGTCCAGGTTTCTTAAAGTAGATCACAAATCTGTGAAATACTAGTGGGTCATGATTTCAAAAGGACTCTTGCAGCATACGTATGTAACACATTCTAAATCCAAGTTTTCTTAATCTGTTAGTGTTCTACTTGGTAGCCTGCCATACCTTACAGATTTCAGTTTTATTCTACATATTAGGTAGTTTTTCGAAGAGCTAAGATCCAACTTCATAGGCAAAGAACCTTTCCCAGAATAAAATGGAGCCTTAATATGCAATTAAAGAACCATTATTTTTAGGAGTGTAGAGACAAATGAGAATATCTGCCAGTGTTTGAAAACTGCAGTGCACAAGTATCATCTGTTTAATAGAGTCACTTTTTTATCTTTTGAGGCTGCGGTGCAATAATGAGAACCTGGACAGGCTAGAAATTTTGGGACACCAACCGGGTCATCTCTTTTATTCATCCCAAGACAAGGAAAAAATAAGAAAGAAGCTTGTCCCTTCATCACGGTTTTGAAATGTAACATAGGGGTCTGGTTTTAGCAGACCTCTGTCCTGTGGTGTGCTCAGGCCACAAAGTGACGTCTCCTTCTGGGGCACTCGGGTTTTATGTTGAGGCGGCCGTAAGGGGTGGAGCTAATTTCCTTCATCAGGCGGCTTCACGCACTGTAGGGGAAGAAAGAGAAGACAGTGTTAGCAGCAGTGCCCCTTCACACCCCAAAGCCTGCAAATGAGTCCTCCAATCCACAGGCTTGACTCTTGATGCAACTATTTTCATATAAATTGCCACAGAAGAGAGCACCAGTGATACCCCTGGTCTAGTATTGAACTGGAGGAACAACTCAAAATGTAACAAATCAACATGATGGTTAGGGGAGGAGCTTGATATTTATTCTTGAATTTTCAGTTCTTCCATCTACTCAGTACTAGACCTGTGATGGCACTGGTCAGCTTTACTCTGGCGATTTATATGCAAACAGCTGCATCATTTCATATCTCGATATTTTCAAAGCTTCTAAATGACAGAATATTTTATACTATTAAGAGATAGAAAAATGTGAGAATTCACCTTTAACATGAACAACCCATAGAAAATCTGTTTGGAAAAGGGAGCCAAAATCACTCAGGAACACTGTGAAAAACTGGAGCATACTTAGCCAAAAACGTCTAGTGATTAATCCTGCAGAAGATTAAAGGGTGAGGGTTTGAGAGTTATGAAATAAAATTATTATTATTATTATTGTCAGTGTTGGTGCTTTGAAATAAAAATGTTACAGAAAACAAATTTTCATGGTAGAATTTGCTATTCCTTACCTCTAAAGTTTCTAAAACATTGAGGTGAATTACAGTTCTTGCATTCCCTACAACTAGACTGGAGTGGCTTTTATAGGAAGGCATTCCATATGGATTTTGCACTTTAGTTGTTCTCTTCTATATTCTGACAATATAAAAAGTTTATTTTATTTTTACTATAGTACAGCTACGTGGGCCAATCTGTAAATAAGCATATAGCTGCACTTGCATTTTAAAGAATGCCTACCCAGCTGACGTTAACTGTTTGTTATAAACATTATAGCAATTCAGGGCAAAGCTTTTGATTTCATGGATGGTAGTCTTTTAATTCACTTTAACATCTGATTTCTCCAGCAGTTGTGTCTGATGTCACAAGGGATGACAGTTCTCTGTAAAACAGGTCCTTTCACCTTTAGTTCAGTACTCTTTTGAGTTATTTGCTCAATTCCAAATATCTTGTTTTTTGCACTTTATGTTCTCTGTGACTATTATTTTTTTTTTTATTATTTTAATAGTTTTGTCATATTTTATGATTTTTGACTTACTGCCTTATTTTGATAGCATCTGTTTCAATGTCAAATCCAGAACAAATCGAATCATGTATTATTGTTATGAATCTTTTAGATTCTTCTGAAGTGCACATTTATTGGAGTTGAGGAACAAAGCATTTCACTACATGCTGCGTTATACATATAATATATATATATATTACAAAGACATTTTAATTTCATTTGGGTAATATCTTAAGTCCTGGCATCGAATCAGGTTACTGACTTCTGTCTGAAGTTAGCGTGTTCTCCTTGTTTTTGCGTGGGTTTGCAATGGGTAGTAGTAGTAGTAGTAGTGTTTGTATTGTCACAGATACAGAATACAGCGAAATTCTCACTTGCATGTCCGACCAGCATTTAACAGGTCACCACAATCTGATGCCATGATAAACAAGTATATATTAAAATACAGAACTCTGTTTCACTTTATAGGAAACAGAAATTAGCTTACCTGATGCACTTCTCACCCGGATTCAGTTATGCTCCCAGTTTCTGAAACCTAACAAAAATTCCACTAAAGTTACGGTGTACGATAATCTTAAGTGGAATTGTCATCCCTCTCCTCAGTTTCTGCTCTTCACATTCATAAATGTTTTCTGGTCCATTAATAAAATACTGTTTACCGGTGAACGAAGTGCAAGCTTCCTTAAAGGGGTGAAAAACAAAATGATATGCCAGTTCTTTCTCACCTTCTAAAGATGTGTGCAGTTATTCAATTAGCAAAACACTGAATTGAAGCAATATGAGTAAATGTAGGTGTGAGAGAAGCGAGTGTTCCTCTGCTGGGTTGGTTCTGGCATTTGATTCTGTAATGGCCGACTTCCCAAGAGTGAAGAGAAACTCCTCACATTTCACAGGCTTCATCTGATTGATAGGATAGGTCACCACTAGCGCAAACACTCTTCAGTGTTTACATTTATAAAGACAAGTAAGGAAAAGATATAAAAATAAAATAAAAACTCAGCCAGAAAATTATTAAAAAAATATTAAACAAGGACAAAAACATGAAAATATGAAATAGAAACAAAGTTAAGAAGCACAGCCTCCTGGAATGGAATGAAGAAAAAATAAGCACGAGATGTAAGCTGCGGCCGCTGGTACTGGAATAAACTGATCTTCTTGTTCACCCACCTCTCCATCCTTACCTCCTATGTGCATTCCTGAATCTTTCATTTAATACTGCAGTCAGCTGCTTTAGCCTTTAATCATTCCGCCTTGGATTCTGAGTTTGTGACTGCTCTTGGTTTTAAATGGAGCTTAACTATGACTGCTAAAGTGTACGTGAAGAGCCATCATGGCCTGTGCTAAGAGAGCTAGGAGAGTTAGTGGCATGACAATCAAGCCAATTGTTTTTGAAAATATACACACTTCTATGTCAAGATTAATAGTGATAATAATCATTCTTTAGAGTACTCAATGACCTCCCTTCGACTTGGCAACAACCACTGCCTACTTAATTACATCAGCGAACCTTTAAGAATTGAAAAGCAGCAAATTAGACTTGAGGCTCTTAACTCCGAATTTGAAATCCTTGCTTCTGTATTGCAGGAGTCTCATTTCAGCAGCTGTCACAAACTCTTTTTAATATCTAAGAGACTTCTCAAGAGCCTACAAGAGTCATAGAAGATTTATGCTATGGCTTTCCAAACACTTGGCTGGATTACTTTGGCTCACCCATTACTTTCAGAAGTGCTAACAAAACATAACTGGTATGTAATTCTACTTAAAGAGCCAGGCCACTGATACTGAGCCCACAGCATATCACCTTAGCTGCCTGCAACACCTTGGCTTCCTGTCTGTTTAACAAATAATCACGCAGAACCTCTGGATACTAATCGGAAATAAAGTGCTATCCATCTGTCTTTGTATCATAATGTGCCTTTCCTATCTATCTATCTATCTATCTATCTATCTATCTATCTATCTATCTATCTATCTATCTATCTATCTATCTATCTATCTATCTATCTTATAGTGCCCTTTTTCTCTATCTATCTATCTATCTATCTATCTATCTATCTATCTATCTATCTATCTATCTATCTATCTATCTATCTATCTATCTATCTATCAAATAGTGCCATTCCAATCTATCTATCTATCTATCCCTTTCCTCCTGTTTCTTGCATGTCCACTGTGCCATACCCTCCATTATTTTGATCCCACACTCCAGCTCTCAAATGCAGACGACCCATCTGAGCTCATGTAACTCACACTTAATTTCCCTGACCTGTGTTGCTAGTACAGCAAGACATTTTGTACATTCTCTTAAGGATTCCCCACGTCTCAATTAACACTGCAGTTATCACTAGCCTTCTATGTCTGCTCTTCCTTGAGTTGACTTCTGACAGTTATATTTATGCCTCTCTGTCTGAACAAAGTTTAATTTAGTACGTTAGGGAAAGTGCTAAGTGTGAGGAACAGACAGAAGCCTAGCAAATGGGAGTTGACACTTAACTTGGAGGCTTCACTGGCTCAGGAACACAGCTAGGGGACACCATTGTGCCATACTTGGAATCTGAACTATTCAAATTTTCTATCTTAATGTGCCCCAAGCATACAAAAACTTGTCATCCTTTTTATTGTGTCTGTGTGTCAGCATCTCAGAAAGTCTGTAGATATGACAGCTCAAAATGAATACCTCAACGGGAATGGAACTTTGCACAGTTATTAGCATTGCAAAATATTAGTAGCTTATTGATATCAATGTAAAAATGATTTTGTATTTTACTTTCCCAGCAATTATCATGGATAATATATATTGTATATAGTGGAAATATTGACAGAGTCAAACTTTTCTACTTCAAGCTTTCAGCAGATTTCCTTCTTTTCCCCAATTTGACACTTTCTAAATGATGTCTGCCGGCGTATGTGAGTGTCTTGGTATCCGGATATCAGGATGTGGACACAATAATTAAAAAAATGAAAAACTCACTACAAAGAAGCTTGACAAGATTAATTTATTTGTCAATATATGTGAAGAGATTTAAATTCAGTATAAATCAGCAGCAAACCAGACACTGTAAAGAGGGGTGGCCTGGGAATAACTGGGTGGGCAACACTATGATTAATAATTCATGATTAATATACAGTAAGTAAAAAAACATTTGGTGGGGACTGGCTTTTGAACGTGGGACCCCGTAACTTTTCCCATGGTACAAATATTAATTATTTTATTGTGCCCAGCTGGATAAGGATAAGAGTTTTTTTTTTGATGAAGATACGATTCTTCCATTTCATTTTAAATTATAGAATATTGGCCAGCAATATTGTTCTGCTAAAATTAATTACGACTTTATGTATAGAAAGTCATATGCTGCACATTTCAGATTATTCTTCCTTGCTTAATGACTGTAAGGATTTATTACAGCATTGTAATATTAACATTAAGCAGGCAGTGGCCACTGCTATTTCCTCACAGCTAGGAACCTGAGTTTAAATCCTTGTCTGTGGGACTTTATAGAAGAACCTCCACAAGGTTTTTTTTCCTTTTATGTTACAAAGCTGTGACTTTAAATGTGCCACTGTTGTAGGACACAACCTTTGCTATAAATCATTAAATAAATATTCCCCTGAGTTAGATCTGCTGTCATTCAACTGTAAGTTCTATGATTGTGAAGTGGAAGACCAACAACAACGCAGCAAACAAGTGCGGTGGCCCTGAAGTGAACAAATTAAAGAGCATAAAATCTCGTTTGAGAACACAAAAATAATTGGGAAAAAGCAAAAAAATAAAATGCAAACATAATTTATATAATATAAAACAAATCAGAAAACACAAAAACAAATTGTAAAACACAAAAACAAATGGAATATGTAAAAACAAACCAGAAAACACATAAAACACATTAAAAACATAAAAACAAGTCAGGAAACAAAAAAAAAAAACAAGTTAAAAACAAAATAGCAAATTGGAAACATCAAATACAAAAGTAGCAACTTCAAAACAAAATGACGACTGTGCAAACAAATGAAAAGAGCTGCGCACAAAACAATTTGAACGTGCATCACAAGTCAATCCGAGCTTTTCAAACTGTGTTGTCTGCTTGCTTTAACGTTTTCATTTTGTGTTTTCTAATGCGTTCTCACTTTTTCTGATTTTTGCAAATTCAATATGCTTTTGTGTTTTAGAATTTGTTTTATTCTTCTCAGATTTGTTTTAGTGATTTTCTGATTTCTTTTTGCAGTTTTACGTTTTTTTCTTATTCAAGTTGTGTTTTTTTCTGATTATTTTCTGTGTTTCTAATATATTTTTGTATTTTTTGATTTGTTCTTACATTTTGTGATTTGCTTTTTGTATTTGTAGTTTGTGTTTGTGTTAGATAAATTGTTTGTTGCTTGCTTTCATTTGTTTTTGTGCACTGCACATCACGGCCACCACAATGAAGTGGTAAACCACACAAACTCACAAAGCTGGGCTGTCAAGTGTTTAGTAAAAATCACATACTATACCGTCCGTCCATCTGGAAGTAACTTCAGCACAAGAACTGTGCATCGGGAGCTTCGTGAAATGGGTTTCCATGATAGAGTAGGTGCATACATGCCCAAGATCACCCTGTGCAAGGCCTAGGGTCAGCTGCAGTGTGGTAAGACTTGCTGAAGTTGGACTCTGGAGCAGAGGAAATATGTTCTCTGGAGTAATTAATCACATTTCACTATTCGGCAGTCTGATGGTCAAATCTGGGTTTGGTGGATGGCAAGAGTACTTACTACAAAGTTTGGTGGAGGAACAATAAGGCTCTGGTTTGGCTTTTCAGGGTCTGGACTAGGCTCCTTGGTTTTAGTGAAGGGTTCTGTTAATGATATTTTAGACAATTGTGCACTTCCAACTTTGTGGCAACAGTTTGGAGAAGGTCCTTTACTCTTCTAGCATGACTTTACCTCTATGCAACAAAGACAGGCCCCAAGTCAATGCTAATGACCATGGTTTTGGAAAGGGACATTCAACAAGCTCATGAGGGTGTAATGGTCAGGTGTCCACAAATGTTTGGCCATGTAGAATGCTTTTGGAAATGTGGTATGGTCACAAATTGACAGTGAGCCTCCAAAATACCAAAACACAAAAGGACCTTATCAGAATAACAATAAAATACAGTAATTTAAATACCGCAAAAACTAAGCAGATATCATTACAACAGGCATGCTAAATGGAGATATACTGGGGACCTTCTGAAAGTAACACCCCAGACTTGTTTAAATAAACTTCAAAATCTGAAATAGGTGAATCTTTGTTTTGTACCTCTAAGAATGCATTCTGCACATATTTAGTTTGTGAATTAATTTTACTTTTAATGGTTCTGATTAATGAATTGTTATATTGATTACATCAGCTCATTGCCATTTTGAAAAATAATCATGAGTGCAGCCATTTTGTGCCCAAATTGAGTTGCCCTGGTTTTCTTGCTTGTAGTAACGACATCCATTACCCTCCATGTGATCATTATCAACTGTCAACATAAATGGCAACTTGTCATCACTGACATGAGCACAAGGTTATAAACATGAGAAGCGTGAACCGCACATAAGAACTTGAGAAATGCTAGGAACTTGAGCCGTGCTGCACGCTATACGGACCACTGATAAGTAGCACGCATTTGTCTTGTAAACCCGGAGTCCCAAGGCACACAAATCCCGATAGTTCCGAAAGCACTTCCAACAGTGCCCACTAGAGGGGGGATATCTCTGTCAAACCCCTGCTAGTAATTAGAAGAAACGTAGGCTCTTTATAAAATAAAAAAAATATTCTTAACACAGTGCTCAGTAATAAAAGCAAGCTCCGTAAAGCACAAAAGGCAGGAGGAATTGCCTGAAGCAAAGGAAACTCAAGTCTTACAAAGTCCCAATACAAAAATCCAACTGAAGTCAAACGTAGAGCAAAATGGTCGAAAATCCAATAACACACAAAAAAACTCAGAAAAAGGGACAAAATCTCAACAACACCAAAATCAATTTGCAAGAATTATGGAAGACCCTTTGGATTTATAGGGTGGAGAGCTGTTCCTGATGGTGATTGGTAGGTGGCCCCGCCTCCTGGGGGACCACCCACAAAACACATAGAACATAACAAAGGCAGCTTACATACAGACAAAACCAAAAATGAAGAAACTTGCACATAATCAATGTAAAAAGAGTGAATTATAAATAAAAAAGAAATAAAACGTAAATTAGAACCCCTGCCAGGAGTGCAACCCTGGATGATACGTGACAATTTGTAAGTAGCAGTGGGTTTTTAGGTGTTTTCCTAAATGTTACCTAAATACACAACATATTAAAATATTATTATGCAGTAAAAGTTCAAGAAAGACCTTAAAGTGGGACTTGGTTAAAGGGTAGGACGAGAGTCAATATAATAAGATCCTTGAAACCAATTTCAGGGGCACAAATTTTGCATAACAGTAGTCTTAACATAATGTATTTTGTCATATTTTTGGGAAGTACTGATGTACAGCTTACAAACTTAGTGGGACCACTAAGACCTGTTGTTAATGTTATAGCCTGATGTTAAAAGGTAAGGAATTCATCCTTCATTTGTTTTTTCCTTTCAGTTCCAGTTGCCCGGATTCAGACCCCTCTACAAGATGCATTGGTACCTGCGGGCACTGATGCAGAATTTTTTATTGAGCTCTCTGCTTCTGTAATTGGAACCTGGTTTTTAAATGGAACCCAGCTCCAAGAAAATGAGAAATGCGTTATTCACCACTATCGAACACAGCATTTCCTGCTCCTTAAAGATATACAAATGTGTGATGACAGATCAGAAATTACTTTTATTGCTTACGGAGTAAGGGATTCAGCAGTTCTTTGTGTACAAGGTATGTGTCTGCTGTTACATAGATCACATCTTATAAAGCGATACCAACATGTGACCACTTCCAGGTCGTGAGCTAACTATTGACTTTGTTATGAAAAAATCTGACGGTATTTTGAGACTACAAGAATCTCTTTAAAAAGTTCAATTTGTAGATAGAGAGATATCATGACTGTTTCCATCTTTACATACAAAAACTGGGAAAAGCAAAGTTTTTTTTGTTATACATATTAAGATTTATTTTATTTTCAAAAAGCATTACAATGGCATACCACTCAATTAAACAAAAAATATTGACATAGCATAGCACAGGGGTTCCCAAACTCAGTCCTGGGGACCCACTGTAGCTGCAGGTTTTTGGTCCAACCAGATTCACAATCGGTGATAATAATCAATAACAATTGATCTCATTTAATTAGCTGGTCTTTTTTTACTCTTCTCTTATTCTGCATTCAGAAAAACACAACAGTATGCTATTTTACTTTTATAAGACATTTAGAAATATTTCTATTATTTATTATTATTCAGAAATATTTCTATTTTTTTCTAAAGCTATAAATGCTTTTGTTTTTTTTCCTATTATTTTCCCCTTTTCTTGTGTAGTTTGCTGCCTTCATTTAACCCTAATAGTGACAATTAACAACAGCACAGCAGACACCCAGGATGATGAAAGCTTCAATGACTTCAGTGTCAGACCCACTAATTAGTAAATAAAAAATTAAATAACCAGAACACCTGGAACAGCAGAATGAAAATTAGGTTGAAAATACTGTTAACAACTTAACAAAATACATATTTCCCATATAACTGCTGATTACATTTTAATAAAAATCTACCAACCTTAGTTTGTAATTTCTACATTGATTCCAAAACACAGAAACTGGGAAATATTGACTCACTTAATTAGGCTAAGTGTCCAATGAAAAACAGAAGCTGGTTGGGACAAAAACCTGCAGCCACAGTGGGTTCCCAGGACTGAGTTGGGAACCACTGGCATAGCAGATACAACCATTTACGTCAAAATCGATACAGAGAAAACAAAAAAAGGGAATACAAAGGAAAAAAAGCAGGAAATGGCACAGAGGGAACAGATCAGGGAATTAATCAAGGGCCAAAACAAACATTTGGTCAAATCATAATTCTATTCTTTTAAAGTGATTTGCTTAAGAAACTAGAACTCATCTTTAGAACTTTCCTTCATTTGTAACAAATTTTCCTGCCCAGAGTTTCATCTTAAATAAAGTGGCCTCCATAATGTCGCCTGCCACACCTCAGGTGGTGCATGTGCCCCAGCAGCACACAGCACCATAG
>JANRMT010062814.1:120796946-120832947 GCA_026402145.1 Polypterus bichir lapradei | reverse complement strand
TTTTTTTCTCCCTAAATAATAAAAACCATCATTTAAAAACTGCATTTTGTGTTTACTTGTGTTATATTTGACTAATGGTTAAATGTGTTTGATGATCAGAAACATTTTGTGTGACAAACATGCAAAAGAATAAGAAATCAGGAAGGGGGCAAATAGTTTTTCACACCACTGTATTTCTCCTGAAACATCTTCATTTTTAGCTATATCACAATTTATATGGATATTCCTATCAAAATTTTATCTGCCGCCTTAAAGGCAGTGACGTAGCGTAGTGGGGGCGGCAGGGGCGGTCCGCCCCGGGCGGTATTTTAGGGGGCGGCAAAGAATTACTGTATATTTCAGTCTTTTAAATTGAAATACCTAAATAAGGGGGCGGCGAAATTTTCCTCCGCCCCGGGCGGCTGACACCCACGCTACGCCACTGCTTAAAGGATTCTTGTTTATGCTGAAAAGTAAAGTTTTGACATTCTCACATGATTTCAGTCATTATCCATTTTTAATGTAATACTTTTCATGTCAAATATTAAACTTTACATAACATAATATAATTTGAAAAAAGTCAAACAATTTAATTCCTGTTTGGTTTTCCTGTTACTTCTCAGATTACTCCTTGAATAAAAGTGCAAGTCATGCAGTCTAACCCCACTGTGTAATAAGGTGTAAAAGTAACAACAGAACGAAGGGGCACCTTGTGGCCAACAGTGTATAATTCTCAAGAATAAATGCAAAGAAAACGTGTTTTATAATACCAAATCGTGTCATCTAAGGTAGACTAGTTAGGATAACGACTCTTCTGTATTTAAGGCGTTCGTTTGAGGTGGACGAACTCCAGAGGTGATGTCAGGTGGAATGGTGTCAATCATGTTTTCTGTAGAAGGGGGAGATAAGAGGTTGGTAGTACACAGTGTCACCTCTTGTGTCGGCAGAGATTTACCACCACACAAGCCTTCAGGCTGTTTCCTATGTGCATGCATGTGACAAAAGAAACAAACAATCTAAATGACTCTATAATAAAGAGGAATACAGAGGAACTTCTATAGACCAGGACATTACAATGTCACTGTTATCTTTTTTAATAAAAGAGACAAGTCAGGCAATTATAACAGTTGGGGTCCCAAATGGGAAAACCATTTTTTAATTGCTTTTTGTAATAAGAATAAGTCTGGAAAAAATCAAATAGTAGATGGCACCCTGAGCCAATAGTGCAGTGATTAGATTACATTACATTACGTTATAGTAGAAAAACTTTATTAATCAAAGGGGAAATTTAGATGCATACAGTAGCAGAAGCATAAAAGACAAATATACAGCTTCACAGAACAAATATTACAATCAATCAATAGATGGAGAAATAAATACGCAATAAACAACTGTATATTTTACAGAAATTGCAAAATGAAGTTAAAGAGTATAAGCATTTAGTTTAGAACATTGGGAAAAAGCATGGCATTGTCTGACAGACAAAGGCAGAAATGAACCCCAGGGGCTCTTCTTAACACAGCATGGTGAAATAAGCCTGTGCCTAAAACTGGTCCAAAAGGGAGTTTCCTGGAGGGTTTGATTTCATGCTGGCATCCAATTTTGCCACCATCCTCTTTTCAACAACAGGGTCCATTGTATATTGGGGTTTGTCCTATGATGGAGCAGGCTTTCCTGATAAGTCTGTTCAGCCATTGTGCATCTTTTGAGCTCACATTGCTTCCACAGGAGATCACAGCATAGAATAATACACTGACTACTACACACTGGTAGAATATTTCCATCAGCTTGCTCCATGCATCAGAAGACCCGAGTCTCCTCAGACAGTCTGCTCTGGCACTTCTAATGCAGTGCTACTGTGTTTTCAGACCAGTGCAGCTTGCTGTTTATATGAACCCCCAGGTAATTTTAGCTCTGCATCACCTCTGCATTCTCCACATGAGTGGTGACTGGTCTCAGAGGCTCTTTGGCATGCCAGAAATTCACCACCAACTCTTTTGTCTTGCTGATGTTGAGTTGCAGGTGGTTTTCCATACACTACAAGACAAAGTTCTCTACAAGCCTCATGTATTCCAACTTGCCTCCATTATTAATGCAGCCTATGGTGGAGAAGTCATCTGAGAATTTCTGTAGGTGGTAAGTGCTGGTTTCATACTGGAAGTCCATTGTGTAGTGGGGAAACAAGAAGGGAGACAGGAAATTAGGATTGTCTTGCATGGGGAGATTTGTTCTTCTCACCAGGTGCTTTGCACCGAATGCCGACTTCTTCTTCTTCTTCTTGGTCTTCTTCTTATTTCATTGACAGTTTTTAAACTTGGTGGTTCATTACTGCCATCTTCTGTACTAGAGGTGTTAATATCCTTATAACAAATGCTGACTTCTGGTGGTGGCTTTTCTTTTATAGTGTGGGTCTGGAAAATGGGAGTCTTTAGAAGTGGGGTGGAAGTTACATCATGCCTCTTTAGATATATCCTCCTCTATTCCAAGGGTGGATATGAATAGCAATTTATAGACTGTGCATTACTCTTAATTCTCCATGTGTTCACCCAAGCATGACCCCATAAGGAACTCGCACAAGGTACCATCACTGCACCATAATAACCTTTACCTTTTGTCACTGCTAAGCTCTTCTTCATTTAAATTCAGCACAACTGAACACATTATAATAGTTGTCCCCCAGTGCAGACTGACCATTAACTTTCATCAGCCATTCTGTGTACTGAATACACAAGTGTCCTAACTGGATGAGCTAAAGAAGAAAGGCTCTAGATGTCAGCATTGCTGTCACCTAAGGGAATAAATTAGCTGCTGTATGGGAACAAGTATGTCAAACTCTATAACACCCCCACTTAAATATGCCATCTTTAGCATGGGGCATCCTACTACTTATAATAGAAATCTCATTCCTTCTTCATGCCCAAAATTAAATCACATTCTTTATATCTCAACCCCACTCTGGACCACTCACATGGAAGTTTTAATTGACAAAGGTAAAAAGAACTTATAACATGAGCAATTAGCACTGTTATTATCTGTGTGTGTGGTGCTTTCAACCAATCATTATGTACTTGCATGCTGAATGCAAAACTCTATTGACGATCATATAAAGCCTTTTGCCTTTTCTCTCCAGGTAGTAGTTCGCTTTCATTTAGCACAATGAAAACCCAAATACAATACTCTTTTCTGGTAATAAGCGCCTGCCTGCTCTAACCTCCACCTAAGGAGCTCTTATTTTCACTTACCTTCCAGCTGAAGCTCATTGGAAGACTAGACCACAGTTCCTTGCCATAAACTCCAAGTGGGGCGATGCCTAATAATCAGTCACTGTCTCCTCTTGTATTTACAATGAAGAAAAGTTCATCAAAATACCGTGCTGATGATCCCTCTTTCCCTTAGGCCGCTTTTGGCCTTTTTGCTTGATACTCTTTTTTTGCTATAGTTGAAATGGAATTGTATGTAAATCTAACCATTATTTTTAAAAGCCTTTTAATAGTGTTCACTCTGAAAGGAGTTATATAAGTAAATGTTTAACTAATGAGTGATAGTTAGTAATTTGCCTAATGAATTTTTATATTTTTAGAAGAAAGGGTTGGAAAAATCTTGTTGCCATTGGGTACTGTGTCTCTTTGTAATATATAAATCAGCAGTACTGGATGGCATTTGAGAAGGACACTAACCTGAAGTAATAATATATTGATATACTGTATTTTATGTATTTATTAATGTATGATTAGATGTATGTATTTATTGTTGTGGTTGAAATAGAAATGAACATGACCATAATTCCCTTATATATGTTTACTGTTTTAAAAAAGAGATACAGTACATAAGTTGAATGAATGAATGAATGAATGAATGAATGAATGAATGAATGAATGAACAATATCTATTTTGCACTGCACCTCCAGCCTGTTCCACTCCTCTTCCTCAAACACGACTGCAGTTTTATGCTACCTAAAGCTTTACTTAATTGTGCCTGATGGGAAGGAGAACATGTTCAGTAGAACCTAGTGTCTATACAAGGCTACAGCATGAGAGCAGGTTTACAGTCATCACAGACAATATTGTAAACCAGAAAATTCTGTGTGGTACAATATAATGTATAATAATGAAAGCCTAGTAATTAATCCCATTATATCCTTTATGTGATATCACACTATCTGACAGTATCTGACACTATCCTGCTATTGTCAGGTGACCATTCTGTTTTGTGCTTGTTTTCAAATGACCATTGTCAAAGATGAGACAAAAGAGTCGCAAAAAGGTCTGGGGCACCCACCCATTTAATTGTTCCTGGCTGCAAAAGTGTTGAATAAAGAGTACATATGTGTACAGATTCGAATGCAAAACAGAACTTGATGAGGCAAAGATGGTAGTTTTAAGGGAGAGTAGAGGAAGTGAGGTCATCAGGGCTGAAACCGGAAGTCATTGAGAGCAGGTGGGATTTCCCGTAATCGGAGAGAAATGTTCAGTACACTCACCACCCCCTGGTCTGGTGTGGAATTGCCCTCATTCAGGCCCTTTACCTGCCTCCCATGCACATGTGTGTGACAACATTCATTGAACCATGTGGGTGTTGTCCATTGACCATTATATTCAAGGTTAATGTTAAGATCCCCACAGTCGCCTGGGCAACATAGCAATGCAGTGTGCGGACTCTGAGTAATTTAAAGCAGTGCACTATTTCTCACTCGTGGTTTCAGAGTGAGACTCGATCATTTCATTGAGCATTTCGCCTCAAACATTTCATCAAATGTGGCTGAGCGGTCCCCTTTGGTTATTCTGACTCATGGATACTCAGTTGTTTCATTGAAAGGGACGGGGGGCAATGTTGAAAACCATATTCCTTATTCCTAGTTGCATCGCATGAACTCTACGTCTGGGTGAGTGCTCATTGGTTGTCAGCTCTCATGAGCACATAAGTCTACCCCTATGAGTTAACACAACATCAGACCTGTGTGAATTGCAGATTGGTTGGACTGAGTTGTTGGTGACGTCATATTACATGACCGGTGGTCACTGCAACATGTCCTGACTGCTCCCGAATCACTAAGATTATGTAAAAGAAGATTGTGACACATAGTCATTGGAAAAACCATGTAAAGTGACAGGGCCATTACAAATTGCTTAGTTGCCACTAGCAAAATAAAAATTAATTGTATCTTTCACTTTATACCAACTTGTTTGTGATATCAGTCAAGGTCAACCAGGTCCATTGTAAATAATTCATATATGATGACAAAATGTATGGGACTATATCATAGGTATTTACCATTCTGAAATGTATAGATAATAGCTTGTTTTTTTTCTACCACTTTTAGTCAGTCAGTCAGTCATCGTCCAACCCACTATATCCTAACACAGGGTCATGGGGGTCCGCTGGAGCCAATCCCAGCCAACACAGGAACAAATCCCGGGCAGGGCGCCAGCCCACCGCAGGACACACACGGGACAATTTAGGATCACCATTGCACCTAACCTGCATGTCTTTGGACTGTGGGAGGAAACCCACGCAGACACTGGGAGAACATGCAAACTCCATGCAGGGAGGACCAGGGAAGTGAACCCAGGTCTCCTTACTGCGAGGCAGCAGCACTACCACTGCGCCACCGTGCCACCCTCTACCACTTTTTGTCATTTCTTAATGCATAAAATAAAAAAGGGGAATGTTGTTTATTTTTACTAAGCTTACTTCTCCGGAGGCCTTGTCCTCTTCATTGCATGCTTTTGTTTTACGTCAAATTTCAAAGTGAGGTAATTGGTAAATTAAAACAGAGCAAGACCCCAGGACAAGGCCCTGCATACCTCTCAGAAGTAATAATACACTTCAACAAGAAATCATGAAACATTTTTCCAATGTAGAAACAATTTATTATGTGAGGCTATAAAAGAGAATGAGAAATGGACTGGACGTGCAATACAAAAGTGACATGAATGTAACTGTAGCAAGATTTGATATCTTTTAATGATAATCCTTTTTTATAAAAGATGACAAAGATATTTGAGATTACAACTTCTGGTAATACATAGTGGCCAAGATCATTTTTTTTTTAGATTTTCAATTAAGATTACAAAGCTGCTCTTTCAGAAATATACATCTTACTTATGATTATGAAATAACTGTTATGAAAAGTTGTGTTTCTTCTGATTAGAATGTAGTCAAAATGACCTTTGATTGAGATGCTTCAAAAATTTACTATCAAATTAATCCGCCCGTAGCTCCACCAGTGACGGTTGCCCCCCTTTCTGAAGTGGATCTCAACAAAAATCTTGAAGTAGGAAGCCCACTTGTTCTGACATGTGAAGTGTCAGATCCGTCTGCGGTGGTACACTGGTACAAAGACAAACAAGAACTTCGACAAGAAGACTTTGAAATCCAATCAGAGGGCACCACCAGAAGACTGCTCATCCCATCCACCGACTTCTTGCATTCTGGAGTATACAGCTGTGATGCTGTAGATGCTGTCCTCACTTTTAATGTGAATATTGAAGGTGACTGGATGTGTTTTAGCTGAGTCAGTCAAGAGTGAATTAACCTTCTTACTTTCTTTTTCACATTACTAAACATGAAGGTTTTCTTTCGTGAATACTGAATTAACTATTCTTGTAACATTTTAACAAGAAAAGTGAGCACCAGGATGGAAAATAATGATTAACTACTTTCTTTTCATCAACTGCATGATTTGAGCACCCTTGTTAGGAATTATATGTGGAGATTTTGTATCTTTTTTCTGTTGTTGTCTGGTCGGGCTGGTGGCGGGGGGGTCTTTCTAGTTCTTTACAGATTACTCTGTTAATCTAAGACAAAAACAAACCAACATATAATTATAAAGAGCAAAAAGAGGTTGTCAGGCTTCAACATATGGGCAAGACCTTAGTCTGTTTCACCGTTGTCACATCTATAAAGCTTTGCCATTTAGTGTAATTTATAAAAAAGTCTACTTAAAGGAAGAGCTTCGTCTGTAGTTAAAAGAAAACTAAAACATGACCGCATTTCTTTTCAAAATAAAACTTCTGTAACTTCCACATGAATCACTGAAAATATTTATTAGAGAGCACAGTTAGATAAAACAACTTCCATGCATGGTGTTAAATGCTAAACAAAACCCAGTAGTGAGCTCATAAACAAAAGCTAAATTGAGAAAATATGGCAGAGCTCACAAGGGTTAGCTTCACTTATCTGACCCTATATGGTCAAATAAGTGCCTGCCTAAAAAAAAAAAAAACAAAATTACCACAAACGTGAGAAATAAAAAACAAAAAAAATTAAAATAGACTAAATAGATTCAAAAACAAAGTGAACAATTATCCAGAGATGTAGATAATGTTAAAAAAAAATTACAAAATAGAAGCAATTTGAATTTCTGTCAATATATGCGGTCACTATATTGCCAGAGTGAGAAAGGTAGCAATTGTTTTAGAAAATAACCAGGTGATAAGTTGTGAACCAAAGAACAGACGAGTTAGGTAACCAGGTGCTAAACAAAACAAAACCCTAAAGTGAAGTCAAAAAGTCATAGTACAAAAATTTGTTCACCAGGAACATTTCTCACAAATAGACAACCTACAAATTCTTTGTTTCTTTTTTGTTTTTTTCATGACATTTATATCAACGACCACGTGATGTCACAGTCACTAACTTCCTTTCAATTCCCTAGCTACGCAGCAAAAGCTGTTCCACAAAATGGCCATGCCCATGAGAAACAAAATGGTGTCGCAGAACAGATGGTAAAATAATTCAACTCAAACTAAGGTCACATCCAAAATCCATGAGTTAAAAAGCACCTAAGTATGCATAAATAATTTTAGGAAACACTTCATAAAAAGCACAAAAATTCCTTAAAAATGCAGATCACAACGTCAGAAGTTGCCTCATTTTACTACATACATTGCTATGACACTACCGTCATTTTAGATCGTAAAAAAAAAGAGAAGACTGGCTGTCAAACAAAACAATGTAACATATATCACAAAAGTCATGGCTAACAAATATTATTTACATCTTCTGCCCAGACTGAAAAAGCAGATCACAAAAGCACAAGACTAAGAGACTGACTGTTGTAATGGCCAAGGTCAAAACAAAAAATCAGACTGGCAAAATACCAATGTCCAAAACATTATCCAGAAAGAATGTAAATCCTGCGCAAGCCTTAACTGTTTTTACAGAAACTTGAAAACAGAACAGAGGGTGACACCATCTTTATGACATTTGAAAGGCAAACAATTTTTAAAATACCGTAATATTACCAAAATCAAATTTATTAATATGGAAAAATGGATTCTAAACCAAACATCTCTATATGTAATATGCATTTGGATCTTGATCTTTGTTTGTCCGTGAATGAATTAGAAGAAGAAGCACTAGATGGCAGTAGAGAGACAGCTAAAACATAGGCATTGCATTAAGAATCTCCTCCAGGCTTATACTACTGAAGACTGTAGTACGCCAGTCACACCTCAAAACACAGACATTCAAACTAAACAAATTGTTGTGCTCTAAATTAACTAAAGAGATCTTCATTTAGATCTTGATCTTTGTTTGTCCACGAATTCCACGCATGCGTAGACCACCTTCCAGTTTAGTACGTTGTTGTTGTTCACGAATGTCAACAATGTGCCGGAATAACGAAAGGGATGGTGGACAGTGTTACGCTGGTTAGCTCCTGAGGCCTGGTTAGAGAATGAGATTGCCGAAGATAAAAGGTATGTGCCTACGTAACATATGAATGAAAGAAAGACAGTGGGTAAAATGAATGACAACGTAACAGCACTTTCCGGAAATTATTATTGTTACGTTGTAGCCGGTGAGTGCTGCGCGTCTCACAGTTGTACCGTGGCTTGCTCACATGTCAGTGATGCTTTAAAGAGCCTGGATACCTATGTGTCCCCCTTTTATAACCATTGCTCCGTGTATATTGCCTTATTCTTTGGATTGCCACAAAGCAACCTGCGAGATTAGAGAAAGGTTGAGAAGAAATCGTGAGAGGAAACGACAGCGTCGTGAAAACGAGACTTACTGTGAACAGACAGAAGCAGAAATGCTCCTACACCTCCACATAATTACGATTCGAACAGTGATTCCAAGTAGGCAGTTCCTATTGAATCAATGTCCAAGGGTTTTATTTTGTAATTTTGTTTCCCTTATAAAAAATCATAATGCTGTGCGACGAAGGGATCAGTTCACGACTGGCAGCTGCATTTAAACAGGGAGCCCTTCACAGACAACTTTAACACGCACAGCGTAGTTGGGCACACATGGCTAGTAACCTATAATTACAATACAGTTTTCATGTGATACTTTTGGGGGTAAAATGATACGCTAAAAATGTAAAAAACAGTGAGTGGGGTTCCATTTCAGTATTACTAAATTAATTAACTTTAATTAGGATCGTGTAGTTGTTTAGATTTGGGGGTGTAACCAAACTTTAAAACATAGTGCAGTTTTCTTTCTTTAGTACTAATTTTGTCTTTCATTGTAGTGTGGGTTGAGTAAGAAAAGTTTGTTTTAATTGAAGTTGTGAATAATAAAATACTCTTTGGAAGTGTCCACCTCCTCAGCAAGATATAACTAGTTCATCACAGAACTCACTCTGGCATACTGAACATAATGTGCAAGTCTCGAGATGTTCTTTTGGGGGTATGTGAGGGCATGGCATACTGTTTGATAGTACCGAGCACTGCACTGAACAGAGTGCCTGGGTAATCTTGGCATACCCTACGTAAATGATGTGGTTTGCTTTCATTTAGCCCACTGAATTGTTTTTCTATCTTGCAGCACCACCTGTGAAATTCATTCCTGTTCCTGAAGGGGACCTACACAAAACAGTCTTGGAGTCGGAGTCTGTTGTGTTGTATTGTGAGCTCTCTCGATCTGACGCTCCTGTTCACTGGTACAAAGATGGGGCAGAAATTCAGCCAGGAAAAGACATCACAGTCCAGTCAGAAGGAACAATGAGGAGGCTCATCATCCAGGCAGCAAAGCTCTCTGATTCAGGCGTATATGCCTGCCACGCTGTAGACGACACCATGATCTTCAAGGTCAACATTCGAGGTACATAACATCCAGGTGTTTTATTTTGAAAATTTAAAATGAGTATAATGTTGATTTAATTATTACTTGTCATCTAATTTAAATCATAGTTCTTCCATTTTCCTATCCGTTCACACCTTAACCGGCTGCTACTCGGTTTCAGGGATAACTCTGAAAAATAGTGACCACAAGAAGATGATGCTCATCAGCAACTCCTTGATGTACTGTACCCCAATCCATGAGTGTTTCATCGTCCAGCTTATCCTAAAGTTCACAGACCAACATACCCCTATTCTGGGTATTGACACTGGCATGCAAATGCTTTAGTTTCTACAAACATGCAAGAATCATCCAGGCATTACTAACAAATAGAAGCCTCTCCACTCCAATATATCTTCACCCAATAATTAATAATTGTGTCTTGAACGCTTAGATGCACACATCAGATTCACTTCCTTTTCTAGGATTCCTAGGAAAGGTCCATTTTCCATTTTTGGTCTACAGGTGTCTTTGTCATAATAGATCGATAGATAGATAGATTATGTCGTTTCATAGAAAGATTATGTGGTTTCTTCTTGATTTACAAGGACAAAACTTTTGGTTGTATGCTGGATATCCAGAGTATGGCTGATTTATGTTCATTAAAATTATTCTTTGACCATAACACCATTTTATCAATCATGTGAAAAACCAACAATGCAGACTTTTGCTTTGTACAGATTGTAATAGTATTCTTGAAATTACCAATTGTATGCAAGCAGGTTAGTCTGTTGACAAATCATCCGCAAACTGCTTTCTGAGAGTCGCACGTGAGCACACTGAGAGCACAATCCGAAGTCTCTGCTCAAGGAATGTAAGTTATGGAAGACACAAGTGCAATAGAGCAAGGTGCTAAAAATAAACAGTGCTGCGCATGCTGGAGGAAAATCGGGGTATAGAGCATAATGCATTGGTGCATGGTGTAACAAAGTAAACAAACCTGTTGTTTGTTTCTGCACTTTGTTCACACCTTTTGACGTTCCCACTTACTTGAATTCAGTTGAATTTCTAGTTGGGCTTTTGGGAAGCTGCTACTGATTTGTTATTTGGTCCACACAACGAGTAATTAAAGAAAAAGGTGGTTTTTTTTTGAGAAAATAAAATGCAAACTAAACACATTAAGCCTGAATTATACAGATTCAAATACAACCTGACCACAAAAAAATTCAATTTCTGATTGACCTGATTGTAAATTTTTAACACCTCTGTATTTTTTAGAGTTCTCATTTCATATGGCATTCACATGAAATTTTCACCAGAAAACCCACATCTCCAATAGCAGCTGAATGTAGCTTTCTACATATGACATGACTGGAAAAAAGTTACTGGTATGGCACAATGAGGGTCAGACACTCAGGAAAGATGCTTGTGGTTTTCAGTACAAATCAACACTGCCAAGAGCAACAGGCACTACGGCTGCTTCTGTATCTTTGACACACTATATGCAATCAAATCACATATATTGAGACATTTATTGTGGCACATGACCCATTATTCACAATAACTCAACAACCAATTGACTTCTGTGAAAACGGTGCTTTCAGGATTGCATGTTTTGCTCAGCTGCAGGATTTTTTGTAGAATCCTAAAGAGAGAGTATAAATGCTACACTTGTTTAAGAAATACTGTAAATGTTACTTTATTTTGTAGTTATATTCATTACTTAATGAATGATTGGTGTTGTATTTCTAATCATTTACAGTATGTTGCTTTCTTGTTTATATTTATAATAATAATAATTCATTACATTTATATAGCACTTTTCTCAGTACTCAAAGCACTATCCACACAGGGAGGAACCAGGAAGCAAACCCACAATCTTCCACAGTCTCCTTACTGCAAAGCAGCAGCACTACCACTGTGCCACCAGTTGTGGAGGCTTAAGGAAGCATTTTGAAGTTGATCATTTCTTACACATTTAATGAACATGAAAATGCTCTTTTTCATTTCAGTTATTACTCTAGTTACAGTAATTCTCAATTTGTCATAACAAAAGGATTCACTTAAAATATACTCATCGGATGTGTTCATAGGAAATGTGAAATAAAAATAAAGCACTTTAAATGTATGGATTTTTGACAGAATATGATATTGAATTTTTGCACAAATTCATTTTCATGTTGTTTCAGATACTGCAGTTTTTATAATAACCTCCTGTCCAAAGTTTCAGGGTTATTTATTTATTTATTTTTGCTTTAATCCCTACATGTATTAAAGCACATGGTGGTTGTGCATCACTTGATTTTAAATAACTTATGTCTGACACGCATGGTTAAAATCTTCCAAAATGGAACTTATAATAGAGAGCCAGTGTTGTTAATCCAGTTACCTCAATACAGGAAATACTGGGAAAAAAATGGTTTATGTAACTTCTATGTTACTGTGTAGCAACTCGATGTAAATCAGACCAACATCATTAAAAGTTGTGATGACTTACAATTTTTTACCACTCAGATTTCTTCCTGTGGTCTTCATAATTCATTACTGTGAAAGGTGATAATAAAGAATTATATCAATACTGTAGAGTTGAATCAGAAGAATTTCTTCAATAAACCACTGAATCACATACTGGTAGAAATTAAAGAATATATACTCAGCAAAAAAAGAAACGTCCCCTGACTTTCAACTGTTTTTACTTTCAGTAGACTTAATGTGTAAATATTTGTATGAACACTAAAAGAGTCAACACCATAAGACATAAACTAAAAATGTTTCACAATGTGTCCCTGAATGAAGGGAGGCTCAAAATCAAAAGTACCAGTCAGTATCTGGTGTGGCCACCAGCTGCTTGAAGTACTGCAGTGCATCTCCTCCTCATGGACTGGACCAGATTTGTCAGTTCTTGCTGTGAGATGTTACCCCACTCTTCTACCAATGCACCTGCAAGTTCCTGGACATTTCTGGGGGGAATGGCCCTAGCCCTCACCCTGCGATCCAACAGGTCCCAGACGTGCTCAATGGGATTGAGATCTGGGCTCTTCGCTGGCCATGGCAGAACACTGACATTGCTGTCATGCAGAAACTCACGCACTTTTTGCCACTCCTGTCTGGTCCAGCGAAGGTGGGTTTGTGCCCATAGGCGGCGTTGTTGCTGGTGATGTCTGGTAAGGACCTGCCTTACAACAGGCCTGCAAGCCCTCAGTCCAGCCTCTCTCAGCCTATTGCGGACAGTCTGAGCACTGATGGAGGGATTGTGTGTTCCTGGTGTGACTCGGGCAGTTGTTGTGGCCATCCTGTACCTGTCACGCAGGTGTGATATTCGGATGTACCGATCCTGTGCAGGTGTTGTTACACGTGGTCTTCCACTGCGAGGATGATCAGCTGTCCTTCCTGTCTCCCTGTAGCGCTGTCTTAGGCGTCTCACAGTGTGGACATGGCAATTTATTGCCCTAGCCACATCAGCAGTCCTCATGCCTCCCTGCAGCATGCCTAATGCACGTTCACGCAGATGAGCAGGGACCCTGGGCATCTTTCTTTGGGTGTTTTTCACAGTCGGTAGACAAGTCTCTTTAGTGTCCTGCGTTTTTAGAACTGTGACCTTAAATGCCTACTTTCTGTAAGCTGTTAAGGTCTTAACGACCATTCCACAAGTGCATGTTAATTAATTGATTATGGTTAATTGAACATGCATGGAAAACATTGTTTAAACAATTTACAATGAAGATCTGTAAAGTTATTTGGATTTTTAAAACATTATTGTTGAAATACACAGTCCTGAAAAAGGGGCGTTTCTTTTTTTGCTGAGTATATTTGATAGTAGACAATAAGTACTTCTTTACACAAGCAATCATTGAAATTCAGAACAAAGTATTGGGTCACATAGTTGATGTGGAAGCCTGGACACCTTTTAAAAATGATTTGGATAAGGTATTGGGATGACGTAGCTGTTAGATAACCATATAACACTTACGGACTGCATGGACTCTACTTGTTTGACAAATGTCTCATTTGTTTGTTCTTATGTGGATACATTTGCACAGAGTCTGAATTAGGTTGGAGAGAGGTGAATGATATTTTATACAGCAGTGTCAGTGAACTGTTACCATACGCACCATGTTAGATACACTTGCAAGGTGTAAAAACCAATCAAAAACCGGATGTTCAGCACTTACAGCTTGTCATTGTGAGCTTTTCTACCGTAAAGTTTTAGAATTATTGAGATGATTTGTCAAGCTTATTAAGGATATTGACTTGTTTATATGCACCACATGTTTTTTCTCAAGTTTTGCTCACTGTTCTAAGGAGCGGGCTCTGCACTTCTACCACTAACAGCTACAGCTGGTGTATGGTGCCTACTGCATGTTGAAGGTGTTTTAAGAGAATAATGATGCTATTTTTTTCCCCTCTTAGAGCCTCCTGTTACAATAATTCAGCCATGTGATGATGTCCACTTGCAGTACAATGTTTCAGACAAGATTGTTTTAAATTGTGAGCTGTCTCGTGCAAATGCAGCTGTACATTGGTATAAGAATGGTCATGAGATCCCGGAAAGTGAAGGTGTAATCTTGGAATCTGATGGTTGTCTAAGAAAACTGACTATCCTTAACGGACGGGTTGAAGATTCTGGAGAGTATGTCTGTGATACTAACGACGACTCAAAATTTTATGAAGTTTCTGTAACAGGCAAGACAAACTTTTTCCTTTATTGTTCTAAACATTTTGCTAATGAAAAAGTTGCAAGCTGTGTTATTTTTATTATTTAGAACATCTTATTTTAGAGTAAAAATATAATACTAGTAATATTTATTACATTTCTATAGGCTTAGTCCCTTAAAACCAGATCATATCTTCCATTTGCTCATCTATTCATCCACTGATTTTCTGAGCCTACTTTTCCTGATAAAGAAAACCAGACAGGTAACAGTCAGGCAGGATACCCATCTGTCCTGGGGGAATGCTCACATGCACAGCCATATTCACTCATACCTGGCCAGATTCAATCACTAGAGAACCAAATAAACTAAAACTAATGTGTTTGGATATGGGGAGAACCTAATGTATCCAGAGAAAACCCGTACAAATGATTTTAGAATGCGCAAACTCCACACAGATAGTAACCAAGCCATGAATCTAATTTAGCTTCCTGGAACAATGGAGCAGCAGCATTAACCACTAAACAGAATCCATTCTCATTTATTCGTAAAATTTATTTGCTATACAATTCTTTTCAGTTATCCTTTGAGCGCCAACTTATGCCATTCAAAAATGCGTGCATAAGACATACACTCTTTACTGTAAGCCTAAGTCAATAATTGAAAAATTGCCATTCTGGATTTCTTCAATTTCACAAGAAACTTGATGGCAATTTGCTGTTCACTCTTGCACTCCAACATTTTCTGAACAAGGATAAGAAAACGTCTATATTTGAACATGCGTCTGCTCATACTGAGTGAAGCAATCGAGTTGAGCCTTTTCTTACTGTGACAAGTTAGAAAATGTTCAACAACCATCTTTTTGTTTGTCTTTTCCCATTCTTGGTTCCCAGAACTATAGAATTAGTCTCGTGTTTTTGTGTCACACCTCGTACAATGAATCTTTTCAGGTAAACCAGTTAACTGTGTTTAGTTTTTTTTTTTCCTAAATGCTCTGTTGAAAAGTGAATACCAGGGAATCAGCAGTTCTCGCAGCTTTTGATTTAACACAAAGAGTTGAAAATAAATGCTATAAGAATCTTAAAGTCAAATAAGAAATACACCCAGTAAAAGGTTTTTCAGTCAGATTGACATATCTTTTGACTCTCTTTTTAGAGCCAGCAGTTCAGATTGTATACCCTGATAAGTCTCCCGTAGATCTTAGATTCCCGACCGCAGAGAGGGTACTGCTCTCCTGTGAAGTTTCCAGAAGTAATGCAACAGTTCGTTGGTACCGAGATGGACTTGAGGTTGACAGAAGTGAAAATTTAATCTTGGAAGAAGAAGGAGTTTACAGAAGACTTATCCTCTGTTGCGCATCAGTTGAGGACTCTGGGGAGTACATCTGTGATGCATCTGATGACTCAGTGACCTTCAATGTCATAATTTCGGGTATTTTTGTTTTTGTTTTCCTTTAGAAAAGTTAATAAGATATTTAATCATACACAGTAACACGATGCGAATCTCTTATATCCTACTACTAATCTGCAGACACATCTGTAATCAGTTCCCCATTGTATTAACCAATTAGATGTGCTTCCAGTGCAATTATCACATCGAAGAGAGATAAGTAAAATGTGATATTTTGTGAATATGTATTTGCTTCTTTTGGCGTTTTCTGAATCTGCTTACTTTGACATTATGTGCTATAAGATCTTTATCAATGCCCTAATAACAGACAAAATACCACCCACGATTGCTACTTAATTCTTTTAAAGAATTAACCAAGCTATCTTATAACCAATGTGCCTCTGTGAAAAAGTAATCTTCCCCTTTACGTTGATGAATGCTTGCACTACATTTAACTGAAATAACTGCACCCAAGGATCTCCTTTAATCGTATGTGTGTGATTATTTTCTTGCTCCATAGCTCAAATACACCTCAGCTTCAGACAAGCAAAATCGATGTTTCATTGAATGATGTAAGTTATGCAAACCAAGACACCCTCTCACCAAATCTCACAGAAGATGTGATGTATCTGATGGAAAATATGGTGCAGGACAAAGGAAGACACAAAAATGATCTAAATCCCGTCAGTTTACTAAAGAAGTGCAGTAGAAGGCACATTTCACTTGACAACATTACCAGTATCTTAATGTAAGTCAGTTGGTAGTCTATCATAGGTCCACTCACGACACATGGCCAATTCAGAATCATTAGTTAACCTAACATAAGAAAAAAACTAAGTTTCCAGAGAAATATTCAGGGAGATACAATGCAAAATTTTTAGTTATCACATCCCACCAAAATATCCTAAAGCCTATCATTTGACCTATAACTAAAAACTAAACCATGCTGAAGTCATGCAATTGGTCCCTCTTCATTCACATAGTGTCTGATAAAGTGTGAAGATGTGTGTTCGTTTTTAACCTAAGTTACATTTATTTTATTTTATGAATTAATGGTCAAGTCACTGTTGACACTTTGTAATTACTTGTCTAATTAGTTTCTGAATGTAACAATCATTTATTTATATTTACTTACCATTTAGTCTCAGTAAAACTTAAATGGAAGTCAACGCAGAGATTAAGGAACAAGTATAATGCAGTCTACTTTGTTGTTACTGTAATCGTCTTTGTGGTACAATTTGGAAGAAACTGCAGGCTTAAATAGGACAATTTGAACAACCTGACTAAATGATTAGTGAATACTTTATTTATTGTCATACCAAAAACAGCAGAGTACTTTGCACTGTTGCGTTACAGATCCAGTGTCCTGAATTCAGACCACGTCCCCATCCACTGCCTGTGTAGAGTTCACTCATTTTTTTCCAGTGGCTACATAAGTTTTTCTTCATGTACTCCAGTTTCCTTTCACATCCTTAAAGATGCATGTTGTAGTAACTGGCAGTTATAAACAGCTCTAGGGTGGGTATGCGTAAGTGAGTCCTCAACAGAAAAAGCTACCATCCAGAGCTGATTCCCACCTTGTGGCTGATACTACTGGGTTAGATGGACAACTACAATCCTGAATAGGATAAAATGAGTTTAAGAAGATTAGAGAGGATATCTGTCTCATTTCACATATGACTTAACAATATTTTTCCAATAAGCAAATATCATAATATCTAATCTTGTAAAATTTAATGAACCAGTAATGTCTTGGAGTCATAAGTGTGTTTCATTTATATTTTTTGACTCAAAAAGTCATTAAGGTGTCATTTCAGAGCTTTCTAATGTCATAGAATTCATTGGTTTCATGTGTTTTTAGTTCTGATGCATTTTTATGAATGTTTCTTTCTGAATTGTCTCTCCCACAACACTATATTGTATTTTTTTATAATGAATACTGCCATTGTTGTTGTGTAGTTTCTAGGCATTTGCTAGCCAGTGGTTCTCAAACTGTGGGGTGGGCCCCCCTAGGGGGGCGCGAAATGTGAAAAAAGAAAACAAGAATCAAAAATATGAAAAATACATTTATTGAAACCAAAACAAATTAACTTAAACTACATTCTGATACTAGAAAAATAAATATAGAGTTAGATAAATGTCGATAAAAGTTAAGTAGGTATAATAAAATATGCATCTATGATATATATCATTAATTAAAAAAGAACAAATTGGTATTAGTGGGCTCCTTTCAAAATAACGTTAGGGGGTTGTGATTAAAACTGTTATGAAAACTCGGGTCACAAATACTTAAAGGTTGAGAAACGCTGTGCTAGGTTTAACAATTGGAGATTGATGTCACATGATGTGATCACCGTGACAGGATAAAAGTAAACATCACACATTTCCGAATCATCTGAGTACTAAGATGACTTCAATAAGCTTGGCATGCAATTTATTATATTAAGTTGATCTATTGGTTTTGACTCGCTTCCTGACTTCGATTCTTGTCTTTCTCAATTTATAAATAGTACTTGAATTTCTGGCTCCAGACCCTCTTGCTACATCCTTTTATTTTAGGCTTAGATTTTGGCTTCCCATTTTGGGTTTTTTTTAAATACTAAATTTCTTACTTAATGGTTTTGACCTAACTTGCTTTTCTGTCTTCATCTCCTGAACACTAATTTCAAACCATCCATGACGGCATCTTCCTGCGCAGCCATTACACTTGAAGGCTTGTCACAGACTGAAATTTTAACATTGGTGAAAAGATCAGTCTCCAGAGAAGGAAAAAATATGAGACTTACATGAGTGAGTTCAGTGTGGTCATGACTGCAAGACCATTTAAGGCCTTTGAGAAATTATGTCTGATCAAAAAGGAAGATGTAGGTCCTGAAAATATTTCTTTATATTCCTAAGATGGGACAAAGCTTGACAGGGCGAGGAAAGGTACTGGAAACATTAATGAAAAGCTTTCCTGAAAAAAAAGCAACACACATGCTTTTCCTGCAATAGATGAGGTTTTTTCAAAAATTCAAGGATAGACTATCTTCCCAGCTGTAGATAGTTCTAGAATAGGCCCCAACACTCAAATGAAATTAATTCAAAAAGGGTTCAGAATGAGGGGATTTTATAGGTTTTTTTTCCATATAAAAATTGTAGTCTTTCTGATATTAATTTTGTCTACGTGCAACATTATTGAAATAATATCCTTAGAGATCTTGCTTGTCAAGATTTCATCTGTGCTTTATAAGGTTTGCAGTTTGCAGATCTACATGAGTCATTATTTGAATTGTTTTGGATAAAATGTGGATAGTATTGCCATAATGAAGATAGACATGTCTGACTGGAGAAACTGAAGAAATGATCTGGCCAGGAAATGTTCATTACTCTGAAATGATAGCCAAGACAGGTCCTAACCTGAGGTCTTAACTAAAGAGATTTTCACTAGAACTAATACCAACAAAGATATATTTATTATTTATTATTATCCCTCCACCTTTAATAGGAAATGAGTGGTGATATTGTATGTGATCTTAATGTTTAAGCACAGGGCTGGCAATAGACATGGTAACCACAAACAATATGGCCGTGGTCACAAAATAATAATAATTGCAAATAAAAGATAAAAAAATAAAAACAAAAAAATATAAAAAATATAAAATTGAATTAAACCACAAAAGAGAAATTTTACAGATTATATGAAATAAACTACACTGAAAGATGACTTACATACCCAAACTATATGTACAACAGTAGAAAGCACGTCAACAAATTTGTGGACATAACATATGCCAATGAGACAACTATGTCATTATAGCGACATTTTGAACTTATAAATATGTTACAAATAAAATGTATAGTTTTAACATCTAGGGAATTTAATTATTAGATGTATTTTGGCACTAATCATCTGAATATGCCTATGTGGTAACAAAGGGTGTAACTGTAGCTAATTATTTATCTGCAGAACCACCAGTGAAATTTTTGCATCCTGATAAATCATCACTAGTTAAATCTTTTGTTGGAGAGCCGCTGGAGCTGCAGTGTGAGGTATCAAGGCCAAATGCAATAGTGTGCTGGCTAAAGGATGGAATGAAAATCGAGGAACGTGAAGGGATCTGTATTGAGGAAGATGGTACTTTCCGTCGCCTGACTATACAATCAGCAAATTTTCAGGATTCAGGGAAGTACTTATGCAATGCTAAAGATGATGTGAGGAAATTCAAGGTGAAAGTCACCGGTGAGTTCACATAGATGGGGTGACAATTGGAGTCATGTGTTTCTTAAAATCAACAGTCAGCACATTTAGTTTGCTTTTATATTTTTCTTTGTTTCAGAGGCACCAGTACTGATCCTTAGAAAAGAAGAGCTAAAGACTGAACAAGAGTGTCTAGTGTCAGATGATGTGGTACTGGAATGTGAGCTGTCACGAATAGATGGTATTGTAAAGTGGTATAAAGATGGTGAGAAGATAGTCGATAATGATCGTATCTGCTTGGAAGAAGAGGGGACGTTTCGGTCACTTGTCATTTTAAATGCAGAAATCTCAGATTCTGGAGAGTACTTTTGTGATGCTCAAGATGATAGTGTTGTTTTCCACATTAAGGTGAAAGGTATGCTCCTAACTAATTCCTTTAATAACGGTTCACTCATTTTGTGTTTGGTTAAGTATTGCTAGTTACTGCTCTTTGTATGTTTACTGTCATTGGACAACCTTGTTCCATTCTCTTCCATGCTCCATGCTAATATATTCCATCTGTCATTAATATACTACTCCGCTTATTTCTGAGACATAACTCTAATAAAATAAACTTAATTGTTTTACATTTTTGGACAGATTTGAGGAGCTAAATAAGTACACTCAAACCTACTCTCCCCAATATGTTATCAAAAACAACAAAAACAATCAATTCATGTGTAAGGCACCAGATCATTCCCTAATCTTTTTTTTCTCATAATAGAAAGTTGATAAATTTCCCTAAATGTATTTACAGTAGATGTAATGTTTTTTATAGCACCCTTTATTTGTTGCAATCATTTGAAAATGAGGTAAAAGAAATAATCAGTTTTGAATTAATTTTGTATTGCATTATCTTTCTTGTCTTCAAGAGCCACCAGTGTATATTGTTGGAAACACGGACAGCCCTGAACACCACAGCCTTATAGCAGGAGATGACTTAGTGCTGTCCTGTGAGCTGTCGCGCCCCACTGCCACAGTGCAGTGGTATTTCAATGGAAAGATGCTCACAGCGGACTCTCGGACTCGTATAAAATCCCATGGGACAGTGCGACAACTGGTGATCTCAGGCCTCACCACTTTAGACTCAGGAAATTACACTTGTGATGCCGGAGATGACAAAATGGTCACCACAGTAACAATTCAAGGTAAATCTAGTGTTCCACTCATAAGAATTAAACTGAGATGCTTAAAATGCAAGCATTCTTTCATAAACTGTCTACTGTATATATGTGCGTATGACACAGTCAGATATAGGAACTGCACCGATTACAGTCTGGTAAACAAAGATGTTATTTTTGATACTACCAAAAAACTGTCTTCATTATTATTCTCAGCAAGTGGGACTGCTGTGTAAAGATTAGATAAGCAGTAAACTCATCTCACTAATTTAATGTATCATTAAAATGTTTATTAGCATACTTAACTTAGTCGTCATGATCATTTTTTTTCCCCAATTTCCATGAGATGCTCAATGCAATTACTTATCTAAAACAATATTTCTTACAGGAGTGAGAAAAATTTTCTTTGTGCCTGGCTTAACAACTCTCAACAACTCTTTCTGATTTTCTTGGACAGTGTTTCAAAATAACTTGAACATAAAATTGATGAAAAACACTAAAAGAAGTGAATGTAAAAAATGAAAATTGTAAACATCTGCACGTGTCCACATGTACACCCTGAACTTTTCAGTTCTACCTTGGGACTTGAAGACTAGAGCACTTTCAAGCAATCATTGTTTGTATTTAACATTTGAAGACTGTGTGAACTTGTGCATCTCGCTGCATCACAGTCGTCATTCTCAACATGTCGATTATTGAAGTACAATGCGATTTGAGCGCTTTGTCTGTTGAACAAAAGCTGTAACATAAATATTTGGGACTGCATTAGCCTGAACAATTATAGTCCACGTTCTTGGACTGAAGGTTTTAATGTGTTGAGTGTAGACTGCTATTTGTTTAGCCTTGCAGTGCGCCATTTACAGAATGAATACTCATTTGTCCATCTACTTTCAGTGTTTAGTATTTAATCTTTATTGAATATATTTTAATACTGTTCTTTGGTGGTTGTACTGTGTAACAAAATAATATTTTCTAGATCTTCAAGTTGTGTGATTTTTAATTGAATATTTGGCTGACATTTTCTAGCCTTATACATCATGAAATGCAGTGTCTCCCCCTTGCTCCCTCATGCAAGGTTTACTGGAACAGTGCTCTGATCTTATCTCTACCTTATCTATTGCCTGCATGCTGACACCAAAAGCTTCACCTTACTCTGTTCACTTGGGTTCAGAGGCACTACGATCTGCACTCACTTTCCCCAACTCTGTGAGTCAATCCAAGCCACGATGCTTCCCAACACTCACTAGTAGCCACGTAACCAACCAGTCTAATGGATTTAAGCAGGTGCAAATTGCGTAAAAGTCGTAAATACTGCTTTTTTGAGGGCCTGATCATATCTCTTGCTCTCACTCTTACTGTATATACACACACAAACACACACACATTCTGCATGACTTGACTTTATGACCAGCTTATCAGGATGGTACCAGTCTTTCTGACAGTCTTGAGACCCTTAGACCTACCAGAGTTTTCATGCGAGATAATGCTACCAGTTATGGTGCCAAGCAAGACAGTGCAAAGTTGACAGTCTAAAAAAATGTTGGGTTCTGATTTAGCTACTATATGGTTTCTTGTTGAACCTGATGTACTCAAATACAAAAAATGGATGTAATTAGTTTGGGCACAGGCTAAGACTGTGATTGTTTAATGTTGTCTTTAACAGATTCTCTGGTTGGCAGGCAGTAATGCAGTAATGTATTCAGTATATTTTCAATGTTACTCCATCTCTCCATCATGGTTCGATTCAAACACTAAAAGAACCTTTATTTCTCTTCTAAAATGATATGTCCAACTACAAACCCCATTTCCAGAAAAGTTGGGATATTTTCTGAAATACAATAAAAACAAAAATCCATGATTCGTTAATTTTCTTGAACCTTTATTACCTGACAAAGTATAAAGAAAAGATTTTTAAAGTTTTCACTGATCAACTTATTTGTATTAGATAGATAGATAGATAGATAGATAGATAGATAGATAGATAGATACTTTATTAATCCCAAGGGGAAATTCACATGTAAATATAAACAAATTTGAATGTGATATCTGCAACACACTCACAAACAGTTGAGACAGAGGTAAGATATGACTAAAATGTTTATAGAATATTCAATTAACACCATTTTGGAAGATTCCACAATATGTAGGTTATTTGGTAACAGGTGAACGTATCATGACTGGGTGTAAAAGGAGCATCCATCAAGGGCTCAGTCTTTGCAAGCTTGGATGGGTTGTGGCTCATCACGTTCAGACAGACTTGGAGAGTGAATCGTCAATCTGTACAAAATGAACTTTTCCAAAGCAAGACTTCAAAGAATTTAGGTCTTTCACCATCTCTAGTACATAATATTGAGAAAAGATTCAGAGAATGTGGAGAAATCTTAATACGTAAAGGGCAACTCCGCAAACCACTGTTGAATGTGTATGACCTTCGAGTCCTCATGCAGCACTGCATAAGAAACCATCATGTTACTTGATAAATATATCCACATGGACTCGGAAGTACTTCAGAAAAATCTTTGTCACTTAACACAGTCTGTCAGTGCATTAAGAAATACCGCCTGAAGTTTCATTAAGCAAGGAGGAAGCCATATTTCAATTCTATGCAGAAATGGTCTTGAGTTCTCTGGCCTGAGCTCACCTCAGATGGACCAAAAGACAGTGGGGATGTGTGCTGTGGTCAGATGAGTCCACGTTTCAGCTTGTTTTCAGGAAAAATGCACATTGAGTTCACTGTGACAAAAACATAAAAAGACTATCCACACTTTTATCAACGAAAGGTGCAAAGCCTGCATCTGTGATGGTTTGAGGGTGCATAAGCGCCCAGGACATGGGCGACTTGCATATGTGTGAAGGTACCTTTGACACTGAGGTGTATATTGGGATATTCAACAGACATATGCTGCTATGTGTCTTTTCCCAGAAAGTCCATGGTTATTTCAGAAGAACTTTGCCAGGCCTTAGCATTGCTTTGTAGACACTAGAGTTACTGTTCCTGACTGGTTGCCAGCCATACAAATCTATCTCCTTTTGAAAATGGCATATCATGAAGAGGAGAGTCAGAAAATGATGACCATGGACTGTAGAGCAACTGGAAAAAATTCCACTTGCAAAACTGTAATTAGAATTCTCTGTTCCCAAATCATGAAAAGGTATAATTAAAACGTAAGGTGATGTAACACAGTAGTAAATATGCTTCTTTCCCAACCCTTTTAAGTGTGTTGCAGGCATCAAATTTTAAATTTGTTTATATTTACAAAATACAATTAAGTTGGTCAGTGAAAACATTGAACAACTTTCCTTTGTATGTTTGTCAGTTACATAAAGGTTCAAGAGAATTAACAAATCACTGATTTTTGCATTTATTGCATTTTAGAAAATATCCAAACTTTCCTGGAAATGGGATTTGTATGTTATAATTACAAGATAAGACATCGATGTGTTGGGGCACCTTACGACAAACCTCTTATAACTGAAAGCAAGAAAAATACAAAAAAAAGTGTGTTAAACACAATTGAGTCTTCCTCAGATGACTAAGATAGCAGCTCTTCCGGTTATGACGTGTTCTGGCAGGAAAGAGATTGGTCCAGGTGGGTGGACCTATGAAGTGATATTGGAGGAGGAGAGTTGTCAGTCTTCCTTTCTGCAGAGGAAAAGAGAGAACATAATCACAGAGCGACAAACCCTGGATCAGCTGAGAATTACCATCACCAAAGCCTTTGAACTGTCTCTCATGCGTATGCTTGTGACAATATGAAGCAGTGGTACAGCTTTCGAGGTGCAATATTGCTCCCCACATATTCCATATGTAGTAAGTAAGTAGAAATTGTCCATAGAAGTAAAATTAGTGTTAATTTCTCCTATTTAAGGAGGAATCTCCTATGTTTGCCTGTAAAACTCTTCCTTTCATCTTCATCCCCAATTTCCATGGAAGGTAACAACTGAATAAAATGCAGCCAAACACTTAAATCTTGTGTTTCCGTCATACCTTTGGAACCAAAAGTCATGGCAATGTACTGAAGTACGTGACTTTTGGTCAAGAGTAAAGTATATTACTAAAAATCCAAGCTTTGGTACATAATAGAAATATTATTATATTTTCTAATTACGGCAGCCAAAAACAAATATTTTTCTTGTTTTTATATCAAGAACCTGCCCTAAAGATCTTGAACAAAGAAGATGCCATGGAGCCAATCGAAGTTTTAGAGAATGGTAACGTTACTTTTTGCGTCCAACTCTCCAAGGAGGATGCATCAGTGCAGTGGCTTAGGAACTGGAGAGAAATCAATGATAAGCGAATCTGTTCAAGTTCTGATGGGAAATCCCGCAAGTTAACCATCCGCCAGGCTCAGCTTTCTGACAGTGGTGTGTACACGTGTGATGCCAGCACTGATGAGATCCATTTCACTCTGCAGGTTAAAGGTCAGTGGTGAGGATTCAAACCAGAATGAATAAAATGTCATAATTAATATAGGAAGGAAACCAAGCAGATAGCCCGTTATAACACCTGGAACTTTGTATATATCAATTTAACATTTAATCAAGTTAATTTCATTATTTCATCATCATTGTCTTTATTGGTTACTGGTGGTGTTCTGTATGCTTATGTTGTTGCATTTGAAGGATGTTTTCTTTTTTGAAATTACAGGTAAAATTCCGTTACAACAAACTCCCAGGGACCTAAAAAATATTTTGTTTTAACGAAAATTTCGTTGTAATGAGTTTCTGTATTTGTTACTATAGTGCTTTCTTTAACTTGTGTCCAGGCGTTTGCAATAATTTCAATAGCTTCTTTCGCATTAATTTTAATCTCCTCCTGCCTACAAGTTATGCTGATGAGAATTTTTCTCAGCATTTCCTTGCCATAATACACTTTCAGGGTGCGAATGATGCCCAAATCCAATGGCTGAAGCACTGCCGTGCAACGGGGTGGGAGGAATTCAACGCGAACATTATCTAAATGTGGAAGCATGTAATGGGCAGCACGGTTATCAATCAGGAGCCAAATCATCCTTTTCTTCTTTTTGGATCCCCCCAGTCCGCACCCAACAGGAATGACACATTGAAGTGCGTCCCGAAGCGCGATTGCAGCATTTGTGGAAGATTGTTTGTCCGTTGTTGGGGCAGGGCAGTAGCAGGCTCACAGCGCTGTAGTAAAGTGCCACAGAAGCAAATCATAAAGTCCCTGTCTTGCACTCCAAAACACGAAGCTTAGTCTCAGTACTTTAGGAAAACCAGCTTTATTCAGCTTGAAACAGGAACGGCACAGCTATTTATCTGCCACTCTGCTATACACAGACACAGCAATCAGGCAGGGTCATGGCCAGCGGCCTCATGCATAACGCTGTGTGTAGAATTCACATTATAACATGGTGTCAGCACAAAAGCGGAAATGTGCTTATGCATAAATCTCTGTGAACGGCAACTTCCACGTTCTTTCACTACTTAAATCCCGGTCAGTGTGAAAATTAACGCACGTGCACGTGCCTGCTGTCTCGCCCCGTCTCCTCCCAGAGTTACGCCTTTTTGAATATGCAAATCAATATAAATAGCCCTTAAGCTCAGCATTGATGTGGACTGATTGAGTGCATTTATAGTTCTTTGGATGAAACTGTTTCTGAACCGCGAGGTCTGTACAGGAAAGGTTTTGAAGCGTTTGTCATTTGAGAAGCAGTTCAAATAGGCAGCATGGCTGAGTCAGCATGTGCTTGATCCTGTATACCGCTAATTCTCTTTCCGATCAGCTGCTCGATCAGAGTGGTGCAGTGAGAGTAATATGGAAAAAGATGATCCGCTGTGGCAACCCCTAACGGGAGCAGATGAAAGAAGAAAAAGAAGGTGCAGTGAGAGTAACAATGCTAAAGCAGCTATGGTATTTGGAATAGTTTGGCCATTCCGTGGACCATTATAATGTTACAGGTTAATTACAATCAGATGCATTAAACTATAAACAATATGCAGTTAATTTCAGTGTATTTAAAAAGCCGCATCAGGAATGTGGATCTAAAAAAGAAAGTGTAACCACACATGAACAGTAGCACTGCTTTGACGCTGGGTGCCGGCAGCCTGCAAAACCAAGTTCAGAACTTGTGTACGCCAGGGTATGACCTACCATGGAAATGTGCTTGGCTTTACGCCAGGTTTAGGTTTTATACATCGCGATTTGAACGTGGAAACAGGCTTACGCAACATTTTTGTGTGTACACACTGTTTATACATGAGGCCCCAGGTCAGTGACCAAGTAATCCTGTTACCTGCATTTACAATGTACCTGCTCATCCATCAAGATCTTTTTTGTTTACTTTGGCGGAGAGATGCAGCATAGCTTTGAGCCTGCTGTTGACCCGTACAGACATTGAGATCACACTTCAGGACGCTCTTCGGCGTGCTGTCTAGTTTGGGGAACTCCCAAGAGAGTTTATAAACCTCACATTTTCTTGAATGAGTGCCGCATTAAAAGGAATGTTTCTTGAACGACCATCACTGAATCACATAAAAACTGCTTTTGTTGACAGTGTCGATAGCGAAATTCCGAATTCACTGGCAACGTATTTTTTTCTTTTTGCTGCAATCGAGAGCTGCAAAAAATGAAAGTTTTTTTTTTTCTAATATGAACTGTTATTTTTTTGTGTCTGCCATTTCTATCAGAGGGTGACAATGAGTTAAATTCCAATGGATGTTTTTCAAAAGTTGACGAACAATAAGCAAAAGGTATCACTGAAAACCGCAAGGAAACAGAAAAAGGCAATAAAAAAAAAACAGTACGAGGAATGTTCAAAGAAAAAAAAATTAGTGTTTCTGTTTGGGGATCGTTGTGCACAACTGAGCTGGGGCCACAGAACTAGCTGCTCTGTGGATGATTCATTCAAGCATTTCAAGGTCTTTTTGTGCACATCATTGTAATGAAAGTATCTGCTGAATGTACTTCATAGTAACGAGATTTCTATAGACTCGCGTCATATGGGAAAATTGTTGGGACCATAAAAATACTTCGTTGTAATGAAAATTTTGTTGTAAAGATATTTGTTGTAACGGAATTTTACCTGTATTTTACTTTTTTTGTTATCTTTTTACAATCTTGTGAAGCATGACTTTTAAGGAGTATATATTTTTGATCTTAGTCAGAAATAACACTATTCTGATTAACTATATACTGCAAGTGAGCTTATTTTATATTTCATAAACAATATGTCATGGTATCTCCATCACAAATCACATTTCATGATAATGTATTCATTGTTCCAGTGATGGGAATCTTTCACTACATGCCTCTGTCTAGGGCTGCGGTGTCCAGCTCCGATCCTGAAGGCTGCAGTAGCAGCTTGTTTTCCTTCCTGCCACTTTCTTCATCAGGGACCAGTTTCTACTGTTAATTGAATTCTATTCCCTTCATTTTAATTGCTGTATTTTTAAACACTCCATCCTCTGAAAGGATTTTTTTCCCTTAAATGGCAGCCAAAGATAAAAGAGACATGAAGTGAGCCAACAGATGACCAGCTAACTCGAACCGATTTCTCTCCTACCATTTTCTTAATTAATTAGTTAATTAAACCTGTTATTTAATTCCATGGCTTGCTGGTGCTCTCTTTTTGCCACAGTAGACATTTACAAAACAGTTAATTTTCTTTTTTCTAAGCGAACCATCAAAATTTTTTATGGACCTGAGCAGATCAACATTACTGAGACCCGCACCTTCCGCTGTTTTTTCAGATATTGTATGATGGACACAGGTTAGCTGGTCATGGGATGGCTCACTTTCTCGTTGTTTGAAGGCTGTTTAAGGAAAAAGAAACAGTTAAGGGCTCTGCATATTAAATATCAAGTCAATTACAAAAAAGGTAAAAAAAAAAGTTAATTAGCATCAGAAACTGTGCAAAAATTAAAAAAATAATTAGAATGAAAGCCAGCAGGCTTTGGACACCCCTGGTCTGGACTATTAGGCAGCCTGGGAATTGTTGCCCATAATGTTGCCAGTTGAGTCCCCACCTCTGCATCATTGTGTGACTCCAAACAATTATTGTGCTCCAAATGCAAAAAAAGGATTATGTATTTATAAATGTAAAGTTGGATTGTCGTTTTTCAACTTTTTGCTATGTTAAGAGGATTTTGTTTTGTAAAGGAACAATAGAACAATTCCACTCCTAACAAGAAAAGTCATTCTGTCCCTCAACATCCATGTGTCTGTTTTAGATAGATAGATAGATAGATAGATAGATAGATAGATAGATAGATAGATAGATAGATAGATAGATAGATAGATACTTTATTAATCCCAAGGGGAAATTCACATAATCCAGCAGCAGTATACTGATACAAAGAAACAATATTAAATTAAAGAGTGATAAAAATGCTTGTAAAAGCAGACAACAGCTTTATAACTTTGAGTAATAAAGCAGACTATAACTTTGAGTAATGTTAGCATTTACTCCCCCGGGTGGAATTGAAGAGTCGCATAGTTTGGGGGAGAAATGATCTCCTCAGTCTGTCAGTGGAGCAGGAGAGTGACAAAAGTCTGTCACTGAAGCTACTCCACTGCCTGGAGATGACACTGTTCAGTGGATTCTTAATGATTGACAGGAGTTTGCTTAATGCCCGTCACTCTGCCACAGATGTTAAACTGTTTTGAATATGATTTGGTATTTATTGTAAAAAGTCGAAGGCTAACCAAAAAAGCAACAAATGTAAGGCAGGTAAGCACTCAAGTATGGATACTAATTCATATGCACAAATTCATCTTAAGTTTAAGTTCCTTCGCTGAAACTAGTGACAGTGGTATCACAAGCCAGAAAGTACAAAAAAAAATACACACACACAAAAAAACACAGGTATGCCCATGATCTGATGATGTTAGTGAGTGGCCGCTGAGTTGCCTAATGACTTGAGGGTAAAATCGAGTTGTACAAATGCTAACAGTCATGTATCTTTTACCAGGGAGAAAGCATTTGTGCAGGATGGACAAAGTCTTTAATAATATTGCACTATATATGTTCCTTCTTTAGTGGCCCCTATTAAGTTTGAACACAAGCAGGAAAAGCCAGAAGAAATTCTTGCAGTGGAGTCCAAGAGCACTGTGATGTCGGCTGTGTTGTCAAGTGACAAGAGTGTTGTGAAATGGTTACGACATCGCAGCCAAATTTTTGACAGCAATAAATATGAGACACGTGTAGAAGGAAGAGTACACAGCCTCATAGTGAAAAATACGTGCAAAGAAGACTGTGGCATGTATACCTGCATCTCTCAGGATGATGAAATGGTGTTTGTTGTCAACGTAAAAGGTTGGTGTCTAGTCATTTACTGTTTGTTTTGGAAAAGTAGCTTATGATTTAATCAGAAACTATGGGATCATCAGTAACATGATGTCCAATAGAGAATATGATTAGTTTCCTTTTTTATTTCACAATCTATGATCTTGCTATGAATGACAAGGTAAACATTTTTTTTTAAAATGTGCATCAATCCTACGGCAGCATGGTAAAAGCTTCTTTAATTCTGTTCCTTCATTGCTTCATGGATCTGATTTGGATGCCCAAGCTGTCTGTGTGGCCTGTTTTCCCCATGTTCATATTGTTTTATATGCACCTTCAGTAATTCAGTAATGACTTTAAAAAGGCCAGAGTCTTGATGAGTGTGGGTGCCTGACTTTGTCCTGTGATAGGCTGACACCCTATCAAGGATTCCCTCCTGCCTTCCACATGATGATACCATGGTTCTGAGAGAAGATACTTTGATCCATTTTTGGTTAATCAGGTACTCTAAACTGGCCAAAAACACAAGGGTTGTTTCGACTGATGCACCATTTAGGTTTGGTATCTACTTGGCATTCAGTGGTGTTTGGGATATGTGACACTGGAATTGGATGAATTGGGTTCAGTGAATGCATAGATAATCAAATTTGGAATGACTCTTTTAATGTCATTTTCTTAAAGACTGTACATTTCCTATTTTTGGTCTCTCAGAGCTGCCACTGACATTTATGCGAGGCTTACAACACATCAGTGCGTGCAAGGATGACACCATCACTCTAAGATGTGAACTCTGCAAGCCTAAAGGGGATGTCCAATGGCTAAAAGATGGTCAAGAGATCCTTCCCAGCAGGCGAATTGTAATTAAAGCAGAAGGTCGTGAACGATTGTTGACCATTAACCGTGCAACGGGCAGTGATTCAGGAGAGTACGTCTGTGAGTCAAAGGATGATAGGACCTGTGCACAAGTTTCTGTGGAAAGTAAGACTTTATTCTCTATCTTTTGTTTCCTACTTGCTCATTCTCTGTATCACTACTGAACTTTTAGAAAAAAAATTCCAGCACAAAATTATTTTTAGATATGTAAATCACACCAATTTTACCACATAGAAATTCAATACTATAATTTGAATAAAACATACTGTTGTAGAAAAATAAGGGGTTTTGTGAAAAGCTTAAATATATCAATACTTCATTGAGAACATTCATAAATTCAAGGTGGATTTGACATTGATTCTTTGAAACTCTAGAAGTTACTGAATTAAAGAAGTCGATGGATGAATGGATAAACTTGGGTTTCAGGGTCCCAGATTAGAGTAAGACTTCTTTATTAGGAAGCATAATCAAAGGAAAGAGGATATCTGAATGTTAGTGCTTGCTTCTTGGTTATCATTACCTATTCTGAGATGAAATTCCTGTGTTAGGATTAGAGCTGGACCTTATTTATACTCTGTTTAGTATGATGAAATTCTTTCCTAAGAATATTTGCTTTTGTTGCCAACCATCATATGAAACGAAAAATCCAAACTGCTCCCGAGCATCTAGTCTCGATATAGAACAGATGTAGAAAAGATCAAAGAGTATCAAGTCCCCGTCCCCATGGACAGCCAGAGAAAACTGATGACAACGATGACAGAAGGAGAACGTTTTTAAAAATTATTTTCCGCAGTGGAAATGCTGGAATGGTTCCATTTTGACAAGAGCCAGGTTTTATTGTTAACTGTCATTGCTACAGGGTACCTGAAAGAAATTATTTTCATATTAGGTATGGTTCCTCACACAGCCTCATTATACTGAAAATAAATGTCACCAGAATCTCATTACTGAAAATCAAGTAGGACAAAACAGTAATGTATAACAAATGTGTTACAATACCGAATATTGTTTTTTACACCTTCCTTTTATTCATTTTGTTCCCTTTGGATGATAAGTTAGAAAATAAAGGGGTAAGAAAAAGAATATAGGTTCTTCGAAAGTTCTGAGAGTGAAGAATTGCTCTCCAAGTAAAATAGCCATACATAGAATGCTTGGGTTGATCTCTGTTGAATATATATATATATTTTTTGTCCGTTTCCAGTGAAAAAAACAAATCTCTACTCCATTTTGAAATGAAGTCTGTTACAGAATTCTTCCAGTTCAAGGATATGTGTTCTGCCCAGAATGATTCCTAAGTTGGCAATAAGATGATAACAGTGTATTGAAATTCCAAGGACAACCGACAAAAATAGTGTTGGTCAGGGGCGAATGCAAAACATATCAGGAAGGGAAGCTGTTGCCAGGTTACGTCTCTAACAAACCATTTCTAATCCTGGCTGTACATTGCAAATATTACTTCTGCATCAGTGGGATTGTGCAATGCAAGTGTTTCTTTAGCTGATAAAGAGTGTAGTTTTGGAATTCAGGGAAATTTATAGTGAATAAAACCTTTCATTACCAGAGAACCAGGTAAAGAGCCCGAGATGAATATTTTTCGAGAGCTTCTTGAAACATCCATAGCATTAATGCTGATAATATTGATACAGAATTAAAAAAATATCTGGATAGCATCCTGGCTTAGGTTTTTATAACTCCAGTGATGTCATGAAATATTAATAGCTGATCCGGCACAATTATAGCTCAGTTTTATAACTATCTTGGTTGAAGAACCAGTTTTGTGTTTTGTTACTTCTGTTTTGTATATAAATAAAACATTGCATAATAATTTATAATTGTTTTGATCCAGCAATGACATTATTTTCTGTAATTAAATTCCCTCAAATATATTTTGTACTAAAATCTTACTAACCTTCAGTCCATAGGTATATTGTAAATGACACAATTATTCAGTACTATTCATATTTAAAAGCTCAGTCTACCTCTAAAAAGTGCAAGCAGCATTTTTATAAAACACAACAATGTTTAGTCATGAGTCCTCGATAAGAGATCTGTCAATTCTAACATTCTCTTTGGGTGTTTATTCCTGTTTCCGTTTATATTTTTTACTTATCCAAAAATAATTTTGGACTTCCATACCTTTTTTCACCAATTTTCTTGGTTTTCACTATTCATTTTTAGTCCTTGCTTTTCATTTTGTGTTGTCCATCTTCAACACATCTGCATTTTTGTTATCAAGCCAGGATTCCTCCCCAGGTTCATGTTGTTTATGTCTTTCTTGAGCTCTTCTCATTATTGGTCATTGTTTTTTTTATTGTATTTTTATAATATTGTTATGTATTTTTACTATTTGTCTATCCATCCATCATCGTTAATGGACCACCTCCAAGCCTTATAAAAGTTGCTGGGAATTGAAGCCTGGGGTAGTTCATTTTGAATGTGCTCCAGTGGATTTTGGTGGGTCTTGAAAGCATTATTTTGCTCTGGTTTTTGACTTATGTTGATCTGTTACTTGGATTGTTCTAGTGCAGGGGTGTTGAACTCCGGTCCTAAAGGGCCTCCATGGCTGCAGGTTTTCATTCTAACCATCTTCTTCATTAGTGATCAGTTTTTGCTGCTAATTAACTTCTTTTGCTTTAGTCTTAATTAACTTGACTCAGGCCCTCCTAGTTGTATCTTTTTCCATAATTAGCAGCCAAATAATAATGAGACACAAAACAAGCCGCCACATGACCAGCTCACCTGTGCCCATCACACAATATCTGAAAATAAAGAAAAGTGAACGTCTCAGTAAGGATGATCTCTCAGGTCACCAAAACATTTTGACAATGTTCTTAGAAAAAACAGAAAAATCAACAGTTTTGGAAATGTTTGCTGTAGTAGAATGAGAGCAGAAACAAGCCATGGAATTAAATAACAAGTTAAGTTAACAGCAAAAATCGGCTTCTCATTAAGAAAGTGATTGGAGTTTGAAGCCCCAATTTAGCTGGTCATTTGTCAGCTCATTTCATGTCTCATTTCTGTTTGGCTCTCATTTAATGAAAAAAAGAATCAATTCAGGGGACTGAATCCTTAAACACAAGGCTATTAAAATGAAGAGAGAAGAAGTTCATTAGCAGTCTAAACCTGTCACTGATTAGGAAAAGGGTTAGAATGAAAACCTGCAGTTCGACATCCGTGTTCTAGTGGATTTCATTTTGAGACTTTAGGCTTTCTTTTAGTCCCTTTTTGATCAGCTTTTGCTCTTCTACACCTTTGTTGAATTTTTCTTTTTCTCTCTCTGTGTTGTTTGGTTTACTCTTAAAAACTAATTGGCAAGATAGGCACTCACACCCAGCCATATTGGGGTAGGTAGAACACAAGCAGGATGGCAAGCCTGTGTGGGTTTGTCAATTAACCCTTTGCAAATGACTTATTAAGGCAAATCAATAGCACATTTTTTGTTTTCGTGTCTGCAGAATTTTGTCATTAGATTTATGACAGGATGAATGTTTAACATAATAGGCTGATATAATCTAAATACAATAGAAAAGGGAAAGTAAGAGCACTGAAAAAATAAGGCCAGTCTTGAGATGAGTGATATAAGTAATAAAAAGTACAATGTACTGTACCAGCATGCCTTGAAACTTCTAACATCTGCAATTAGAAAAGTTAAAAAGATGCCCCCATTACAATGAAATTCATAGTCTACTGCAGTCTACTATGGTATATCAGCAAATGTAGTTTTAAAATTATTCACTTTTTTGGATTGTAATGTAATGAAGAGAAAAATAATTCAGAAAGCTATTTTCCACTTTTTTCAGTGCCCAGAGTGGTGGAATTCATTGCAGAGCTACATAATGTTACTGTACTAGAAGGGGAAGATGCCACGTTTAAGTGCATGGTTTCTCCAGAAGATGCCGAACTGGTTTGGCATAGAAATGGCAATGTGGTTGTTCCAGATGAGAGGTGCATGGTATCACGCAATGGGTTGTGCCACACGTTAGTCATCCAGAACTGTCAGCTAACAGACAACTCTAAGGTGACAGCTGAGGCTGAGGGTGTGGTGTCGAAGGCGAATCTACAGGTTCAAGGTAAGCCAGTAGCATGCATATGGTTTGGTAAAGTTGTCCACTTTGTTAAATTTTAACAAGTTTCTTCAAGTGAAGACATGTCAAAGCAAAATGGTAGCTCAGAGAGAGCTTATTAGGTAGAAGGTAGACTTCATTTATATAGAGATGTGATATACTGATATATTCACCCAGACAAATACAGTGGTGTGAAAAACTATTTGACCCCTTCCTGATTTCTTATTCTTTTGCATGTTTGTCACACAAAATGTTTCTGATCATCAAACACATGTAACCATTAGTCAAATATAACACAGGTAAACACAAAATGCAGTTTTTAAATGATGGTTTTTATTATTTAGGGAGAAAAAAAAATCCAAACCTACATGGCCCTGTGTGAAAAAGTAATTGCCCCCTGAACCTAATAACTGGTTGGGCCACCCTTAGCAGCAATAACTGCAATCAAGC
>JANRMT010062814.1:120727225-120796546 GCA_026402145.1 Polypterus bichir lapradei | reverse complement strand
GGGCAATTACTTTTTCACACAGGGCCATGTAGGTTTGGATTTTTTTTTCTCCCTAAATAATAAAAACTATCATTTAAAAACTGCATTTTGTGTTTACTTGTGTTATATTTGACTAATGGTTACATGTGCTTGATGATCAGAAACATTTTGTGTGACAAACATGCAAAAGAATAAGAAATCAGGAAGGGGGCAAATAGTTTTTCACACCACTGTATAACAAAACAACTTGTGTTAAGCAAATCTCAGTAATTCTGGTTTATTCTAGGGTGAGAAACTATTACAATATAATAGAATACTCCACACAAAATATTGAATCAGTAGAGCAAACCTAAATCATGAATTGTTTATAAGAATTTCTGCCAAAGAAGAATAATTGTGGCTTATATGACAGAATAATGGACTGTAAAAAAAAAATCAATTTTGAGTATCATATGCTTATAAATTATTTATTCAGAGAAATAATTTTTCATGTTGATCTCCTGTTGACCACAGAAGCACAAGTGCTGTTCACCAAGAAGTTGGAAGCATCGATAGGTGAGGAACATGGAGAAGCTACGTTGGAGGTGGAAGTGAGCCTGGAGTCAGGAGAGGTGCAGTGGATGCGACAAGGTGTGGTTATCCAGTCTAGTCCAAAATTCACAGTGAATGCAAGCGGCAAGAAGCGCAGCCTCACCGTTCACAACCTCAGCATCTCTGATCGTGGCACTTACAGATGTGAGACCTTGCATGACAGAACACAGGGCAAGCTGATGGTGGAGCGTAAGTATGAATGCTGTTTTCCAGAATCAACTCAGCTAACCAGAGTAACAAAATAGGCTCTAAATTCACTTTGTATACTATGAGAACTGAAAGAAGAAGAAAAATCAAGGAAGAGCAGAGTTCTGAAGAGCTAACAGAGTAGGTCTGTGCATTATTGTGTCATCTACTATCCACTGTGGTGTTAGCTGTATAGGGCGATTTAAAAAGCTGTAATTTTCTACACAGAAAAATTGCAAGTCAGTTGCAGAATTTTGAAAATATCTCATTCCTGAATTGAAAAGGTCACTAATAATTGTGCTAATTTAAGGGGGATGTGGTCATGGCATTTGGTCAAAGTCACAATTCATTTGACAGCATTTTGAACCTCTTATAATCCATGATCGTCATGAATGCTTAGAAAAATGATGTTCAGTAAAGTCACCTTGTTTTTCTGTTACTTGTGATAACAGAGCAAGACATGGAAAAAGAAATGTCTTTGTTTAGGGACCGAGACAAAGGAATAGTTTTAAGGCAGGCAGTGATCTGAAACATGAAAGGAATGAATAAAGATACAACCCTAATCAAGATCTGAGTCAGAAAAGTGCTAAGAATTTCTTTAATCACAATTTTATTTGAAGAACAAAAGGTCAAAATATTTGGACGCTTACCAGGTTGACTCATATTTTAAAGCACCAGCGTCTTGAAGTCAAGACAACATGATTAGCAATAAAAGCTGTTACTTTAAACAACACAGCTGCAACTGTGAAAATCAACACACGAAATTGTGACAACTGCGAATGGCGACAAACAAGATGGCATTAGAATTATGTCATTAATATAACAGCAAAATAATAATAATAAAAATCCAAAAGTGAAATCAAAACATATTGGACAGTTTCTAACAGTTGTCATTTCAAGCAAGAAGTCCATTGCATTAGTCTAACTGTAAAGCAAAGTTCACATTCACAAGATAAGTTGTAAGAGTCATTATAATAGTAAATAACAATACATTAAAGTAAGAGAGAGTAATACATGTTACAAAATTTGTGGCATCCAAAAAGAAAGTAAAATAATCCACTAAATATATGGAAAGTCCATAAACAGTAAGATGTCATTAGCACAGTAAAATTGACCACAGTTGGTTTTAATAAAATTAAATGATATAATTACCCATCCATCCGTTCACTCTTTTCAATTCAGGGCTGCAGGGTATGCAGAACTAGTATTTCTAAAGCATGAGCTAGAAACGCTGGAGAAGGTGAGACATGAAACTCACTAAATACATAAACAGTCTCAGGGTTTTGTCGTCCTGTGATAGCAGCTGTCTAAAGCAAAATTCATCCACCATTTCTGACCTTGGAGCTCCCAGAGAATGTAACTCTCACCATATGAGCTGATGCTGATCATGGTTTCCTAGTTCTAAAGTATATGACACATTCTTACTGGCTTTTCCACAGAAGAATAAGTTCTTAGAAAGTCAATTTGTCATGTTTGCACTCAAGTAACTGTGGATTTATGACTGCCTTGATTATGTTACAGCCACATTCTTCTGCTGAGCACTACTGGGATGGGAAAGTGATCCTGTGACCTTTGACTTTTACTTATCTGGATCACTTTTCTTAGCTCTTCTAAATTTAAATAGCAGCATTCGAAATCCTGGGGGGTGTCACAAAGCATTAAAAATAAGACAGGCGAGTTCCATAGAAAACGTGCCTAAGTACTTGGACCAAAATTTCGCAATTCATTGTGTTGCAGATTTTAATACTCTGGAAAAATACAGCAATATCGTTTGCTGCTAACCAGGCATCCTGAAATCCGATTACGCCAACTTAATTACAACACAGAATGTTTCTGCCTTCATCATCTTTCTTTGTAATATCATTTGTCTCTCTGCTGTATATTTATTTGATACAATCTCAGCACAGTTGCTTGGCCGGAAGCAGTGCCGCCTAGAGGTGATTTAGAGGTGGAGTGTGTGCTGTGATGGTCTCATCATATTCATGTGGATTTCTATGGAGGCCTCACTTTCCTTTTCAGTCCAAAACCCTCTAATCAGAGTGAAAGTGAGTGTGCACAAGGAATGAACACTTCCTTTTATCTGATGTTATCATTTATAGACTCTGCAATCTTGACTAAGTCAAGGTGGGTACCGAAGACGGATGAATGGGTTTCTTTGATTGATTATTGATTATTTTTAGAGTATTTGTCCTGTGTATGTTTTTTAAACATATTTCATATTCTATTTGTTCATGTATGATTGTATCATTCAGTATTTGTTTTAACCAGATTCTTTTGGCCATCTCCCTGCAGTGGTGCTGCTGGGACACGTGTCGATTGGTGACATAGTAGAAACCATATTATTTAAGATTTGTGGGGTTGTAGATGCTTCTTTTCAGAAATTTTCTAAGACTAAAGAAAATCATTAAAAGTTGAAGAGTTTTAGGCTCCCACCTTAAACTCTCACAGCTATGCCTCCTCTCGTTTTGATCCATGATGAAGGCAAGGTTTTGGCTTTGGTTACTTGTGTCCCGTAACAAGGATGTGGTCCTTCTGTGTGCCAGTCATTTAGCTATCTGTTCCCATAGGAGTTTTACTTTCTGTGCGGTTTCATTTTTGTGTACGCACATCACTATTTTTTTTTTGTTTGCACTCTGTTTCAAAGAAAATAGAAAAGCTGATGTGAATTTACCTGTAAAGAACACCGAAACTAGCAGACATGTTGTACTGGAACACATCCATCAGTCCATTCAGTCATCCCACTTAATGCAATTGAAGCATTGCAGGAAGCTGACATCTATCCTGGCAGCTTCAGGTACACAGCCATAACCCATCTTGGACAGAAAAAAGACTCACTTATAGGAAGCCAGGGAAAAGATGGAAGCTCATCTAACCTGCAAATCTTTGGGGGTGAGAAGAAGACTTTGTGAAAGTGAAAACTGCACACCAACATTGATGAAGCTGGATTTGAACCCAGTCTTTTTGGAGCTGTGAAGCAGCAGAATTAACTACTACTGCCCAGTGCAATCATACTCAAAAGATGTGATTTTTCAGAATGTTTGAATATTGTTTGGATTTGTCCTATGAAATGGAAAGCAACTTTTGGGAAATGACAAAAGATTATCAGAGGACAGACTAGAAAGAACTAAATATTACTTAGACACCAAAACGAGAACACTAGCAACCAGGCAACCATGGCCAAGGAACCAAAACCAGAGGATTTCAAGTTCAGTCCTGGGGGACCATTATGGCTACTGCTTTTTATTCCCATCAGTTTCACAATCAATGTGTCATTATTGCTTTCATTGGTTCATAATAGCAAAATCTTTTTTGTTATGACAATGGAGTCAGTTGTATGCTAACCCTTTATTTGGTAACAAATGATGTTATGATACAGATAAAGTGAGACAGCATCTAGTCACCAAATATTTAAACCAGGGGTCCTGGGGGGCTGTAGTGGCTGCAGGTTTTTGCTCCAACATAGTTGCTTAATAAGAAGCACTTATTGCTCAAGTAACACTTCTGCTTCACTTTAGTTGTCTCGCTCCTTAAGATTTTGAACCCTTATTGCTTATTTTTGTCTTAAACAGCTCAGTTCTTAATTGCTCCTAATTAGCAATAACATGCAAATGACAAAAGCGACCAGCATTTCTCCATTTAGCGTGTTATCATTTACACCTGTGTGTATTTATCATGCACTATTGCGTTTAATTAAATACTTGGAAGGAAAGTGAAGAGAAAAAAGTGAAGGACTGAGAATTACTCATCCATTTTAGCCTTCAGATCATTTGCATGATATCCTTAGAAAGGGGATGAAAATCTAGGATATGAGAATTACCTGACATAACAGAATTAAAGCACTAACAAACCATGAAATTAAATTATTAGCAAGAATCGATTTATAATTAAGCAACCGGGTTAGAACAAAAACCTGCAGCCATTGCTGCCATCCAGGACTGTGATTGAGGACCCCTGATTTAAAAGAATTAAAAATAAATTTAAGCTAGACAATATTTTGAATTCTGAAATAATCATTTTGTAGGAATTAGATGATATAATTCTGAGCAATTTGCTTCTAACTTTTAGCTCAACTCTGAGACGAAGAGTGTTTGTGTAGAAGTCCGCACAGCTACATTGAGGCACATGGATAGAATTTAGAAAATTTTCTCAGGGCTCATTTTTCACTCTTCAGATTGGGCTGCAGGTAGTTTTACAAAAAAAAAAGGATACTCTGTTGTTAACCGCACTCACAGAATTTCAAAAGATCTCTGGTCTCAGAATTAATCTGAATAAAAGTGTACTCTTTCCAGTGAATTCTCAAGCATATAACATTAGATTAGATACCCTACCTTTTATCATTGCAGAACAGTTTAAATACCTAGGGGTAACCATCACAAGTAAACATAAAGCTCTTTATCAACAAAATTACATCATCTGCATGGAAAAAATTAAGCAAGACTTGCATAGATGGTCAACCCTTCATTTCACACTAGCTGGAAGAATTAACACTGTTAAGATGAATATTCTTCTTAAGCTCCTTTTTTTATTCCAAAACATTCCAATATACATTAATAAATCATTCTTTAAGCAATTAGATTCAATAATAACCTAATTTATTTGGAATTCAAAACATCCACGCATCCAAAGAGCGACCCTACAAAGACAAAAGGCAGAAGGCGGCATGGCTCTACCTAACTTCTAGTTTTATTACTGGGCAGCAAATATACAGGCGATAAGAGCCTGGACACAAATAGAAGAACATACACAGGCTTGGTCCGCAATAGAAGTAAAATCCTGCAGTACTTCTTTGTATTCCCTGCTCTGTGCTCCAATAAACACACGTTATCGGCAATATACTAATAACCCAATTGTGCTCCACTCACTTAGTATATGGAACCAAAGTAGAAAGCATTTTAAGACGGAGAAGCTTCTATCTGTGGCACCTCTGCAAGAGAATCACCTCTTTCAACCTTCGCAAACATATGCAGTTTTTAATATCTGGAAAAAATTTGGGATTAACTTGCTTAATGATCTTTATATAGACAACATCTTTGCATCCTATGAACAATTACATTCCAAATTTAACATTCCAGCTACACATTTCTTTCACTATCTTCAAATCAGGAACTTTATTAAACAGAACCTTCCCGATTTTCCTCATCTTGCACCCTCATCCATGCTGGAAAAAATATTGCTCAATCTCAAGGACTCAGACACCATCTCTATAATATATAAAATCATTTTGGGGATCGATTTGTCCTTAACTCAATATTTCTTTTTGTAAAAACTTGATTGATTTATATGGATTGCAATAAAATTAATAGAAATTTAATATATATAAAAAAAAGAATACTCTGTTGTTATACTTGTCAACTGTCTTAGTAAATTTGATAAGATCTCATCATGTCAGAGTTCAATATTATTAAAGAATGTTAGACATTGTTGTACTGTAGATTAGGTAAAACAGTAATGTGAAATTTGTCTTGAAATTTTAAAAAGAAAAACAATTATGTCATTAAAGGTAAGAGTCTTGGAGTCTGTGCTGTGGTCCAGCCAAGCCACTTCTTGTTTTCATGACAATGAACACAGTGTCTTTTATTTAACCTATTACAAAATCTATTGAGGTGGAACTAAGATATATAGTATTAATTTATAGAAAACTATTATCATATTATTATAATCAAAATCACTCAGTTTCCAGTTCCTCCAGTTAGAATACAGACTTGGCTATATTAATGATTTAGCAGTGAGGTGATGGAATGGAAAAGAGAAAAACAATGGTGTGACTGACCAGCTTTCAAAGTCCTAGTACTCCCTTCTGTGCCTTTTATCTCAGTGCAACTTTTTAGCATTTGGCATTTTTGACTTTTTGAACTGACTTTTTGCATTTTTGTTTTGGATGCTTTTACCTGTACATTTTTGCCTTTCTTTGTTTATTATTTCTGCTCTTATTTGTGCGGCCTTTCCATAAATCTTGCAATGTCATGTTTATAGAGTTTGTGCTATACCCAAGTGCACTATAATTTTTAATATGTAAATTAATATATATACATATATTAATATACTAGCCAAAGTACCCAGCATTGTCCAGGTGTATTTGTACAAGAAAGCAATTTTTTTTTTGTTTTTTAAATGCTGATCAGGCAGAAAAGGTTCAGATCTGAGAGATCAAAAGAAGAGCAACAAAACAAGAGCATGAGACAAAATTAAGGTCAAAAATGAAGCAACAGGTCTACACCAGGCATGTCAAACATGCGGCCCGCAACAGAAATCTGTGTGGCCCGCATGACAGATCCTAGTTAGCACTGAACTTGTACAAAATGATTACTATCACTTGTGATTGAATCATTCTGCATCTTCGGTGTTACTTATTGACTCTTCTTACTTCTGCCTTCTGACAAAAGCGCGTTTTCCCATGGCATTACGGTACCAGAAATGTCATCTGCTAGTACAGTATAGCCACGAGCCTTGACCAAAGTTAATGAGCCGCAACCTCACAACTGAAGTGCTAGGCTGCAGCAGCGGGTAGCAGGGACGGCTTTAGACATGCGCAAACTGTGAACCTGCACAGGGCTGCCACGCCAATATATATTGAATATAAAACAGAAAGAGAAAATAACAACACAGCTGACGGCAATGCGGCTGAAAAACATTGTGTTTCTTGTTAATTAGTATGCTGTATTTACTGATGTCGCTAGAGTCAGAGCAGTAAGCTATATGTAGTATTATAATGTCCTGCTGTAATGAGAATATCATGAGCCGCCACTTGGTTTTCAATTTACGGACACGTGCATATAGAAGCGTGTCATGAGCATGAGGCGCCTATACAGTGTCCGCAACAGACACGGCCATCCGCCGTGCATAAGATACCATATTGACATTGGCGTGCGGAGGGGTCACCGATTCTTTCTCTGCCCAGGGCCGCCACGAGCCTACAGCCTCCCCTGCTAGGCTACACTACTGGCCGGTCTGCTGAGACTTGCCACTGAGCAGAACTGACCATCACGAGTAGTAATAGCTCGCATATTTTCATGTTTTTTGCTCTAGTTTTATGTAATTTTGTGCTAGTATTGTAACGAACAGTTAGTGCACACTACAGCTGAAGATCTGAAGTGGACGCGAGAAGTTGGTGAGTTGTTTATTAACATAAATTTTGTGATTTGCATATCGGCTTATTTTACAATATAAACTTTGAAGTAAACTTAGTAAAGTAAAATTAGATTTTTGGAGGATTTGTTTTCCAACTTGAATTGCTGAGCAATGAATTCAGTGAGCGTTTTCGTGATTTCAGTTCACACGAACAGGACTTTGCGCTGTTCTCTTACAACATTGAGAATGCGCCTGAGAATATCCAAATGGAATTGACTGAACTGCAGTCAGATTCTATTCTGATGGCAAAATACAACAAAGTTGGTGTGCCAGGCTTGTATGCCTACCTGCCACCCTCATATGTGCAGATCCGTAAGTTGGCATCGACAGTACTGTCTATGTTCAGAAGCACTTACCTTTGTGAACAATTGTTTTACCAAAACCCCACATCACTCAAGTCTTACTGTCAAGCACCTTTCATCCCTCATAAAAGTTGCAGCTGTACAAGATTTCAAGCCTGATATTGACGAACTAGTTACTAACAAGAGATGCCAAGTGTCAGGACAAAAGAAATAAATCTCCCACTGTAAGACTCCTATATAAGCAATGAATATAATATAATGAATATAATAATATAAGGACCTAGCTAAGAGGCTAAGACTCTAATTTTACGCTGTTGTACGGAGAGTGTATGGAAATAAATAGCTTTTCTCTAAACTTTAAGTGTTACATTTTTTAAAGTTTTCAGTATTGGAAAGAAAGCTACAGTAACTTTGTATAATAGTATAATAGTATTTGTTACAGTGCGGCCTGCTGACGCACGTATGGCAATCAAAGCGGCCCACCAATGGTAGTGAGTTTGACATGCCTGGTCTACACCAAAAAGCAATAAACTGGAAAGTATTTTAGCAAAAAAGGTTTGAAAGAGGTTTTGAGTGTGCAGATCAGATGAGGAAATGTACTGGCAGCCAACATTTAGCCCGTAGCATTGATTACTAATAGGTCATGACCTCTGAGGCCACACCCCTAACAGCGAGCAACATGGACCTAACGATGGGTTAGGAAAATAGTAGTGATTGTTAAGAATTCAACATGGTGGACAAAATGATCCAAAAATTTACACAACAACAACATTTATTTATATAGTACATATTCATACAAACAGTAGCTCAAAGTGCTTTACATAATAAAGAATAGAAAAATAAAAAACACAATATGAAAACAAAATAAGTCAGCATTAATTAACATCGAATAAGAGTAAGGTCCAATGGCCAGGGGGGACAGAAAAAACAAAATAAAAACTCCAGACGGCTGGAGAAAAAAAAATAAAATCTGTAGGGATTCCAGACCATGAGACCGCCCAGTCCCCTCTGGGCATTCTACCTAACATAAATGAAACAGTCCTCTTTGGATTTAGGGTTCTCACGGAAAGGCTTGATGATGGTCACGTAGAATTCTGCCTTTTAGTCCATCCATCAATGTTGGAGCATCATGAAGCTTTGAGTAGGTGGAGGTGGCGCAGGCCACCACCACAAAGAAACCGGAAAAAGAAACAGAAAAGAGAGTAGGGGTCAGTACGGATTGTAGAGCTACCCTGAATAGTTATTATGAGGAAATTGAACATATAGAGTATCAGGATTAAGTTAAATTAAGTTAAATTGAAGTTATAGAAAGGCCATGTTAAAGTAATATGTTTTCAGCAGTGTTTTAAAGTGCTCCACTGTATTAGCCTGGCGAATTCCTATTGGCAGGCTATTCCAGATTTTAGGTGCATAGCAGCAGAAGGCCGCCTCACCACTTCTTTTAAGTTTTGTTCTTGGAATTCTAAGGAGACACTCATTTGGGGATCTGAGGTTACGATTTGGAATATAAAGTGTCAGACACTCCGATATATAACAAGGGGCCAGATTATTTAAGGCTTTATAAACCATAAGCAGAATTTTAAAGTCAATCCTGAATGACACAGGTAACCAGTGTAGTGACATCAGAACTGGAGAAATGTGTTCGGATTTTCTTTTCCTAGTTAGGATTCTAACAGCTGCATTCTGCACTAGTTGCAAACGATTTATGTCTTTCTTGGGTAGTCCTGAGAGGAGTGCGTTACAGTAATCTAGTCGACTGAAAACAAACGCGTGAACTAATTTCTCAGCATCTTTCAGTGATATAAGAGGTCTAACTTTACTTATGTTTCTTAAGTGAAAAAATGCTGTCCTAGTGATCTGATTAATATGCGATTTAAAATTCAGATTACAGTCAACAATTACCCCTAAGCTTTTTACCTCCGTCTTGACTTTTAATCCTAATGTATCCAGTTTATTTCTAATAGCCTCATTGTATCCATTATTGCCAATCACTAAGATTTCAGTTTTCTCTTTATTTAACTTGAGAAAGTTACTATTCATCCATTCTGAGATACAAGTCAGACATTGTGTTAGTGAATCAATAGAATCGGGGTCATCAGGTGCTACTGATAAATACAGCTGTGTGTCATCAGCATAGCTGTGGTAGCTCACGTTGTGCCCTGAGATAATCTGACCTAACGGAAGCATGTAGATTGAGAATAACAGCGGACCTAGGATAGAGCCTTGTGGAACACCAAATCGGATATCATGTGTCTTTGAGTTGTAATTACCACAACTAACAAAAAATTTTCTCCCTGTCAGGTAGGATTCAAACCAATTTAAGACACTGCCAGAGAGGCCCACCCATTGACTAAGGTGATTTCTAAGAATATTATGATCAATAGTGTCAAATGCAGCACTCAGATCTAAGAGGATGAGAACAGATATATGGCCTCTGTCTGCGTTCACTCGCAAATCATTTACTACTTTAACGAGTGCAGTTTCTGTGCTGTGATTTATTCTAAAACCCGACTGAAATTTATCAAGAATAGCATGTTTATTTAGGTGGTCATTTAACTGCATAATGACTGCTTTCTCCAGAACTTTGCTTAAGAAAGGCAGGTTAGAGATGGGTCTAAAATTTTCAAGGGCCGAGGGGTCAAGATTATGTTTCTTAAGAAGGGGTTTAACTACAGCAGTCTTAAGACAGTCTGGGAAGACCCCCGTATCTAATGACGAATTTACTATGTCCAGAACATTATCAATTAGCACGCCTGATACTTCTTTGAAAAGCCTTGTTGGTACTGGGTCAAGGACGCAGGTGGAGGATTTTAATTGAGATATTATTTTTTGTAAATCAGGTAAATCTATCCTAGTGAAAGAGTTTAATTTGTTTATAACAGAATGCTGGGGTTTAGGAGGATCCTTAGTGTTTGAGGGATATACTATGTTATTTCTAATATCATTAATTTTTTGATTGAAAAATACAGAGATAGCCTCACAGGTTTTATTGGAAGTACTTAGGAGGCATTCCTGTGAGTTACCTGGGTTTAGTAGGTGATCAATTGTAGAAAATAAGACTCTGGGATTACTAGCATTGTCATTTATAATCTTGGAGAAATAACAGCGTCTCTCAAGACGGACAGTGTTATTGTATTCTGTTATTTTGACTTTTAATATTTCATAGTGGATAGTTAGTTTAGTCTTCCTCCATTTACGTTCAGCTCTGCGGCATGTTCTCTTTAAGTCCGACACTCTTTGGGTCTTCCATGGTATAACAATACTAGAGGATTTTTTTACTGTCTTTTCAGGTGCAACTATGTCAACAGCAGCTCTCACTTTAGTATAAAATTTTTCCACCTTATTATTTACATTATCCTCGCTATTATAGTTGGCACTATAAACGGACTGATTGCTTAGAATGTTTGTAAGTTTTAAAGCTGCTGCTGAGTCAAAGAAGCGTTTTTTAACAATATGCTTCTCATGAGTGTTTTTTATCATTATTTCTATATTAAAAAGTAGAAGAAAATGGTCCGATAGACCAATATCAATGATCTGCTTTACATCAACTTTCAGTCCTTTAGTAATCACTAAGTCTAACGTATGACCTGCTTTATGTGTAGGCTGATTTACGAGCTGCCTCAAATCAAAAGAATCCAGGAGGTTCATAAATTCTTTTACTTTTAGATCACACTGATTATCTATATGAAAATTAAAGTCGCCAACTATTAGGAGTGTGTCATAGTTAGTAATTAAAATTGACATTAAGTCAGAGAATTCCTCAAAAAAAGACGCGTCGCATTTTGGAGGTCTATACACGGATAATACTAGAACTTTAGCATCTCCTTGGATAACAACGGCGAGATATTCAAAGGACTTGAACTTACCAAAACTGACATCTTTACATTTTAATCGGCTCAAGTAAATGTTAGCCAATCCGCCCCCCTTTTTCCCCTGGCGGTCTGCACGAGTAAAACTGTAATCCGGAGGAGCAGATTCGATTAAAATAGCTGCGCCGTTTGAGTTAAGCCACGTTTCACTTAGTGCAATAAAATCTATTTTTTTATCACTAATAAGATCGTTGATAAAAAACGTTTTGTTAGTTAAAGCTCTAACATTTAATAGTGCCATATTTAATGTTTCGGAGGTGCAGAGATGAATACTATGTGCGTTATTGATATTTGGAATAGGGACTAAATTATTTTTATTAGCGCCGCTCTGTGTGTATTTTTTGTTTAATCTGTGATCTGTTTTAGTAGTTTTAATACATTGTTCCTCTAAAATAGTAATTTTAATTAGATTATTGGAGTTTATACCGTATTTCCTAGATTTTCTACATGCATTGAGATTGCTTATTACAGTATTAATGTTGTGCACTTTAACGGAAGATTCTATTAAACACTTATGTCCTGGCACAACAGTATCATTTCGGAAGGGGTTAAGAGCAGAGATAGATAGTCAAGATAAACGAATTACCTTCGCTATGTTTTCGGAGAGGACCCGGGCGCCGAAACTGTTCGGATGCAGGCCATCACGCTTGAAGAAACGCGGCCTTTCCAAAAAGAGATTCCAATTGTTGATGAAACCGACATCCTTCTTCTTGCAGAAACCCTGTAGCCAGTTGTTCAATCCTAGCAGCCGACTGTAGTACTCGTTGGATCGTCTGACGAGAGGTAGTGGACCCGAAACGAAGATCTTTGCCGATGGGGTCCTCTCCTTCGTGTCTTTAATCAAAGCTGCGAAATCAGCCTTCAGGATTTCTGATTGTCGGTGCCTTATGTCATTTACGCCGGCATGCAAAACGATTGCTCCAATTGCCCTCTCCTTGTGTTTCTCGTAGACTGCTGGTGCACGTCTCATCACATCTCGGACACGAGCACCGGGAAAACAAGAAACAAACGATTTTGCATTAGGGCATGCGACATTAAGGTTCCTAACAATAGAATCACCTACCACTATTACATCACCAGGGGCTGAAGGCGAGCTGGGGACGCGGAGAGGGTCAAACCGGTTTTGGGATAGGATGCTCGCCTGTGCCGATGGAGGTGCTCTGGCCTTGAACCCCCGCCTGCATAGCTGAAATCCACCGAGGTCATCAGCGGCGTCGCTCCTACGAGACGCGGGGGTGAGGTCGGCACAACGTGGGGTTGATGTTTCGCCGGTTATAGATGGTGAGGACGGTTTATCCAACAGCCGGGCCTTCAGATCCCTAAGGTATCTCCGTCTGGACAGGAGTTTCTGACTCTGTCCGTCGAGTGCCTGAAGTTCTTCCACTACGATTTCAACGCGAGTTACCCCACTGTCGGCCATTTTCTGCTTCGTGCCCTAGGAGAAATGAGAGAGAGAGAGAGAGGTTACAGCCGTGCAGCCGTGACACAACTCCTAAACTATTAGGAGAATAAAAAAAAATAAATGCTACCACTGAATTCTCTGGCTCAGAAAACTGCCAAAAAAAGTCAAACATCAAGCATACCTATGCACAAAAAGTCATTAAACAAACTACAAAACTCACACCATAACATTTAGCTGTCATGACTCAAGAATTTGTTCTTTTTGTGTATAATTGTATTCCATAATTTCCATAAGTCCTTGCTGATTTGGAAGCATGAACTTTTATTTTTTCTATGAATTTTCTGGTTTATTGTGATTCCACAATTAGAAATTTAATCTCACATCAATAAACTCATTTGCTTTTTGAATAATTGAATTCATTGACCTCGGAAAGCACCCACAGTATTATTACAGGAGTCAGCACCAGTTGCGGTATTTCAATATGTTATTAAGATGATTCAAAGTTAATTTAAAATTTCTAGAAATCACAATGTTGTGTTGCCATTAACGCCTAAAATTACAAGTACCTCATCATAAAATAAGCTTCAATAAATGTCTGCCTCCAAGAAACATTAAAAGTTATTAATACCTGTGGTGTAGCAGGTCTGCGGCTTCCAATAAAAAAAAGGCCAGCTTTTAAATCCATATAGCCGTGCCATTCTTCGTGGGTGCGATTGCATGACTGCGGGGAGTTAATGGGGTAGTTGGAGCGAGTCGCACCTGCAAGTGTGGGTGCGGTCGATCTCGATTGCCTCATTGGCTTCCTGCGGTGTGTGATTAAGGCATTGCGCCCATGGAGGCGCACAGGGGGTGTATATATGTGGGTCGAACCAAGAGGAAAGGAGAAGCTATAGAAATGGAAGGAAAGGAAAGGAGAGGAGAGATATGAACAGAGAGATCAATCGAGGTGGAAAAAAGAAGAGGTTAAAGGACGTGAGAAAGGCAGTCTAAGCAGGAGGATCTGGCCATCTGAAAAGAGGAGACAGAACAAGCTGGGGCCCCGCTAAGGAGCGTTAAATTGTTGCACTCTGGGGGCTAGTTCACCCCACTGAAAGTTCGAGGGAGTGAGGTGAGCAAGGCAAGTGTCCTCCCGAGGAATCCGAGGAGCGACTAAGGGTGCGCGAAGGATGAAGGGAGGAGAGCTGACCTTGGACGGTCTGGCAGTGACGTCCGCAAGGAGGCCGAGATTGAGGTTGGCTGTAGGTGCTCGTGGCTGTAGAGATCTCCACAGGCTGCGGAAGTAATGGGTGAGCTGGGGAGAAAGAAGGGTGTGCCGAGATCGGAATGATAGAGACTGCATTTTAACCTCGTATTTGAAAGGATTTATTTATTTGATTTTTATCCCCACTGGACACTTGTTTTATGGATTATTTATTGGAACCTGATGCACTGCACTTTGGACACTAATTATCTATACTAATAAAAGGCAAAGCCCTCACTGACTGACTGACTGACTCACTCACTGACTCATCACTAATTCTCCAACTTCCCGTGTAGGTAGAAGGCTGAAATTTGGCAGGCTTATTCCTTACAGCTTACTTACAAAAGTTAAGCAGGTTTCATTTCGAAATTCTACACGTAATGGTCATAACGGTCGATAACGGTCGACAACGTCCGCCATGTTGAACTTTCTTATTTATGGCCCCATCTTCATGAAATTTGGTAGGTGGCTTCCCTGAGCTAACCGAAACCAATGTACGTACTTATTTCGGTGGTATGACGCCACTGTCAGCCGCCATATTGAACTTTCCAACATCACTAATTCTCCAACTTCCCGTGTAGGTAGAAGGCTATAATTTGACAGGCTAATTCCATACAGCTTACTTACAAAAGTTAAGCAGGTTTCATTTCGAAATTCTACGCGTAACAGTCATAACAGTCAACAACGTCCGCCATGTTGAACTTTCTTATTTATGGCCCCATCTTCTCGAAATTTGGTAGGCGGCTTCCCTGCACTAACCGAAACCAATGTAGGTACTTATTTCAGTAGTATGATGCCACTGTCGGCCGCCATATTGAACTTTTCAACAGTCTTTGTTACTTATGGGCCCATCTTCAAGAAATTTGGTACACGGGTTCCCAACGCTAACTGAATCCTACTTACGTACATATATACATCCATAGCCTGCAGCTCGGTCACCGTGTGAGGTGGCGTTGGGTCCCCCATCCCAATGCCTCCCCCGTTGTTGGCTGCCTGCCTATATAAGACCGTTCGTCGCTCCGATCTCTACATTCCCTTCCTTGCTTCAACATGGGATTCACGTCTCCCTACTGATAACTACAGCCTTTTTGTTTAATCCACGGCTTCTCCGCTGTTTTATTGTTTGTTTATTACAATTATAGTTATTGTATAGGTATTTTAGTCTTACTTTACATTGCTCAGGTACCCATTTCCTTTATCATTCCAACCCCTATTACCATGTCTATCGAGGTGATCACTATCAATCAAAGAACTGTCACTTACCGAGTGGTTTCCATGCTCGGAGATGGCACCTACCTTTTCCATTCTCTTTGTTACATATTGCACGGCCATATCAGGCTCACTCTTGATATCCGGAGGAACATTGTGTCTTATGTATTGAATGACTGGGACAGGTTCAAGGTGTGGACTGATGACAGTACAGGAGATAATTATACTACACAGGAGCACTATAAGAGTGAAATGCTTAAGCCCTTCACCTATGGTTCTACATGTGAGTTGATGGCTGCCGCTGAATTGTTTGGTTGTCGCTTTCAAGTGTACCGAAATGGCCAAATATTTTACACCTTTCGACAACCGCCAATGCCTCTTAAACATCTTAGATTCACAGGTGACGATTTCAGTAGTGGACACTTTGATGTTTATGAATGTTTAAACTCTCAAAAGCTGGATGTGATTTTTATTGATGAAACCGGTTGTGGCTTACAACGCTTGACAGATGCCGAATGTCACTTCAACACAACAAATCCTGTCGTAATTGAAACAAACCATGAAACTCAAACCGATTATGACAGCAGCAATCCAAGCTGTCAGATTTGAGACAAGATTACTGTTCACATAGCCAACTGTAAGTTGCATGCTCAAGAGTAAGCTCAGCGCACAGCTTGGTCATGTTACAACCAGAGGGCCGAACTGACAACATGGTATACAAAGAGATCCTTAACAAATAATTATTGGCATATTTTCCCTCAGTTTAAAAAGGTTTAATTTTCTTCTTAATAAAAATTTTAATGCAGTACTTCGCCGCTGCGAAGCGCGGGTATTTTGCTAGTTGTTTTAATAAAAGCACTTTTTGGACATATCCCCTGGCTTCATATGAGATTTGTCCTCATTTGTCAGCTCATCTCGTTGACATTACCGGCGGTGTTGGGTTTAAGACTCCCATAAGGACGTTGGGAGCACGGAAAGAACCTGCATCGTCACATTTTGGTGGCAGCGGTGGGATTGAGCTGGCAGTGGGGACCGAAGAATAGAAGACAATGAGCCAGCGAGATTGATACAATACCATCCTTAGTTGTTCTCTTTCTACCATATTCAGAGGAGTGATTCAGCATGCACTAAAGCATTGCATTTCATTCAGCCTCATCGTTGCTTACTTCTATCATAGTTAGTAATGATATGCAGGTGTATAGCGTTGGCTTTATCCGCAATGTAAGGTTTTCCTCAGATAAGTAATGTAGTGTCATCAGTTCATGTCAGAATTACTGTCATGTGTAAACAGTGCAGTCAAATTCCTATCTGCATGCTTGCCAACGTCCTGTCCTTGTGCAGTAGTCTGAAATTTGCTCCATTGGTTACATATAATATCTATGTTTCTATCCATCCATTTTCTAAACCCACTTTAGAACATAACATCAAAAAATAGCAGATAGTGCTGAGCAAAACAGCTGAGTTTCTTTTAGCATACAACCTGAAGAAATTGATGCTAAACTTCAATTTGCATGCGATTTCGCAACAGCAAAACACACTTAAAAGGATGTTTAGAGTCTTAAAGTTTTTTGGGGAATTAAGTGTAAGGAAAATAACTTTTTTTTTTAAATTTTATTGATTTTATTGAAATCACACAACATTCTATACAAACTGATCAATTGTACAAGAATAGGATTGAAAACAAATCAACCCCCACCCCTGAAAAAGAGAGCATGGGCAGCAGAATAAAACTTAAACCTCGTAAAAATAAATAAATAGATGAATTAATAAGTGAATAAAGATAAATGGAGAAGAAAAAGGAATAAGGAAAGAATCTGCTTCCTCAGTGCTTTAACAGCTTATTCTAAAATGTTATTGATTAGATCCTGCCAGGTTTTGAAAAACTTCTGCACAGATCCTCTAAGTGCGAATTTGATTTTTCCCAGTTTCAAATAATATATCACATCAGTTACCCACTCACTTAGAGTAGGAGAGTTAGGATTCTTCTTATTGAGCAAGATAAGTCTATGTGCCAGTAGTGTAGTAAAGGCAATTACAGTTTGTTTGTCCTTCTCCACTTTAAGCCCGTCTAGAAGTACACTAAACACAGCTGTTAATGGGTTATGAGGGATTGTGACACCAAGGCTGTCTGAAAGGCATTTAAAAAGGAAAATAACTTCTTAAGGGTTTAGCAACAACCCCTTTTGGCCCCTTTATTTCTCATAAAATGCTCCAGAATTCAATAAAAGGGGAAAAATATCTTTTGGAAATTCAACATGGCTAAACACAACCCATGATGAAACACAATGTACTCCACTTAGACAAAAGCTAAGCTTCATGAAGGCAATGAAATTGTCACTAAAGTTAGTTGAGAAGAAAATGCTGTAGCTGTGCTCTTAGATTACATCCTGCTATGGCTGAAAAAAAAACGTTTGTGTGTGCTGATAAAGGTGTCCTCCTGTCAATCCCAGAGCACTCCTGCTACTTTATAGGAATTGTACAACCCATCTCCCAGATATGCCATGTGGCCTGTATTTTAAGGTAGAGCAGCCACAACATCCATGCAAAATGTCCTTAAAATTTGTTCAGCCATTTTTGTGTGATTGATAAAGAAACAAACATACATGGAAAAAAAATAACAGTTGAGGCGCTATATAGGCGTCAACCCGACACAGACTGGCAACAGAGGCATGTAAAAATGAAACTAAAAGATTTATTTTCTTCAGCTGGGGGCCACATCTTCCCCGTGTCCCTCAGCGCTAACACAGTCCCAAAACACACAAAAGCACAAAGCAAACACTACCACAAAACACTCTTCTTTCTCCTCCAATCCTGCAAGGCAGCTTCGTCCTCTGACTCTGGCGCCTGGAGTGGTGACTGAGGACTCCTTTTATAGCCCACCCGGAAGTTCTGCAGGTGCTCGTTGACCTCCTTCCAGCTGCACCTCTGGGTGTGGCTGCGTTCCCGCCCAGACGGGCTCATTAAGCCGTGCAGCTCCCCCTGGTGGTGGCCACGGAGCCCAACAAGAATGAGCTCTGGTGTTCCAAAATATTGGCCCCAGTGCAACCCAGGGGGGCTTCCACCAAGTGTTCTGGGGGACGTAATGTGCATCCCATGGCTGCTTCCCCGGATCCAGTGTCAAAGAGGCGTCCCGACCGGGCATGGGACCCGGCCATCTGCCACACAGCATACAATTTTATGTAAATGATATAATACATACAATCATATTCAAATAATATATTACCTAATCAGATTCATCTAAAGCCTGAAAGAAAATTCAGAAGATTATGCAGTATAAGCTAATTGAATAATTACAAAAATTAACTGCAGATGTTTTATGTTTTGTTTTGCCTCATGATGATAGTTACTCATCTTTCCTTTTATCATCTTTACTGATCATAATTTTAAATCAGTCCTTGCTGAGTAAGATTTTTATTTAAATAATAATTCAGATATATTAATGTACTTTTTATACTTTCGTCAGTCTAATGATGCTCTGAATCATTTCTTCCACAGCCAGGAAGATCTCAATCCTTAAAGGTCTAACTGACACAGAAACTTTTGAAAGGGAAACCGCGACATTTGAAGTTGAGCTGTCCCATGTGGATGTGGATGGGGTCTGGCAGAAGGATGGAATTCGTGTAAAACCTCACAATAACTGGCGGGTTAGCACAAATGGAAAAGTGCATAGCCTGACCCTTTCAAATCTAACAATTGAAGACAGTGGTACGGTCACGTTCAGTGGAGAAAACATAAAGACATCTGCAAGACTCACAGTGAAAGGTAGGAAAATCTCTTGTTCTTGCAGAAGTCAGTAAGACCTTTGAGCAGAGTTTAAGTGTAAACAATTGATTAATGAGAAAAGTCGTGCACTCTATTAGTACCATACTGAAAAGTAGAGGTTGTATTTAATATGTATTTTTCTTTGCTTTAAGTGTTACTCCTGAAGCGTTGCATATTAAACTATTTCTTGCATTAAATTGGAACAATGTATTTTTTTCATTCACTCACTGACTCTTCGGCCCAATCTAGCACTAGTAAGTGATTAATCCATATACATGATAGATGGCAGTTTAATGTGTGGGATTCATCCTGAATAAAATACTATCGGCCTCATTACAGTGTAGCTGGCATTAATTCAATCTTTTGCATGATGTGATAGATAGAACTTTATTTGTCTCCAGGGGAAGATTTCCTTTTTACATAAGCTCTTTAAATAAATAAACACACATACACACTGTGGGCTGAACACACACCGGAATGACTAAAAAGAAAGAAAACTTTTGACTTGGCAGACTTCCCAGTGAGGCATTACGCAGACGTATTGCTGTTGGTATGAAGGAGCCCCTGCAGCCTGTAATCTCCTAATGATGAATTGAGACAATGTCTTGTCTCCCATGTAGCTATCTTGGTTAAGCATTCCTTTATAACAGATATACAATGGATTTGTTAAACATGTCACAATGTTTTTTAAAATAATTTGACAATCAAGCCTGAAGAAAGAAAATGTTTCTGAAATAACTCAGATCAAGTAGTGGCATGGAATATTTTTAAGGTGAACATTTCTAACTCTGTTCCCTGTTTACAACTTGATGTTTAAGCGTTGACAGCTCTATAATTGTTTGTATCTCCAATATGATGAGAAGCCTATGGGCTATTGCACCTCAAATATATTGTATTGAGATTTTAAATATATTTTCTATATTGCTAAAGTGAATTTTATAATGTAATCTGTTGTTGGTGTTTGCTATTAATTTTACACACATATTTACAATGTTGGATATCAGAGTACAAAAAGGAAAACAATGGAAGAATATTCAAACTTCATACTGGAAACTACCAAATGAATGTATCAATAAGTATAGGGTGGTCCAGATCTAATTATGCAATTTTTATTACGCTATAACTTATTAAGTTTATTACATAGAAAATCACCCGAAAAATCCCGGACCATCGAGAAGTGTGCGAACTGACGACATGAAGAATCATCTTCGCGCCAAGCTGGAATCGTCCCCGCATAAATGAAAGTCATCCAGTTGATCTGGATCTGAATAATTAGATCTGGACCACCCTGTATACAGATAGATAGATTTCTCCAGCTGTAAAAGTTGGCTTTTTTCAGAAGCTCAAATAAATAAATCAATACAATTAAATTTATTTTTGTATAGCCCAAAATCACACAAGAAGTGCTGCAATGGGCTTTAACAGGCTGTGCCTTTTGACAGCCCCCCAGCCTTGACTCTCTAAGAAGACAAGGAAAAACTCCCCAAAAAATTAGTAGGGAAAAGAAAAATGGAAGAAACCTTGGGAAAGGCAGTTCAAAGAGAGACCCCTTTCCAGGTAGGTTGGGGCGTGCAGTGGGTGTCAAAAAAGGGCTAAATACAATACACAGAACAGAACACAAGTAATCCTCAATACAATACAATAGTACAATAGAAATATTACAAGTACAGAGAAGAATTCAACAGTAGATGATATCACATAATAGGATTTGAATTTGTTCAGAGTCCTGGAGACCTCATCCATCAAGCTCAACCCCCCACCACTGGCCATTACACAGCTGAGTCAGTGCTGCGCCAGCCAATCTGATAAAAAGACCCTTCTACCTGATGATTCCAGTGTTCCTCTGTCAGAGATGACTATTCCTTAGGCAGGCAAAACAACATGGCAGGTGGACAGTCACACAAAAGTGCCACATTTGAGTATCGAGAAGAGAAACAGAATAGGTGAGGGTTAGTATCCAATTATAACCTTCATCTTACTTATGTTTTAGTGCTAATGAGTAACAACAGAGATGCAGTCTGTACAGTTAATCAGCAGTTCTAGTCAGGGTGTGCTAAACTGAAGTAGTGAGTCTTCAGCCGGGATTTAAAGGCTGAGACCGAAGAGACATCTCTTATAGAAGCGGGAAGACCATTACACAGTTTAGGGGCCCTGTAACTAAAAGCTTGACCTCCCACTGTTATTTTATTAATTCTTGGGATTATAAGCAGACCGCCATCTTGAGATCTTAATGTGCACATTGGTTTGCAAGTCAGGATAAGTTTGGACCTTGGCCATTTAAGGCTTTATATGTTAAAAGGATTATTTTGAAATCTACCCTAAACTTAACCCGGAGCCAGTATAAGGATTTAAGAACTGGAGATACAGTATGTGTTCTTATTTTCTTGTTTTTGTAATAATTCTTGCAGCATCATTTTGAATTAACTGGAGGCTGTATAGAGAACAGTTTGAACATCCAGTGAGCACCGCATTGACGTAGTCAATCCTACTAGAAATACATGCATGAATTAATTTCTCAGAATCCCACAAATTTAGAAAATGCCTTCATTTCCCAATATTTTTAAGATGGATGAAACATGATTTAAACAACTTTGTAATATGTGCTTTAAATGACATGCTAGAGTCAAATGTATCTTCTAGATTGTGGGCTGATTCAGTAAAATTAATGGTGATAACAACTGAGATAAATTTTGACAAAATAATGTTGTGATCAGCATCATTCCCTCCAATACTTAACATCTCTTTTTTATCTGTGTTTAAAGACAAGTAGTTCTCTCTAAATTCACTAAAACAACTAATTAAAGACAACATCAGAGAAACGTCATTTGATCTAAATGAAAGGTATAACTGGGTATCACCTGCATACGAGTGAAAATCAACATGATGTTTTCTAATGATAGATCCCAGTGGAAGCATGTAAAGTGAAAACAGTAAAGGTCCCAGTACTGAGCCTTGCGGGGCACCATATCTCACTTCTGTGTATAATGATGAAGTACTGGCAGCACATTTCTTTACATACTGGAATCGATTTGATAAATAAGAACCAAACGAGCACAGTGCCTGTGAGCCCGACGTCATTTTCTAGCATGTGCAGTAATATAGAATGGTCAATGGTGTCAAACGCTGCACTTAAGTCTAACAACATAATTACAGTGGATTTTCCTTCATCAGAGGATATCAGAATGTCGTTTACAAACCGTCTTAGTGCCGTTTCTGTACTATGACCAGTGCAGAAACCAGACTGGAATTTCTCAAATAAATTGTAATGCGTAAGGTGTGACTGAAGCTGATTGGCGACTACTTTTTCAAGTATTTATATAGAGAAAGGGTACATTTGAAATGGGTCTATAGTTATTAAGTAAATGTGGGTCTAGGTCTGACTTTTTAAGTAATGGTTTAATGACTGACACTTTTAGTGCGTCAGGTACCGTACCATGCCATAATGAACTATTAATAAAAATAGTATTTAATTTATGATAAACAACAAACCCCTTGTACTGCACACACTGGAAAATCTAAAAGATATAAAACTAAAAATAAAGAAAACTTCTGCCTTGGCAGTTCCAGTCCCAGTGAGGTATTATGCAGGCATTTTGCTGTTGGTATAAAGGTGCCCCAATAGCGTTTCTTGACACACTTCTGCTGTTTGTTGGCTGGAAATCCTCGGTGTTCGTGTGTCAGAAAGAGGATGTGCAGCATTGTTCATAATGGTGCTCAGTTTTGTTTTAATCCTCCTCTTTGCTATGATGTTCAGGGGGTCCAGAGTGTATCCAAATATAGACCTAAGCAGCAGAGAGCTACAGAATGGTGGTTACTGCAAACCAGGAGACCTATATAACATTATGAAGAGTGCATAAAAAATAACATGTAATTTGTCGTAGTGTTTTACTAGTACCTGTGATTTTGGAAATAGGTTCTGTTTGTTACTTTTTGCACTGTAGTACATCGGAGGGCATTTTTGTTCTGTGCCTGATGGATTGTTCAGTATTTACAATAATACCTTTGAGTTGTTAAACAAATATTGCAGTCAGTTGCTTAATACTAGACAAAAAATTATGCATCCTGAAAATTTTTTGGCAGTTTGATAGACAGTTTTAAGCTTACACAGATGCAAATTTCTGATTTGAAAAAACATGAAATTAACTTTTATTGCATTTAGTGTGCCTAATTGCTTCATGAAACTGACATATTGCATTAGTTCAGTTGTACTCTGCATCTGAAGCTTCTCATTTCAGTGTCCAACAATCGTCGGCCAACATTGATAGATTTCACTTGCCTTGACATCGCTTTTCCATTGTTGCAGTGTCCTGATGAAACCCTACACCATGTTTGTCACTGATTGCAGTAAGATTAGCAGAGACGAATCCTAAGTGTGGATACTGAAAATGAATCTTTAGTGACATGTTGCCTTCCATGGCTTTGTGTACTTGAAACAGGTTGTCAACAAACTGTACGTAGTCCTCCGCCCCCACTAGCAGATTTTTAATCATCTTGTCATTACTGACATGTCTGATTTGTAATCCAACAAAAATGCCTTCCTTAATCTTGAAATCTGTTATTCATAGAAATACCTGCATCAATATCTTTCATCTTCCTTGTTCATTACTTTCATTAAGTTTTTCATCAGTCCAAGTTCATGTGCCACCCCTTTTTCTGTGGAGCCAAGTGTTTATGGAGCGGTGTGGTAAAACGCCTTTGTGGTGCATGAGTTTTGTTTAAAAAATAGTGGGGTCAGGCGAGTGTCGGTGCTGTGGTATAGTGGGTCCACAGCTCACTGGGAAAAGGCCATTTGAAATAAATAATCACCGCACCCGAAGCGGCTTCGTGAGGTGGACGTTGTTGTAGCGAGCCACGGGACGCTCGGGGTTGTGGGCGTTTCTCACCGAGTGCACAGGTGAGGAACTGCCCACATCCGTGATTGCTCCCGTGGCTAATGCTACAGCTGTGATGGCCCCTCGTCATTTAAAAGAAGCGCGAGTCGGTTTTGGGGGGAGATCAGAAAAAGAATGAAGGAGAAGGAAGAAGCAGGCGAGCGAACGCTCGCAGGCAGCTGAAGGCAGCCTGGGTGTTTGGCCAACACCCGGGAGAAGTGGTTGTGGTCGCCCCCGCAGAAGATTGTTTTGTAGGGCGGGAGTGACTGGGAAGGTGCAGGACTCTCCGCGGAAGTTAGCGGGAGTCGGGACTTGGGACGCGGTGTACCTAACGTGAGAGCCTTGGCCGTTAAGGGATTCCCAAGTCGCTGTCCGGAGGAGCCGACCGGAGCCAAGGATCGGTGAGGCAACTGACAGCAGTAGCAGGAGTAGGAAATGGGTCAGCTGCAGAGTGCGCGTCTCCCTTGTTGCGGGGCTCTGATGGGTGAAGCAGGAGAGACGCTAGTTGTAAACGAAGGCACCGGGTTTGTCAATTGTTTTTAAATAAACGCTTCCTGAACGTTTTAACCTCATCGGTTTTAAAGGATTGTTTTTTCTATTGTTTTAACCTCCACCTTTTTCTTATTGGATTATTTATTGAACTGGAACATCACTGCACTATTTATTGAACACTGTTTTGATGAACTGTTGACTGTTTTAAATAAAAGCACAATGCACTTTACCATCCCCTTGCTCGAATTATTTGCCTTCACTGACTAGCTCAACGGTAACATTACCGACGGTGTTGGGTTTAGAGCTTCCTAAACAGCGATGGGAGTGTGGAGCCAGAACCCGCATCGTCCCAGGTGCATGCAGTGGTATGGATGAGTGGTCCAAGGGTGTTGATGGGGGCTTGGCAGAGCACACTCTCACATGCAGACACATTTAGGTCGGCAATTCCCTCAGCATTCTGGGGTTTATAATTAGACACTTGTGCCCACTAATTTATAAAAGGAGCTAGACTGGAACAAAGGGAGATAAATGAAAAAAGAAAGGAAGAAAAGGAGAAAAACTGGAAGGTAAACAGAAGGAAAGAAAGAAATGTCAGAATCGAGAATGTGCCAGTGTCATCGTATGGAGGCAGGTGGTTGGAGATGGTTGTTGAAAATAATAAGCATTAAGCAGTCATGCATCTACCACTTGTGATGTGTCCTCATTGCCTGGCTAATCCTGACTATCAGCAATGCAGTGTTCAAGTGAAGTGATGTCAACCCCAGGCACCTGGGCCATCACAAGTGGTAAGTTATTTTTAATGTAACTCTTTAGTTGGCTGCCCCATTTACAATTGTAACAACAGTACTTGGTACATTCCTAGTAGCAGTGCCACTACTTTTAGACCCACACAGATGTTCCAGTTGTAGTTATTATACTGTGTGTGTGTGTGTGTATATATACTGTGTGTGTGATGTATATGTATGTATAATATTGTGACAGGACCAACCTGACACAGACAGACACGGGAGGAACACTTATAAAACAAGTACTGTACTTTTATTTTTTGTTTCTTCACTCATGGAGAACGTCTTCCCCATTCCCACGAGACCGCAACACAGTCCAAGCACAAACAGCACACCTTAACACAATTCTCTTTTTTCCTTACTCTTTCTCCTTCACTCCTCCTCAGCAAGCTTCGTCTCCGGACTCTGGCTCACTGAGTACTGTCCGCTGGCCACCTGAAGTGCTTCAGGTGCTCGTTGCCCCACTTCTGGCAGCACTTCCGGGTGTAGGGGAAGAACCGCCCACATGGGCTCAGGAATAGCTGCAGAACCCCCGGATCCCAACAGGGCTCTGTCTAACTTTATCTCTCATGAAGCCCTGCAGGAGTCGGAGGCACCACTGCCACCCAGGGAGGCTGCCATCTAGCGTTCCGGGAGGGTGTAATGCTTTGTTCATACTTTTTCTCCTGGTCCTCCAAAGGTAGAGGCATCCCGGTTGGGCAAGGGCCCCGGCTATTCATGACTTTGTATATATATATTATAAGAGGAAATCACAAAAATAGGAAATTACAATAAAACAGTAAAATATAAATATGATGTTTGTGATCAGTGGGCGATAATCCATAAGACACAGCCACAAGTGTTGCAGAACCAAAATCTTTATTGTCCAGTGTAATTAATTGACTAGCTCTATTTGCACTTCAGTCTTTTGCTCTTTTCTGTTTGGACTGATAATTAAGCTGGGCTCTCTTACTGCTTACATATGAGGAAAAGCGCCTCAGTCCTGGGGATATTTTGTTTTTCACTTTCTAGTGAGAAGTCAAGCAAAATGACACATTTTATTAGCTAACTGAAAAGATTACAATATGCAAGCTTTCGAGGCAACTTCTTCAGGCAAGATGTAATCATATTTTTCACTTTGATATTGATGCCCGCACATGTGAAACTCTGTTTTCATTGTTAATTGTATAATTCCTGTTTTCTCACAAATGCTTCTTTATACTTTTTTACCATGCTTTAGAGCTACCTGTGATATTCATAAAGCAAATGGAGGATCTTAGGATTCCTGACACCTCCAGTGCATTGTTTGAATGTGAACTGTCCAGACACACAGCCCAGGTGAAGTGGTTAAAGGTAAGCCTTGGTTCCTTTTAATGTCTCAGTGCCAATATAAATCAGATGGAATATTTCTCATAAAAATTGACCAGTAACTGCTCGTCAGTCACTATAAAATCTCTAAGCAAACATTTTCTCAGTTGTATCAAGGATTCTGTTTGTTATTGAGCAGTTTATATTGTTTTATTTATTTATTTTTTTACAGTTTATTATCAGTTTACTTTTAACAAAAAAGCACCCTCTGCTCATTTTCTTTAACTATATCCAGTTAGTTATTTCTTATAATATCCTAATATGACGCATTTGTGTTTTTCTGCTTTGGATTTGAAGACAAATCTAGCAAGAAACAGGTTGCAATATTTGAAGGTGACAACTAAAGATAGGAAACTATCCATCCATCCATCCATTTTCCAACCTGCTTTATCCTAACACAGGGTCATGGGGGATCTGCTGGAGCCAGTCCCAGCCAACGCAGGGCACAAGGCAGAACACAAACCCCAGGCAGGGTGCCAGCCCACCGCAGGGCACACACACCCACCAAGCACACACTAGGGACAATTTAGGATCGCCAATGCACCTAACCAGCGTGTCTTTGGACTGTGGGAGGAAACTGGAGCACCCGGAGGAAAGCCACACAGACACGGGGAGAACATGCAAACTCCACGCAGGGAGGACCCGGGAAGCGAACCCAGGTCTCCTAACAGCGAGGCATCAGCGTTACCCACTGCACCACTGTGCAGCCCGATAGGAAACTAAATTTAAGTTACCATGTCAGAATATGATGGGGTCTGGAGATTCTCATTTTATTGCATATTCCTAGTACTTATTTTTCTAATGGTAAGGATACATTTTCTATTTGCTTGTGTGAATTCCAACGTAAATATGGAAGTAAATCAAAACCAAACCAACCACATCGCACAAAAGGTTTACTGTGGATTGGTCTGTCTGGAGGAAACCGCCCCCTGGTGGTGAGAAGGTTGTTGCTCATGAAGACTAAGTGCTCAGCTATCGTGCACTGCTGGTTTTGCGTAAAAACGGACAAATCTCCTATTATTGGTGTTTTTTTGTTTATAAATGACTTGTATAAATTAGTTTACAATGTGTGTGTGTAATCGCAAGATGCGTATCAATACTCAACTGTTTTGGCTTGAAAAATTGGATGTATTTGGCAAGGTTTTAAGTGTGTTTCCCATAGACTGCAATGTAAAGTAAAATGTATAGAAAGTTAACTTTAGAACACAGTTTTGCATTCAAATGCATATATAGCATGTTTGTGAAGAAATAACTTCTACTTGAAAATGACCAAACGTATCCTTTAATCTAAATCCTGCCCAGTCGCTGCCTCTGAGGGTTTTGCACATTCTCTGTTGTGTTTTTTCTTCAGATATTCTATTTTCGCATTAAGTAATTTACCAACTCCAAACTGACCACATATACATGTTAGGAAGGTCTGATGTCCTGCACAGGACTGGTTCCTGCAACGCCGTTGGAATATAATCTAATACAGTACCTGCAAGCCTGAACTGGATTAAGCAATTTCCATAATGAATGAATATTATTTACTGACATTAATAATCATTACATGCCATGCCATGTCCAGAGGTATTTTACACAGCATTACACTCGATGCTGTGGAGATAGCACCCAACTTCCAGCAATCGTAAAACTGGATTACACAGAAGTGGTAAATTGTAGGAACTGAGGTGTTTTTCACCATTTTAACTACTGCGTTTTAGTGCCTGTACAGATTTTATTTGTGACATATTGTACACAACGTTTAACCCAAACACATTTGAGTATCTTGAAGATTGATAATGTGCATTCAGTGTTACTAATATCACGTCTGCACTCAAGTCCACTTCTAAGACAGCATTCCCATAATGCCGCTCAGACCCAATCCAAGTTGGCTAAGGTTGACATCGCCTACTGTACAGCGTGGATTTCATTTACTAGCCTTTAGTAAGGTGTTGCTTTAAAAAACAGAGGCATTGATATGAATTTCATTCACACAGGCTAACGGATGTGGCCAGCATTCTACATTAACATTCCTTAGCGATTTGCAAAATGCTGATTGGGGAAAATAGGAGTTGTTCCCTTGAATGTTGGAATATTGTATATGCTTGGGTCTCTTCACTACAAATCTTGCCATTCTTCTTTTCTTCACAGGATTCAGAAATCATAAAACCAAAAAAAAACTACAGAATCTATTCCATGGGGAGAAAGAGGTTTCTTCAGATTATAAACTGCACACTCGAGGATTCGGGGACTTACACCTGTGATGCAGGAGACTGTAATGCATCGGCTGTTTTGGAAGTTTATGGTAAGTGAGAATTTCTGGGTACTTTTTAAAATGTCGTATCCCCATTGTAATATTAAAAGACAATTCAGCAAAGTTGCAAAAAGGTCTTCGGCCAAACCAAACCTTTCTTCTGTTGGGTTATTTAACATTTCTCATGAATGCAAATCTCAGAAGAATTGCAATATAATGTTTCTTGCTTTTTGTGATAATAGGATGATTTTATTTTTTTGTAAAGCTGCAACCTTTTTCCTTTTCATTTGTACTCCTATAAGGATCAGCGTTAAAAGATGACAAACTGTCCTTGATTACTGGCAACATTATGTGTTGATACATTTTACAAATCGGTAAATACAAATTCTATACTGACTGAGGAAATCAGTTGGCCAGGGGGAGATATACAGTATGTTCTATAAGTAAGTTCCCAAAGGCAATCAAAAGCTCTGGCTAAGCGAATAAAAGTGTTGTAAGTTTGTACGCATTAAGAACTGGAACAAACAATAATTTGAGTTGGGCTCGGCTCTGTTATAAGGATGAGACTGTGTACCCCCTTTCATATGCTGACATTTTGAAGAAACACCAGAAACTGATCCAAGCATCTTTTTCTTCAGAGCGAGAGGTGCAGATTGTACAAGGGCTCAAAGATGTTGTAATTCAAGAAGACGAGAATGCTGTGTTTGTTTGCGAAATCTCAGTGGAGAATATAAAGGGAGAATGGTTTAAAAATGGGGAGAAAATCAAGCCAACCAGTACTACCAAAATTCGCCATGAAGGTGAGACATCAGAATACATTTTTATTTTCGTTTCAATTGGAGGATTAAAACCAAAATTTCAATTTTTTGACTTTCAGTACACATTTCCCTTGCATCTCATTTAAATATTTGTTCTTATTCTTCTTGTAATTATGTTTGCCAAACAGTTCTCAAGTCATGGGACAACTGGAAGCCCAGTATATAGTGACTTCAGTAGTAGAGTGAAATATCAGTGTCTGAAAGCAGTAACAACTCATCCACTGGGAGCTTGGAATGCAACCAATTGTAGTTTCAGGATTAGCAGATAAAACTCTTCATTATGTAACGGGACATAATAACTTCAGCACACAATTCTGTATTCCCAGGACACAGTGAATAAAACATAATATTGTGTTCGGAAATTAGATTAGGAAGTCGTTCATATTACTGTCTAGTATGCTGACACCTCGGCTGTGGTTTTTTGAATTGTTCATTTGTTGTTTGAAACTTTGTAACCTGCATTTTTTATTTTTTTTAAAGGAACGAAGCATTTTCTTCTTATTTGTAATGTAAAGCCAGAGGATTCTGGTGAGATTAGATTTGTTGCAAAAGAAACAGAATCTTCAGCATGCCTGGAGGTTGAAGGTAATATATTTTTTTTTTTCCATGTTTGTATTCTTCTTGACAGTGCAGCATATTTTTAAATACTATTAATTGTGTTAGTTGCATATTCTCAATAAATGATATAAAACATGCAAATCATTTTTACTGGCTAGCAAAACAGTCAAGTAAATACATTTTTCAGAGATTATAGTAGACATGCAAATTTTGACTTTGCAATTTTTCATTTTTTAAGCTTTTGAAAAGTTCTTACTATTGTGTGTGTGAGTATGCAGAATATTATTTTTTTATTTACAGCAACCATTTAGTTAGTTTTTGCGGTGGGCTGGTGCCCTTCCCAGGGTTTGTTTCCTGCCTTGCGCCCTGTGTTAGCTGGGATTGGCTCCAGCAGATCCCCATGACCCTGTAGTTAGGATATAATGGATTGGATAATGGATGGATGGTTGGATTTAGTTAGTTTATGAAGTTAGAAGTTCCAGCCATTTTTCTAGTTTACCTAGGTTAGCTGGTTGCCACCCTGAATCCTTTACGTTCATTCTCTGCAGTCCTATGCATCCTTTGGTGATGAGAAGCAATCGTTTCATATCATCAGATGCCACCTTCAACCATATCTTCTTCAGCTTCATCTTGGTGCACTTATTTCCCCAATTAACTTAGTCTGCTTTGTCTTCAGAAAAACATCTCCTCATCAAGTTTGTCTCTTACTCACAATTGATCTTCCTCTCACTCTGTGTTGCTCCACACACCTCTGATCATTCTCATCTCTGTCCTTGAAAGCTTTGCAGTCCACCTTCATTTACCATGTCTCACTTCCTCAGAACATACTAATCTTCACACTTCTTTCATAAACTTTGCCCTTCAGTTCCAAAGAGGCTCCTTCACAAGTCGAAACAGGGAACGGCTCCCAGAATGCCTTTCATGCATCATTCATCCTCGCTATCACAGCTGTACCCACACCTCTGTCTGCAGTCAACATGCCTGGATATATCATTTCACCAATGGAATTTTGGTTTCCACATTATGACTGGAAGCTTGTGATTGACCTGAAGAAACAACTAAAATTTCCACAGCACATAGTTGAGATTCTCTTGAGACCCAACATTTATCCTGACCTCAGATTTAACGAAACATAATCCTTCAGGAGTATTTGAAGAAAGTTCTCATGAAAGGAAGTTAGCCAAATAAAAAAGAACCGGAAGGCAAGGCTAGAATGTAAACTACATTCCACATAGTTGGACTGCGAGGGTTTCACTTGACCATCTCTTCACAAAGCATTCAGTAAAATGGGTAGCACAGGCACAAGCCAGCACAGAACTATCATGAACTGCAACTGGAACAGTAGAGAGAGTCTTGAAATACTATATCTCTGAATGAGGAGAGCAAGTCCATTTTATTATCACTGCCTGTGACTTGAAGACAAATCTTGACTTGATTAAGGGGCCTGGGCAACGGTGTCTGGTGTTGAGAAAATCTAACCCACCCAACGACCCCAGGTCACATCACTGATGCAATGTATACCCAAAACAGGAACAAACCAAATCAGTTTCACTTGACTCGGTTGAGAGTTTCACTCTTGTATCTTCTGTATTCTCTCACAATGTATGGCTTATTTGGTATGTCAGTTTACTAAAAACTTTAACTTTCTGACATTTGATGAATTTATCAATAAAATGAGTTTATCTATCATAAGAAACAAATTTGGTAAAGTTAACACAAATGTTCTGTAATGAAAAGAAAATCACCTCTCCTAAATTTTGCTTAATTATTATTTGTCCCTATTCGTTATGTTTCATTATTATGAATCTGCATGATAATTCCATTAATTGACTTATTTATGTACATACATACTCATTTAATGCAATTCAGAATTATTGCTACCGGGGCAACAGAGTCAGCCAAGGATTAGAGACCTGGCCATCATTTTGCCCGCATATGACGCACACCTATACTCACACCAGGACTGTTTAAAGCTGCCAATTAGCTTAACACATATGGGATGTGGGAGAACAATCAGATTAGCCAGAGAAAGACCTATGGAGTCATAGAAAAAAATGGGCAAACTTCACACAGGCAATGTCCAGGGTCAAGAACTGACCCCAGGGTACCGAATCCATGAGGCAAGTATAAATCATAGCAGTTAAAACAAAACTGGAGGTGTGAAATGCTTCACTATTTTCATATTCAATACCCACAGCTTTCCTAAGTAACCCATCAGCCATGAACACCAATTTGGGTCATTTGTTCTTACGATATGAGCAAAGCAACTTGTTCAGGTAGTGTGATTGGACTCTCAACCCAATTGTTTTAAGACAAATGCATTATCTGTTAGCCTACTTGGAAATAACTTTGGCTTGGGAAATACAAAATGAGAACAGAAAGCTCCAGCAAACACCCAAAAATCATATTTTGTATCCACAGATGATACCATAATAAGATAGACCTAATCCTTTGTAAAGCTTGGTTGTTTTATTTACCTGAAATAAATCTGAAGGTGAAGCTAAATGTGTGTACTGTAGTGCTGCTGACTTGGTATCATTGTCTGCCTAATAGAAAAATTAAACAATTGAAAAGGTTTTTGAACTAAATTAATTATTTTAACTGAAGTAAGCTTTGCTTCATTGAAAATTGAAATTACTGTAAATGTATCTTAACATGTCTAGAATCAGCAGTAAGCTGTAGCTACTGTATATACAGTATATGCTAGGTGTGAAATGATTGGACAGACACAAGAAGAGGTTTGGGGGCAGCCACCTGTATACTTGAATTAGGCTGCCAAAATTGAAAGGTTGGTTCTATAGAACAGGTCTTAACAGACTTCAGTCCAACAATAGAACAATCATGATAGGTAAAGATGGCGGTTTTAAAACTGGGCAGGGGAAGTGATGTCATTGGAACCAGAAGTGACGTTGTCGGGCCCTGAATCGAAATTGATGTCGTCCAGCCTGGAACCGGAGGTAAAGTCCTTGAGTCCAGGCAGAATTTCCTGTGGGTGGTCTGCCGATGAAACAGAGGGAGGATTAGTGTACCGTGCCACCCCTTGGACTGGCATGGAATTATTCCTTTGTGAGCCCTTCAGCTGCTTTCCATGCGCATATGTGTGACACAGGCAAGAGTAATGATTGTGATAAATCATGTAATCATGGTATTATGCAGTGTTTACAACTTATTGTCTCATTTAACCTCTGGGATTAATAAAGTATATGAAAATTAAAAAATCAAAAGTTTCTTCCAGTATATTGACTAGTGCATGCAACATATCATATGTTTCATGATAGATAATTGTAATAGCAAGATAATACAACATATGCATGGAAAAACATACTGTATTTCCCCTATTTGCTCCCCTGCACCATCTCAGATTATAATTTCTGTATGTTTTTTTTTTTTTCATTTTAGAGCTGCCAGTTCACTTTGTAAAACCACTGCGGGATAAAACAGCCTTAGAGAAACATCGTGTGATCCTGGAGTGCACAGTGTCCAACCCACGGTCTTGTGTGCGCTGGTATCGAGGAGACAATCTCATTTTACCTTCTGATCACTATGAAATCTGTAGTGAAGGCTGTTATCGTAAACTCGTCATTCATCAGGTGACATCCATGGATGAAGGAACGTACTCTGTCCAAGCAGGAGAGCACCAGTGCTCTGCACGGCTGATGGTAGAAGGTATTGAAATTAGCAAATTGGGCATTGATAAGCAAAAAAACAACAACAACATTTATTTATATAGCACATTTTAATACAAATAATGTAGCTCAAAGTACTTTACATGATGAAGAAAGAGAAAAAAGGCAAAATAAATAATAATTAAAATTAGGGTACACTAATAAACATAGAATAAAAATAAGGTCCGAAGGCCAGGGAGAACAGAAAAAACAAAAAAAAAACTCGACGGCAGGAGAAAAAAATAAAATCTGCAGGGGTTCCAGGGGCAACAAAACAATTATGACCTTCATTAGCTTAAAAAGATCCCAGAAAGTTGTTCTAGTAAATTTGCCTCATTTCCATTAGCATTTAATTTGAGAAGTGCTTTTGATTCTCTCTTCTGGTTACCCCATGTAACTAGTGCCATGCCATGCCTTTCGGCCAATCTGTCCACATTACGTTTACCTGAGGCTGCTCTGCACTAACTGTTGTCATAGCTATCCTTACTCAATTATTACACATTTTGGATATTTGTTATCATTTTGGGCTGCTCAAGTTTTGCGCGATTCATTTGTCTAGTTTTACTAAAAATGCTTCCCACTTTTGGGTCTGTTTTTGCAAATTTTCACGAACACGCATTTTCGACAAACTCTTTCCTTGCTCAATTTTTATTGTTTTTGAAATTGATTGGCTTACTAATCTTTTTCTTTTAACCTAAGTATGGCTCTCCATGATTTGGCGGATCATTCCAAAATGGTCCCCCAGCTTTCAGAGAAGGCCTTTCTGGTCACGGCTGGATCCACTCCAAAAAAAGGAGGTGAAAACTTCAGCAGGATAATGTTTTTCATTTCAATGAAATTTGTCCTGATGTTGTGTAAACTCTGGTCTCCAAGTCTGGTAGACCTAAAAAAAAATGTACATGCTTTGCATTAGGATTTTTGTTTTATCCTCAAAATGATCCGGCTGTTCTTGCAGACATTTTGATGGCTTCTCTCTCTTCTGTATTTCACACCTGAATCAATGAAGTACGGCAAAAGCTGCACAAAGATTTTACCGGCTCCAGAAACTTGAGGGTAAATGTCAGTTCAACACAATCTGCTATTGTTTCTTACTTTATGCTAGCAGAAAGCACATCTTGGCCAGGGAGCATTAAACAAACACGTGCATTATACCTGAACAACTCTGTCACAGCTCAGATAATTCACCTCCTTTTCTTCTAAATCTAAACCCAGTTTAAGCCTGCTCCAAATATCCAACCTTGTAGTCTCTTTACTTTCTCATATATGAAGTATAGGGAAAGTATTATAATCATCCAAAAATTTGATGTTGAGATTTTCATGAATCTCGACGTTTTAGACCTCCCTGACTTTCTCATATACAAAATATAGGTTAAAATATTGGAATCCTCCAAAAATTCCATTTCAAAATTTTGATTAATCTCAATGTTTTAGATCTCCCGAGTCTAAAAATACCATTTTTGGAATTATGTCTGTCTCTGTTTGTGTATGTATATAAACACAATAACTTGAGTACATTTTCATTTAGGTCAATGATATTTTGCATACAAGTATTAGGTACAAAACGTTGATTTCTATAAACTGTTGGGCTATTTCCGCTAACCAGAAGTGGTACTTTACATTTTATTCATGCACCTGCAGAGTCTGATTTATTCAACTTTATTTTTATAATAAGTATTCAATATATTGTTAATTTGATTTGATGTTGATGGTTCTTTAATGTACATAATATTAAAATATAATCATTGTCTTGCGGTTTACTCTTCAAATATCCATCCCCATATCTGAGTATACGAGAAAATCTAGGGGAGACCACTCCGGATTTTCTACTGAAGTAAACTGGCAAGTTTTGATTTCCGTTTACACATCTGCTGGCTCAGCTTTCTCAGTATGCTTCAAGTATCTGGTGCATGAAAATGAAATCATAAAAATAGCAGCATTACCATTACATTCTTAAAAAAATTCTTGTAAACACCACAGAACTGTTACAGTTTAACTCTTTTTGTTCATATTGAAAGCAACACAATTTTTACTGAGGTTTTATTAGATATTATAGTGAACTTCTTACGACCCATTTCCACTCTCACATGAAAGAGATGGGGTCCTATGCTTGCAACTTTTATATCTGCATGCTGCAGATCCTGCAAAGATGTGCTCCTAATACACACCTCTACTTTACAATTATGAACAAACTGGCCAATATGTTTTCATTTTTTCTGAGCTTTTAGACTCTGATTTTCAAAACAATCTTATGGAAGCCCAATTTTCCCTGTTCAGGGTCTACATGACCCTGTAACCCTACAGTCTTAACCTGCTGTGCCAGACTGCCATCCCTATACAAATCAGCATCTAATAAAAATAATCACTCTTGCTCTAAAGTTGGGCAACATCATTATACTGATTTGTCTTTATTCCAGCTAACAAATGGCTTCAACACTTGCTAGGCACTACACGAAGCTTCTTTTGAAATCACATTCTGTATTAGTAAGAGCAAACCCTGCACAAAACTTTGCTCAGCTCTGCGAAATGCATTGAAGTCAATGGTGATAAAGGAACTGAGCTAGCATTGAGTGGATTATAATGGTGCAACGATCTTTTAAGTGTCCCTAAAGGCTACGGAAAAGTCTGCCGACTATGCTCAACCAATTATGGTGACTAAACAGGTGATCCGAGCTGTGAGGCAACAATGCGCCAACGTTCCCCAAACAACCAAAGACGCAAACTGACAGATAACCACAAACCAACTGCAACAAGTGGGCACAAACTGGCAAGAAGTAAACACACTTTTGATCATTGTGCTCACAGAGTTCCTCTCTTGGGGCACACATTAGCTGTGCAACAGAGCGGCAGTATGGTAATGGCTTGTTCTATTGTTTTGGGCACAGCTAAAACATCTGTTTTGTTTCCAATTTATCTATGCAGACACTTTTCATCAAGAAGAAAGAAATGCCTTAAATCTGTCATTTCATCGTGTATCCTGTGTTTTCAGATGAAGAGAGGTGGAGGTCTCCTTTAAGGCCTGCTTTGGAATGCTAATTTGCATACATAAGTAGCCATACGGTGCTAGGTTGCCATCTAGATATGCACATACATGAATTTCTAATATTATTACAGACAAGCGTTGCCTGTTTAGAGTGGCTCAGAGCTGGTGCTTCTTATTACACTTTTCACTCTCCAGCTACAAGCCAGAAAAAAAAAAGAAAATGAAAAAATAGAAAAAAAGCTTTCTTCTACTTTTTCCTCTTCTTCTTTTCTACTCTTCACAGACGCACTCTTTTCGGTGATACCGTTAACATTCAGTGACATTGCAAGAATAAACTCTACTGAACAACAAATCTGCCACCACAAATGTCACTTGTTAGGTGGGATTGGCTCTGTAGTAAATGATGGACCTCTGTGCACCGCACACCTTCAGCTCACAAAAAACAGACAACAGCATGCTGCTCTTCTTTGATGCATGTGGAAAGGGCAGCAGCCATGTTAATACTTTCAAAATTAGTCTGTCGAAGCAAAAACTTTAAACCCATGCAATTCAATACAGTCAAACAGTATAAAATACTTAAAACAGTATTGTGGATACGTTTTCTCTATCCCTTTTATATACCAGTTTAGGTTTAGCTTTTCAAAATTAGAATTTAGCCTTTAATATTTCTAGAATAATTCTCAGTTAATGAGTGAACAAAGTAGTCGAGTTATTTAAGGTGTTATTGATTTCTAGTGTTTTAATGCTTTTGCTTCCAGAACAAGCGATCTTGGTGGTGAGGCAGCTAGCTGACGTAGAGGTCACCGCCCCAGAGACAGCCTGTTTTGAGTGCGAGGTTTCTGTCCCCGTCATCAAGCCTCCCCAGTGGAGTCTCAATGGGCAGCTTTTGCAGAATGGAAATGGTGTGCGCATCGAGAGCTTGGGCACCATTCACAGGCTTGTTTTGAAAGAAACCTCTTCAGATATGTCCGGCCTGGTCAAATTCACTGCAGGAAAAGCCAGAAGTAGCGCAAGACTCAACGTAAAGAGTAAGTGTATGACTATAAGCTTTCGGTATTTTCAATGCAATGAACCCTCAGATGTTTTCCTTACAGAAAAAGGTTTCTCCAATAGAAAAAAAGAACTGTGGAAAAGGGGGGGAAAAAAAATTAACTTTTGCATTTTTCATCCCTTTAGCTTTCAGAACTTACACAAGGAAATGATGTAAACAAAAAAAATTAAAAAGCCTTATCTTAGGGGCTTCTCAGATGTCATCTGTCTAGTCATAAATAGCAGCCATTAAGTAATTATTTATATAAAAATGTGACAACAGTAAGATGTAACCTAATAGAAAATAAAACTTTTTCAAAACCACAGTTGCATTCAAGCGCTTAGGAAATTGTAATGATGGTCAAGTAATAGCATAAATTTAATAAAGTTAGATCTTTAGAACAGAACGTGAGAACAATTTTGATGATACAGCCCAATAAAGCTCCGCCATCTCTCTTCACCTAACTCTCATAAAGTCCTATTCAATCGAGTTTTAAATTTCCCAGCGTACTACTATTCACCACCCTACCTTTTATTTATTTAAAATCTATTTTGAGATTAACTTTAAACGGAAAGGTATGCAGTATATTTGGCGGAGTTCTTACAATTTCTACACATATTTCAACATTTAGTTCAATTTTCGTATTTTACGTGGGATGTTCAAAAAGTTTCCGCACTTTTGTATTTTCATTGGAAACGGTGAAGGCGGGAGGAGTATTAATTGGGCATTAAAAAGTTGGTACGACGCTGGGAAAATTGAATCGTAAACTCTACATTTATACTATGTAGAAAAGTGATGTAATTAGTTTTTGAAATTTTTTGGAAACTTTTTGAACGTCCCTCGTACTTGCAATTTCTGTCTAGCAAGTTCTTGTCAGTTGCACAGTTTATTGTGCTGGCCCCGGTAATAAAGTAGGCACTTACTGAGTATTCACGTTTTTAGTTTAATCATGTGTAATCATTTGACCAGAGCCATACCATACCAGCATGCCAAACTTAGAAGTGTGTGTGTTTTTTTAAACATACTATAAAGTGGGCTCCCATGCACTTTTATCTCAACACTGAAGAAAAACAAAATGAAGACTTTGGAGTGGCCTAGTCAAAGTCCTGACCTGAATCCAATTGAGATGCTATGGCATGACCTTAAAAAGGCAGTTCATGCTAGAAAACCCTCAAATAAAGCTGAATTACAACAATTCTGCAAAGATGAGTGGGCCAAAATTCCTCCAGAGCGCTGTAAAAGACTCATTGCAAGTTATCGCAAACGCTTGATTGCAGTTATTGCTGCTAAGGGTGGCCCAACCAGTTATTAGCTTCAGGGGGCAATTACTTTTTCACACAGGGCCATGTAGGTTTGGATTTTTTTCTTCCTAAATAATAAAAACAATCATTTAAAAACTGCATTTTGTGTTTACTTGTGTTATATTTGACTAATGGTTACATGTGTTTGATCAGAGACATTTTGTGTGACAAACATGCAAAAGAATAAGAAATCAGGTCCACCTTTACATCCACTCCTTGAATTGTGATCAGACAGAGGTTCCTTGGTGTGGCAAAGATCAACCACCAGTTCCTTGGTTTTGCCGGTTTTAAGACACAGACAATTCACTTTGCATCAAGAAACAAACTTCTCCACCAGTCCACTGACTGCTATACTCTGTCTCATCCCCTTTATTAATATACCTCATAAATGCTGAATTTCTGCAAGTGACAATGACCTGCTGTAATATTTGTACCCAGAGATGTACAGAGTGAAGAGAAAAGCAGACAGGACTGTTCCTTGTGGTGCTCCAGTGTTGCTCACATCCCTATCAGAAAACACAGTCCTTGAGTCTGCACAAACTGCATCCTTGACTGGTTCGTGACTTGTGCTCACTGTGAACCTCGGCTGGGTTAACTGGTTTGATAATGCACTGGTTGACGTTTTCATATTTTGGGAGGGTCAGTCTAGCAGCTCATTTTCCAGGTTTCTTGTCAACATGCTGGATATACCATTTCTGACATTTTTGTTTTTTTTTAAATGTATGAACACATGTAGTACTTGAATATTTAAGTTTCTTAAACAATAGCTGTTGAAAATAGTAAGTGTGCATAACTGCAAAAAAAATATATATACTGTACATAGTTATATATAAATATTAAATACGATCTTGTCTACATGAATAATAAAAGTATGAATGAACATTTCAAGAAACATTGCTGAATTGAATAAATATTTCAGTTATTTCAAGACACAAAAATAATTTGTTTATGGTAGTGTAATGAAATATATTTTTACATTTAATCATGTTTGTTCCTAATTATGATTTTTTTTTTTTTTTAATTTGTTTTTATAGGCTGAAGAAACCATCAGAAGTCAAAACCCAAAAATGGCAAACTTAAAAATTGGTTTCCAAATGTTTTTTTTTTCCAGATTTTAATTAGTCATATTTTTAATGGGGACTATTGATGTTATTTATAAATCCGTATTTTTATTAATTTCACCTTGGATGTATTGTAAAGAACAGTTCTGGTATAAAAGAATTAAATGGTTTAAAAGTTATGGGGTGGGAAGAAAAATAAATGTTTTTGTTTGGAAAGCTACTGTGTGTGTTTAATATCACTTTACAGACCACATTTCAATCTAAATGTTCTTTTCAGTTTCTTTTAAATACTGTATAAATGTGACAGATAGAGGGAGACAGAGACCATGTGCCCTAACCAACATCTCTGCTGAACTATTTCACTAATTTCCCATAAAGTCAATCAGGTCCATCAATTTTCCAAAACCAGTCTTTTCTATTAAAGGACCAAAATGAGGTGGAGTGCATTCAAGCATCACTGAGTTCAAGGCAGAACCCAATCACAAATGGGATACCAAACTATACTGTGACACACACTAACATCCCCTGAGAGCCAGTGAACCTCACAGACCGAGTTTGATTTGTCCCTTCACAGGCACAGCTTCACAGGCTGACATGGCTTCCCGTTTCTATTTGTGCCAATAATGTGACAGAGCCTATATCAAGTTTTTTAGAAGACCACTTCTGAATGTCAGTAAATGGTTTCTTCCAAGGTTCTTGCAAAATGCACATTTTGTATTGACAATAGATAAAGGAGAGCCTGGTGTGGACATTTAAATCTTGGGGTCAAATCAGATTTACTGTTTAAAAATGGTTGATCTGGAGAATACAAACAATGAGGTTTAAGAATGTTATTTAGTAATTACCCTCTATGATGCTGTGTAGGTACAAGTACAGTCAATTTATTTATAATCAAGTCAGCTACATTTTCTGTTTGTGTTCTTTATAATGTAGTCTCTTTTGTTTATTTTCTTTATTAGTTTTGCATTAAGCTTTCTCTGTTGTCTATTTATGTTTAATTATAACAGATTAGACTATCATTTTCTGGTATTGCCCATAAATGGTTCTGTTAGTTGCTCGAGCTACAATTCAGTGACGCTTCTTGCTACTGATTTGGAAGAAAAGAAATTCTAAAAGTTCAAACTTGAGTGTTTTCTAAACTATAACTATAAAAATCCATTAAAACCAGCCAAGATACATAAACAGGCACTTTATAAAAATCTTCATCACTATTTTATCTAATTTGAAGATAAATATATTGTACTTAAAGTCTTCTCATGTCAAGCAAAGATCCTGGGATCAAAAGTAATAAACTGGCAGTTTCTTTCAAGGAGACTTTCAGAAACAAGAACAAATATTTGTAAAAGTGGCCTGTCTTTAAAACCATTAAGGCAGATCTGAAATTTGGATGTTTTTATGTACTGTAGATGGCAACCATGGGTGTGTGAACTTAAACTAGACAGAAATGTTAACATTTAAACCTAAAGTAACAGATACATGCTGAAAAATAATTGCAAATGTACAGCATCACAAGTGACAAGTGATCATAAAAAGCCACAAGTGATTTTTAACATTCACTTTACCTTGTGGGTGGTACAGTGGCGCAGTGGTAGCACTGCTGCCTTGCAGTTAGGAGACCCAGGTTCGCTTCCCAGGTCCTCCCTGCGTGGAGTTTGCATATTCTCCCCGTGTTTGCGTGGGTTTCCTCCCACAGTCTGAAGATGCAGGTTAGGTGCATTGGTAATCCTAAAATTGTCCCTAGTGTGTGCTGGGTGTGTGTGTGTGTGTGCCTTGCACCCTGTGCTGGCTGGGATTGGCTCCAGCAAACCCCCGTGACACTGTGTTAAGATGTAGTGGGCTGGAAAATGACTGACTGACTTTATCTTGTCTATCCATTAATCTTGATCCTCAACTCACAAAGTTATAAGATACAGTGGGATGCAAATGTTTGGGCAACCTTGTTAATAGTCATTTTCCTGTATAAATAGTTGGTTGTTACGATAAAAAATGTCAGTTAAATATATCATATAGGAGACACACACAGTGATATTTGAGAAGTGAAATGAAGTTTATTGGATTTACAGAAAGTGTGCAATAATTGTTCAAACAAAATCAGGCAGGTGCATAAATTTGGGCACCACAAAAAAAGAAATGAAATCAATATTTAGTAGATCCGCCTTTTGCAGAAATTACAGCCTCTAAACGCTTCCTGTAGGTTCCAATGAGAGTCTTGATTGTGGTTGAAGGTATTTTGGACCATTCCTCTTTACAAAACATCTCTAGTTCATTCAGGTTTGATGGCTTCCGAGCATGGACAGCTCTCTTTAACTCACACCACAGATTTTCAATTATATTCAGGTCTGGGGACTGAGATGGCCATTCCAGAACGTTGTACTTGTTCCTCTGCATGAATGCCTTAGTGGATTTTGAGCAGTGTTTCGGGTCGTTGTCTTGTTGAAAGATCCAGCCCCGGCGCAGCTTCAGCTTTGTCACTGATTTCTGGACATTGGTCTCCAGAATCTGCTGATACTGAGTGGAATCCATGCGTCCCTCAACTTTGACAAGATCCCCAATCCCTGCACTGGCCACACAGCCCCACAGCATGATGGAACCACCACCATATTTTACTGTAGGTAGCGGGTGTTTTTCTTGGAATGCTGTGTTCTTTTTCCTCCATGCATAACGCCCCTTGTTATGCCCAAATAACTCAATTTTAGTTTCATCAGTCCACAGCACCTTATTCCAAAATGAAGCTGGCTTGTCCAAATGTGCTTGAGCATACCTCAAGCGGCTCTATTTGTGCTGTGGGTGGAGAAAAGGCTTCCTCTGCATCACTCTCGCATACAGCATCTCCTTGTGTAAAGTGCGCCGAATGGTTGAACGATGCACAGTGACTCCATCTGCTGCAAGATGATGTTGTAGGTCTTTGGTGCTGGTCTGTGGGTTGACTCTGACTGTTCTCACCATTCGTCGCTTCTGTCTATCCGAAATCTTTCTTGGTCTGCCACTTCAAGCCTTAACTTGAACTGAGCCTGTGGTCTTCCATTTCCTCAATATGTTCCTAACTGTGGAAACAGACAGCTTAAATCTCTGGGACAGCTTTCTGTATCCTTCCCCTAAACCATGATGGTGAACAATCTTTGTCTTCAGGTCATTTGAGTGTTGTTTTGTGACCCCCATGTTGCTACCCTTCAGAGAAAATTAAAGGAGGAGGGAAACTTACAATTGACCCCCTTAAATACTCTCTCATTATAGGATTCACATGTGTATGTAGGTCAGGAGTCACTGAGCTTACCAAGCCAATTTGAGTTCCAGTAATTAGTTCTAAAAGTTTTGGAATCAATAAAATGCCAACGGTGCCCAAATTTATGCACCTGCCTGATTTTGTTTGAACAATTATTGCACACTTTCTGTAAATCCAGTAAACTTCATTTCACTTCTCAAATATCACTGTGTGTGTCTCCTAAATGATATATTTAACTGACATTTTTTATCGTAACAACCAACGATTTACACAGGAAAATAATGACTATTAACAAGGTTGCCCAAACTTTTGCATCCCACTGTACCTCAGTGAATCCTTGAGCACTGCTAATCAACCTACAGGTAGATGCATGTAGGAGGAAACGCAAAGTCCACACCGACAGTAAGCGGACCACCACTCAAACACAGTCCTCTGAGATGCGAGGCAGCAGTCCATGTTTATAAAAACTGTGTCCCTGCCAGCCTCGCTGCTTACTATATTTAAAGGAAAATCAAGCTCACGTCTTTCTGTTTTTACTCACACACGCAACCTTCATCTACAGCACTTAGAGCCAGAGGGGATTCTGTATGTACCATTTTCTGAAAGGAATTAGATAAAAAAAAAAAAAACCAATAAGCAGAGGCCTTCAGTCTTCACATGGAGATGTTCTCATTTCAAGGACTCTGCAATACACAAAAATGTAAAGGCACTCAGCGAGCTAAATGCTAGTTCATGCAGACAACAAAAAGAGAGACGAGCGAGAGCCTTAGGGCATCATCTAAATATGGGAAATGCTTTCACTTTTAATAATATGCATTTAAGCCATATTCACGCCAACACACTTGGAAGTCCACTAGGGGTCAGTATTCAGCATTTGACTTCTCAAGAGTATACATAATGTGATTGGCGTGATGCAGGTAATAAAAGCAGAACGCACTTAAACAGGGCAATTTAAAGAAAACTGATGTAGTAAATGTAGTTCCACTGAGGTGAATTGAAAAGCAGTCTGTCTGATGTGTAAAGAAAGTGAGGTAAACTTCAAACAGTACAACATTTGGAGGCACTTTGTCCCCCGTATTTCAGAGCTCTTAAATGAGGTGTTAAGAATGAAACCTAACAAACTAAAACTGACAAGAGGTCCCTTATTTCCTGTGACTGTTCTATATGTCAGCTCCAATTTACAGCCGATATCTCAACTTATATCAAGAAACATTTTCACTTATTTGGTACTGTAAACTTGACTCACTTTTTTCATTTGAGCTCTGTTTCAAACAGATTGGATCTAATGAATCAGATGCTCTGCAATTCTGAAGCAGAAGCGTTTGTCACTCTCTGAAAAACCACATCTGGACAGAGGATTGCCAACCCATAAATTTCAGCTAAGAAAGAATGTTTTAAAACTATGTTTTGATAACTTGCAGCATGACTGGCAAGTGATGTGGTAAGTTCAGTAGCTGACTGCTTTCGATATGCAATTTTGATTGTGGTTACCCGTTGGTGTCCTATAGTAGGGTGTTTGCTTCCTTGTCATTAATATTATTAGATGTGTGCAAAACAATGTTTAAATTAAACGTAGCATAGTCAGTATGAGTCTGGTGGCTGTGTAGGGCCACCTAGATATGTGGAATTGTATAATTTGGAGCAGTTTTAGATAGGGTGAAATGTAATGGGTGTGCATTTTAATACACTGCAGCAGAGAATTTGAAAATAATGCAAAATTCATTATATGTATGAATCATTTACAAGCCACCTAACCTTAAACCCATAGCCCTAATTAAAAACCAAGTTATTAAAAAATGCATTTAATTTTCAAAAACTAAAAAGAGTTCTGCAAAACCTTGCTATAACCCAACAGTAATGACTGAAAAAGTGGAAGAACTTTCACAACATATTTTTTTACAGAGTATATGTGCCATGATACAACTACAGTAAACGGGAAGGATGCATGAAGCACTTCTGTGGGACTTAAGTAGATTTAAGTAGTCCACTACCTCCAGATGGCTGAATGCATCACATATGTGCAATTACATTATAGAAGATTAATTTGAGAAGATAATACTGTAAGAACAATAAAGGGCACTTCTTAAAGTGCAACTCTGTTAACCTTCAAGGAATTAAAAACAAAGTTTCAGTAAACATCAGCGATTTGTGGACCTATAAACCTGTATTTGTAACAAGAAAAGTTATAAGAAAGGCAGCCACCGCCTTCAAGATGGATCATACAGTACCTATTTTCAGGGGCTTAAAAGTATTTGGACAAACTAACAATAGTGAATATAATGATCACATTTGTTATTTGTTGGAAAATCCTTTACAGTCAATGACCATGGCCATCTGCAAATGCTGGGTTTCCATCTTTGTGATTCTTTGCCAAGCCTCTACTGTAACTGTCTTCAGTTGCCACTTGTTCGTTGGACTTTCTGCCATCAGTTTTGTCTTCAGCAAGTGAAACGTATATCCAGTTGGGTTGAGGTCATTTGATTGACTTGGCCTTTGAAGAATCTTCCACCACTTTGTGTTGAAAAGCACTTGCTTTGCTGTCACAGTATGTTTTGGCTCATTTTCCATTGGTACTGTAAACTGTTGTCTCATCAGGTTTTGCAGCATTTATCTGAATCTGAGCAGACAGTATAGCCCTATGCACTTCAGAAATCATCCTGCTGCTTCTGCCAGCGGTCATATCATCAATAAACACTAGTCTACTGCCTTCTATTCGCAGCCATGCATAATCATGCCATAAAACTGCCTCCATCATTTTCACAGTTGGTGTGGTATTCATCAGATCATGAGCCATTTCTTTTCTTCTCCTACTCTTCTCTTTTCTTGTTCCAAAGAAAATTCTTCCAGAACTGGACAGGCTTTTAAAAAATGTTTTCTGGCAAAGTCTAATCTGCCATACTTATGCTTGAGGTTTACCAGTAGACTGCACTTTGTGGTAAATCCTCTGTCTTTACTTTCATGAAGCTTTCTCTTGATTGTAGACTTTGGCAATGATAGGTCCACCTCCCAGAGAGTGTTTTTGGTTTGGCTAAATGTGAACGAGTTTTTCTTCACCAAGGAAAGAATTCTGCAAACATCCAGCACAGCCGTCTTCCAGGATTATCCAGGCTTTCTGGAATTGCAGAGTTCACCAGTGCGTTTCTTCTTTTTAGGAATGTACCAAATGGTTGATTTGATCACTCCTTGGGTTTCTGCTATTTCTCGGATAGGTCTGTTGTTTTCTCTGCCTAATGATGGACTGTTTTTACTTGCATGGATGGCTCTTTGGACCTTATATTGAGGGCTCAGAGTGTCAGCTTTCAAATGCAAATTCCACACTTGGAATAAATTCCAGACTTTGTACCTGCTTAATACTTAATGAAATAATGAGGGGACACCTTCCACCTGGCAATGGAACAGCTTGCCAGTCAATTGTCCAAATACTTTTGAGCCCGTGAAAATAGGGGGACAAATACTTATGGACCTGACTGCAGGATATAATCCAGATCTGTGCCACCACACTAGAGGGAGCATTTACTCTGGATCAGAAGTGTTTTGCATCTTGAATAAATGCAGATCCGAATTTGTCTCCATGTGCTCTGAATGTGCTTCCACCTCTTATGAGGTTCAAGGTATAAGCTAACAGTATAAACACAGTAAAACAGGTCCACTTGGATTGTAATTCCCCAAAACCTAGGTCTGCCTCACACTTTCAGCCCCTAACTTTCTCATATCCTTTACATCCTACCATTATGTTTGTTTCTTCTTCCTCCTCCAATTATCAAAGAAGAGTAAGTAGGAATGCTTGCTAAACTAACAACTGCAGGACAAGAATGATCCTAAATTTAATACGTGCCTTAATGCCACCCCTCCCTAACCAATCAGCCACTGATCCAGGTCTAAAGCAAGCAGATGTAGGTGCAACATTATCTCTTTTTTTATATATCCAGTAAAGAGCCCAAAGGTGACTCGTGAACTGAGCAGCAGATGACCTAAAATGCAAACTTTTAAGGACAGTTGTCTGTATAATATAAAAGAACAAATATCAGCTTTTAACCATATTTCATTAAGAAAAGTCTGATGCAGCTCCCATGACATTCTCCATATTTACAACATTGAATACAGTACATAATGTGAAATTTACCATATATGCACGATGCAATAGCACTATGGTTCATTTTTCAAATTTTAGTTTACATTTTTAATTAATTTGCATTTATAGTATTTATTTTTATTTAACTAAAGCTTTGAAATATTTGGAATTACATTATTTCGGCTACATTTAAGAAATGTATTAATAAATCAATTCACTTGTAACTATATACATTTTGCATTAATTCCTTTTCATGCGATTTAAGATGTTAAAAATTAGTAGAGGAGTAAAAACCCCACACCTTCGGTTAGACAGCTGGGTGGTCTTGGGGTTAGTACCCCAATTCATAAACTGCCAAGGTCAAATCTTTGGGGGAGAAAAAAAAGAAAAAAAAATCGCCACAAACATATACTACAAATAACACGGTAATACAATAAAGTCATAAAATGCTTCTTTGTTAGAGTTTAGATAGTGTGACCACTCTTTTTAAAAACTTTTGAACTTTAAAAGCTTCTCAAGCATTGGACTGAACTCAAAATTTACAATCGTTTTGCTTTCAAAAGCCTAAATTTACATGTCCAATTATGTGAACCATTGAGAGTTAGGCTGGCTGTTAAAAAATGTGAACGTTAAAAGCACAAAGCTGAATAGCTGTAATTCACCCAAAACCTAATCAGGTGATCAGATCGAGGAGTGCAGCTTGTACGCCAAATTTCACAAGAACCAGTCGATTCGTTCTCAAGTTACGGTGTCACCAAATGTTTACCACAGACATGCAAACACATGCAGACATCTGGACACGCGGGTTTCCAGTATTACTCAAAACATGTTCTAGGGCTATCAAAACATTTTCCCCAGTGAAAAACAAAATTCACTCTGTTTCATTAATAGCAATACTTCCTTCATATATGAAATATGGAGTAAGTAAAAATATGAACACAGTGACAAAGTCGAAGTTGTACATTAATGAATAAAATTTCTTAATTATGGAATTACACATTGAATACAATTATAAGGAAACATTATCACAACATACTTACAACAGTTTAATTTAAACTCAGTGTTCCCAAATCACAAGTATAACAACCCATATATTAATGCCAATTTTGTCTGAATTCAAAAGTGAAAATACCAAAAATATAACTGCATTTAAATAAACAATTATTAAATACAGTAAATATCAGGACCATAAATACAATGTCAAAGAATGTACAAGCAAATTTCAATTTGAACAACCATGTACAATGGAAGCTCTTAAACTAAACTGCACAGACTGTGTAGTATTAATAGGTTTATACTGTATATCAACTGATGAAGTAGAAGCGGAATATGAGATACTGCATCTTTACTAGAATGTTCAGTAAAAAATCTCTCTCACATTATCAAGGAAAGGTTCAGTTTAATCAATTAGGTCCACAATGATAAGAGTTAAACAGCTTAGTCACTCATAACAAAACACGATGGCATCTGTTATAAAACAACTTTTAAAAAAAAAAAAATCCATAACTGACAAAATTTAGAAAAATAAAAAGTTTGTGCAAACAGACATTTGAGGTAAAATACTTTTCACAGAAATCACTTGATCCAAAACTTAAAATCTGAAGTTAAAGAAAATAAAACAGAATTAGCTTAAACTGGATATACCAGAATTTTCCTCACCAATACTGTTATTCGGAGACTATTCCTGCAACTTTCCCATTCTTTTTATTGAGAGACTGTACCCTGCCAATTAGGGAAACAGGCAGCAAGACCCAAACTGGAATTCCAGTGAAAACTGAACTTTAATTCACTGTCCAGCATATAAATATGACATTTGTTATGATTAAGGCAACAGAAGACCTTAACCTTTCCACAGTATGTTGTGGGAAACATTTCAAAAGTATGCATTTTTCTACATAAGCCTAAAGTTAACATGTGATGCCAATATCGTTAAATAATAATGGTTAAATAAATGAGACACAATTCGAGCCTATACAAATTGAATTTGAAGCAAATGGGTAAAAAGACTGCTTTAACAATTTATGTGTCTATATGTTTAGTTACAGAGCGTTCCTTTGTACAAGATTCCTCTGCTATAGCAATTCAAAAATGTAAGTGAAAAACAGATTTTGATTGTTCTGGAAGGAAAAGGGCATGTTAAATTCACATAGCAAGTCTGTAGCACATCTCAGCACTAAAGATTTCTTTTTATACATCTCCAATAAAATTAAAAGGAAAAAAATCCAGTGAAGGTAGATACCAAATCCTTTTTTCTTAATCCAATGAGCACACATCTTTCTTCGCCATAATTTCTCTAACGAGTAATGAGTAAATGTGATAAGGCAGACTCAGCCATTGAAGACTAGAATAGAACAGATTTTCCCTATTTCCAGTTGCTCAACAGCCAACAAAAAAAAAAAAAAAAAAAAAAAGTAAAAAAACACATTTTTAATTTAACTTACCTTTTCTATTTTCAGAATTAAGTTCTTACTTTTTACAGTGTAAATTTTTGGCCCCAGCATAGAGACCATGAAAAACAGAGCAAAATTTACAGACACTGCTTAGCTGAAAACGTTTAAACTCAACAAATAAAAAAATCAAGTGTCAAATGAACATTTGCTTTTTCTGCCATCTGCAGACTTTAACAATATCCCTATATGTCTTATTGGCACTTACAGGGCTCCTCTGTGAACAGTTCAGTAACGGCTGTCAGACTTTCTGTTTATCACCCTCACCAGACATGACTTCTTGTGAAAGGGTGAAGCTGAGGCACAGTATAGAAACAACACCCTTAATACATAGGATTTCCATCTTCTTGGTCAGTGGTCATTTTTGGACCCTTTTATAACTTGAGGCATCAAATTTAGAATGATACTGTGGAGGTGATACAGCCAAAAAAAGGAATTTAAAAGATCACCTAAAAAGAGGTTAAGGCAAATCGGTGAATCAGTATCAAAAACAATATGGAAATACTCCTGGTTCTAATACTTAACACATTAGGCTGCCAACAAATGTTATTTTCTCTTTGTAAAGGAACAATACAAGTTCAGCATAGTGGATTATTTATTCCACTATAAGCAATTACAGTCTAAACACCGTGTAAAGGAGTTTAGTCTAACGTTTCCAACTATAAAGTAGAATATCCTGTTCTGTTAATTTGTTGATTTATTTCTAACTTTTCAGCTACAGTTATTTTTTGCATAGTTTCCACATGTAAGAAAGGAACGCTTGGCAAGGTCAAAACTATATAATAGTATTTTTGCAAACCAAGCCTCAATGCCTGCACAACAAAAATTTTACCTACAGAAACCATTGATCAATGGTTGCATTCCATAAACAAAGTTAGAGCTGTCCATATAAAAATTAATTTAGAAGATCACCAAGGTTATATTGTTCCTTTAATAGAATGAACCAACAACCCTCAACTTTCTTAAAAAAATAAAAAAAAGATTAACACAGAAAAAAATAACACAAATTCAAGTGTTAAAAAAGTTCTGTACATCTGTCCATGAAGTGCTTGCTTCAGTATTCTACCCCCTTTTTCCAACTTTCACCCAATCATCTTCCTTCTGGCTTCCTTCCACCACTCTTTCTTCCATGGAATTCAAGGTAGATCGTGGAAATGGCAGTTTTGGCTACTCCCACTTATAGGAGTGACATTTAAAAATACCAGCCCATCCTTTTAGTTACAGTATAAGTCCATATTTGCTAGCTTATAGTCCTTTGCTGTTTGAGTATTGTGTAGACATCGTCCACTTTACTGAGTTTCTCAAAGAAAGGGAGAAGGTCTAGCAGCTCTGTATCAGACATATCATCAAACCAGGAGGCTACAGGCACCTTAAAAAAAAAAAAAAAAAAAAAGAAAAAAAAAAAGTTAAACAGGCAGAGAAGGCACAGTAAAATTCACCTCACCTAATTTAATTTTCAGCTTCATACTAGTAAAGTCCATGGTGGTAGCAGGCTAAACAGAAGAGACCAGAATTCAGCTTCTGCAAAAAAGTTGCCAGTCCCTCCGTGCCAAACCCTTCTCCCAATGAGCTATGGTAGATACACTTCCTATGGCAGGCCCTAAAAGGGCTTCATCAATAGTTTAAAAAAAAAACACCTCAATTGGCTCCTCTCGATCCAGAACAGTAGAGGATGTATTGTGAAATTGTCTATCAGACTCTTCAGTTTATCATAAATGACACGTACTACACTGCTAACTCCATTCTCAGTTCTCATTTTTTCTAGTTACTTAAGCTTGTTACCACAACTGAGACTGTGTGTGCACAGTGAAAATTAAAATTAAAAGCTTTATCCTAAACTTTTAAACCAACAGAACTGCAAAAGCTTCGCAAACATTTCAGTTAACCTCATAACCATAACCCTCCCAACCCTGACCAAAACACACACATATTCTTACTTCTGTATAAAACCCCAAACTGGGTAAACCATTTATTTGGGCACAATGTAAGTCAAAAGAGGCAATGTGAACAAAACTATCTAGAAGTCTGTTCTAGACTGATTAAATAGTTTGCTGTTAAACAGCAATAATCAGCACTGCATCTCATAAATCTGTGTTTCGGCTATTTATCACCTTCCAATGTTTCAGTGAACAGCATACTGCCTTGGTAATTAGGAGAGCCCTTGGTACCATTTTCATTACCCTAGTCCTCAAATCAAGAAACACCATCCTTACCAATATCTGTCACAATTCAATTATTCAGGATAGATCCTATCAGGATTATCAGGTCCTAAAAAAATGTATTGCCCAAGGACAGTGGAAAATAGCAAATTTCCCCCAAAAAATAAATGGAAAGCTGGGGGTAGTATCAAAGTCAGAGGGGTAGCTATATACCATCAAAGCCTGGGCTGGGGGGTGTCCCCTCTGAGATATTTCAGAGTGATGGAATGGGATTTGGATGGGAGCCCCACAGATTTTACAATAGTAAAAAGAAAAAAATATATACAAGTGCAAACAGTAGTAGAAGGGGTGACAGATGGTTGAAAAATAGCCCAAAACAATGAGTTGTTTTTAAGAAACAACAGATATAAGAGATAACAGATAAAATAACAGGTATAGCCACAATGGAGCTATGGTCCTAATGAGACAGTTACACTATCAGGTCTACTGTATTTCATCCTTGATTTTAAACCATCTACTGTATTTATAAAAAGTATAAAACAAGCAGCTTGACTGAAGTAAATGCATAACCTTGATATTCTATTGTATGGTTTACAAAGCATCCCCTAGTGGTTACCATATATTTTATATATTCAATTGACACTATACTGTACTAGTTGATTCTGCTTCTTAATAAAAATAAGTTCCTAGAAACAGCTAATCATGTGGCTACAACTCAATGTACAGTATACAGAATGCAGTCTTTGTCAGCAGGTTTAGTTGTCAATCGACCAAACAGTAGAATGGGCTAAATCTGTGACCAATGTGAATTTGACAATGCTATTATTGTTTCTAGAAATGGTGGTTTTATGATCTCAGAAACAGCTGTTCTCCTGGTGTTTTCATGCATTAGAATATCCTAAGTTTACAGAGAATGAGGCAATAAATAAAACATCCAGTTAAGAGACAGTTCTGTTACTTGTTAATGAGTGATGGCAAAAGAGAACTGCCAGGTTCCTACAAGCTAATAGAGAAACTATATATGCATTGCAGAAATTACAGTTTTGTAACAGTAGTTTGCAAAAGACTACACATGCACATACACACATATACTGTATATTTTAGATTAAATAAATACATGGAAAACACATAGTACCACACATAGTACCAGTGTCTGCTTTTTCTGGATTATTTGCCAGAATAAAGGAATGAGAAGAGTGACTTAACAGGATGGCCAAAGCCTTTAATAATGCAAGCTGTCTTTTTAAAAAAGCATGCACTATTCACACTGTGAACAAGACCCAACTGTATGTTGGTAATATTTTGTGGCAACTTTACTACCCCCCTCTGCAGTGCTTTGTGGTCCTGTTTTCAGCAGATATCATCTCAGAAAGATATGTGGCCAGGTGCAAAGGGTGGCATTAAATCCCAAGTCTAGGAGCTTGGTGATCAGCTTGAGTAGTACCACGTTAAATTCTGAGCTGTAATCTATAAACAGTTCTCTGGCATAACAGTTTCAATTATCTAGCTATGCTAGGATGGTATGAATAGCAAGGAATATAGTATCCTTTGTCTACTGATTTGGACATGTAAACTGGAATTGGTCCAATATTCCATTTAACATGTCCAAGCACCAGCCTCTCAAAGCTTTCCATCTGTAAGTAGCACCAGTCTGTAGTTAATGAGACAGTACACATTTTTCCCCCCAGTCTGGACTTCTCAACACACCTAGAATGAAGCACGAAATGGACTGGGAAGGCAGTCTTTTCTTTTTACGCACCGTACAATATTTTAACAAGCGATACATTAAAGTAAGCACTGTAGGCAATTTCAAACAGATGTTTAAAACACTGGCTTTTTATATTATAATTACTGTTACTGCTCATTTAAAAATGTCAAAACTAATAATGAAGTTCTTAATGTTTTTTCCTCCAAATCTGAAATACGGTGTAATCTTAACTAAAATAATCTATCCCTTATTTTAACAACAACTGGCCTGTGCTCCTAAAAAATAAGGTTACAGATTTCCAGGTAAGCATCAAAAGATACAATTAAGTAATAAATTATTTAGAGGGGAAAAAACGACAATATACTACAAAAATACAGACTGTTTGAAAAAAGACATTTAAAACGGATATGATTACATACAGCATTATCTGGATGGAAAATATAGGATGCAGGAGAGTTGTCAATAATGATGACCTTGTTCAAGTCACGGCCAAGTCGACTCAGGTCTTTGACATAGTTGCCTCGATGAAATACACAAGATTCCCTGAACAATCTGCAGTGGAATGCACCCCATTTATCCAATAAATCAGCAACAGGATCAGCATACTGGAAAGAGAAAAAAAGATTGAAATGGTTTCTGATACCACTATATATTGATAGAATTATTGCCTATAGCATATTTGAAGTTTAATGTTTAAGCTTCATTTATTTTCCAACTCTGAAAGGTACTTTACACAGAACTGATTTTTTTTTACTGATTTATGAATAAAATCAGTGTGGATGTTTTCTCTTAATATATGTATGCATAACATTATAAAAAAAATCCTTTTTCCCTATAATATCAAGCAAGCAATGCTATGATATTCTTAACTTGAAGTTTTGTGTAATTACAGGTTTCTTATACATTTAAAGACAATCTAAGATGAATTTAATAATACTCACAACCCAACTCATAACCCTAAATTCACATACTCCTGTAGTTCCAAATCAAGTCTCTATCTTCTTCTTCTTTCGGTTGCTCCCATTAGGGGTTACCACTATGGATCATCTTTACCATATCTTCCCGTCCTCTGTATTTTGCTTTGTTACACCCATCACCTGCAAGTCTTCTCTCACCACATCCACAAACCTTCTCTTAAGGCCTAACTCTTTTCCTCTTGCCTGGCAGCTCTATCCTTAGCATCCTTTTCCCAATATACCCAGCATCTCTCCTCTGTACATGCCCAAACCAACGCAATCTCGCCTGTTTGACTTTGTCTCAAAACTGTCCAACTTAAGCTGACCCTCTAATGTACTCATTTCTAATCCTGTCCATCCATGTCACAGCCAATACAAATCTTGACATCTTTAACTCTGCCACTTCCAGCTCTGTCTCCTGTTTTTTGGTCAGAGCCACAATCTCCAACTTATGTAACACAGCTGGGCTCACTACTGTTCTGTAAACCTTCCCTTTTGCTGATACCTGTCTGTCACAAATTACTCCAGACACTCTTCACCACCCATTCCACCATGTCTGCACTCTCTTCTTCACCTCTCTTCCACAATCTTTGTTACTCTGTACCGTTGATCCCAAGTATTTAAACTCAACTTCACCAACTCTACTCCCTGCATCCTCACCATTTCACTGACCTCCCTCTCATAAAAAAGTGCATACATAATATCATGCTTACCTTTGCTAAACTAGCAGTGAAGAGCACACATTCAAAAAGTTCCCCCATGCGTTTTAGAAATTCATCAACATGTGGCCGCTTTAATACATAAACCTGTATTAAAAAGTACAAGCGAGAGAAAGTCAATGAAATAAACATTCATATTTATAAAAACATATGTATACTGTATGTGTGTGGATGTGTTGTATGGACTGTTAGCAATTGATACCTTAAATAATAAAGAGGATATTACATACATAAATGTGTACATAGCAAGGTTAATATCGTAAACAAAAAAAAAGATGCAAACTATTAATAAAAAAAAACACTTCATAAACTGAAAGAATGGGAGGAAACCAGTGCACACATCGGAAGAACTCTGCCAACTCCATACAGGGAGGATCCAGGACACGAACTCTGGCCTCTTTATTGCGAGGCAGGAGCACTACCACTGTGTCACTGTGCTGCCCTTATAAAAGTAGTAATTAGGGAAATCATAAGAAGTCTAAAGAAACTAAAGGGTGTTTATTACTTATCTACTAAAAATGGTTTCTCCAGGGGACACAGTTGAACAGAGATTTTGAATAAATGTCTATTTTTTTTTTTTTAATATCAAAATGTAAGCTTTCAAAACACCACTACAAAAAACAACAGAAAAGAACATTCCTCTTTTTAAAATTTACGCATGAATGAAATCCCATTTACACACATTAATTTCTTTCCATTAGAAAATATGCTGTTATTGGCCTACCTCCTGAACCAAGTCCTCCAGAACAGGCTTAATTTCATTGAAACAGCCTATCCTGGATTACTTGAAACAGGAAGCAGCCTTTAGTTAGAATATCTTTGCCAAAGTCTCTCTAAGCAATGGTTCAAAAATAATAATAATAAAAAAATGTGCTACTAAATGAGCAGTAGATGAGATTTGTTATAGCTATAGTTAAGTACTAAAGCCATTTAAGACTACAAAGCGTCACTGTGGATTATGACATCTATAATGTATACAGAGAAATGCAGCAGATATTTTCTTATTAATACCCAGTGTATTAACAATCATATCATCTAAGACAACAGTGTAAAGCAAGGTCTCATTATTTGCCAATTACCAATCAATTGCATTCACATTTTCCTAAATATTTAATGATTTGGTAGTTTATCTTCAGGTCTTCTGGATAAAAAAAGCACATTGTATAGCACTCACAGCTTGCTTTTCTAATTGCTAACAGTTTAAATCCAGTCAATTACCCAATTTACAGCACAGGAGTATTGCATAACACATTTTTAAATTTTTTAAAAAATATCTTTAAAAATATATATATTTTTTTTTAGAAGATTGTCCATTATGAGTAATACAGGCTTCAGAAGAGAGAGGAGCAGAACGCTCTGATTACAGCATGTTGCTGCACCCACCACACGACAAACCACCCAGATTGAGATCCAAGTGCAGCCGTGCAACGGGTGACACCTTAGCACCACACTTTAGATATAACTAGGAAATATGACAAATGTTCTAGAGGAAAAAGATTTCTACTTTGGAGGTCTGGAATTACATGTAGATGCCCCTTCCCAACAATATCTGATTTAGGACTCACAAACATGACCTATATTGGATTTAGGCTTGAAAATTAATGGGTGGATGGATGCAACATTTTCAACAGCATCAGCTTTTGAGCTACATTCTGAATATTACGATTAATGATATTTTCTGATTTTATAGTCACACAGATCTTTACTATCAGTGGTTTTCTTACAAAAAAAATTAAGAAATATCAAATAAGAAGTTACTCTAGTAAAAATGAGTTATTTAAATAAATGGCTTTTCAACAGCCAGCATTAAACAACTACAAATAACTAAAAAATGAATGCTAAACTTATGCTAACTAAAAAAAGTTACCTTTATTAAAATATTTTCAAAGCTCATTTTGACTTGAAGTGAGAGTTTACCATTGACAGTATTAAAATTATACGTACTTATGTTACTTACCCCAAATAGTTTATAGTGACAGCTAAGAAAAATTTTTAATGTCATGTTTTTGTGGACAGCAAATACAACTTTTCTGATTTAAGAGTAACAAGTGGGTACCAATGCTAGTCAACAGAAAATAATGCATATCAAAAAAGACCATGAAAAACACAATGTTATTTGTGACATGCTTTTGAATTGAAGACAGGACTCTTGGCCAATGAATAAGGACAATAAATACAAGTGGAGAAACAACCTGTTTTTAGATTTTTTTTTTTTTAATGTTATCAATAATTTGGCAAAAAAACACATTGCTTTGACAGGTTCTGAGTATATGACAAGATGACTTCATATGTGGATTAAGCAATGTGAGACTTTTTAATGGATTTTTAAAAATATTTTCTCAGCCATCACTAGAAAGTATATGGGAAATGTAACATATTAAAAAAATATATATAAAATTTCTGGGTTGAGCATTTCTTTAAGATTAAGTCTTCTGCAATTGCTCAAATTAAATAAGTTTTTTAAAATAAACAATCAAATAAATCAAATTAACTTAAAACCTTTGCAAAATGCATATAGTACTGTATCTTTTAACTTGATAAATGAAGATGGTTTAGGAGCTCTTTTTTTCTACAACATTTACAGAATAATGCTCCTTATGTGGAACAATCTCCTGTTTTCTGTTGGGGATGGTTAACAACAACAAATCATAAAATATCCATTCTAAATAATCCGTAAGCCACCAACTTCTGGGAAGAGACGCAGAACATAAACAGTCTGGATAAGAAGAGACTGTATAGCCATGACAATTCTTCCTTTCCTACTATTATATATATATATGTCTTTCCAAGTGTTCTAGTGACAAATCATAGCACGGATTTTATTTTTTTTTATGGAAAATTCCAAGTTTCCTGATTTTTTTTTTTACATAAATCTCCCAATTCTTAAAATAAGTCAACTTTTTAACATAAAAAAAAAAAAAAAAAAAAAAAAACGGCATTATTAGTTTTACATAGTTTTGCCTATGTATATATCTGGCACTTAACAAAACTGGTAAAATTACCAATATGAAAATTGTTTTTAAGTGAAGTACTAATTGTAAAATATATGTAGACTGATATTTACCTGATGAACAATTCCATCAATTTCAACTGGAATGATGAAATCAGCATTGTTTACTGGCTAAATAAGCAAATACAAACAATATTAGTTAATTTATTTATCAAGAAATATTAACTGTAGTTTATATAGTAACATCTATAATCTTATTTTTTACTTGGTATGATGAAATTAATTTTGGCCATGACATAGATTAATAATATAATGGCAATTCCTACACAACATTAAATTTAAATTAACCAATTCAACATTTACAATTTGTGCTACACAATGCAAATACATCAATAACTCCCAAGTTTTATTATATGAAACAAGGAAGCTGTTTTGCTATTACAAAACTTTAGAAACATCCTAAAAATCACACCTAGTTTCTCTTTATCATTACTTTTTTTTCCTTTTTATTAATTTTATTGCAATCCATACAAATCAATCAAGTTTTTACAAAAAGAAAAATTGAGTTGAGAACAAATCGATCCCCACCCCTGAGAGAGAGAGCAAGCCAAACGGCGTGAAATTTAAGACCTGTAAACTTACCTAAATTAATAAATTCTCTGTGCTTTATGAGCTTATTTTAAAATATTACTGATTAGATCCTGCCATGTTTTGAAAAAAAGTCTGTACGGAGAGTTTGGGTTCTTCCAGTTTATCAGAATAAGTCTGCGTGCCAAAATAGTGTAGTGAATGCAATCACAATTTGTTTGTCTTTCTCCACCTTAAACCCATCTGGAAGAACCCCAATGGGTTAGGAGGGATTGTGAGACCAAGGCTGTCTGAAAGGTAATTAAAAATTTCCGTCCAGAATAATGTTAATTTGGTGCAGGCCCAGAACATGTGACCCAGTGAGGCTGGAACTAGTTTGCAGCGTTCGCAGGTTGGATCATGCCCTGGAAACATTTTGGAGAGTTTTAGTCGAGACAGTTGTGCTCGATATATAATTTTGAGTTGTATAATTGTATGGTTTGCGCATATGGAGCTCGAGTGAATTCTCTGCATTGCTACTTTCCACTCCTTTTCTGATATATTAATTGAAAGATCTTTTTCCCAGTGTTCTCTTGGATCTTTGAAAGGGAGGGATTGTAAAATGATTTTATATATTGTAGAGATGGTGTCTAAGTCCTTGAGATTGAGCAATATTTTTTCCAGCATGGATGTGGGTTCAAGATGAGGAAAATCTGGAAGGTTCTGTTTAACAAAGTTCCTGATTTGAAGATAGTGAAAGAAATGTGTAGTTGGAATGTTAAATTTGGAATGTAATTGTTCATAGGATGCAAAGATGTTGTCTATATAAAGATCATTAAGCAAGTTAATTCCAAATTTTTTCCAGATATTAAAAACTGCATATGTTTGCGAAGGTTGAAAGAGGTGGTTCTCTTGCAGAGGTGCCACAGATAGAAGCTTCTCCGTCTTAAAATGCTTTCTACATTGGTTCCAGATTCTAAGTGAGTGGAGCACAATTGGGTTATTAGTATATTTTATCGATAATGTGTGTTTATTGGAGCACAGAGCAAGGAATACAAAGAAGTACTGCAGGATTTTACTTCTATTGCGGACCAAGCCTGTGTATGTTCTTCTATTTGTGTCCAGGTTCTTATCGCCTGTATATTTGCTGCCCAGTAATAAAACTGGAAGTTAGGTAGAGCCATACCGCCTTCTGCCTTTTGTCTTTGTAGGGTCGCTCTTTGGATGCGTGGATGTTTTGAATTCCAAATAAATGAGGTTATTGTTGAATCTAATTGCTTAAAGAATGATTTATTAATGTATATTGGAATGTTTTGAAATAAAAAAGGAGCTTAGGAAGAATATTCATCTTAACAGTGTTAATTCTTCCAGCTAGTGTGAGATGAAGAGTTGACCATCTATGCAAGTCTTGATTGATTTTTTCCATGCAGACGGCGAAATTTTGTTGATAAAGAGCTTTATGTTTACTTGTGATGTTTACCCCTAGGTATTTAAACTGTTCTGCAATGATAAAAGGTAGGGTATCTAATCTAATATTATATGCTTGAGAATTCACTGGAAAGAGTACACTTTAATTCAGATTAATTTTGAGACCAGAGATCTTTTGAAATTCTGTGAGTGCTGTTAAGACTGCAGGCACAAAATTTTCTGGGTCCGATACATACAGTACCATATCATCTGCATATAATGAAATTTTCTGTTCCAGTCCTTCTCTGCTAATCCCCTTTATCTGATCAGTATTTCGACAATGTATTGTCAGTGGTTCAATGGCAATTGCAAACAGCAGCGGTGACAAGGGGCATCCTTGTCTAGTACCACGTTCTAGTTTAAAGTAGTCTGAGCAAATATTGTTGATGCAAACTGAAGCTTCTGGGTTAGTATACAGTAATTTAATCCATGCACAAATGTTCGGGCCAAACCCAAACTTCTCCAATGTAGTAAAAAGGTATTTCCATTCAATCATGTCAAATGCTTTTTCTGCATCCAATGATAATAATATTTCTGGGGTGTTTGATTTAGTTGGTGAGTATATTACATTAAACAGGCGTCGAAGATTTGAAGATAAGTGTCGGCCCCTAATAAATCCAGTTTGGTCTTGTGATATTACCGAGGGGAGCACTTTCTCCATCCTTCTAGCTATGATTTTAGAGAGTATTTTAACTTTGTTAATCAGAAGTGAAATTGGTCTGTATGATGCACATTGTAATAAGTCCTTATTTTGTTTTGGAAAAACGGTGATTAGTACTTGGCGAAAGGTTTGAGGAAGAGATTGGTTATCTCTGGCTTCTGTAAATGTTGCTAATAGGAGAGGAGCTAGCTGAGCAGAGAATTTCTTGTAAAATTCTGCAGGGTAGACATCAGGGCCTGCTGCTTTCCCGCCTTGGAGTGACTTTACAGCATCTAGTAATTCTGATAACGCCAGAGGTTTCTCAAGTTCCTCCACACTAAAAGTGTCTATTTGTGGTATATGTAATGTATCCAGAAATGCATTAGATTGTGTATTGTCTTCTTTAAACTCAGTAGTATATAAGGATTTATAGTAGTCTCTGAAAGTGTGCATTATATTTTTGTGGTCGACGATTTTATCTCCGTCCGCGTTGCGCAGTTCTTGCTTGCGAATTTGTTGAGCTAAAAACTTATTAGCTTTCTCTCCATGTTCATAGTAATGTCTAGATTTATAAATTAGTTGTTCAGTTTCTTTAGTTGTCAAGAGGTTTAGTTTTGAATGTAGAGCCTGCCTTTTCCTGTGTAGAGTCTCGCTTGGTAGTCTGGCATGTTCTTCATCTATTCTAGTAATTTCGCTTTTTATCTCTGCTACTTTCTTGGCTTCAAATTTATTTCTGTGGGAAAGATATAAGATAATCTGTCCTCTTAAGAAGGCCTTAAGAGTTTCCCAGAGTATTCCTGCAGAGATCTCGGAGGATGCATTTGTCTCTAGAAAGAATCTGATTTGTTTGGACATAAATTCCGTACAATTCTCGTCTGCTAATAGAAGCGGGCTGAAACGCCATCTGCGGGGTGAGTATATGGGGCTTAGTAATTTTAGCTCCAAGATCATAGGTGCATGGTCAGAAATAACAATAGCATCCTATTTGCAAGATTTAATCATAGGCAAGAAGTTATTGTCTACAAAGAAGTAATCAATCCTTGAGTAGCAATGATGTACTGGTGAGTAGAAAGAATATGTTCTTGAATTTGGGTTTAAAAACCTCCAGGGGTGTGATAAGTTGTGATCGATTATAAACTTTGTAATTATGTTTGCGGTGTTAGATGCCGTTCCCCCTGTGGAAGAAGTCCTTTTTAAAAGTGGATTTAGAACACAATTAAAGTCCCTAGCCATTATAACTTTATGAGTGTTCAGATTGGGAATGGATGCAAATAAATTTTCTATAAATTCTTTATCATCGACATTAGGTGCATAAACATTTATCAAGATCATTTTACAGTTAGATAAGTCTCCCATGACCATTACATATCTCCCTTCAGGATCCAATACTACATCTGATGCTACAAATGGGACTGTTCTATGTATGAGAATTCCCACACCTCTAGTTTTCTTTGTAAAACTAGAATGGAACATTTGGCCAGTCCAGTCTTTTTGCAGTCGGAACTGATCCTTGCTTAGTAAGTGTGTCTCCTGTAAAAATACTATTTTAGCGTTTAGACCTGTTAGGTGAGAGAGTACTTTCTTTCTCTTTAATTCGTGATTCAAGCCTTTAACATTCCAGCTCACACAGTTAACTGTCCCATTATGGAGACATTGATTCTGAGTTTTTGATGTCATTTTATAGTCTTAACTGGAAGTGAGACAGCTTTGGCCTTAATTTCCTATTTCCCCTAGAGTTGTTGCCATGCAGCTTATTATTACGTTGGTAGTTATAATTGTAAAGATTAAGAGGACAGATTAGGTATAGATCAAGCCTGCTCTCTTTCTCTCCCCCCTTAACCCCCCACCCTCCCTTTTTGCCTCCCCAAGTGAGGCTAGAATCCACTTCACACAGTCCTAGCCCTCTGACATACCCAGAGACAGAGCACGTCCAAAGCAAAACAAGCCCCCACGCAGCGGCATTTTAGGGTTAAAAGATAGAGATATCTATTACCAATATAGTCTTTATAAAAATAAAAAAAAAATTGTGCACTTAAAATATAGATAGTCTTCAGCAATCTTAGTGCATTAAGATAATACACCCAGACAATAAACCCGGGGGATAGTGTTAGAAATTTGTCCAGAATAAGCATAATAAGTCTTAATACAATAATAGCAATAACAATAATCCAAGGGTTTGATGTTGAACAGTCTCGTTTAGGGTAGAGATAAAATAATTACCTTAAAAAAAAAAAGAAAAAAGAAAAAGTAATTAAGCACAATAGAATATAAACAGATATCATTACTAATCCTCAACTAAGTCAGAAAGAATATGCATCAGTTAAACACATTTGCTCCATCACAACAAACCTTAGAATATAATGAATTATCAGAAATCACAATTTTTTAACAACAGAATCCAAAGTTAAATCAACGCAGTATTAAAGCTATCACTAATAGCTACAGTACAGGTAACTCTTTAAAACAGATTCTGTGCTGGTGTTTTATGAAGTTTCATTACAAATTGTGACATTATTAATTGTCCTCAGAAAAAGAGAGCTGCTATTGCATGCATCTACTTAAATTCTAAACCTGTGCTGACATATATAGATATACTGTAGATACAGAATTATAGATGGAAGTCTGGGGCACATCTACCTAGTGAGGAAGTATACATGTTTGAGTTTATAAAAGGTGTTTTTTCTCCTCCACCATAAGAACTTTGTTTTCAGGAGCCAATGAGTTCCTGTATGGTGTAAGCCCTGGGCCACTTGTAGTCCCTAGCCACTTCTGTGCGTTATGTTTCAACCATACAAAAGGAAATGTAACCTTTAATCAAAATATGTGACGTGCAGAGAAGAGTGATGTGGTGCAAAGTACAGTATGTTTGGGAGATCAAAGAGGAGCCCCAGGACTTACTGTTTTGATGTGCATGATGCTGAATATTAGGGAAGCAGCTATGGAGAGGGACGTGTTGCGGTGCAATCGGGAGTTCACAGTGGGGACCACCAAACCATATTGCTTTAAATTGTTTAGGACTTCACGGAGGAGATTATTGCTTCAATACAGTGTATGGCATGGTGCACCAGGGAGATGGTTTTGAAGTGTGGCACTATATCTTTATCAATAAACAACAGATTCTAATTTGGTGCCAATGCTTGTGGTCAACCACAATTGGCACAATTCATTGGCTAAGAAAAACCCTATCATAAATCCTGGCTGATTAAAAAGTATTGTACATAACCTGGGGTAAAAGCTTTATATATTAAAAGGAAAAAAGAAAGAAAAAAAAAGAAAGTACCAGGAATTGCAAATGGCCCAAATTCCTACGGTCAGAAAGTGCCTATAGATATACTTAAATATGCTGTGTTGCATTTTTTTTGAAAATATACCTTTCCCTGTTTATCATGTAGAGCGGCTCAACCATCCTCTGTGTCATCTGTATCAGGCTGGAATAGACTGTTTAAATCCTCAATATACAGTGCATTCGGAAAGTATTCACAGCGCATCACTTTTTCCACATTTTGTTATGTTACAGCCTTATTCCAAAATGGATTAAATTCATTTTTTTCCCTCAGAATTCTACACACAACACCCCATAATGACAACGTGAAAAAAGTTTACTTGAGGTTTTTGCAAATTTATTAAAAATAAAAAAACTGAGAAATCACATGTACATAAGTATTCATAGCCTTTGCTCAATACTTTGTCGATGCACCTTTGGCAGCAATTACAGCCTCAAGTCTTTTTGAGCTTGACACACCTATCCTTGGCCAGTTTCGCCCATTCCCCTTTGCAGCACCTCTCAAGCTCCATCAGGTTGGATGGGAAGCGTCGGTGCACAGCCATTTTAAGATCTCTCCAGAGATGTTCAATCGGATTCAACCCTGGGCTCTGGCTGGGCCACTCAAGGACATTCACAGAGTTGTCCTGAAGCCACTCCTTTGATATCTTGGCTGTATGCTTAGGATTGTTGTCCTGCTGAAAGATGAACTGTCGCCCCAGTCTGAGGTCAAGAGGGCTCTGGAGCAGGTTTTCATCCAAGATGTCTCTGTACATTGCTGCAGTCATCTTTCCCTTTATCCTGACTAGTCTCCCAGTTCCTGGCAGCAGAAACTTTTCTGTAAGCTTCCCCAGATTTGTGCCTCGAGACAATCTTGTCTCGGAGGTCTACAGACAATTCCTTTGACTTCATGCTTGGTTTGTGCTCTGACATGAACTGTCAACTGTGGGACCTAATATAGACAGGTGTGTGCCTTTCCAAATCATGTCCAATCAACTGAATTTACCACAGATGGACTCCAATTAAGCTGCAGAAACATCTCAAGGATGATCAGGGGAAACAGGATGCACCTGAGCTCAGTTTTGAGCTTCATGGCAAAGGCTGTGAATACTTATGTACATGTGCTTTCTCAATTTTTTTATTTTTAATAAATTTGCAAAAACCTCAAGTAAACCTTTTTCACGTTGTCATTATGGGGTGTTGTGTGTAGAATTCTGAGGAAAAAATGAATTTAATCCATTTTGGAATAAGGCTGTAACATAACAAAATGTGGAAAAAGTAATGCACTGTGAATACTTTCCGGATGCACTGTATACCCTATTTCAATATTTAAATACTAGACACAATACCAGTTAACTGTAGGGAACCTTTTTGCTATGAGGTGAGAATTAAAACAATTTATTGTACATGGTACATTTAGAAATAATAATAAGAAAGAAAAAACACAACTAACCTTAAAAGAGCTGTGGACTAATGTTTCATCTAGATCGATGACAACACAGATCTTGTCTGCATCTTTGGCTTTTACTTGTGGAAGAAGGGGCCTCAATGGAGTCTACAAATAAAAAAATGTAAAAATAAAGCATAAAATCACACATACATATATATACTAAACTTATAGCAAGTGCATTTTTGAACGTGTCGCTGCATCCCATATTTTACATTTAAGTTGGTAAGCAAGTAATCTAAGTGGCAAAAAAGCTGGATCAGATATGTTGGAACACTCAGGAAGTATAACTCATATCAGAAATTACATTCACAACAAAGTGTAAAAGAAAAATTCCATTTATTGAGTTATATACACATTTTCATTCTCAAATAAGCATGTGCAGCAATAAACACTGCATGTCCCTAGTTTGATGTCAACCTTTGTATTTAATATTCATGAACATTTTTATTCTATTTTCGTACAATTTCTATTTTGTCTTTTGTCAAAATACAGTAGATTTTTCTAACCACAAAAGGACAGAGAGAAAACAATTAAAACTTGGTAACATTGGGCCAAAAATTCAGAATACTTTTCTTAAATAAAAAAAACAAAAACGGCTGCTGCTCACACAGATGCTACAAAAATGAAAAATCATAAACTGGAAAACATTACACAATCACACATAGCAAATACCCTGTTGATCAGCAAGCTATTGGTATAGGAACTTAAAAAACACATTTATTCTCCGAGAGCAAAACGGGCTTGAACTTAAAATATGCTACAGGTAATACTCAATGTTGAAGGGTGGAATATAATAGTAAGCAATGAAAGATATTCTAATAGTCAAGTGCCCAATTACAAATCTGATAAATCAATTTTTAAATCTATATGTGAAGACTCATTAATGAAATGTGTACTTACTTTAGCTACAGTTCCATTTTCCTCTATCACAGGGGAAGCACTATTCTTGCTGGGCACTGCCTCTGGTTCTTCCTGACAGAAACAGCAGAACAGACTGGACCAAATGCTTCGGTTCCTAGGCTTTGTTCTTGAAGAAGTAGTACTCCGTGCACCTGTTAGTGAAGCCATATTTATTCTGTGTAGTACAATTAACAGCATACACTAGGTAATCTTTCATAAAGCAAGAAAGTTTCATTAAAGCCCAGGCTAGATACCAATTCAGTTTCAAAATTAAACAGTGCCATCCATCGCTTTCACAAAGGAGAGAGAACAGTGAGGTAAGACATGAGTTCACAAAATAAAACAAGCAAAAAAAAAATTATATATATATATTATATAAGTCCCACGAGATAAGCCTACTGTCAAGAGATTTTTTAAGTCCTGCCCTCCTCTCAGCCATTTTCAACCACGCTAACGTCTTCTCGCCTCTTATTCGTGTGAATGCTTTTGTCAGTTCCTGCGCTGTCAGCTCTTATAAATTTTTACATTTTCCTCACTTTAAGTTCCCAATAAAAGAAGACATATTATGTCCAAATTTTATTGAAGAATTTCATCCAGAAGGGTTATCAACAGAAGAAATGAGTACATGGACAATCCTAGCACTGAGAAACGAAGTCAAACGAATTAACGCGTAAATTGTCGATCATTTACACAGCAAATTGGTTAAATGCGTATCAACAGACTGTGCTGAAACAGTTGGTGGTGATGTTGTGTAAGGTGAAAACATCAACTTACAGTATCCCATAGAATATCTACAACCATTAACACCATCTGGTCTTCCACCACCGAATTACTGTTGAAAGAAGGATGTATCGTAATGTTATTGCGTAATTTCTGTCTGAGTGGTGGGCTATGCAATAGGACGAGATTAGTTGTATTCAAAATTGGTTGAACAATTCTGACACACACACACATATATATAAATAAATAAATAAATAAATAAATAAAAAAAGAATATATATCTATACTAAGAAAAGGCAAAGCCCTCACTGACTCACTCACTCACTCACTCATCACTAATTCTCCAACTTCCCGTGTAGGTGGAAGGCTGAAATTTGGCAGGCTCATTCCTTACAGCTTACTTACAAAAGTTAAGCAGGTTTCATTTCGAAATTCTACGCGTAACGGTCATAACTGGAACCTACTTTCGACCATATATATGGCCATAGCCGGCGGCTCAGTCGCCGTGTGAGGCGGAGTTACGTGGAAGGCGTGATGATGCGGGATGCAAGTACGTAGAGAACAAGGAAGAGCTCCAAAGAGCGCTGAACAAAAAAACACATTGCACAATTGAGAAGGCAGCAAAAGAATATGAAGCAAGTGACACATACAAGCATATTAATGAGTGCAGCTACTTCGGAAACAAAGCATGGTGTTAACCTAAAGTTTAAATTAAGTTCATAGACAGGCTGCCGCTGGCGTTTGTCATGCCCACGACGCATACCATACTCGCGAGATACAAATTTAATGAAAGACACAGGGTTTAAACGAGACTTCTGATCACTTTGTAACAGAGTTTAAACTGCTGGTATGCCAGGTCTGAGCTAACATTAAATAAGGCCATGGACATCGCGAGATCGCCCGAGATAGCACAAGCACAGCTGAGAAGCTTCGATGCATGTACTCCGAGCGGCTAACATGAACTGACTTTGCAGGACTGGGAAAGGTTAAATTAAGTTCATACACACGCTACCGCTAAATATTTGCAGGCAAATCCACAACTTAATACCGGGAATGCCTGTTAAACATCTTAGATTCACGAGTACCGATTTGGGTAGTGAACACTTCGATGAATGAAACCTGTTATTTTTACAACGGTTGACAAACACGGAATATAACTTGAACACAACTCATCCTCAAAATACGAACCTGATTGAAAGAAATAATGATAATCAATTCCTTGCTGACAGCAACACTCATAACAGTGACAAAACTATTACATTGGTATAT
>JANRMT010062814.1:120643024-120702225 GCA_026402145.1 Polypterus bichir lapradei | reverse complement strand
AGTGAAAAATTGAAGGGGGTCTGAATACTTTCTGTACCCACTGTATATCTGCTTCTGTTTTTCCTAATGTAATCAGCACAACTGACTGCATAGATGTCCATCACAGAAATATTTCTTTTTGAAAATAAAAAAAAAACACTTTCAGTCAATTAATATACAACTAATTTGTGATGCTTAAATATGCCTCACTAATGTTTTTAAGAGGTTTTCCCCCTGGCCCATGATTCCTTTATTTTATCAAATAGTTGTGTGGGAAGCTGACTTTTCAGGGTCATGCTCTGTGTGATAGTGGCTTCTTGGTAAAGCTGCCATTGCCAGTTATGTCATATAAAACACAGCACATCCTTTTTATAGACAAAATATACAGGCTACATACTAAGGCAGTTACCTAATGCATATGCTTAAAGTTGTTCTTACCAACATTAAAGAAAGTTTTATTGAGAGAACATGTCACTGTAATATGACCCTGCTCAAGGTAAACAGGGATCAGAAAATGTGAGGATGGATGGAAACGAGTATATGACTGACACATCACTGAAATTAAATGCATAATGAAACAAGATTTACTGTTCACTTCATTGTTCATATTTTATGAATCCCATCTTTTGTATAAAAAATGGCTTACACACATTTCCGAGTGTAAGAAAGATTTTATAGATGAGGCTAGTGATGTGGTATGCATACTCACTGTTGTAAAGAGCTGTTATTGGAGTACTGGTTGTTGCACTTTTACCCTGAGGAAGTTTGGCTATTCTCCTCTGATCTCTTATTAACGATAAGTTTTCCTCTGCCAAACTACTACTCCCTGTATGTCTTTTTCTCATCATACCATTTTCTGTAAACTCTAGAGATTACTATATATGTACCAGTATATGAAAATCTCAGGAGGGCACCAACAATTATACAAAGATCTAAACTGCTTAGATCACCTGTCTTGTGCACGGAATAACTGGTTGTATATTGTAATATTTCGTTGAACAGTAAGTGATCCTGCTGGCTATGCTTGTATACGATATATACACTGAATTGCAGCCGGAGGTCTGACAGTTTGGAGAATGAGGCTATATGTGTTAATGGGCAATAGTACCTAGCAAACTAGTCATTGAAGGTTTAAACATAACAAAAGCAAATTAACACGACACCAACATTAAAACAATTTATTAGAACCCATAAATAATATCAAAATTGATTTAAAAAAATCTGACAAGGAGACATAAGCACTGCATAACTGTTCAACAAATGGTCACCTTGTATACTATTAAATATTTTAACTGAATAAACAGTAATTGTTTATTATCATTTCATAATTTATAAACACCACAGATGGCATGGTAGTGCAGTGGTTACTGATGCTATCTCACAATCCCAAGGACAGGAGTTCAAGTTTTAACTTGATCATTGTTTTTTCTCTGAAGAAGGTACTATCACACACAAAATATACAGTCCAGGTTAACTGATGTCTCCAAATTTAGCTTGTATGAGCAAATCTGCATGGGTGAGTACACAATGTGACTGTACTCTGTGACAGAAACTTCTCACCCTGTCTAAAGTAAAGAGCACATTACAAGAATAAATAATGTTGAAATTGAATATTCCCTCCAGAATTTGTTACTGATTTGGGCTGCCAGGGCAGGTTGTTCTGGTAAAGCAGAAAATAATAAGGTTAATATTTAACACTAGAATTACCAGAGCCTACGAAAAAACTCGTAGATCCATCCCACCTTAAAACACTTCGCACCTCTCCGTCAATGTCTTTTGTTCATTAAATGTGTTGATAAGCATCATTCCATGTCTACAACCAGCTATACACAGTAAACACACCCTTAAAACAGAAACTTTTTCATGTTTTAGTAATAATTGACAAAATTATATAACTGCAGTTATATATTTGAATGGAAGCACATTTGTTCTGTTATATTTGTACCTTTTGTGAAAATGTTTCTTGGATATTTGGAATTCAGGCTTCACACATTATACACTTTATGTCTACATTTTGTCAATTATTACTAAAACATGACAAATGTTTGTTTTAACGATGTGTTTACTGTGCATAGATTGTTGTAGACATGGAATGCACATGAAAGGCAAGTGTTCCCAATAACGATATAGTATTTATAAAAGGTGTCATTTGCTTGACTTCTCACTCTATACAACTCTAAGCAACTGACACGCAGGTAAACAGACTTGAGTTAAGAAAACTGTGCTGGGGGGGATGTGATAGCAGGCTGCTTGCTGCTTATCAACACATTTAAAGGACAAAAGACGCTGACGGAGAGGTGCAAAGCGTTTTAAGGTGGGAAGATCTATGAATTTTTTCATAGGCTCTGGTAATTCTAGTGTTAAAATAGTGATATTCTAATTAGTTGCAGATCAAAGAGTGCTTTTAATTTCTGCTCTGAAAATGAAGTACTTTAAACTTTACCCCATTACCATTTTAGACACTAGGTAGACACTACTGTGCATAGACCACAGGCCGCGGTTATCACTTCAGCATATAGTCTGCTGGCTAATTTTGCTCACTGAAGCACGTTTGCTTTCATTTGCAATCACATTAGCCTTATGCCACCTGTCAGTTAAGTAGAGGGGAAAAGAAAATCGTACTGTATTTAACCTGGATTTTACTAGCTTTTCTGATACTACAGTCACTTAATGGAAAAGCCATGCAGATTAAATAATGTGTGTCATTTGTGCATTTCTCTGCAAAAAAGTAACTTTTGTTATCATAAGATGAAGATATAGTTAAAAAAATGGTAAAACACAGCTCAAATGAAAATTTTGAACTATGTAAAGTGGATGATACAAAAGAGGCCTTTGAATGCTACTGTGCTTTAATTATTTGTTTATATGAATAAATAGATATTGAGCAACAGAGTTCTCTGTTGAAAATATTCTATGAAAATTTTGTTGGGACTATACTTTTATCTGAAAACTAGTTACCTTTAGTTACCTTTATTCAAATACCTTAAGGTATTCAAATCAGGACCCACAATCAGTTTAAAAAACAGAGAGGTTCTTTCCATGTCTGCATGGATTTTCTCGAAGACCGTGAGGGAAGAAACTAAAATTAAAATGCATGAAAAAAGTATCTGATATTATCAGTATGGTATAATACACAAGTCTGCATGATAGTGATGCCCAAATCAAACCACAAAAGTGCAACACAGCCTCTTCAGTATTGTAATGGCCTTTCTAAAAATACTAATAAAGACAAACATTCTATCGCATTTTACACACCTACTGTATTTCTATCTAATTAAGTAATGAACTGTTGGGACAGTATGTGGCAATAAATTAGTACATATCTTCACAATAAGAATTACCAAGCCCTAATTTAAACAGGAAGTTCAAGGCAGAACAGCAGATCAGTGTTGATAACGACTAAAAATAATAGAACCACCCACACAAAACCAAATGACAAACTTAAAACATGATGCAAAAAAGAACACTTGCAGATTTAACAGGACTTAAAAGTTGTTTAGATTGTCAAGGAAACTGCCTATTCACAGTATCACACTAAAACGCTGAAGTCAGCATTACTAGTTAGACCACATCTGATGAAGACAAGGATATTGAAATAAAATGTTATTTGTCTGAAGGTCAGTAGTAGGTTACTTTCATTTTGCTCAGTGTTGTGTTTTATTTTATTAAACCTGGGCCTGCAACTCTTGCATAAGCATTCCCTTTTTGTCAAAGGATATAAAATGGCTCCTTTGGGCTCCCTTCTATTTCATTTCTTCTCCATCAGGTTAAAAAGTGTGTATTATTTCTGCTTTGTAATAATATTAGCCTTGCACAGGAAAAGTAATTCCTCTTTTTAAAATTACCATTTTACACAATAGGTGAAAATAAAAAAATGCCCTTCTTATCTAATATTACATTTGGGAAAAGATTAAGAAAAGTACAGAGACAGTAAGCAGATAGGTTTCCTCAGACTCTCTAAATTTTAGAAGTTATAGATTTGTATAAGAATAAAAAAAAAAAAAAAAAAAAAAAATCAGTGTAATAATTCAGAAATGTATATGTTTGTAACAAGGAGAAAATAATTGGTTAAAGCCTTGTTACACAATGGTTAGGCCAATTCATAGCTCCATAGCTGAGTATGTGGATCGGGAACCTCGTTCCCAAATATCAAAGAAAAGCATTTTAGGTTAATTACTACTCTGTAGTGTAAAATGGAGGTATGACTTACCTTGAAAACTTGCATAATGTAATCTTTTTAGTTAGCCAATAAATAGGTGTCATTTTGCTTAAATTCTCACTAAAAAGAAAAGCCTTAAAACTTACTGAATACATCAAGTATTGTTCTATATCACGAGGTTAGGTTACACACACTTTGCAAAACAGTGTATCAATGTTGTTTAAAGAAAATAATCAAAAAAAAAAGCAAACCACTGTTGTAAGATTCAGTCATTTTAGGAGACCTGCTGGGCTAGGGGCATGGTTGGAGAGATGTTTATGGAATATTAGCTGTTTTACCCATGTACCATAGAAAGTGTCTAAATGGGGTGGTGAGGAAATGGTTTGTAAGCATTTTAGCTTGGGACGCAGGAGTTAGTTTAGTTGTCTCAGAGATTGCTGCAACTCAACACATGTAGAAGTATTGAGTAATGATATTATAATGATTCCAAGGCAATTTGTTCCAAGTTCATTTAAAATTCCTTCAAATTATGATGCCATATTGGCATGAAATTCTAAAATTAGATCTGCCTCATAAATGGATTTGAATAAATTGTCTACCAACAGGAAGTTACTAATTATTTTTACACACTCAAACACAGCATCCTCAGTTGTTCTGTCCCTGTCTTGCATTTCAATCTCTTTTGGGCACTTCGTTGTAATGAAAGTATCTGCTGAATGTATTTCGTAGTAACAAGATTTCTATAGACTTGTGTCACATGGTGAAACTGTCGAGACCATAAAAATACTTTGCTGAAATGAAAATTTTGTTGCAACGGAATTTTACTTGTAATAATAAGAATAATAATAATAATAGCTTTCCTCAATATCTTTACATCCATCCATCTATTCATACATTTTTCTCCACCATAAACACAATAATAATAATAATAATAATATCCATCTTCCTGACCTGCTTATCCATTGCAAGAAACCATATCCTTACCTAGAGAAAAAGGAACGAAGAATGTCAGATAAAATGCATTATTTCCAGCTTACTTTTGATGTCATAAGAATGCATCAGAAACGTGGAAATCGCATTTCCTTAAATTGAAACCTTTGCTACCTAAAAATGGATGTTTTTGGAAAGGCAAAAAATTTCTTATTGTTCTCTTTCATGGCCAGGAGAGCTGACTGAATGCAAACAACACTGTATAGTAGATTGATTTATTAAACTGTCAAGAATTTAACCATATCCAACGTCTGCTCATTAGTAGTCTTTTGTTCTGTCCCTAAAAGCACAACTTCTTCTGCCCCTCAGACACAACAACTACTGCACCTTAATTTGTTTCAAATCACTGCAGCCTCTGCAGCCGTGGCTTTCTATGGTTGAAAACTTATTTTGTTTTGATTTACATACTATAAGCACTTTCAAAGAAATAATTTGAGATGGATTAAAAATATTTTGTCTAACTACATATGAAGTATAGTGTCCATCTTTACACAAATTTTACAATTTTGTAGACTAAAAGAAATAAGTCAACCTGTTGACCATAATCTGTTTTTCTGGACAGTCTAAAAAGGCTAAACATTAAATTGAAATGAAATGACCAAAAGATACACAACTCTAAATAAATCATGTCTTCATATTTAACAAGTGCCATCATGAACTTGTGTAGAAATGTAAACTACCAAGGACTAGGGTAGAGATGTACACATACTCATTATCTACAAGGGAAAAGTTCATAAAACATATTAGACAGAAGGAAGTGAATTATTTAGAAAAACTGAAAAGAACACATACAAAACTCTCTGGAAAGATACATTCTTTGAAAAGGTTAGTTTATACAGTTTTAGCATTTTAAATGACTAATGACAGTTTGACATCCGTGGCAGAGTGACGGGCGCTGAGCAGGCTCCTGTCAATCACAGAGAATCCACTGCATCCACTGAACAGTATCATCTCCAGACAGAGGAGCAGCTTCAGTGACTGACTGCTGTCACTGTCCTGCTCCACTGACAGACTGAGGAGATTGTTCCTCCCCCACACTAGGTGACTCTTCAGTTCCACCCGGGAGGGTAAATGTTAACATTATACAAAGTTATTGTCTGTTATACCTGCATTTTTATCACTCTTTAATTTAATATTGTTCTTTATCAATATGCTGCTGCTGGAGTATGTGAATTTCCCCTTGGGATTAATAAAGTATATATCTATCTATCCATCTATCTAACAAATTGTTTTATGTGATAACAGATGAGGGCTGTTTTATGAAGTGTTATAGATGTAGCCTGTTTCTTGTTATTTACTGGCATATGGACTGTTATTGGTAAACTATACTAGAATTATGATATGGACCTGTGTAATACATTATAATTAAATCTTAGATTAAGTATTCTGTGAAAATATGAGGTTTCCATTGAACTTAATGTGTATGTGCGTAATTTTATTACAGTACAACACAGTTAATGAAGATAAGTTTTACATATCATTACGTATTTTAAGAAAGCGTTGGGTGTCACGCCAGATGAGAAGCCATACAGGAAATAAATAATATGACCTATTTTAATTCTACGCTGTTACTTCCACTTTAATTGTTTTAGCTTGTTATAAATAAAAGCGAAAAACATGTCAACTTAAAATATACATACAGTATATATTTCGTGCTACACATCACTCTATACTTTATTACATGTTTACCAGATATATTTTGTTTTGATATCCTTTTACATGTTGTTGGCAAAAGTGAATCTGTATGAGAATATTAAAGCACAATTTCAAATAACTTCATCAGAGAGTTAGCAAATGTTGACTGAAACAAGTTGATTTCTAGTTAAGGCTTGGTCTTTAAGAGGACTTGGACTTGATGCAGTCTCACTTTCATTTTGACTTAATCTTGACATTGCTTCAATCTCTTCTAGGCTCAGTCTTGACATGATCTTGACCGATTGTTGTCTTGACTACAGGACTGAAGAGATACAATATCTTAAACCTTTGTAGATGTTCAAAACAGGATTGCAAGTAGTCAGACATGTGGCAAATATGCTAAAACCGCAAAAATTTGTTTAACTTAAAGCATTTGAAGATAAAGAAGCATGATTTGTTAGCAGATTTATTAGTTCAGAAACTTAAAACATCTTAGTTATGTTCAGGAATATTTTGGAAACTTTAAAAATAACACAATTATTTAAGTTATAAACAAGTGTTACAAAAACCAAGTTTATAAATGAATACAAATGAAGTACTCTTAGATTTTACCACTAAAAACAGATATTAAAATTAATTCCAAGCACAGTGGAACCTCGGTTTGCGAGTAACTTAGTTTAAAAGTGTTTTGCAAGACGAGTTAAAATTTTTAATAACTTCTGACTTGATAAACGAGCGACGTCTTGCAATACGAGTAGTATGTACAGTATACGCTTTGTCTGCTGAGCGTCATGTAATCACAACTGAGCTGATGGTTCTTCTCTCTCTCGCTGCAGGGTTGTGGGCAATCGTCTCCTATTCTCTGTCTGAGTCGGCGTGCATCACTCATATAGTCAACATCTGTACGAGTGTATACTGTTTACTACAGTATTGTGACTGTGTGTGTGTGTGTGTGTGTGTGCTGTGACGTGTGAGTCCCCGTCTTGCACCACCAGCTTTATTCAGCTTGAAACAGTAACCGAGCGGTTATTTATTGTAGCGGGATATGCCACTCTCCTATACACAGACACAGCAGTCAGGCAGGGTCGTGGTCAAGCAGTACTGTGCCCTGTGCATTTATAATTTTCCTTGTATCACCCATCGACGGCAGGCTCTTATAGCATGTCCGCGATCTTTCCGGATTTGCTTTTATGGCGAACTGCTACAGCGCTGGGAGACTGCAATTGCTTTGGGACGCTCTTCTGCGTGTCGTCCCGTTGGGTGGAATCCCACAAGAGTTTAGAAACTCACTCACACCAGCCATGATTCTTTTCAAAGGTAAAGTGCAGGTTAATTTGTTTTATGTATTTTCACTTTATATTTTGTATTAATCATTTTTATATGAATAGTTTTATGTTGTGGAACAAATCATCTGAGTTTCTATTATTTCTTACAGGCAAATTCACTTTGATATACGAGTGCTTTGGACTGCATGCACGTTTCCGGAACGAATTATGCTCGCAAACCGAGGTTCCACTGTACATAATAACTTTTTTCCCATTCATGAAATGTATATTTTTAAAAATTTTAAATATCTGACAAACAAAAAGTGCCTTCTTTAAGTATGTAGAGCAGAGTGGCAAACATCCCTCATAATTAATGCACACCACTACCCATCTATTTCTAAACCTGTTTAATCCAGTTAAAGATCACTTGGAGTTAATTAGGTACCACTGGACACCATGAAGAATTCAGCCCAACTAAAAACTGGTCTATCAAAGAGCACATTAATGTATACACCCAGTTTGGAGTCACCACATGCAAATTCTTTCTCGAGAAAGGCCTGCCCAAAATTTGAATCCAGTCTCACAGAGATGAGAAGTAGTAACATGAAGATTAACCCATGCCCACAATATCACGGTAACAGTCATTTTTGATTCCAAAAAACCCAAGGGCACTGATCAAGTGAGACAAGTATTGTAGACGTGCCTATCAGAAAATGAAATCCTCCTGTAAATAGTATGGCTAAGCAGGGAATATCTGACGATCCTGCCAAAAGTTCTTGGCTTATTTAACTATGGAGACTCAGTGTGACTAAAAGAATGGGTAAGGAGGTGAAGACAATTTGCTATTAAACATTTAAGGCCTAATAGGATTCTGTATTAAATATATTAAATGATTAAAATGATCTCTTTACTACAGGTATTTCTTTACTGCAGGTTTTTCTTCACCTAAAACCTTATAAAAATGTGATGGTGAATACTACTGGCTACACAACAGCCTACTGTTCATCATCAGAGGAGGAAGTTTTCACGAAAAAAAAAAAAAAAAAAAAAAAAAAAAAAACCAACAACTACATTGACTAACATCGATGCCAGGACGGAACAAGCACACTTACTCGGAGACAAATATAATGGAAGGACTGGAGGAGATGAGCACTGCTAAATATTTTGTCCCCCAAAACGCTAAGGTGGCAGCTTCCTTTGGTTAGGATCCCCACAAGGACACCCGCAGGGCATGCTGGAACCCGTGGTTCCATTACGCAGCACTGTTGGGTTCTGTGGGGCCACTGGGGGAATTAATGGGATTAACAGTCCTCACTTTGTGGGATTTGCGATCAAACCAGAATTGCTTCCATTGGACTAGCCCTAGCACTGGAAGTACTTCCGGGGCCAAGATTTTTTTTTTTTTTTTTTTTAAAAAAAAAAAGACCACTCATCCTCCTCCAGGCAAGTTGGAGTTGGGTGGAAGGAGATCAAAGCTCTCTTGGGAGGTGTGGAGGAGATGAAAGAGACAGAATAATTGTGTTGTATTCTATTTATCATATGTTTGAAGCCTTTGTGTAAGGTATTTTGTTAAAATAAATGTTGTGTTATACAATGGAACCTTGGGTCACGACCGTAATTCGTTCCAAAACTCTGGTCGTAACCCGATTTGGTCATGACCCAAAGTAATTTCCCCCATAGGATTGTATGTAAATACAATTAATCTGTTCCAGACCGTATGAACTGTATGTAATTATATATCATAGAATGCACAGCGTAATAGTAAACTAAATGTAAAAACACTGAATAACACTAAGAAAACCTTGAACAGAGAAAAGTAAGATTGCAAGAATTCACGCTATAGCCTTATGAACCGTTCGCTGTTAATACTTTTTTTTAAATGAGTTTTAAGCACAGGGAAAAAAATTAACATTTGAAAAATCCGTAATTTAATAAACAACCAAGAAAAGAAACATTGCAGCAATTCATGCTATGAACTGAAAAATGAACATTTGAAAAATCCGTAATATAAAAACTAAACCATAAACAACCAAGAAAACTAACCTTTCATGAGTCGAGTTCTGGCATGAAGGAAGTGAGGAGGAACTGGGTGGAGAGGAAATTACAGTTTTGAGGTAAAGTCTGTGACGATGTGGGTTCGCTGCAGGCTCCCATCTTGCTTCCGGGAGCCCTTAAACCCATCACCGTCGGTAATGTTACCGATGAGCATGACATTGAGGCACTACAATGGAGCAATTGGATGGTGCAAAAAGTGCCAAGTGCTTTTATTAAAATCAACAAAACAACAATCAAAAACAAAGTCCAAATTAAATAAAGTGCAGTGCTTTCAGAATCCTTCAATAAATAAAATGATCCAATAAAAACAGAAGTGAAGTGGAGGTTAAAATCCAATTGAAAAAAGTCCTCATTAAATACAACGAGGTTAAAACAATGCTCGAAGCAGTCTCTTTAAAAACAAGCCCGGTGCATTCTTTAACTGCCTTCTCGGCTTTACGTGGCTATCCGTCCTTCTTCTGGCCACTCCAGCTCCTTGATCGCTCAGCTGGAGCTACCACTTCCTTCTGCGCCACCGAGTGTCGGCCAAAACACCCCTGCTTGGGCTCACTTTACAGCTGCCTGCCTGCAAGTACGCGCTCGCTCGCTCACACCGGTTCTTTCCACACTGCTTCCTGCTTACTTCTTCACTCCGCAACCTTCGTCTTTCTTTTCTTTTTCCTCCCTTTAGCCGCCTCGCGCTTCTATTTATGAAGAGGACAGCTGTAACAATCAACCACCATGCCCCCTCATTAAGCTGCAAGCGCGGCAATTATTTATTTAAAACTGGCCTCTTGACGTGAGCTGTGGACCCGCTATACCACAAAGTCCCTCTGCGCAATGCACGTCTGACCGAGAACAATGTACTGTACAGGGAGAGACTAAACACGTGTAAATCACCGCCACATATGAACCAGAAGGGAAATGAAATAGAGCACAAAGAGTTCACAGCAAATGCATAGGGAGAGACTGAACCTTTCATGAGTCGTGTGGGAGGAATAACTAGACATTGATCCATGGGAGCCACACTGGCTACTGGACTTCACAAGACAGCATGGCTTGCTGTTGGACACGACAGATTACCAGCCGCTGGACTACTTCAGGCTGCTCTCTCCTGATGCTGCTTTTCAGCTACTGTCAGACGAGACAAACAGGTATGTAGAGAAATTTTTTGAATCGTGGGCTGCACTTGCACCACATTCTCGTTTTTCAAGGCGGAAACCCACAACAAAAGACGAGATGAAGGGCTTTGTGGCATTACAAATAGAGATGGGACTAAACTGGTGATATAACTTTAGGGATCATTGGTTTAAATGTGCTTTGTTCCTTGGTGGCTTTGGACAGGTTATGCCGCGTGATAGGTACGTGCTGCTGCAAAGTTTTATTCACTTCTGTGGTAAACAGAAGCAAATCCCAAGGGGTGAGCCAGGCTATAACCCCATGAATAAAGTTCAGCCCCTGCTTGACATTGTGGAACCAACATATAAACAATTTTACCAGCCTGGCTGTGATTTATCTGTGCATGAATCTATGATAAAATACAAGGGACACCACCAATATATGCCAGACAAGCCCACAAAGTATGGCATAAAGGATTTTGTACTGGCAGATGCAAACACTGGTTTCTGCCTGAAAGTAATTACATATATAGGAAAGTATTTCTTTCAAAGAGAGAACTGTCCCTTGACAAGTCAGGTTGTGCTGGAGCTGCTTCAGGGCTATGCACATTTGGGTTATGTTGTGTACATGGACAATTTTTATACATCACCAGAATTGTTCATGGAGCTACAGAGCAGGGGAATTGGAGCTTGTGGCACAGTAAGGGTGAACAGGAGACACATGCCTTCACAGTTGAAGCCAGACAGGCTGAAGATGAAAAGAGGCGACAATACGGTTTACATGTGGGTGGAAAACTTGGTGGTAGTGGCATGGCACAATGTCAAAAGAGTGACTTGTCTCTCTACAGTACACACTAACAATACATGTGAGAAAGTGCAGCAACAGACAGTTGAAAAGGAGGCACATATTGTAAGCAGTGCAATGTGGCAATGCATGCAATTAGCTGCTTTGAGTGATATCATACTTTGCAAGACTTTGCTGTGTAACATGTATGTGATAAGTATGTGAAATCATATAGCATGCAGACTCAAACAACATGTAAGACAGTAACATTTTTCAAAAGTAAATAGTTTTTGTTGATTTGATATGTTAAACCATGGCTTTGTGTATTTTTTAAAAAAAAGTTAGTTTTTGGAAAAAATATTCAACCCTGGGGAGAAAAGAAACAAAAAAAATTAGCCCTAAAAGAGTTAAAACAGTAGTAGTAGTAGTAGTAGGAGAAGAATAAGATGAAGGAAAACATAAGAAAGTATGATATTGTGCTACGCTGCATGTAATTGTTGCCACTTCACAACAACATCAAGAACAATACTGTAATGAGCACAGAGATGGAAACACCGAATGAGAGTAAAGCCCGATAACAGGCACATTTATTTAACAATGAATAATCCCCAACCATACTTTCACAAGAATCACCTTCCCACTGTTATGGCCACAGGAAACTACTCGTAAAATTATAGTTATTGAAACTTTTACTCAAGCTGTGTTCACTCTTCCAGTGTTCCTGATCATGTTCTAGAATAGTGGGATATGCCTCTTCCATGATCCTCCCTTACCTTTTGCAAGGCCCTACTTATCCAATGCCTTGGGCGACTCCACTTGCCTTTTTGAACCTTCTAAGGCTTATAAGTTGTAACGCGAATGTTTTAGGGGTTCATAAAATGTAAAGCTCTAATAAAAATAACCAGGACTACCAGTAAATTTTTAAATAAAAATTTAGCAGTTACCCAGGACTACCAGTTTTTACTTCTGGACAAGCCTGATGGACTACCAGATGTTTTGGATCTTTGGGCCATTCAATACTTTCCTAATCAAACACAATTTGATAAAAATAAAACACCCAAATCTTAACATACAATCTTAAATTTGGTGTCACTTTTAAGTACCACTGCTTATATAGTGTGCCAGACTGCATTAACCACCATCTAAAAGTCATGTTTAAGCTTGACATATCGACACTGATTGTAATGAGAGCACAGCAAATATGACATCAGACGCAGCAACATTTGGTCAGCTTTTATCATGTGCTATACTTGTAATTTTTATTCCTAACTATGCAGCAATGTGAGCGCAGCATCGTGTGCCTTCAAATGGTGAATTTCAAGGAGAGGCTGGTTATGTGGGTTCCAGAATGATGAACGAAGGACTGAACATGATGCAATAGGTCATTACAGCACAAGAAAGACATACAAAAATATCTGAAGTGCATATCTCCATGTACATCACAAATTCATGAGAATGTACTGCCTATCTCTCCTTGCCATTTTTTGTTAATGGTGTGTATGCACACATACTAGTGAACAATATCATAAAATTGTGCTGCAAGTCTATAAAGCAAGCAAAAGAAACAATAGCATTTGCTGTAAAGTAGTGAGGCTAGTAAGGGCAAGTGTGACAAATGCTAATCATACCCTCTTGTCATTTATTGTGATATAAATAAAATAATTAAAAAGGGAAGAGGATAAGGCGAACCATTCCATTATTGCTTTAATACAAGTTACAAGTAATCATAACTAGAAGCAGCATTATGACAAGAATACATTTTTCAAATACTAGAAGATATTTTACAGTAATTAAATATGGAGGATATTATGCAACTAGTAAGTAATGGTAACTGCAGGGTGGGGAAAGCATCACAACTAAGTCAGAGAATGTACAGTGCTGAATGCAGAGGGCATCCAGAAATAACATATAAAACTATTTTTTGTGTTGAAAAGGTGAGAAAGCACACTCACATTAGACCATATACTATACTAGTCAGTCTACAATTCTAAACAAATGCTGATGCAGTGCTTTGCCATTTCATTAAATGTACAGTAATACAGCAGGTAGCTCTTTTCAATACTAAGAAAATTACCCAAAATTTTCAACAGGTTGTTGATCACATGTGGCTTCCATGTTCCAACAATGCTCCTGTCACAGATTATCAAGTGTTCAGTAATAGAAAATGGACATTACCTTTTGAAATCAGGGACCTCCATTACAAACAGACCTTGTCTTATGAAGTCACAAAGGGTAACCTCATAAAAAAATAAGATTCCCACAATTACCTGATATGTACACTAGTCTCCTAATAGTTACGTTGAATTTGTAAAAATGCTCCTTACTATTAACTCAAAAACTGCAGGGTGTGAATAAAGTTTTTCATGCCTAAACCTAATCTTTATCAACATGTAGAAATGCTTAATGGTCCAAATAGGACAAATTTTAAGGCAACTTTAAACAAAGATCAGTGGCTGTAGTCGACTAAAGAATTTAACACTGTAACAGATATACTACACCTCAAAATAACCCTAAAAGGTCAAGCTGATGTTTTTAACAAAGAAACTAATTGGTAGAATTTAAATTAGGCATGAAAACAAAATTTCAGAATATTAATGAGGCATTTCATTTCATTATTGATCAAATGTTTTTATGTACATTGGAAAAAGGCCACACATCAACATAACAATCTTTTAATAATCATCTATTTGGTAAAATATTCTCTTCCAAGATTCCAATTGTACTTATAACAGAAGAGTGATATGCACTCAGGTACAACAAAATTTTACAAACAAGCAATATTATAAAACGTTGCAAGTAACCCTCTACCCCATATACAAAACTAGGCGACCAAAAAGCATACCTGGACTATCAGGTTTGTAAAGCTGGTAGTCCAGCGGACTATCATATGCATTTACAATTTGTCCACCCTGTATGTATAAATCTGTGTATTACCTTATGCGTTGTAAGAGTGTTCAAAGTTTGGTGCAAAATACGACATACCCAAATCACCGCTATCACAAATCTGCTCCAATGGCTTCTTTGTGTAGATGATCACGTAATTTATAAAATTTGCAATGAATATTATTCTCTCTCAGTCAAAACACTATACAGGTAAAATTCTGTTTCAACAAATATCTATACAACGAAATTTTCATTACAACGAAGTATTTTTATGGTCCTGACAGTTTCCCCATATGATGCGAGTCTGTAGAAATCTCATTACTACGGAGTACATTCAGCAGATACTTTCATTACAATGAAGTGCCCAAAAGACCTTGAAATGCCTGAATGAATCATCCACAGAGCAGCTAGTTCTGTGGCCGCAGCTCAGTTGTGCACAACGATCCCCAAACAGAAACACTGTAATTTTTTTTCTTTCATCAAACTTTCCTTGTACTGTTTATTTTTTTTTTTTGCCTGTTTTGTTTCCTTCAGTTTTCAGTGATACCTTTTGCTTATTGCTCATCAACATTTGAAAAACATCCATTGGAATTTAACTCACTGTCACCCTCCTATAGAAACGGCAGACACGACAAAAAGAAAACAGTTCATATTAGGGAAAAAAAAAAAACTTTACATTTTTGCACCTCTCGATTGCGGCAAGAAGAAAAAAAAAGACGTTGCCAGTGAATTTGGAATTCCGCCATCGACGCTGTCAAAAAAGCAAAATATCGGGTTGCAAACGTATGTGTACTGCTGCATTTCAAGACGTCGAAAAAGCAGTTTTTATGTGGTTCAGTGATGCTCGTTCAAGAAACATTCCTATTAATGCGCCACTTATTCAAGAAAATGTGAGGTTTGTAAACTCTCTTGAGACCTCCCCCAACTAGACAGCACGCCAAGAGTGTCGCTAAGTCCAATCTCCGAGTCTATGGAAGACTGTTTATCTGTTGCTGGGGCAACAGCAGGTTCAAAGCTATGCTGCGGCTCTCTGCCAAAGCAAACAGGAAAGATATCCATGGGTGATACAAGGAACATTGTAAATGCAGTTAACAGGATTACTTATTCACTGATCTGGCCACGACCCTGCCTGACTGCTGTGTCTGTGTAGAGCAGAGTGGCAGACCACGCTACAATAAATAAGTGTGCCGTTCCTGTTTCAAGCTGAATAAAGCTGGTTTTGCTAAAGTACTGAGACTCAGCCTCGTGTTTTGGAGTGCAAGACAGGGACTTATAGTGCGACACCGATCTTTTATGATTTGCTTCTATGTCACTTCACTGCAGCGCAATGAGCCTGTTTTTGCCCCGCCTAGGCAACGGACAAACAATTTTCCACAGACGCTGCAATCGCGCTTCGGGATGCACTTCAGCGTGTCATTCCCGTTGGGTGGGGAGGGTCTCAGAGTTCAGAAATCTCACAATATGAAGAAAAAAAGGATCATTCAGCTCCTGATTTATAACTGTGCTGCCCACAACATGCTTCCACATTTAGATAATGTTCGCGTTGATTTTCTCCCACCCAATTGCACAGCAGTGTTTCAGCCATTGGATTTGGGCATCATTTGCACCCTGAAAGTATATTATCGCAAGGAAATCCTGAGAAAAATTCTTGTCAGCATAACTTGTAGGCAGGAGGAGATTAAAATTAACGTGAAAGAAGCTATTGAAATGATTGCAAACGCCTGGGCGCAAGTTAAAGAAAGCACTATAGTAACAAATACATAATCTCATTACAACAAAATTTTCATTACAAAGAAATATTTTTAGGTCCCTGGGAGTTCGCTGTAATAGAATTTTTCCTGTATTTTAAGGAGTTCACCATTATCCAGTGGTTCTAAAACATTCACCCTTTCCTGGGATGTGCATGCCAATCTCTGCCTGAACAACATCTTACAAGAGCTTATGAGATGTAATAACTCTATAAGTCCTGGTGGATAGTTTCCTTAATTAGGAAAATTGATAAAATGCTATTACTCCTACACCTAACAGCAGGAGATTTTTGAGGCAGTAAGGACTGTTTTAACTCCGTCATCTGGAGTTGGTCAAACAGATAAAAGGGAGAGTGGCAGATAAAGGAGAAAAAGAAGTGAGAAAATAAATCAAGAATCAAACAAATACTTGGGAAAGTTGGGATCCTAGAAGGATAGCTAGAGCTCTATGCTGGTTTCCAGTAGAGGGAAGTGAGAGAGAGGTAGCTGTCAGCTTCAGTTGTTTTTTTTTTTTTTTTTTACCAACATAATATTAATAAAATAATATTCACTTATACTAATAAATACTAAATAACTAATATTTATACATTATTTTAACATTCTAATATTTATGCATGGTTTTATGTGATGTATAAAAAATACTGAAATATGATTTGCATTCTTTGGCTTATGTATTGTCTGCAAATTTCTATGATCTTTTGACAAGCTCCAAAAATATTCCCCATTTAATTTTTCATGATCAACTTGTGAATAACCAAAACCGTGAATGTCAAATTCAAAAACCTGGAGGAACGACTGTTGCTTTGTGTCCGGAGACAGAAAATATGCATCCCCCACTTACAGACCAAAGGGTTATTTAAGATGAAAACTGTACAAGGAAAGCATCCAAAATATTGTAAAGGCACTGACAGGTTCTATTCGCCTGGGGAGGAGTCAAAACCACTATAAGTTACCATTCCATCATGTAAATGAGCAGCTCCAGAGTTAGCTGTAGGGACACCTGTAGTAACAGCAAGACTGCAAATTTGCAAATTAATTCCACGTAGTTAGGCACGAATGAGAAGTATTTTTCACAATAGCAAGCTACCTAAAAGTAAACACAAGTCCACTGGCACTTGGCATAGGCACTATGTTGGTGTCGTAAGCGGGATGAGGAGACAACCTACTATCAGATTCAGGAAAGAAACAAGTATGGCAGGAACCTGAAATAGACCTTCTGGACTTTTCTAAAGAGTTGCTGAAAATTCTAGAGGCTGAGTTCTGGAATTTGGAATGCCACTTCCTGCACCTCTGTAACTCCACCACTGACTTTATTGGCTAAGGTCAATTGGCCTGGGTGTGCAGTTGCCAGCAGAGCTTCTGACACATGGATCAGGGAAAATATGTGGCAGATCGAGTGGACAATGACCCTAAATGAGTAGCAAGAAGCAGGGCTGGTGATAAAACTGTGTGAGCAAAGGGTAAAACAGATCATAGAGGCATACAGAGCATCTATTGAGGAGGAGTCTTAAAGCGGAGGTCTGGACCTGGAATGCTGTTTGCAGTGTCAGTATAAAGAAAAACATACAATAGATACCTCAGCAGCTTCACACAGGGAGAGATCCCCACACAAAAGTACAGTACAGCATTAAAAGCCTCTGTTGTACAGCATGACAGCACTCAACATCTTCACTGCACCATCTGACAATGAAGTGCTCTATATTCCCACTGATGTATCTTTGTCATTAGCTGCATGACTGATGCAGGAAAATGAAGACAACCCCCAAAACGTTTTGAAGAGTTTGTGTGCTGTTTCACATAGTTGGAAGCAGTTGCCTCGGACAGTGACTTTGAAGGGAGGATATGTAACAGGGCTAACAAGTTGCATTAGCCTTTGATAAGTCACCACCACTATAACCTGGCATTCAATCATGTAAATGAGCAGCATCACAGCTAGCTACAGAAGAGTCGACAAAAAATGGCAAGCCTGCAAAGTCACAAAATTGCAAATGAATTCCATCTATTTGAGCAACAAAAAGCAGCCTGTTCAAGAATAGCAAGCTACCCAAAAGAGCAAAGAAACCATTAACACTCGGCGCTGATACTACAAAAGGTTTAAGATGGAGAGTAAAGAAAATATTTAGATTGTGTGTTGTAGAGGTGGTGGCAGTCAATACAGTACAACAGTATAATATTTTCTTGATGACAATTAGATGACGCTTATGGATTAAAATGTAAGGTTTTTAACAATGAGCCAACACGTTGCTTAGTTTTTTTAATGCTCCAATATGTGTTTGAGGCCAGTGACAAATCCATGAGCACTCCCTAGTATCTTTCAAAATGTTTGTACTTTCCAGCTACATAATCTACACTGAGTAATCATATCAGAGATAATTTCAACTCTGCTTTTCATATTTTTGATTTAGTGATGCTGCCTGTAGGTAGTAAAATTTATAAACTTAATATCAGGTAGTAACATTTATAAACCGAATGTCAGTACTTGTTGTAAAATGTATTTTATGCCACAGGTGTGGCCACTGGGTTTGTCACCCACTGGTAATTGCAGTTCAAATAGTGAAAAAGAAAAAAAAAAAAAACAACCTTTGCTAAACCTTTCACGAGTATTTCTTGCTTTTTGAATTGATCTTTTGGATTCCTTACTCTCATTTTGTCCTTCTGAGCTCAATTTTCATCTTGCTCTATCGCTTTGTTGTTTCTGCCAGTATTGACCCTTTTCTGTTTTTTGTCTCCATTCTGGTTTGCCCTTTAAAAAACTTGCTGGCTTCCTGGCTTTACATGGGCATCCATTATCACACAAAACAAAAACACACATTTCTATTAACTATCTGACCTGCTCATTCAGTCCATATAAACACATATCCACTTATTTAAGTACTTCTGAGAAACAGAGAAGCAATACAACAAGTTAAAATGAGAGACAAGTAACTCGTGGCAGCACTGCCTTTTGCCTGCGGAAATTACGTAAGTAATTTCTAATTAAAACAGCTTAGCCTTGAAAATATTGCAACAAATTGATGCAATCTAGCAAAAGTTTAGTGAGGTAAAATTGTCACCAAAGTGTTACATGGAAGACATCAGTCCTTGAGGTACCCTCCAGACAATAAGACACACAAGGACAAAATAGAGAGATCCCTTACATACCAGACTGCTGAAACAGTTGCTGTTAGGTTGTCCCAGTCATGCATTGTGCCCCTGAAGTGTAACATTGTACTATATCACGACAATGTGTAGTAGTAGTATTAGTAATTTACAGCAAGAATGGCTTCGATCTTACGTTGTCTGTTCAATTCTCCTTATATTAGAATACCACAGATGAGATAAAAGTTACTGGTGTGACCAGTAAGGGTGCTGTTGAGCTATCCCCAAACCAATATGGGAGACCCAAAGAAACAACAGTAACAAAAAAATAAAATGATACTATCAGGGAAGAATAAATGCAAGAAGAACTCAAAGAACTAAAACTATACAGCTACTTCCTTCTTGTCCCTACTAATAGGTCTTAGACTGCTGTGCTCAACCTGGAGTGCCCAGTGAACTTAAACCACTACACAGTACTCATATTAATTACTCCCTTTTCACTTCTCATACTGTTTTGTTACAAACACTGGTCTCTATTTCACCTTCCACCAGTTTAGCTCTTCCCAACACAAATCTTCTCCCCTCCAAGCTAAAACGGCCTCTGGCATGAAGCCAGCTTTAAACCACTCCTGGCACTTCCTCCTCTGCCTTACTCTCTCTTTCTGTACGCAGAACGTTTTACAAATCTGCCAGAGCTGGGTTACCTATTCACTAGCATCCTGGGGCCTTTTACAGGTCTTTGTCAAAACTACCGATTCTCTCCTTTTCTGCCTACCACTCTCTCAATTATGCTGTTGCCTTTTCCAGTTGTCATTCCAGGCCATACGGCATACATACAAGTTATAGCTTTCCCAATATCCTTGTGCTCCCACTGGCATGTTCAGAAATTTTACTGTTGCTTGTCTCTCTCTCTCTGAAGCAGCATATGAATTTTCTGCCTACTGTCTCACTAGTGTTTGATTTGTTTTTGAAGTTCCAATTCTGTGGATGTTTAAAGTTACCTATAACGCTGCCACTTGATTACGATCTACATAGAGAATCGAGCATTTACCCAACATGGCGTGTCCATTAGTTCTTTAATAGTCCATGTATGTGTCTTTCTTTTAGGAGGTCAATCAAAAGGCTTTATCCTGCTCTATACAACTGTGGCGGTTCCCATCTTGCCTGAAGAAGGGGCCCGAGTTTCCTCAAAAGCTTGAATATTGTAATCTTTTTAGTCAACTAATAAAAGGTATCATTTTGCTTGACTTTTCTCTACATTGAAATAAGGAAAAATGTACCATATGTGTACCCACATACCATTTTATTAAATTCACTGGAGTGAATTTATCTAAAATCATCCTTGATTAGTAATTTCATATTAATTCACATTCTAAATGGCAGCCAAACCTTAAGATGGAACAAAACTAAACATCACTAAACTCCCAATAATCTTGTTAAAAAATTCAAAAACAACTAGCGTATTTCCACAAATATAGGCAGCAGCTGATTTCCTTAAAAGATTCTGACTTTTGAAATGGAAATATTTTGGGATGGCCTGACAGGAGCTTTTTTATACATTGATTTAGGTCATTACTGCTTAGAAAAGTGATAAGATTACTGTAAAAATTTACTGTAGAACAGGATATCATTATGCAGTAGATATAAAAATCATACAGCAAGTTAAAAACAGTTTCCAGGTAACATAGTATTTTCTAATGATGCCCCATTACAAAACGTTGCATATACAGATTGGATGATTTTTACCCCAAATAAGTCAATGGGTGATTGGTAAATAAGCCAATCTCAAAAAAAGTTTTTTCAGAACCTTCTTTTCTAAGGTTTAAAGTAAATTAGTTGTAGTGCGTCTCTATGTAAAGTATTATGGTACTAGAGTAATCGCAGAACTTCCTGTAAACAGAGTGGACAGGCAGGCATTAGCCAAGAGTGAAGATAGGAACAACTGCTTTTACTTTTACTTTAAAGAAAGCCGAGTAATAAACTGAAAAAGAGAGCTTTGAGGAACCATGCTGTGCATGTAGTGCAGTGAAAAGAGGTATAAAAAAAGAGGTGTGTCTTCAGCATGTGTTCAGACCTTTTAATTTTTTCCTGTAATAAAACAGATACTGGTCTAGGTGTGGACAGTGAGCAAGCATGTGTTTACTAAAGCAGCTTACATTTTTAATTACAAAAAGAACAGATAAAGAAGAATTTGCCCATGTTGGTTAGTAAGTAGATTTATTAGTTCCAGCCTCTCTTATGCGCCTCACAATTGCTTACCTCCCTGGTGTACCATGCTATCTCACCACAATACTCTCCTCTTCCCCCTTGAAGTTGTGAAGTCCTGATTGCAGCTAAACAATAGGGTCTGTGGGGGAGGGGTGCCTCTGAAGTCCAGGTTGTGTTGAATCTATAATGCGGGGTGCACCCCCCCCCCAACCCTGTAAATTCCCAATCATGCTGAAGCCCATACTTTCATTTCTTTCACAACTGCAATAGTGAGTGTCAAGGTAAAGGGGGAAAAGGTGGTAAGTTGAGTAATTTGCATGAAAGCTGACATTAACTTCCGGTACCGAAAATCCCAAAATGCTGGTACCGTACGGTTTTAAAATTTTGTTTGTTTTTTTTTGTGTACTTTTTCCAGTGCTGATATACCATATAACCCTACTGGGTAATGGACTTTCTGTATTATTTGAAATTAGAAAAAAAAAATTCGCTTTCAGAATTCTAATAGTTCAGTACAAGCACCATCCTACTGTATGAATGAAACCAAAAATGCTCTCTCTCAAAAATCTAAATTGTTTTTAAAATAAACTTCATATAATGAAATATGAATCTATGTTTCCTTTTATACTTCCTTGCTGGCTGTTGAACATTTTTTGAACTGGGCCACTCCAAAACTTTTTCCCCGTTGTGATATATGAAAATATATATTAAATTAATATTTTATATCATATCATTTACACCAAATGCAATACACCTGTATGACTCATTATGACTGTGACAAGTCAGAAGTTTTTTCTTTCTTTTTAAAATTTTCTTCCTTTTTAGTAATTTTAGTGTGTGTTCAAACCATAGTGTTTGTGTGTGTGTGTGTATATATATTTATGTACTGAATGCACAAACCAGTGTGTTTCTTTGTGCCGGTCCCAAGCCCGGATAAATGGGGAGGGTTATGTCAGGAAGGGCACCCGGTGTAAAATTTTGCCAAATCAATATGCGGACAACAATGCAAACTTCCATACCGGATCGGTCGAGCCCAGGGTTAACAACGACCGCCACCAGTACTGTTAGCCAACAGGGTGCTGGCGGAAATTGGGATACTGTTGGCCGAAGAAGAAGAAGGAGAAGAAGAGGGGGAGATGTGTCCAGAGGCAGGAGGAGAGGAGGAAATTAAAGAGAGTGGAACTGAGGGTAGGAACTTTGAATGTTGGCAGTATGACTGGTAAGGGGAGAGTTAGCAGATATGGAGAGAAGGAAGGTTGATATATTGTGCATGCAAGAGACTAAATGGAAGGAGAGTAAGGCCAGGTGAATCGGAGGTGGATTCAAATTGTTCAATCATGGTGTGGATGGAAGGAGAAATGGAGTAGGGGTTACTCTGAAGGAACAGTATGTCAAGAGTGTTTTGGAGGTGAAAAAAAAGAGTGTCAGACAGAGTAATGATTATGAAGCTGGAAATTGAGTAATGATGAATGTTGTTAGTGCATATGCACCGCAAGTTGGGTGTGCAATGGGTGAGAATAAAGATTATTGGAGTGAGTTGGATGAAGTGATGAACAGTGTACCCAAGGGACAGAAAGTGGTGATTGGAGCAGATTTCAATGGGCATGTTGGTGAAGGAAACAGTGGAGATGAAGAGGTGATGGGTAGGTACAGTGTCAAGGAGAGGAATGAAGGTCAGAGGATAGTGGATTTTGCCAAAAGGATGAACATGGCTGTGGTGAATACGTATTTTAAGAAGAGGGAGGAACATAGAGTTATGTACAAGAGTGGAGGAAGATGCACACAGGTAGATTACATCCTATGCAGAAGAGTTGATCTGAAGGAGGTTGAAGACTGCAAAGTGGTGGCAGGGGAAAATGTAGTTAAACAGCAGGATGGTGGTCTGTAGGATGACAGTGGAGATCAAGAAGAGGAAGAGAGAGAGGGCAGAGCCAAGGATCAAATGGTGGAAGTTGAAAAAGGAAGACTGCAAGGTTGCGTTTAGGGAGGAGGTGAGACAGGCACTGGGTGGCAGTGAAGAGTTACCAGACAGCTGGGAATCTACAGCAGATGTAGTAAGGGTGACAGCAAGAAGGGTGCTTGGTGTGACATCTGGAAAGAGGAAGGAGGAAAAGGAAACCTAGTGGTGGAATGAGGAAATACAGGAGAGTATACAGAGGAAGAGAATGGCAAAGAAGAATTGGGATAGTCAGAGAGATGCAGAAAGTAGACAAGAGCACAAGGAGATAAGGCACAAGGTGAAAAGAGAGGTGGAGAAGGCTAAAGAAAAGGTGTATGATGAGTTGTATGAGAGGTTGGACACTAAGGAGGAAGAAAAGGACCTGTACCGATTGGCTAGACAGAGGGGCCGAGCTGCGAAAGATGTGCAGCAGGTTAGGGTGATAAAGGATAAAGACGGAAACGTACTCACAAGTGAGGAGAGTGTGTTGAGCAGATGGAAAGAGTACTTTGAGAGGCCGATGAATGAAGAGAACGAGCGAGAGATGAAGTTGGATGACGTGGAGATAATGAATCAGGAAGTGCAGCGGATTAGCAAGGAGGAAGTAAGGACAGCTATGAAGAGGATGAAAAATGGAAAGGCCGTTGATCCAGATGACATACCTATGGAAGCATGGAGGTGTTTAGGAGAGATGGCAGTGGCATTTTTAACCAGATTGTTTAATGGGATCTTGGAAAGTGAGAGGATGCCTGAGGAGTGGAGAAGAAGTGTACTGGTGCCGATATTTAAGAATAAGGGGGATATGCAGGACTGCAGTAACTACAGGGGATTAAATTGATGAGCCACAGCATGAAGTTATGGGAAAGAGTAGTGGAAGCCAGATTAAGAAGTGAGGTGATGATTAATGAGCAGCAATATGGTTTCATGCCAAGAAAGAGCACCACAGATGCAATGTTTTCTCTGAGGATGTTGAGAGAGAAGTTTAGAGTAGGTCAGAAGGAGTTGCATTGCATCTTTGTGGACCTGGAAAAAGCATATGACAGAGTGCTTCGAGAGGAGCTGTGGTATTGTATGAGGAAGTCGGGAGTGGCAGAGAAGTACGTAAGAGTTGTGATGTTTGCTGATGACATTGTGATCTGTAGTGATAGTAGGGAGCAGGTTGAGGAGACCCTGGAGATGTGGAGATATGCTCTAGAGAGGAGAGGAATGAAGGTCAGTAGGAACAAGACAGAATACATGTGTGTAAATGACATAGAGGTCAGTGGAATGGTGAGGATGCAAGGAGTAGAGTTGGCAAAGCTGGATGAGTTTAAATACTTGGGATCAACAGTACAGAGTAATGGGGATTGTAGAAGAGAGGTGAAAAAGAGAGAGAGTGCAGGCGGGGTGGAAAGGAGTGTCAGGAGTAATTTGTGACAGACGAGTATCAACAAGATTGAAAGGGAAAGTCTACAGGACGGTAGTGAGACCAGCTATGTTATATGGGTTGGAGACGGTGGCACTGATCAGAAAGCAGGAGACAGAGCTGGAGGCGGCAGAGTTAAAGATACTAAGATTTGCTTTGGGCATGACAACTATTAACAGGATTAGAAATGAGTACATTAGAGGGTCAGCTCAAGTTGGGCGGTTGGGAGACAAATTCAGAGAGGCGAGATTGCATTGGTTTGGACATGTGCAGAGGAGAGATGCTGGGTATATTGGGAGAAGGATGCTAAGGATAGAGCTGCCAGGGAAGAGGAAAAGAGGAAGGCCTAAGCGAAGGTTTATGGATGTGGTGGGAGAGGACATGCAGGTGATGGGTGTAACAGAACAAGATACAGAGGACAGAAAGATATAGAAGATGATCTGATGTGGTGACCCCTAAAGGGAGCGGCCGAAAGAAGAAGTATTGATTTACTGTATGTATTCATTTAAAGAACTTCTATAAAAAGCCAGATTTCCCTGGGGAACCAATTTTCAAAATATAAAGAATGAAAGCATTAAACAACTTTGTTCAAGTAGGTCAGAGAACATTTAGCTTAACTCTGCATCACCTAATTTAAAATAAATTTAAATTCTGAAATACAGAAAAAGAACTAAGGATGGGGGAGGAGAGAGTATTAGTTTAGGGAAGGTTCTCTTAGACTTGCAAAATTTTCATCAGAACCCCATTTAGTTTTCAAGTCTTTGGAACAAAACAGGGTTGTACATAGCTCATAGTACATAAAATTAGTGAGAGTTTGACTTTTTAAGGAACACTGACAAAATCATGGTATTTTCTATTCAAATTCCAAAAGGGAAAGGATGGAGACCAGAATGGGCAGTGTGCAGGATGCTTTAACAAACCCCAAAAGACAGGTAATACAAAGCCATTTTGGGTGAAAGCTTTGTAGGCTTCCAATATTCTGACTAAATTATTCACTATTTGCAAGGGATGCAGACTTTAAAGTTAAAGACATACAGTAAAAGGGCTGGGTATAATATTTCATGTGTTGTTAATGTTTGCAGGACTTTGCTTTGAAATATAAAAAGGAAACAGTGAATTACTACAAGAATTACCACTGGAATTTCAGACCATTTCTGAGAGAGGTTGTCACATGGAGCTTATGAATGGAAAGTTTACTTTTTAGACAGACAGACAGACAGACAGACAGACAGACAAATGTAATAGGGCTTGGGAAACAGAATTCCAGTGATGAGAAAGTGCCAATAAAATGTACAGCAACAAATACTGTACTTCTATAGTATAGGGAAATGCTTAAATTTATTTTACTTATAATTTTACCTAGTGTAGTTTACATCACAAAAAACTTGTGTTTTGTTGCATTTGTAACCTAGACAACATTGACTGGAGCCGAGTGTTTAGGCTACTTTTACTTTTTATGTTATACTTGATCTTTAAATATTTTCCATTTTTGTCCTCCACTTCATTTGGTCATTGCACACAACACATGCACTTGCTCAATAGTTTGCAAAGATCTGTTGCATGTAACTTTGCTTGGATAGAGTCGATGGTTGAAGACAGCAGGCCAGAGGAAGGAACTTAAATCCAATTTGTTGGCTGTGGACGAAGAGCATTAAAATCAATTGATGTATCTTTTTTTTTTTTGCAGTAACCTCCTGTGTAACTAGTTTCACTAAACAGTCAATTGTAGATACTGCTGCATATAGTTCACTATTATTCCACTCTTAAGTTCAGCTAGACAACATATTTGTAACATTCATCTCCATACACTGGATGACTTCTCAGATTCTTGGTTCTTAGTTTATTCCTCCACTGTCTTTAATAAAAAAAGCCAGTTATTTTAGGTCTGTCTCCTTTATAGGCCAGCATCTGGAAGCAAAACTACATGAGAAGATCCTCAAACATAATACTTGGTCTAGAGAAGCATTTAAACTACACATTACTGTAACACTTAGGAAAGCACAGCATTGTGCCGCCCTCTTTTAAGTTATTTCTTCAAAATATTGCGCAAAATTATCCCGGTTTCACGGTATTCAACTGTATTTTTTTCCCCCATGCATCAGTGGATGTTAACCACATTTTCCACTGGAATTACTGCAATAGACTGGCTAAGAATAACCTACTCCACTGTCATGAGCATTGTACAAAAAAAAAAAAAAAATTTTGATGTGCACACAAGTATTAATACAGGTTTGCATGGCCCCATAAAGTGATAGTTTAAGGGGGTGGCACTAATGAAGAGAAGGAATCACACTGCATGACAGATGCTGTTAAAATATAGAACCTTTTTATTGAACACATTTTGCAAACAACTTAAACTATAATTTTGACATCATACTTTAAACCATCCAAAGAGGCATTTAGACTTAGTAAAATATCCAGAGGTGCTTGTCAAAAGTTGTATTGCACTGAACATGTCTTAGAAAAGGAATAAATAGTAAATATTTTTTGTAAACCAACTACACTTTCTGTTAATGTTAATCTCTGTCCACTGACACGTTAAAGTGACTTTTTAAACAACTTTACCATCATTAAACTGCATAATATTTAAACTAATAAATAATAACAATAAAATAAATAATAGTGCAACTTCCAGTAATAATACTATTACTTCAAGCCCAGGTGCGTTACAAAGTATTCATCAAATAAAAATAAAATAAAAAGTGCAACTTGGTGATGACATCTTTACCAACTGAACCATTACTTAGGCAAATTGCATTAATATGGACCTTGCTTCAAGCTAAGCTATATACATAAATAATAAAACTGCAACTTGCATTTATAATGCTATTTGTGGTATAGCCCTACGGAATCGTATTAGGGAAACGGTGAAAAAAAAAAAATACGGACACGAAAGAAAAAAAAAACAAACTATACGCCGAGAACAAAGTCGAAATGTTGACTTTATTCTCGACATTTCCACTTTAATTTTGACGCTTATGTCGAGATTAAAGTCGACATTTCCACTTTATTCTCATAGTTTATTTTATAATTAAAGTAAAATGTTGTAAACTAAACTTCATCCTAAAAATCAATGTTTAATTTACTAGATTTTCTCAAACCCCGTCATAAGTTAATGTAGCACATTAAATGCTTTGTGTTAAGTGTTCCCCAACCCAGTTGTTAATCACTACGCTTCTTAAACTGACTTCCTCCACACTAAGAGGAGGTGCCGGCAGCGATCACCGCACAGAATCCATTCACTTCCTGATACTCCCGCTCACTGAAAATTTAGAATGCTAAGATATATACTTGATATCATTTCATGATGAAATTCATTAACGCATGTATTAAACATGCACAGTAGTGTTGCGGTAGTGCTGCTCCCTCGCAGTAAGGGGTCCCCAGGTGTATGTTCAGTGTAGAGAACTTTATGGCTGGTGCGATGAAGCTCCAAAAAACTGGATGTATGAATTGGTATCACACAGGTTTAACTTAAATATTATGTAAATGTTGGGTTTGTGATCTGGTGGTCGGAGACACAAACACAGAATTCAATGGATGTTCTTCTGAGTGAGCTTTCTTTATTGCATGCATGCTGCCTGTCTGACGTACCAAACCCTCAGCTCCTATCCTTCCTTTTTCTTTCTCCATCTAACCAATCACCACACGATAAACGTCTTTGTGAAATTAAAACTAGTTATAAACTTAGCCCACGGAGTGTTCAGAACTTTAAAAAAAATCTTCGTTACACATGTTTAATTATGCCATCCATTCAGGGTTGCTCCCATCCCAGCAAGCATCGTGTGCGAGACAGGAACAAATCCTAAACAGGGCGCCAGCTCATCGTAGGGTGAATACGAGCAAAACATACACTAGCAGGATCAATATAGCATAACAAAACCCCACATCCTACATGACTTTGAAAGGAACCTGAAGCACACTGAGTAAACCCACCAGAAAAACATGCAAATTCAAGGCAGGGTATACCCGGGTCCCCCTTACTGCGTGGCAGCAGTGCAACCTCCACACTGCCGTGCCCCCACATGATTAATACATGCTTTAATGCATTTCTTCATGAAAATTATTTTAAGTATTTATCTTAGCATTCTAAATGTTCAGGGAGCAGGAATATCATGAAGTGAATGCATTCTGTGCGGCGATCGCTGCCGGCACCTCCTCAGTACAAGAGGAAGTCAGTTCAAGGCACGGACCGATTTAACATGGCTCGGGGAACACTCAACACAAAGCATTTAATGTGCTATATAACTTATGACGGGGTTTGAGAAAATCTAGTAAATTAAATATTCATTTTACGATGAAGTTAAGTTTACAATGTCCAACTTTAATCTTGACGTAAACGGCGAGAATAAAATAGAAATGTCAAGAATAAAGTCAACATGTCAACTTTATTCTCATCATAAGTGTCAAGATTGAAGTGGAAATGTCGAGAATAAAGTCAACATGTCGTCACACTATTACACTGTACCCATGTATATTACACCGTATTGAAAAAAATAAAACAAGTACAACTTACCTTGCAGTATTATCCAGTAGTACAGAAACAGTATTCACACATTTGAACATAATGGTCCACATTCGACCTTTTAAAACCAAAGTATCTCCAGGCAACGGACAGGACTCCTTTTTTTCGGCAAAAGTTCTTCTGTGTCATCATGTTCAACTTATCAGCTACAGCTTCAGTTTTGGAATGTTCTCTGTCCATTTTCATCCCGCAATACATATACTACCGCATGTACTCCGTTGCATGCCTATTTAGCAGTGTAGCAGTGAAAAAGAGCCCCCACACGACACCTCCACTAATGCATTTACTCCGTTGTATGTGATTAGCAGTGTAGCAGTGAAAAAGGTCCCCCCTTGAACAGTTTCCTGCTGTGCCACGTTCTGAACATTGTTTAGGCAATTTAAACTGGTGTTGTGGTATAAGAAAAATCCATATCATAACAAAAATAAAAAACGGTTTTCGGTATGAACCGGTATACTGCCTAGCACTAGTTCTATGGTTAAGTGCTTTCTACAAATTAAAAAAAAAAAATCTTTCCTTCCCCTCCATTTTATAATGGATGATATGGGGCACAGAGCACTACCAATAAAAAAAAGCCTAAAAACATACTGAATATGTCCACTTTGAAGCAGCAAAAGTTTCAATATAAGACTCAAGAAAGTGCATTTTCTGCTTTGCACTGATGCCAACAGGACAGGTCATATAAATCAATATACGAGTTAAGGGAGGGAATGTTTAAAAAAAAATATACTGTACATATCTAAAGCATTCTAATTAAATGTATAGACTAATGAACACCGTGGACACAACTACATACTGAAAGATCATTATTAATTACTCTTATAATATCAAAAGTCCTTTTTTAAAATTTATGTATATATGATGGAGTAAACTATAGCATCCAGACATTAATGCTTCCTGCAAATAGAAAATTTAATTGCTACAAAATTCTACAATAAATAAATAAATACATACAATTGATAACCATTTCCCAGGCAGCACTTAAGTAAGGTCTGTCAACATTACTTTTTTTTAACTTTATATTGACTTGAACGTATTTAGATGAAGTTATAGCTTTGAATTCAGATAGCGACACAAATAAAACTGTCATGGTATGTGGTTTCACGTAGTCTGTTCAGAAACTATGACCGTACAGTTTTAAATCATAAACTACCTACTTCCAACTGATAAATACTGTATGTTTGTTTTTAAACAACATCCTGCTGCAATTTTAATAAAGCTCCTACAATGCCCATTAAACCATTGGCTATGTATTTATTGTAAATGATGCAGATTTGTAACAAGAAAGTGCCACTGCAACTTTTCACTATAGTATGTTACTAAAGTGGAAACTTAGAAAAGCTGGTGTGTAGTCAGCTAAGTGCCATGCCATTGGCAGACACACCCAGGTCTCTCCACACTACCCAGGCACTAAGTTTAAGTTTAATCACAATCACAGTTTAAAAAGTAAAACTTGGGTTTGCAAACCTGCTCACCTATAAAGAATGTCTTTTGCGTATACAGCTGCATTTAGCTCCGTTACAGTTTTTGTGCGTCATTGTAACTACAATTTTAAAGTGCTTTTACCGGATACAATTAAACAAGTCATGAAATACACCTTAGCAATTTCAAATTTGATTACCAAGCTGGGTAAACAACAAAACATTTTTTCTAAGTGATAATTTCAAGTTGCAAGTTAGCATTTTCCATAAAATGGAAAAGTGTGCCAGTATACTGTAATAACAGAATGGCTATTGGTGTACCTCAAAAACAGGAATTAAGTACTGTCAATTATATTTAATAACCTGTATGGTTCATATCTCAATTATTATTTCATCTTCATTCAGAGAAACCTTTGTTGTGAACTGAAAAAAATTGTTTTTTGTGTTTACTTATTGTTATTTATTATTTTTTTTTTACTTAATTTTATGTTTTTAATTATACACATTAGCAGTACGGAAAATAGTAATAGACACCATAAATATTAAGCAACTGATCTTAATATATATGCATGAATTAACCCACAAAAGCTGTAATTATAAACATTAAAATATAACAGAAATTGTCGTATGACCAAACTAATGACATTTTCCAAATGGGAACCCAAACACCCCCCATTTTCACCCCCCCAAAAAAAAAAACCCCAAATTAAAAATCAATAAAATTTGATCAGTCTGTAAAAAAAAGGGCAAAATTCTTCCCTTAAACCAAACGCCCAATTTACACCCCCCCCCCCCATTTTTACGATAGCTCATGTGCTAATAAAAATTTATTGTGGAACATATAAAGCACTTCATAAACCACAGTCATATTATAACAAACCTTTAAGATAAAAGTTTTGAATATAAAGTGAAAATAAAATTGTCATCTTTGCCCATATAGTCCTTTTAATCTTACAGCAATTTCAAAATGCAATATAATACTCGCCAGATATACATAGTTTTTGAAGCAAAGACAGTGTATCTTGCGCCATTAATCAGAATTAAAGCAAATGTAAATTGTAAAGGTATTGACTGAAGAGTGTAGTTCATGGCATGAGAGAAAGATTGCCCATCTTTAATCTCCACACTAGCTTATGTGCATCTCCATGCTTGCAATGCATTTTTTATCTCCAAATACAGGCTAAGTTCTCAGCATGCAATGGTTTGAAGCCTAGTTTTACTGTTCTTAGTTTTGTGATATGCTAAATTTTGCCCAGAACGGTCCAAGCATACTGAAATGGTCTAGTACAGTATATAGCTGTTGAACTGCTATTGTCTGTGTGTAATCAGCAGTTTCTTTTCCTTCTTTGCTAAAACAGATTTTATTCATTTCTTCAAATGAAAATGGACATGTGTTTCTTACATGGTCACATATAGTACGTAAAAAGGATTAAGTTAGGAAAATGTTTAAGAGGCTCTGCCTTCTTGTGGTAACATTCAATGCCTTAAGCTTGAGAGTGCTAAAGAGACACGTTTACACATTCAGATCAGAAAGCATTTGGTGGGGGTACATTATGTCATGTGTTACACTACACATTTAAAAGGAAGAAAAGTTGCTATGTTATTTTGCTATCATTATTATAGCAATCAAAAAAAACTCCTAGCCATGTAATATTTCACTTTACATTCCATATGGTTTTCTGAAAAAAAAAAAAAAAAAAAAAAGTGAAAGCAGCAATTACTAAAGTGATGCAGAGCCCACCTATCTATAAATTAAGGTATTCACAAACACAAAAATGTAACAGACATAAAGATATAAACCAATGACACCACAGCCCTGCCTTTTAGGGTATTTGTTTTATTCCAAAAAAGGGTTGCTGCCCAATCTCTGAACTACTATGTGAACACCTGTAAAAGAACAAATGCAAGGACTCTATCGAACTTTGTAATTAAACCTGTTTCCTGCATCACTCTTCTCAAATGCACCAACAGTGATTACACACATTGCTTTTCCTCGAACCTGGTGTCCACCCATTGCTCTCTTCTTTTTCTATTTGTTTCACTCTCTCCCTTTTTCAAAAATGACTACTCGTATCCATTTGCAACCATTTTTTTCAAATGATCGTAATCACCACCACAGGGTATTAACCCCTTGAAAAAGAACACTGCAGCAGGCGAATGAAACTAATACAGAAAAAACGCTTAAAGTAAGTTTTCTCCAGAATTAAAAAAAAAAAAAAGTTACCAAAGGCTTAATTTTAATTGGGTAAGCTAACAGGTTATTGATCCTGATACAGTGGCTTGCAAAAGTATTCGGCCCCCTTGAACTTTTCCACATTTTGTCACATTACAGCCACAAACATGAATCAATTTCATTGGAATTCCACGTGAAAGACCAATACAAAGTGGTGTACACTTGAGAAGTGGAACAAAAATCATACATGATTCCAAACATTTTTTACAAATAAATAACTGCAAAGTGTGGTGTCCGTAATTATTCAGCCCCCTTTGGTCTGAGTGCAGTCAGTTGCCCATAGACATTGCCTGATGAGTGCTAATGACTAAATAGAGTGCACCGGTGTGTAATCTAATGTCAGTACAAATACAGCTGCTCTGTGACGGCCTCAGAGGTTGTCTAAGAGAATATAGGGAGCAACAACACCATGAAGTCCAAAGAACACACCAGACAGGTCAGGGATAAAGTTATTGAGAAATTTAAAGCAGGCTTAGGCTACAAAAAGATTTCCAAAGCCTTGAACATCCCACGGAGCACTGTTCAAGCGATCATTCAGAAATGGAAGGAGTATGGCACAACTGTAAACCTACCAAGACAAGGCCGTCCACCTAAACTCACAGGCCGAACAAGGAGAGCGCTGATCAGAAATGCAGCCAAGAGGCCCATGGTGACTCTGGACGAGCTGCAGAGATCTACAGCTCAGGTGGGGGAATCTGTCCATAGGACAACTATTAGTTGTGCACTGCACAAAGTTGGCCTTTATGGAAGAGTGGCAAGAAGAAAGCCATTGTTAACAGAAAACCATAAGAAGTCCCGTTTGCAGTTTGCCACAAGCCATGTGGGGGACACAGCAAACATGTGGAAAAAGGTGCTCTGGTTAGATGAGACCAAAATGGAACTTTTTGGCCAAAATGCAAAACGCTATGTGTGGCGGAAAACTAACACTGCACATCACTCTGAACACACCATCCCCACTGTCAAATATGGTGGTGGCAGCATCATGCTCTGGGGGTGCTTCTCTTCAGCAGGGACAGGGAAGCTGGTCAGAGTTGATGGGAAGATGGATGGAGCCAAATACAGGGCAATCTTGGAAGAAAACCTCTTGGAGTCTGCAAAAGATTTGAGACTGGGGCAGAGATTCACCTTCCAGCAGGACAACGACCCTAAACATAAAGCCAGGAAAACAATGGAATGGTTTAAAACAAAACATATCCATGTGTTAGAATGGCCCAGTCAAAGTCCAGATCTAAATCCAATCGAGAATCTGTGGCAAGATCTGAAAACTGCTGTTCACAAACGCTGTCCATCTAATCTGACTGAGCTGGAGCTGTTTTGCAAAGAAGAATGGGCAAGGATTTCAGTCTCTAGATGTGCAAAGCTGGTAGAGACATACCCTAAAAGACTGGCAGCTGTAATTGCAGCAAAAGGTGGTTCTACAAAGTATTGACTCAGGGGGCTGAATAATTACGCACACCCCACTTTTCAGTTATTTATTTGTAAAAAATGTTTGGAATCATGTATGATTTTCGTTCCACTTCTCACGTGTACACCACTTTGTATTGGTCTTTCACGTGGAATTCCAATAAAATTGATTTATGTTTGTGGCTGTAATGTGACAAAAGGTGGAAAAGGGGGCCGAATACTTTTGCAAGCCACTGTATATGTGCATTTAGCAACAAAATATTTTATATTGTCGGACCATCATAAAATGTACATTTTTCACTAGGCTTAAATTTAGCCCCCTTCAATTATAAACCTGTCCAAGACAACACACAGGACCCACCCAAACAAAAGCAAAATATTATTTTTTAACTCTTTAAAAATGTCATTATGCATCAGTAGCTGGATGCAGTTGTAGAAAGAAAGACTGCTAAAAGTGATGAATGCATAAAGGGATTTGACTTACAGTATAGCTCTCCATTTTCTTGTAGATAAAAATGAAGAATAAGTGGGGGGAAAAATAAATAAATAAATAAATCGGTGACTATAAAGGTACATTCTCTGCTACATTCTCATCCACAAATTTTTTTAACTGCAGATACTGTATGTGTCCCTATCTTGACACTACTGTGAACAGATATTTATCATTCCACTTACGATTTTAAAACATTTGCTGAAATTAACCATAGTTCAGTATTTCTTTACATTTCTCACAATTTAGGAGTTTTTTTTCTTTTTTAAGAATCACTGGGGATAAAAACAAACACTCTACAAGGTAATTAGACTAAACCAAAAAAAAAAAAAAAAACTTAAGGCTGGCTTCAATATATAGCCTCTAATTACATTTTCCAAACAACTGTATGCCATCAGGTGTTGGTTATCCTAGCCACCTTAAAAAAAAAAAAAAAAAAAAAAAAGGGACTGAATTCAAACCTCAACACTTATCACAGCCAGGAGACACATATGAAGCAAGTTATAGAAGCAGTAGATACATGACAGGATCATATTTACATACACAAACATGCACAAAAAGACATGTTAAAAACGTCACTCAGGTAAACAGCATGCCATCAAAAGACACAACACCCTGGGGTCAAACAAAAGTGTAACAAAACTGGAATGGCTACAAATCTGAAAATAAACGCAGCTGTTTCTAGAAGGCCTTGCACAGCAATCCATTACTAACAGGATATTCTTAACTATTGCTTTTGCATACACAATATTTTAACCAGTATGTCAGTCAGTCATCATCCAACCCGCTATATCCTAACACAAGGTCACGGGGGTCTGCTGAAGCCATGCCCAGCCAGCACAGGGCACAAGGCAGGAACAAATCCCCGGGCAGGGCGTCAGCCCACCGCAGAACCAATATGTTCCACAACAGAAGCACAAGATTACCACAGAAAGTGACAGTAATTTAGTGCAGAACCCAAACAAAGCCATTCTAAAACAACACATCTCCTAATACATTTTCAGAGATTCACAAATGCACCGTTTGGAGGTAAACACACTAATTGATTACCTTGAAGAATGTTCTATTTGTGCATGCCTGTGAGTCACTTCTGACAGGTTACCATTCCTTTTTAATGTCAACAACAATTTACACTGCATTTACATTTATATTAAAAATAGTTCCTACATGGAAGCTGCAATTTTAGTATGATGGCATGGAAAAAAGCAGCCATAAGAATATAGCAGTTAACGTTTCTTATATAAATAAGAAATGCAAATTCTTAGGAATTTCTGGGGTTAGTGTGTGTGTCTTTGTGTCCGTGTGAACAAAGCCATGTAAATTGCAGGTTTAATCAGTTTAAACATCACATTGTCATCATATATGACACATTGAGAGAGAGAGAGAGAGAGAGAGAGGTTAGGAGCACACACTGTTAGCGCATTGCCGCACCCACCACATGACGAACCAACTCAGGATACCAGATTGGGACCAGAGTGCAGCCATGCAATGGGTGACTCCTCAGCACCACATTGGTTCAGATAGAATGGAACATTGCAAAGTTTTTCATGGTGGCTGGAGCGCCAACTCTGCCACCAACCCCCAGGTTTTTCCCTGCAGGTTGGAGGACCTACATGCAGGGTTGGATGCAGATTAACATCATACCCAGGATGGAGCAATTTCAGGTTAAGTGCTTTGCTCAAGGGCCCAACAGAATAGAGTCACTTTTGTCATTTACAGGATTCGAACTGGCAACTTTCCAATTGCCAGTGCAAATCCCTAGCCCCAGTGCCACCACTCTGCCCACACATTAAGATTGAGTAAAATAATCAAAAGAGATTAACAAAATACAACACAACATTCTCATTCTTGGCAGAACTAGACAGAAGGCACTAAAAAGCCCCAGACAAGCCATTATTCTGAAATAATGAACCTCCTACATACTCTAAACCAAGGAGAAAATTACTGAATCCCAATTAACACCAAGTGCCACCATTTATCAACCACTCTAGGGTGCCCAATTCACACAACTGAAGCTTATGCAGCTGTAAAGTAGCAGTCAAGCAAGGAAACTTAAGGTCAAAACTAAGCTTTGCATACTATTTTAGAACAATAGAAATTAAATAGCAAATATCTTTAACTACAGAGCTGTGTTTTGTTTGGGTTTTGACACAGCTCTAATACAACTTCATATTTAATATATTTCAATGTCTGATCTGCAATTTTGCGATTATACTTCATTTCTCAATATAATAATTACATAAATAAAACGGAATCAACATTGCTGTTCATCAAAAAAGGGCACATTCACTTTTCATGCACTAATACTGGGCTAGTTGAAAAAATAGCCTTATCTGCAACTCTTTGGATGTGGGAAGGAAACGGAAATACCTGGAAAATAATCCTTACAAAAAACAAGAAGAACATGCAAACTCTACACAAGCAGTGCCTAGCCGTGGATCTAAATACATGACTTGAACTCTGAGGCAGCAGAACTGGGAAATTCCTGTGGTGGCACTGGTTTATGCAAACAAGTTCCAATAAACCGGTTATCCCAGTTTATTATAAAAAGCAAAGGATTTGACATATTTCTCCAATAGAGGTTCTCCAGTAAGGATTTGGGTAGAATGGATTTCATTTTCACTGACACTCACAAATACCTACTAGGTTTGCCCTGGTCATATGTTGAGTATTCCCACTTCAGTCAGTCTAACTGGAACCACTCTTCATTCTAAACCTACAAAAAGTGTACTTTTACTATAGAAAGTAGTGATGCTTAGATCAATCAGCTGCACATCTAATTCATACATTTTCACTACAAAAGAATTGATTGGTGATCAGTAAATTGGCCGATCACACACAAAAAAAAAAAAAAAAAAACTTACCATCTGCTTTTCTAAGCTTTACAGTAATTTAGTTGCAGTACTCCTTAATGTAAGAGATCATGGTAGTTGAGCCAGTGCATGCACCTCTTTGCTGCAAACGTCTTGCGAACAAACAGAAGACACCTTACTAGAGAGATGAACTGGAATATTAGCCTTTGCATAAAGGAACTGGAGTTATAAATTAAGAAAAAGGATTCAGAGTCATCATCCTGTGCAATCAGACAAATGGCAAGAAAAGCTACTTTAATGAATTTATACTTTGTCCTTTAATTAAAATTAATACTGTCTGGGTCGGTAAGCAAGCTTATGTTCAGCACAGCAATTCATATTTTCAATTGGAAAAAAATAAACAAGAATTTGAAATTGCTGAATAGTAAATATCAGTCTTTTTAGCTTAACAGAAAAATTAGTCTATTTTACCGGTAAACTTACTAGGCATGTTAGCCTTGTATCTTACGAACATTTGATAGATTTGTAGCTTTTTAAAAGTTTGGGCTGTGTTATTATTTGTTTGTGCGTGTCATACAATATAAGTTTTGGTAAGAAACTAGTACTACATAATTAAAATGGTAATCCATAGTTGTAATTACACCCAAAAAAAACCTTTATAAAAATAGTAAATGTTTATTTTAAAAACAAAAAGATACACTGCAATAAATGATTAAAAATTATTAAAGGCTGCAAATGCAAGTATGTTTACATTTAAGCAGTGTTTAACTGCCCATATTAATTAATTGAATCAAGATGTGAAAATACATGTTTGTTATATAATTGGTGAACATTTTTAAATTAAGCTTTCTTTTAGATAAAGTACATTACAGAAGAAATTAAATAATATGACTAACAGCTTGTAATTATGAGAACCATTTTCTTTTCTTTTATGCAATATGTATTAAGGATAAATATTTTTGCACATATTTTATTAGTTAAAATGTATTTTAAGGAAATAGGGTGCTTATTTTAGTATTTTTATGGTCACTGAACAGTATGCCTACAGAAATTTAAAAAAAAAAAACAAAACACAACAACAAAAACACACACACACTCCTATGGTCTATAGTTCAATTATAAAAATACCAAAGTTAAGACTTTAATATAGAACATAAGGCATCTACACATATGGCTATGCTGGAGCTTAGAGTTTTAAAGGGTTAAAGGGAATCAAAATTGGTATCAGCCAAATCAGTAACATGAAATCAGTATCAGCCTTTAATAAAAACTGTACTATTTTCACAATCATCTTACAGCATACAGATAATAAGGCCAATATATAACAAAATTGAAAATGTCTTAAATAAAAACAAAGGACAGATAAACAAAGAGGGAGTACACAAATTAGCATAGTAAACCAAATCAAAACAGCAAAACAAGTGGTCTACTGAATTCTCCCTATACAGGTCTGCATCTCTTCCTACCATATAGGATGATTTGTCCATTTTCCTGCCTTCAACCGTCTCTTTTCTTTTGGATTTCTCTTAAGCTCTTGCACCCCCATGGCTTTCAACTCTAGACTTACGTTTGCATGCATGAAGAGGCTTTCACCTCAAAATAAGGTTCAGCCAAACCCTATAAATCACTTCTAAAGTAATGGTCAACCCTATCTTTAGCCTTGCAGAATAACAGAGGGTATTTTAGTGGCCATTGGTGTCCCTAAATCCCTGAGCGTTCAGTTATATTCATAGCAACATATCTCTAAAGAAGTCTGCCTGCCAGACAACAGAGTTGTTTAAGGGACAGAAATTTTAGAATATGGTAGCATCCTTTAAATGACTATTAAATGAGCATCCACCCAACTAAAATAAAAGCAGAACTTCTTACCAGCCATAGCCAACAGATCAAATACAATAAACCAAACAAAAAGTACTTTCACAATATAACCCTTTATGCACAAATGCGGAACTCGATGCTCTCTTGTTTATTTTTAGTTAAGCTCTTTAAAGAGTGTTTCTGATTCTATACTGCAGTATACTGTATCTCCTTGAGAAAATGCGTTTTATTAAAAATATATCACTCTTATCAAGTAGCCAGTTATCTGAAGGCCCAGAAGGAGTCCACACTACATACAAACAAACAAAGGTTACCTAAAAATGCACTTTAAATGTAATCTGATATACAAATTTGAAACAAAACAAAACTCTAGAAGACTAGCATTTTACTTATTAGTTTCATGCTTAAATGATTAATTTTCAAAATTTGTATGAAAATGCTTCTAAAAGTATACTGCACATGTACACAACACCACAGAAACATTTCACCAAATGCTATACAATAAACAAAATTCTGTGATACGTATATTGTTTTTTTTCTCTCCTCCTCTTTCTCTTTAAGCTAAGCGTCTTCGCACAAAACTGTTTAACACAGGACTGCCAACACAGCAGTCTTTTGGTTTTTTTGGCCCAAGGAGGGATCAAGGGGCCATGTAGGGGAAGAAAGTTTTCAGCACATTATGAAAACATTGCATGTTCCAACCAAGACTGCAGACTCTGACAAGCCCTTTAGTTTCTTACACAGAGCCATCCAATTTGTATAGTTCTCTTTCTTATTTAATGTTGCATTGATGAAGGAAGCACCAGACTCCTCTTTTCTTAATTTTTATTAGTCTGTGAAAAGGTGGAGGTCTCCAGTGACTAACCTTGTTTTTGCCTCATTTGTAGATCAATCAAAAAATGCTCATCATGTAACATGCTGCTAGCTGGAGCAATTCTATGACTTTGGAGCTGAAGAACTCCTGTTGAAAGTCCTTCTGACATGTTACAAGAGATGTATGTGGTGTAAAGCAGATTTCTGGGTTTCATCACAAAGTCATAACACATTTTGGATACAAAGAACTCTTCACGCTTCATTACATTTCTCAAATTACAGTAAAATCACATCATTGGAGAGGCTCTTGTTCTTACATGTTTTTATATTAGTAAGCGTTACCTGCCATTGGGCAAACCAATCATAAGCGCAGGGATGCTCAACACACCCACTTGGAAAAAGCATTAACCCCAGCAGCACAATTCTTGCTTGTGCTACCGAGGTAGAGCATCAAAAACATATATAAAGGAATACAACAACATGTATTCTTACATAGAACAAAAAGACAACCAATTTATTAGAATAATGTGCACTATTAAGAATGAAGGCTATAGTTTACACTTAACAATCGTGTAAATGCACTGTTTAATACAAACAAATGCCCTGGGAAATGCAACAGCATATGTAAAGTGCATAACAAACTTTCATATATTTTTGCATTTTAATATAAGCATGTCACACTCAACAAACAGATCATTGCACTATTCCTCTTAATCTAAGCATGTAGCTCTAAGAATTGGCAATTAACATGTTAATGTTGGACAGAATTCCCATTCTTCATTCCACAATGCACATATATCTGGAATCTCAAGAAAGGGGCCAGTGTAAACCCTTTTATCACATATTAAAGGATAAATAAAAATGCAAAAAAAAAAAAATCATTTTGTGGTATTTTCACATTAAAGGGATAAATAAATATGAAAAACAGAACAATCAATCTCTAATAGTTATTTATGTGAAATGATTAAACATTATAGGTTTCTTTTTTTTGTCCCCAAGACATATGAATGGCATTCATATTTGCTTTTGTCTAGCTGCAGATGTTCACCATGGCAAGACAGGGACAAGCTAATAAAAAATGCAATAAAAAAAAAAACTGCTTACTAATGTTTAATGATTACCTAAAAGAATTAAATCATTTTTAACTCATGAAAAAAGATTGTTTTCTATAGGCATACATTTAGTTAATCAGTCTTTTAGGAATTCCAATTCTAAATCTAACACATGGTTCCTGATTGACTTAAACATTAGCACTGTCATTTATTTGCATCTAATGAATCCACAGTATGTAAACCATGAAGCAGGTAAATATTATTATATATTTCAACAATAAAAAAGGGCTAATGTGCTTTAGAGTAGTGTTTCTCAACCAATGGATCGAAAGTGCCTATTTTGTTATTGGCAGAGGGTCACTAATCAACAATCACACTTGCTTCACCAAGTGTTGATCCTATTCTTGTATATCATGCTTGAATTACCAAGCAGTACCACCACCACCACCCTACTGCTTTGACAATCATGTACAATTAACAAAGAGGGAAGCCCCTAACACAAAACAATAATGCTCGATTTGCAAGAGAGGATCCCCCTCCCACCTTGGATGGTTATGAAGCACTGATACAGAAAAAAAAACACCAAAGTGGTTGAGAAACACTACATTAGAGTGTGAAGATTTTGAGGATAAAGGTTTACTTGTATAGTGGTCATATGTGAAATGGCTTGTTTCTTTAGGATTCAAGGTTTTAGGAGCAAAAGCCTTAAAAATGATACATCAACTGACATAGAATTTGTATTTACATGAGTATATTCAACAGCATCCATTTATATGTTCTAGAATTACACACTACACCTAGCAGTCATGTGCCTCCTCTTCAAATGAATGTTGTTTTGTATATTAAGTGTGCATTTCTTGAAAGAACAAAAAAAAAAAGTTCTTTTTGAAAATAATGTCCTTTGTAAAGAAAAAGAACATGGTGGCACCCACAGAAAACAATTATATATGTGAATTAATGGACATATTGAAAAAAATTCCCATGCTTACAAATACTTATACACCAATCAGCCATAACATTAAAACAACCTGCTTAATAATGTGTGGGCCACTCACCTGCTGCCACAACAGCTCTAAACCATGAATACATGGACTCTACGAGACCTTTCAAGGTATGCTGTGGTATATGGCACCAAGATGTTAGCAGCAGATCATTTAAGTCCTATAATTTGCAAGGTGGGACCTTCATGGATTGGGCTTGTTTTTCCAGCACATTCCATAGATGCTCAATCACATCTTGACCTCTTTGTCATGTTCCTCAAATAGTTCCAGAACATTTTTTGTAGTGTGGCAATGTGCATAATCCTACTGAAAGAGGCCACTGCCATCAGAGATATACTACAGTCATGAAAGGCTGTACGTGGTCTGCAACAGTCTTTATGTAGGTTGAATGTATCAAAGTAACATCCACATCACACTGCTGTAGGAACTTTCAGCTGTGGACAGTGTTCAGCATGGGCACTCTGACCATTCTGCAGAAACGCTGCCCAAAACACAAGATGCAATGCACCTGTGTGTTCTGACACCTTTCTCTCATGGCCAGCATTAAGTTTTTCAGCAATTTGTGTTACAGGAGTTCTTCAGTGGGATTGGACATGACAGGGTAGCCTTCTCTCCCCATGTAAATCAATAAGCCTTGGGTGCCCATGACCATGTCGCCAGTTCACCATATGTCCTTCCTTGGACCACTTTTGGTAGGTACTAACTACTGAATATTGGGAAAACCCCACAAGACCTGCCATTTCAGAGATGCTCTGACCTAGTCATCTAACCATTAAAATTTGGTCCTTGTCAATGTTGCTTTAATCTCATCTTCAAGAACTGACTGTTCACCTTAACTAAAGCACTGCTAAATTAAGAGAGAAAGGAAAACTCATTGTTCTAATGTACATATAAAAGAACATTTAAATAGTAATACTGGGGATGGTATATTAATAATAACAAAACACCCAAATAAAGTTGTTTCAGTTAAAGATCTCACCTTTAGCAGTTAATAGTTTTGAATATGAAAACACAGCATACACAGTCCTGGTCTCAGAATGCTTCAGAGGCTACAAGTCATACAGTGTCATGTTTAGATCTCAGTCTGTATGGTTAAATTACAATGTCAAAACTACAAATACTGGTACCAAATATTACCAAGACATCGAGCTTGCTAAATAAGCAACTCATGGGCAAACCAAATGCAGTTCAGGGTCACAGGGTCTGGACCCCATACTAGCAGCATTAAGTGCTAGGTAGGAATCCAGACTGGATGGAGCAATGGTCCATCTCAAATAAAGCAATTTACACATCATCAGGTATTATGAAACTGAACCCAGAAAGAGTTATGTAAACAACTATATAAAAATACTACTACACTACAAGGCAACCGATGCATTCACTAAGATACTCTATCCATGCACCCATTTTCGAAAATCCTTAATCCATTTACAGAGTCATGGTGGGGGGCACCATACCCTTTTCTGGCAACTGAGTTACTCAAGTATGTCATCTTTAAATGATTCATATGTATAATAATTTAGACTGCGAGTTTGCAATAATAATGACTGGTTTATCTATAACAATGTAATCTGTATGCAGAAGCAAATGTTGATAATTGACAAATTCTCTTTATTAGGAAAAATACTGTGTAAATCACAGTAATATAAGTAATCTCATAAGATGTTCTGTGTGAATGAAATACATGTACAAAGCTTTTCAAACATTGCTTATTCAGCGATACAAAATAAAACTTCCAGCCCACTGAGATCCAAGAAAGAAGATAGTGAATTTATAGTGCTGGTTTCTGGAATGAAACGAAAACAAAGGATGATTTTGTTACATTAAGGGAGAGTCCTGCTTGGCATTCTGGACTACATCTGCTCATCTCTAAACTGGCAATGGGCATTTCACTAGTGAGAGTCTGGATATCATTGAAGAAAGTTACAGTAGTCTAAGAATTTATGAAACAGGACTGTGGAAAGCTGTGACATGAAAACAGATGACTCCACCAAAAGATATAGTATAGCATGGTTTCTCCACTGTATGCTTTATTCTATGATAGGACTATTAATTGAAAAAAAAATGTCAGTTTTGCAACAATTGCCAAGCTCACACTAATGACTCAACTGTTTCTTAGTATTTATTTGTCTAAGTACAAATTTGAGGTTAAAAGATGAAGGAAACAATTTCTAAATCATTTAAAGCAAAATATATTTTTCAAGAGTAATATCTATACAAGAACAAATTAAACATCTTCTGAAAGAACTTAAGACCCACTTTTAAAACCCGATTTAAACCCTGAGGCTCAATAAATATATTGTGGAATGTTAAGAGTATCTTTTTATGTGTTTTAACCAACTGTATTACTTTTTGCATCTCTTTGTATTTTTAAGTTTTTTTTCTGGTTTCATTATGGCTAGGAGATGACATACCTAGTTAACTTCCATTTTGGGAACTACTATAAATTAAACAACATATTAATTTTAATTATAAAAAAAAAAAAACACAACAACAATGGACCCTAAAAAATACCTGTACAGTATATTGTTCCGATTCAAAAAGCATTTCCAAATTTGCTAGACCAACATGATAACATATGCAAAAAAGAAGCAAGATTACTTATCAAAAATAATTATAAACCACAAAGGAGACTAGGGACATTGCAACCCCTAAAAAAAAAGTTTTTTGAACTTTCAGCAATGCAGCAGAGAAAAAACAGTGTGAAAAAACACCAATTAAATCATTAACCATATCCTGTCAGCTTAGCATGCAGTGATCTGAGATGTTCTCAGCCTGCACAAGACCTCTTATACAGAAGTTAAGACACTTCCATGACTTGGTGGCCCTCCCACGAGCTGATGTAGCTTCTTTCTTCAAGTACAACTGCTCACTCGTCCTTTGGTTTGCAAACTATCAGGCAGAACATGTAATGTAATTAAAGCACAACAAAATTGTTTTTTTAGCTAGTATCTTTTAATGAATCAGGCATCTCTTTTACTGCATATGGAATATTCAGTGCCTTTGAGGAAATCTCTAAAATGCATGCCAACTGCATAAATGTAGTTGAACAGAACATGCCTAAAAAACACTTTGTTGCTCTCAAAATGCAAGTGCAAGAATCAAGAAGAAATTAATGCAATGCTGCTTTATGAGTTACTCTCATTATTACTGTCAGGCATTATATTTCCATTCTGTGCATGCAACAGAAATGTTTTTCCCCAATTAAGTAATGATTGTGATCTTGAAAAAAATTTAACCATTGCTCAGATATTCAAAAGCACACACAGTTCAGTAATTTAGTGATTTAGCATGGACTGCCTTTTAAGCAGCATGTGTGAACACAAAGTCATTTCTAATTTGCACTGTAAATGAAATGGACAGAAAATAAACTTGGTTGAATCTGAGGTGACAAAGGACCAGAATAAGAATGACAATGGTGTGCAAATTAGCACTTGTAAGGCTCACCTTTAAAACACTGGCAACACCTGGTAACAAATCCTGAGGAGGTACATGACATAAATCATCACATATAAAAGTTGTGAAATATAATGTCAGTAAGCTGCTTATTAAATCACCAGAACAGCCTTTCAAGAGCAGATACTAGCCAGAGTAATGCAAATAAGTTTTGCAGAATTCTAGGTAGTGAAAATGATGCTTTTTTACCCATCAGAAGAGCTGTCAACATTGGCAGTAACAGGTAAGAAGTTTCATGTGCCAGAAATTACTTTAATGTGTTGGAAGTCAAAATGACCATGTGGAGACAGATACTAGTTTACACTATTTCAGTCAAATTTATCATAGATATCTGTGCCACTAAAGAACAGACTAGGTTGTACAATGGGCACTGTCCTTAAAAATATATAAGCACTTGATAAATGACAGACAAATATGTGAACAAACTGAATCCAAAAGAGCTGAAGCAGCTGCAAGTTTTCTTTGCAGCCACTTGAGAGCTGAGCCGAAATTGCACCTTAGTTAAGCATTAATAGAAGTATGTAGTGTAATTTTCTTTTGGCCATCCATGATACAAGAATGTTAGTATTATTATTTATTTATTTTTTTTAGACGATTTGAATTCATTGCACTAGAAGGCTTTGTTTGATTTAGTTTAACAAAACCTATTGTATCTCTGAAAAAGATACATGAAAATTTAACTGGGATTAAACTAGGAATGATACGGATAGTCCAGATGTCACTCCCATCTTCCATATGTAGGTCACTGTTCCCAAACACTCTCCATGCATGACCATAAAGGGCAATTCATTTCATAACAACCCATGCCTCGAAAATTAGCAACTTGTTTTACTAAATTTAATGCACCATTTCTGTAGTGCCGAAAATGCCCCATAATGTAAAATGTATTCATCAATTTATTTTGTGAACTATTTACAGTTTAGGGCTGTGGAGAACTAGTATCTATCTTGGCAGCACAGAAAGCAAGGTGGGAACAAGTCAATCCCATAGTATGCTCATACATAATGGATTGTTTGTTAAACAAATATATAAACTGATATGAAATTGTGTTCTCTTGTCAACCTCAAAGTATACTGTGCAAGCATTTCAATAACATCACATTTGGTCAACTACTCCTAGCAAAGCAGTTTACATACCAATGGATCTTGCTCACAAGTGACTGTTAATGAAATGCAACAGACTGTGAGGTGCAGTAGAAGGCAAACCTCCAGATGAAGCTCTATGTCTTTCACTTTATCAATATACAGTATTTATTCTCTCTAATGTTTGTAAACTGCAGCAGTAAGCTGGGGGACCAAATGTATAAGCAGCATAGATAAGAATTCTGAGTTTACCTTTCTGTGATATGGGGACAAGCAAAGCAATTTCATCTCAAAACAGAGTTGTTGCTCCTTCAAACTTAAGTATGTTAGTTTTGGACTATGAATATGAACTTTGGGTACCTCTGGGTGTGTACAAATGAATGTCTACTGAAAAATGATCCTGGACTCGGAACAATCTAGAGAGATTACACCTTTTATCATGATTGAAGAACAAATGGAAATCCTTCATAGCATGACAGAAAACTGTTATGGGAAGCAAGTGTGATCTATCTGTGCCCCAACACTCATCTGGGAAAATACATTTAAATATTGATCACTGGAAGGCGTCCCAAGTTCTGCTACATTTATCACAAAGGAATAAAGGCTCGGCTTGGATTAAATTTGTAATTGCAACCACTGCAATTGCAAATATGCTACTTTGTTTTCATTCATTTTATTTTTCATTATACACAATGTTGAATAGCATTTATGGAATATAACGGAAAGTCCCTATGAAGCCATCATAATTTGTCCTATAGACTGCTGCAGTTCCCTTTTCAATGGTGGTAATCCACCAAGTTCAAAATGCTGATGCCTGAATTTTAACTCAGATCACACACACAACAAAGACATAACCCATCAAATGGCTCAACTGTACTGTCTTACTGTCTGATATCAAACTTTCTCTACTACCTAGTTACAAAGCCTTACATTCTAACATTCTACATTCCTTGCTGTGCATCAACTGGCCACACACTAGAAATTGTTTGCTTTTTCATGATTTCTAAACTCAATTATCTAACTGTAAGTAAACTTAACTTAGTGTGATTCTTAAGGTATTTGAGGCTTCATTAAAGTTAAGGTTTAAATCATATCTGAAAACCCATTTTTCTCAAATATTCAGTTTATGTTCATTTTTGCAGTCATCATACTAATGCTTATTCTACTTGTTATTCAACCCCTTTCTATGAGCACTCAAACCATTTTTTTTTTTTTTTTTTTTTTTTTTAATATCAGATGATTAGTCATTGCTTATATTGACCTAATTCAGAATTCGTGTTGTGGGCTCACTTTATCCATTCTGACACTGTGCCCTTTTAATACCTATCTCAACAGTATTTGGTGCAATGTATGAACTAGGCCAGGATGCAAGATCCTTTATAAGGGGATTTACCAAGCCTTTGATTTATCCTAAATTGTAGTTACTTATCTTGTTGCATTAAAGTGTGTTACTTTAAGTTTTGTAGAGTGCTTTGAAAAGAAGAAAGGTGGAAGGTGCTAACACCTGTTTTGGTTCCCTCGTTTTTGTCAGTGTTTAATCTTGTGACAATGCCCTGATAACATTGCTGCATTTAGTCTTTGGCACAATACAAAACATTTATTACACTTCCCATTTTTATATGCATTACATTCTGTAACTGTCTCAACAATAAATATACCAGATACATTTATTGAAATACTAGCAACTGGGAGCCCGATCAAATCGGGCTACAAATTCTATGTTTGTAAAATCCATACTTTCTCTGCAAAGAACTATTTGTTTTTATAAGTCCTCGAAATGATTTTGTTAACATGGCACTGATTTGTGCTTAAAATAGACCTTTTCGGCCGATGTAATGAAGAGCTTCCGGTTTAAACGGGGCTGCGAGACGTGAACTCAGCTCTTCAGCGCACCTCATTTGATTTTTTCCGGCAAACAAATTTTCAAAACAAACCATATTTTACGACTCTAATCAGAGTCGGAGTAATAATTATGTTGGCGTGGTCATTTTAGATCTGAGATCGGCTAAAATTTAAACAATGACCGTTGTTAATACCCAGCCGTCATTGCTCAGTTTGCCAATAGAGGTCAGAAGGACAGATGCCAAAACCGGACTGCCCAAAGATAGATTTTGACGTACCAAGCAAATGGCGATACGTTCTGAATTACTTACGGATCCGGAGCTGTCGAAGGGTTTACGTCAGTCGACGATCTTAGTCCTGGAAAGTATGCCCCACCAAACCAACGTTCCAAAAAGCAACCAAACTTACTGTTATCTGCTCGAACTAACACCGACTTACTATACTCGGCTGTCCAGCGGCGTCACTGAAGCATTCGAACATTCTTAGCCAATCATGCAACACTGTGTCCGCGTTTGCCACATTATGTTCTAACTACATTGCATGGTTCTCACTTGTACTGAGTCGAGGTATTGACGCGAACACCATACATACGGGGTATTGAGGCGAACACCATACATACAGATAGTATCAAATTATATATAAGGAGAAGTAATGAATAAATGGGACTCTAACTAAAGACCATGTCACATTAGGCACCTTTTTCAGCAACAGCCTTCATTCAAATAGTATGAGCATGTCGGAAGCAGTCGGCAGTGCACTCCTGTGAAAGTCAGTCATGTAATGCAACATACCCAGCGACTTACTCCAACTAATTCATGACTCGTCCATTCACAGGGGTAGGGTTCGTGTGTGTGGGAGCCGACAGCCAATGAAAGCACATCATTTTGCCCAGAGGGGACTGGGCGGTCTCATGGTCTGGAATCCCTGCAGATTTTAATTTTTTTCTCCAGCCGTCTGGAGTTTTATTTTTGTTTTTTTTCTGTCCTCCGTGGCCATCGGACCTTACTCTTATTCTATGTTAATTAATGTTGACTTATTTTATTTTCTTACTGTGTCTTTTAGTTTTCTATTCTTCATTGTGTAAAGCACTTTTAGCTATATTTTTTTGTATGAAAATGTGCTATATAAATAAATGTTGTTATCTGGCAGTAAAATGCATATAAATGCTGCTACAAGAAATAAGAAACACGGGTGTGTTGGAATTCACAACAGGAAGAGAAGTTTGTCTGTCTGATGTATCATGGTTCATGTACCACAACAGGATGAGGGGAAAAAAAAAAAAGGCCAAGATTGTGGCTGAACTTGCCATAGCTGAGCCAAGTTTGGCATTGCAAGTTACTTTTCAGTCATATAAACTGACATGGCCCAGCAAACTGATGAACTATAACTCATGGAAAGTGACATTGGCTTAAAGACGCATAAAGATTACCTACAAAGCAGGAGGTCATTATTGCACAGTGAGGAGCACCGCTGCCTTACAGCTCTCTAGACATAACTTATTTGCTCTCTCTGTAACTGGTAGAATTTTATTTTGGAAGGGTTACTTCCACATTCATGCATTAAAATGGAAACTCTACAGTGACGGTTTGAAAAGTGTAGACAGGACAGACCCTCCCACTACTATGGCCCCCATTTCATTTGGATGGGGTCAAAAAAATGGATGAACACTTCTAGGATTAATAAAAGATTTGTCACTGTTCAGTTTTAAATAATGTGTCCAAAAAATGTGAAGCTCGTCATAGAAGCATGTACTTTACAAAACAGTAATTTTAACAGAAAACAATTTCAATCTTGAGAACCTTTATATTAAGATATAAGATTAAGCACAGCATGAAATGTCGTAACAGACCAAATTAGTTTAAGCAGCAAGAAAAGGAAGCTGTGTGTTTATTTTAAAACAGATTCAACTGAAGTCGGGAACTGGTCTGAAATGATATGACAGCGGTCGGGACTAAAAACGTCAACGTCACAAGAGCGCGCACGCGGAGGGCGCCGTACTGAATGCGCTTATTTACGGAAATACGAGCAAACCGCTGCGTTTGAGTTGCAAGTCAGGAATTCGCTTGAAACAGATCGCTGGACCTTATACCGTACGCACCCGTGAACCCAACTTCCGCTAAAACTTTCTTGTCAGCATATCCTGTTTACTCCGGGCCCTAACTTCAGACTTTTTTTTCCCCCCTTTTTCTAAGCCTCGATGCTTGCTTCCTTTTTTGACGTTGCTCCATTTTTGCAGTGTAGTGCGCGCTTTGACTGCTCCGCCGCTGTAAGGAAATGCGCGTGCATGCGTGTACGAGCACGCGAGGGAGCGGAGTCGGAGGTGGCGTTTGGCCCGAGGAATGAGAGAGCAGAGCAGACGCCGGCCACATCTGGGAAACGCCGCGGAAAGTTTATTTTCACTACAGTCTCCTTACTTAGTGTTCATATATTGGGCATGCGTAGAAAAAAAAATAACTATAAAGTTCTGAGTTGCTTCGCCCCGCCTCTTTATCAGAGTCCACAACAAAATGTCAAGAATGCCCCCACCCCCTTAATTAAAAATAAATTTCTACATATCTGCGTGGCTACAATACAACTGAAAATGATGAAAACTCGTAAACTTTGCAGTTGCAGTTTTTAACATGTTCACGTGAGGCTGCAAAAGCGAAAGAAATAAAACAAAAAAGGCACTGCTTTATGGATATCCGCGAACGGAAAGTCTTTTCAAAACAACGCCCATCTAAAAGGTTGAGAGAAAAACAGCGAGAGAGCCCAAAAAAAGTACTTTTGACAGGTGCAAGGGAAAAGAAACATTTTTTGGCAGCTTGGAGAACTTTTAAAAAGCTTACCGTTCTCTTGTAAAGGGGTAGTCACCTCGTCATCTCTGCTAACCTGGGTGATTATAGACGTGGACGGATTGTCCATTAGATCCGAAATTCCTGCGTGTCCTTTTTTGCCTTAAATAGTTTTCTGGTTTCTCTAAACCCCCCGTACCCTCTTGATTTACAGGTATGTTTGATGCATAAGTATGTCTTTTGAAAATGGCAAATAAAGAAAACAAATTAAAAGGGGAGTTTCTTGTTGATAACTTTGTTACAACATGGAGCTCGCTCCCTCTCTCGATCTGCTCACAATTTCAAGATACAAACATGAGACTTGGCGGTTTCAAGGCGCCCCTCCCTCTTAAAGCGGCGACGAACCAACTCTCTAACTTTTCAACTTCTCCGTCTGGGGCTGGGCAGTAAAGCAGCTCTTCTGATTTGTTGTTTTGGTTGGTGAAAACTTACGGCAGTTGTATATTTTTTTTCATAATCACGACCAATTTGTGCAAGGTGGCTGTATATGTCACAACGTTGGGTTTTATCTTTTCTGCTTTATCCTATTAATTACTCACTTTATCCTAACAAGTTAACTTTTTCGAAAAGAAGGATGGGGGTTTCAAAGTACAGGTTCGTCCAGATCTAATTATGCAGATCCAGATCGTCTGGATTACTTTGATTTATGTGGGGACGATTCCAGTTCGGCGCAAAGACGATTCTTCATGTCGTCAGTTCGCGCACTTCTCGATGGCCCGGGGTTTTTCGGGTGATTTTCTATGTAATAACTTAATAAGTTATAGCGTAATGAAAATTACATAATTAGATCTGGACCACCCAATAGTAAGTATCTCATCCTACCTGAATCCCCGAATACTATGGTAGCTGCTTCGTTTCACTACATTTCACTTCATTTTCGCCATCGGGTGGTTCTGGAGAGCCTAGATTAATTGCGCAATTCATCTTTTGTGCAAAGCGATTTTCACACAGGAATAGTGATTGCATGTCATCATGTAGTCTTTAAGCAAAAGATGATTTCTTTTACATAATCTTCCCACGGGTGCAAATTTGGTTCTTTGCTTGGGGATGATGATACCAAATTTGGCAGCGATCTGAAGTGAACAGAACATTTAAAATGAATTTTTACAGTTCTTTTGTGGCATAATTACAGAAAAGACATGGATGGGTTTAAACATGAATGAAGTGGTGTAATTGGTGACCAGTCACTATCAATGTGTAGTTTGTACATTCTCTCAAAGCTCAATTTGGTATTGTTAAAATTATCTCTAGCCTTTCCCAAGTGCTCTAGTAACCATGAACAGTCTGTTGGGGCCATACTGGAATTTTCCAATATGTGTGCAGATTTTTCTATTGTAAACATGAACATACCAAACTAATACAGTAATAGCTGACCCTGTTTTTGTAAAGACTAGTGAAACATGCAAGTTCACACACTTTTCACGTAAAAAAAATCATTGAAACAATGGGAGGTGGATGCCTGGTTTATACTGATTGGCATCAGATTGTTTTAGTCCCCTGACATCATCATCATCATCATTTGACAAAAACACAGCAAATACTCTTAAGAAAATCTATTGACAATTGTTATGATTTTGTGTGTTTTAAAATAAACTGAGCATTTGTTTTAACGTCTAGTTTTTATGGGTGTTTCCCAAAATATATTTTAATTTTGAGGTGCTACACTATATTTTTAACTGTTTTTATTATTAATACTGTTTTTAGTTATTAAAAAATAATTTGTACCATTTCTGCTGCCATTTTGTTTTTCTCATTGTGGCTCTAGTTTGAGTCTCCATTGTCACAATGAATTGTCAGTTACTACAGAGCGTGTCTTTGAAAGTGATGCAATTATCATAGTGGGGCACTATAAACAGTAGTAATAGACGCATTGTCATCTGAGTTTGCAGATACTTTTTAAAAAAGAAGTCTTTCATTCCTGTGTTAAGAGCTTTAGTTTCCTCAGTTTTTGACTTTTACTTTTGTTCTCCTTATCACGATTATTTCATTAGCGATTTGATTGTCACAAACAATAGGAAAGATCTCGGATTTCAATTTTGGCTTTGGTTAACACTTCCTCTACTGCTCATTGCCATATCTTTTCCTTGCATGAGCCATAGAAGCTATCAATTGTCTAAATTGAAATGGCAACATCTCAAGTTTAGAATCGAACAGCACTGAGATGAAAGAACACAAAACCACAATAAAATGGTAAGAATACGCAGAGAAATTAACAATGCATGACTCCGACTGTGAGGCACATCCATTATTAGTACTTACTACCACGCAGCCAGCTGTCTGTTGATCAAGGCAAAGCCATGCAAACAAATGAGAAAAATAATCTTCTACAATTATACTTGTTGATTCCACACCACAATTCTGCACTCCTTCGAGATAGGACCATCACAATGGTGGCTTCTTTCCACAAAGTGGAAGAAGAAGTGGAAGGAGCAGGTTTCTTTGACTTTTTCAGGTTTAGCATTGTCTTTCTCAGCTATGGGTAAGACTCAAGATATGATTTAATACCTTTTGAACAAATACTGATATTGATCAGATAGATTTTGTTTTTCTTCAGATCGCTGTGGCTACCTTTAAGGAGCAAATGGTAATGGACATTTTGTATCTCTTTGCTAGCATGTGCTGTGTGGCTTCAACTGGGAAGAGTCTAAATGCCCATTTAAAAAAAGAAGAATAAAAACAATCGGCAGTTCTCATTTTAATTCAATGACCTTCAAGTCCCATTACTAAACTGGAAAGTTCTGGGTGGACATGTACACATACACATACACCCAATGGTACATTGAGCACTGCTGGTCCAATTGGCCCAGACCCTTAGATGGAAACAGGCTTGCAGCACCAGACACAAAAACAATTTCACAAACGACAAGGAACAATAATTATCTAGGTAAGTAATTACATCAAGCATATGATAAAAGTTGAAAATAATGCTTAAGAAAACAAACCTTAACATTATTACAAACAATAATAAGCTTAATAATAAGCTAAATTGCTAAGATAAGCTTATTTCTTATTTTGCACATCTGGTGGGCTGTGCCCCACTGGCCCTTTAATGCAGAAATGCCACCTCACCAGTTTATTCCCACATTCCCAACACGTACATGATAACTTGCTACTGTAGTCTGACCAAGAGTGACCCACAATGGACTGATGCTGTAGGGATAGAAGCTGCCAGCGTGGCTACACTAGTGTAAATCCAGGCTTTTTTATAGTTGTTACTTGTGCCTTGGTTTTCAACATCAAAATATTTTTCACATAGAAGCTCTGGGTTAGTCATCTTTAACTATGTAGGGTTCAGGAGTGAAACAGCTAAGCATAAAAATTTAACTGCCAGTTATTTTGAAGGTAAAAGTGTGATGGTTATTATGTGGCATAAGATAGTATAGCAGCACAAGCTGCTTCCATCTTGATATTTTTAAAACAAATATTCCACCCAGAAATTATTGTTTATTTTATCTGTTAATTACCCACTGTTGTTTGAAGTGAGGTGGCACGGTGGTGCATTGGGTAGCGCTGCTGCCTCGCAGTTAGGACACCCGGGTTCGCTTCCCGGGTCCTCCCTCTGTGGAGTTTGCATGTCCTCCCCGTGTCTGCGTGGGTTTCCTCTGGGTACTCCGGTTTCCTCCACAAACCAAAGACATGCAGGTTAGGTGGATTGGCGATCCTAAATTGTCCTTGGTGTGTGTGTGTGTGTGTGTATGTCCTGCGGTGGGCTGGCGCCCTGCCCGGGGTTTATTTCCTGCCTTGCGCCCTGTGTTGGCTGGGATTGGCTCCAGCAGACCCCCGTGACCCTGTAGTTAGGATATAGCGGGTTGGATAATGGATGGATGGATGGATGTTTGAAGTGATGACCAAGAAAAAGTTTAAACTAATCTTTTTATGGAGAATGCAGAAAAAATTCTTGATATAGTGGATTTAAATGGAGATCAAAGCGTCTCTGAAAACATCTAAAATTACTCAAATAATCCAAATGTCAGGTATCAAATTGTATACTCACAATGTCCCAGACATGTATATTTTGGTTAAAACATTGTATTAAATAAACAGCTTCCAAAAAATGCTCTCATGCGCAACAGAGAAGCAAATTCATAAGCCATTGAGCATTTGAATTGAAGACAATTTTTGGTTGTTAAGCTACAACTGCAGTAATTCCAGCTTCTTCATTGGCAGTTTGTGAAACTGCACTGGTGAATTGACCGTCTGCTGTTGAAGTATCTCAGATATGCACAAATACAAGGCTTACTTTACACATGATAATCTTCAATATTCTTTTCATGAGAAGCGTAACGGTAGCCAATAAATGAGCTTTTACTGGGCAGTACTCCTGGCCAATGAATGAGGAGAGGCAGGATTTTAAATAACAAGCTTGAGTCTAAAAGTGGCTAACTTAATAATATATTAGCCAAAATATATGTGACAGGGACATTGTGAGCATACAGCTGGATAACTGACATTTGGATTGCTGGACACAGGTAATTTGATATTTTTTCATGGATACTTTGATATTGTTTGCTATCGCTTAAATTGGCTCTTCTTTGAAACCCATTGTTATCAGGAATTTTGTGATCTCTGTTCACCACAATAATATGAGATTAAATGTATTGCTCAGACATCACTACAGACAGCGTAGCATATGTGACATATACAAAATTATAATTTTTGGTTGCATTGTTCCTTTAATGTTTTTTAGGATTTAATTCAAAATAGCAAATACTTTTCCCACAGTTCTTGAAGATTCTGCTCCAATTTGAATCCCTTTCTTAGAGAGTGGTACAGACTAGGATGTAAAAAGTAATAAAAAATGAATAAATTAATAGATATGTCATATTATGGCTCATTGTATGGTACTGTGGCACATTATATGGCATTGTTGCCATAGACACAGTAACTGTTTTGTGTGGAGTTTATACACTGTTTTGTGTTCAGATGGTTCATCCTAGGTCCTGAAAAATGGCAAGTTAAAAATTGTCCTATTATGATTAAGTGTTCATATGTATGTGGGTGTGTGAAAGACTGGCATCTCATCAAAGGCTAATTTCTGCCTTGTTTCAAATGCTGCTAGAACAGGCTTCAACTCTCTCTGTCTTTATGTTAAAGAGAATAAAAAAAATCTCCTTCAATCACTATCAATTAGTCTTGATTTAATGCTGTACTTTAGCTTACCTGCAATTATCATCAATCAAATACATAACAAAGCAAAAAGGAACTTTTCAAGGCCAATCAATCAACAAAATACAGTTAGTGCAATTACAGGAGATATACTGTAATCATCTCAACAAGGACGTGATGATAAAGAAAATAAATAAAATATAACATGCTAAATATATGAATGCTTATCTCTACTTGGGTTGAAAAGAAAAGGTGGGTTTGAAAAACAGATTTTAAACATTTGTGAAAAATGAGCCTCATATGTTTTCTTCCTGTAGAGTACTGAATGTTATTCAGTAGTGGCACATTAAGATTATGGTATGTTGTATTGTAGTGAGATGTTGTCATCAACCACCACTGGAAATTCCCCTTCATGGCATTCTTGTCCTTTGGTTATGCATTTAGAATTGGGTGAAAGCAGAAAACTCTAACCAGCAAGGTTAAATGAAAGATACTAAAATACACATTCAGATTTTAGTCAGAAACATTATATCTAGCAGCCAGAAGGCAAGAATAAAAGTTCAGTAAATTAATAGAATAACAAGCTAATATCAAAAGGTGCAGAAGTTCAGATCACTGAAAAACTTGCATGGGCAGCCATGTTACACATCAATGGCTCTCTGAAAGCATAGCAACACTCAGTTAAGGTAAGTGTGTCAAGGTTTTCATATGCCTCCCTTTAGTACCGTATTTCTTAAGTGTACAGCAGGAGCATCTAGACTAGATGGGCTATAAGTGGATATTGATAAACATGGCAAATTGAGAACTCAAGTTCAGTCTGTTTCAAGTGACACATCAGGCACATTAATCTTAGGCCCTGTAGCCTCTTGGTCTAAAGGAATGTTGCCCTAACTGGACTAGATAAAAGTGAAATAAGTCTTAGCTCCAGCCTTCTAAAAGTGACATAATAGCACTCGGTAAAATAACAAGTAGTGCAGACTTAGATAAAGGAGCATCTGTTATGCTGGACTGAAGCAGAGGTATCACTAGCTTTATTACAGCTTTAACAGAGTTTAGGATCAGTTGATCCCAGTTTCATGTAATTGTACCAAGTACATATATAATTCAGGCTACAGTTACCAGGGCTGGACCAAACCATAATGGGGCAACAGATTGATAGATCAAAAAAAGAAAGTAACTACTTATTATTGATTCTATGGAAGAAAATCACAACTTATTAGCATTTGAAAACTCCCTGGCATGCAAAGATTTGTAAAAAAAAAATAATTGTATTTATAATGGTTAACGTATTTCAGCCCTCTTGGAAAAATATTGTCTGGTCCTGGAAATTTACTTGTTTCTAGCAACATTCCATTTTCTATAATCTCAAAAATGTTTAGTTTTTCATTTTTCTTGTAACTGCATAGGGTTCAGTCTTTAAGTGTTCATTATAATTTAATGCATCTTAAGTCTCTTTCGGAAATGTTGTATTGATTGTATTTTTATCAGATGTGTTTTATAAACTGTAATATGATCTTAAAGCTCAATAAATTTTAATTAAACAATCATGATAGCCACCATGGCATCTTACAAGTATCTTCACAGGTGAAAACCTCAAACAAATATTAATTCACAGTATTTTATTCTGTATGATTTATTTTACATTTGCTGTTCTAATCTATCTATCTATCTATCTATCTATCTATCTATCTATCTATCTATCTATCTATCTATCTATCTATCTATAGATCACCTCCCTTTTATCTATCTATCTTTATATCCAGCTGCCCTTTCCATTTTTCATTTCTTTTTAGCTTTTTTTTTCCTATAAACCCTACAATCAGCAGCAGAGTTAGTTTTGATGAAGGCTTAATATGGCTGTCATCATGGGAGCAGAACTTGCACTTGTGGGTATGGTGAGTATTTACCTTGAATACTGACCTGTAGTAGGTCAGGTTTAGTACTGATTCTGTTAGCTAAAGGATTTAAGCAAAGCTGATACTGAGACCATTTTGGTTGAAATAGTGTCAGGAAATGTATTTGGTACTAATGGAACTAATATGAGATAGATAGATAGATAGATAGATAGATAGATAGATAGATAGATAGA
>JANRMT010062814.1:120628876-120643014 GCA_026402145.1 Polypterus bichir lapradei | reverse complement strand
AGATAGATAGATAGATAGATAGATAGATAGATAGATAGATAGATAGATAGATAGATAGATAGATAGATAGATAGATAGATAGATACTTTATTAATCCCAAGGGGAAATTCACATACTCCAGCAGCAGCATACTGATAAAAAACAAAATTAAATTAAAGAGTGATAAAAATGCAGGTAAAAAAGACAATAACTTTGTATAATGTTAACGTTTACCCCCCGGGTGGAATTGAAGAGTTGCATAGTGTGGGGGAGGAACGATCTCCTCAGTCTGTCAGTGGAGCAGGACAGTGACGGCAGTCTGTCGCTGAAGCTGCTCCTCTGTCTGGAGATGGTACTGTTCAGTGGATGCAGTAGATTCTCCATGATTGACAGGAGCCTGCTCAGCACCCGTCGCTCTGCCATGGATGTCGAACTGTCCAGCTCCATGCCTACAATAGAGCCTGCCTTCCTCACCAGTTTGTCCAGGAGTGAGGCGTCCTTCTTCTTTATGCTGCCTCCCCAGCACACTACCGCGTAGAAGAGGGCACTCGCCACAACCGTCTGATAGAAAATCTGCAGCATCTTATTGCAAACATTGAAAGATGCCAGTCTTCTAAGGAAGTATAGTCGGCACAGAGCATCAGTATTGGCAGTCCAGTCCAATTTATCATCCAGCTGCACTCCCAGGTATTTATAGGTCTGTACCCTCTGCACACAGTCGCCTCTGATGATCACGGGGTCCAGGAGGAGCCTGGGTCTCCTAAAATCCACCACCAGCATCTTGGTTTTGATGGTTTTCAGTTGTAAGTGGTTTGAGTCGCAGCATTTAACAAAGTCCTTGATTAGGTTATTATACTCCTCCTCCTGCCCACTCCTGATGCAGCGCACGATAGCAATGTCGTCAGCGAACCTTTGCACGTGTCAGTTGTATTGGAAGTCCGAAGTATATAGACTGAACAGGACCGGAGAAAGTACAGTCCCCTGTGGCACTCCTGTGTTGCTGATTACAATGTCAGACCTGAAGTTCCCTAGACGCACATACTGAGGTCTGTCTGTAAGATAGTCCACAATCCATGCCACCAGGTATGAATCTACTCCCATCTCTGTCAGCTTGTCCCATATATTGTGTCACCAAAAATATTTTCCCATCTACATGTATAGTATACATTTTATATACATTGTTTTTTATTGCATGTTCCTGTTACTGTTATGTATGCAAATTTGTACAGTGCTCTGACTTTTTCTGGCTAAAATACATTGACTTAAACATAGTCTGGTAACTTGGGCTAAGCTTGTTGCTGATAAAATTAAAGCATTGCAGCAAAATATGTTTTCATATTAAATATAATGGTCAGATTTTACTTCTTGTTCATAAGATATCTGTTAAGCACTGAGATAAAATTAGGGAGGCACAACGGTGCTGCTGGTTCACAGTAAGGAGATCAGGGTTTGCATCCCAGGTCTTCCCTGCTTGGAGTTTGCATGTTCTTCCTGCGTCTATGTGGGTTTCCTCGAGGTGCTCTAGTTTCCTCCCACAGTCTAAAGACATGCAACATAGGAGGATTGGCAATACTAAATTGTCCCTAGTGTGTGGTTGTGTTTATTTTCGCCCTGCGATGGACTGGCGCCCCGTCCAGGGTTTGTTTCTGACTTGTGCCCTATGCTGGTGGGGATAGGGTTCAGCACCCCCACGACCCTGTTCAGGACTAAGAGGGTTTGAAAATGACTGACTTAGATAACATTAATTAATTTTTCATTGAAAAAAATAATTTATGAATAAAAATGTTACATTTCTCAGAGACAGGTGATTCTGGAAAGAGTGGATGAGGAGAGGCAGAAAAGCATTTTATTTTGCAGGGATTTATCTATGTCAACAGTGAGCACAGCTTTTAAAAAAGAAAAACTATGTTTTAAGAAGCTGATGTCTCAGTAATGTACATTGAATTACACGGTTAGTTTTGCTTTTTGATGAAATGTTATACAAAAATTACTGATTGCCATGGAAAATCATGTAGACCATTCAGCAACGGGATAACACGGCTTTTAAAGTCAAACCATGAGACTTGTTAACAGTTTTTACCTCCAGGTCATTAAACATCACCGATGATTAAAACTTCATTATGTTAGTACCAAATTTGCACTACAAGTTCATTGTTACTAACCATCTGCAGCAACTTGTACAGTTTTGTTGTTACATGTTGTGTTCGGTATGTTTTATATATTTATATTTGATATTTACTGTTGTAGCAGTAGGGGGCGCTATTGTTCCCTTGAACCCTCAGGTACCACGCCAAACACCAGGTAAAATTCCAATAATTATTATTTTTATTATAATAATTACGTGCACCAAGCACCCACCAATCCACACTACTCATACAATACTTTAATTATTCTACAGTCCTCCTCTTCCAGACACATAGCCACCCTTCCTCCCAGCTCAGCTCACTCGTCTGGGTTTCCCATTATCCTTTTATATCTCCTGACCTGGAAGTGAATCCACCACACAGTCCATGAGACTCCCTATCACTTCCGGGTCAGATACAAAGTCATTTTCTTCACCCTGGAAGCAAGTCATTCCTACTGCTCATGTGACCAGGACGTACTTCCGGGTTATAGGGTACGTAGCACTCCCTAAGCCTCCCTACAGCGACTCCTGGTGGTCCCGATGTTATCCAGCAGGGCTTTACAGGAAAACTCCATAGTCCATGATGCCCTGCTGGAATTTGAAGCATCTCCATGCAGGGAGGGCTCTCTCTGGCGGCCTGGGGGTATTGGCTGGGATAAATGGCCGGCCATGGACCACACTGTCTACTCTTCAATTAATTACCAGTGTGTATTTATCAATGTATATTAAGTGTGCTTTGTGTACAGCTCTGTGTCAGCTGTAATATGTTCTTGTGCTATGTACTGTATGTTTCTTGCATTGTTGATGTTTCTGTACCAGCCACAATATCAATAAATAATTTTTACTCTACTGCAAGGAATAATGCAGACAAATGAAGTTGAACTGAAGATGGTTTAATAATCTTTTATTAAATATAAATGGAGTGAAACAAAATATTGTTATCTGTAAACAAGAAGGAACATCTGTTTAAACTGCTGTCTTCTCTGGTATTTTACTCAGAAAGATGTAATATAAAAATAAATTGAATGGCAACACAGTGGTTAGAACAAACTCCCTGATTCAGTAGATCCATTGATGTCTGTTCCAATCACAACACTGTCTCAACGGTATTCTTGTTGCATCTGCATGGGTGTTTTTAATATGCCTTAGTTGCAGCCTCCATTCAAAAGAAATTAAAGTTAGACTAATTGACTTGATATGAAGGCATGTGTGGTGTCCCTTTCATAACTTTTTCCTTGCCTTAGACCAGTATTCCAAGAACAAGCTCCAATTTCACACAACTCTGCAATGGATAAATAAGGGTCAAGAAATGAATAGTTGGAAGAATTAAAGTGAAAAAATAAATAATAGCATGCCATTGGTTCTGGTAAAGGAGTTGAAATGCCAGTTTGACCACAGCAAATAGCCTTGAACTGCTGGTACTGCATAGCATTTCAGTTTCAAGGAAAAAATATTTACACAAAACAGTTTTTATAAAGACATTTACTTCTAGTTTTAGTATTTTCCATAAACAAACCATAAAAGTAAACATGTGTGGTGAGTTAATGATTTTATTGAGCAATAAAATACTTTGGTGGCAAGCTAAGGGGTTTGTGGGCTGCTGAGGTTTATCTTATTTCCGTTTATCTAAATGGCTCTGATTAAAGTCAAACTTGAATTGAAGTTTTATGTTTTTTTATCTTTATAGTTGAACATTTTGAGTCAACATGCATGTTGGTTGAAATTTCACTTAGTTCTGTTAAGTTATTATTTATAAAGTTTTCTTCAATATCTCTCCAGATTTTAAGTTGAAAAAACATTTGGTGTTTTTAAGCATAGGTTAACAGTCTACTTTGCTTAAAGATTCAATTATATTTTTGCATTTCAATGTTTATAATTGAAAGTATTCTAAAATGTTAAAATATGGAATCATTGTGGTTTGTTTTCCAACAGTGACACACATTTGTTCTTACTATCCTTAAAGATGACAGATCCTTTGCAAATAGGTACAGTACTCTATATTGCTTTATTTAAAAGTAGGATCTTCATCCCCACTCCTGCTTCTTTTAGCAATATATATATATATGTAGGATGGCAGGTTCAAATTCCAACCCAATCAGTGTCTGTGTGGAAATGGTACATTGTCCCTCTGTCTGTGTGGGCTTTCCTCTGGGTAATTCAGTTGTCCCCAGAATCTCAAAGACATGGTTGCTAGGTTAGCTGGTGTTTCCAAATTATTTGCAGTAAGTCAGTCTGCTTGTTATGGTTTGAATTGGTTTCTCCCTTGCCCCCAGTGTTGACATAATAGACCTTTGACTCAACACAGTTATTTAATATTGTAAAAGGGTTAAGAAAATAGGATGGGTCTGGTTGACAAAAATGCAAACAGAATGGTACAGATATATTAAATAGATGCAATAGAATCTACAAGCAAAACAAAGTGATGCCATGCAGTTCATTGTAGAGCTGAATTTAAGCAAATGAGTGTAGTTGGAGTCCTTATGTCAGTGTTAAGCTTGTTTTCAAATGTCTGTGCTACTCCAGTTTGGCAACAGCTCATCCTATTACATTTGCATCGTCATTCTGACTGTGCTCAGCTTTACATCCTCATCTGTGAAAGAGACAGAAAGAGATTTTTTAGTGTGGGACCAAGGCCATGTCCAGCAGAATGGGAGTATTTTTGACAAATTTTCATGATAAATTATTTAATCACTTAAAGGAACCCTCCACAGATCACAGAATTTGTAAACAAAATTAAATGATGTGGCAAACTATATGAACCAGCAGGCAGGGAGGGAAAGGACACAGTATGTGAAAGGTGAGCAGTATTTCTGCAGTATGCATTATCTTCTGTGAAATGAGAACCCCTGCCAGCAGCAGAAAATGCATACATAGTCTAATATCAACAGTTTTATGCCAGCAAGATGTCTACAGGCTGTTTAGTTGAGCAATTATGTTGAAGCAGCATCTTTTGTTACCAATTAGAATGGGCAGTAAAGAAATGTGCAAGTTGGTAATTTATGTTTTCCCTTGAAATAAGAGCAGTCATGTGAATGTGTGCATAAGCATGGCGTGTCATGGACTGGCACCACAGTCCATGTATCTAGGTTATTATTTACCCCTAAAATAGATTAATGTGTATGGAAAATTAACAGATGGTTTTTTTTATTATGCTTTGGATCAACTAACAATAAACATCAAATCCAGGACTATTTTGCTCACCTTTTGAGTGATCACATTTGATTAATTTGAAGACAATTTGGGCTTAACCTACAGATTTTGGGAAAAAACAGATGTATCAGTTTCTTTTTCAAATACTACAGTAACTGGGAATATAAAAGGTGATAGCTTTTCTGGTGCTAGACCAGAAGTGAACTTCTTTCAATGTCCAAATATTACATACTTTTTCCTTTTGCCCAGAAGTGCACTTTGAAATTAACCCAGCATCCCCCCTTTTAATGTAAACAGGAATAGGATCCCTGTTCTCTGGGTTACCCTACTGCACAGTGCAGCATGAAGAACCTCAAAAACAGCATCTATCCATCCGTCCATTTTCTGCCAATTATCCAGGTCTGGGTCGCAAGAGCAGCAGTCTAAGCAAAGATGCCCAGATGACCCTTTTCTCCACCAACTTCTCCAAGGGGATACCGAGGCATTCCCAGGCCATCTGAGATATATAATCTCTCCAGCATGTCCTGCATCTGTCTCGATTAGAGATGCCCAAAACAGCTTCCCAGGGAGGCATCCAGGGAGCATCCTAATCAGATGATCAAACCACATCAACTGTCACCTTTTAAAAAACAGCAGCACTGTTAATATCAACATAAAGTCACACGTTCTCTCTCTCTCTGAACTGTACAAATTGCACTCTGAATGAACCATCCAAGTGATGCCACAGTGACCCTCGTACACTGGAAACCAAACCCACAGCAGTAGTTTGTATCATCAAGCAAACCGCAACTCATAGTCCAAGTGGGCCATATGTACGGGTCCAGACCACAAAATGCTGTTACTTCATTTCATAGCAATGGGGAGTGTAGGGCCCTATGTGATGTTGACATAAAAATGTCTTGAATTTATTCAATGGTATTTTGTTAAGAGCAGAGACACTAAATATTTATGGAAAAATACAGTAGTGAAGGTCTGTTTCACATTTCTAAACAAAAATCAGCTTTTCAGTCCTATAGGGACATGATTTTGTGTTTCAGAGACTATCTTGGCAAGATATATGGCAGGACACAAAAGAATAAAGCGGGCTTTGAACTTGTGCACATCAAATCTAAACCTCTTGGTATGCGTTATCAAAGCCAAGCTGCTAAGGAATATTCGCAGAAACAGACTGCATGGCTTTAGCTGGCTGGTGGTGTTTTTGTGATATAATGAAGTGAATATACGGAAGACATGTGGCCTGAAACATTCAGTTTTCGATTGTTTTCTGCACCCTGGCACCCACAGAGGTAACACAGCCAATTGTGCCACAGTAAGACACAAGGTAGCCAAAAGACAATTCAGTTCCTCTTCTAGTATGGTATTAAGAAGTAATCTGGCATAAGCTAGGCATGGTTTTGTAACTGAAAACCAAACTCAGAGCTATAATGGTATTTGGATGTGAGTGCTTAGTAGATACACATTATCTAGCTAATACAGTGTGCTTGAATGGACAGAGTTCAACCAAATAATATACTGCTGAATGCACTTTCAGGAAACAGAAAAACAAAAATCAAATTAAAATCTATTTACCCCTTTTTTCAAGCCCACTTATCAACTTCAGGATAGCAGAAAGCTGCTAAGCTCTGGCTGCACTGAGTACAAAGCAGAAATCACCAAGGACAAAGTCCAGTGTGGACCACAGTAATACACTTAAACACATTCACTCAAACTGGGTCAATTTAGAGTTACCAATTAACCTAAACTATGTTTGGGTCAGGGAGGGAAAACATGTCACAAAATTCAGAAGAAAATATTTACCCATGTTTTGTGTAAATCCTTGTTCAAGTCTATACAGTACACACAGCTTGCTAATAGTGAATGCCTGAATTTAGGGAAATAGTGATTTTATTTGGAATTAATATACTGTGTATGCTAGCGGAAGTACTGTTTTTCCTTACGTGAAGTAAAATATGTGAGACCGTAATGAGGGCCTTTTATATGCTTTTGTTCATCTAGTATATACTCTCTTTGTAAATTCTGAAGAAAGAAGATGCAAATTTTGCACGTCATTGTTATTTCAATCATTTGTGCTTTCATTTACACCAGATGAAGGTGGTAAATGGTGTTGTTTACAATCCCACACATATCCACACTATTTTACAGCCGTCAGTTTTCTATATTTGCTTACTTTCTGGTAAGCGAGAAATACAGTAGGATGATGATACCAACAATACACACATAATTAGAGCAGTCACATTACATTCCTTCTACGTTCTACACGCATTTAGAGCTGCCATTTTCTAAACTCTCTTCATGTATATACTCATGATGTTGCTTTACTGCAACATTCAAGTCCAGTTTGAAGGTGCACTTCTGTTCTAAAGCATGTTCAAAATTAGTTTTTCTTATTGTGTTTATCTGGAGCTAAACATTCTCAAAACTGTGGAGATGACAGTTGATTTTTGGAGAGGTTTTACAATATTATCCCCCCTCTCCATACTTAATATTGCGTTGACAGTTGTGTAAACCTTCACATTTCTGGGATTCATAATCTGCCAAGAATTGAAATGGGAGACCAAATGTAGTGTCCATCATAAAAAAGGCACAACAGCAAATGTAGGCTACTTCCAGGGACAGCCAAGGAAGTGCAACCTTCCATAGGAGCTGCTGATTCAGTTCTACACAACAGCCATTGAATTTGTTCAGTGTGGTTTGGATCAGTGACTAAACATGACAAAAACAGGCTACAACGAATAGTCAGGTCTGCCTAAAATATCATTGTTGCCAGCCAGCCCACCTTATAGGACCAGTACTATTCTACAGACATGAAAACAGGCAGGGAAAATCATCACCAATCCCTCACATGCAGGCCACAACCTTTTTGAACTTCTGCCATTGGCCAGGTGCTATAGATTAATATACGCCAAAACAAGCAGATATCAGAAAAGTTTTTTTTTTTTTTCGTAGAGGCCATCAAGCTCACAAATGATTGATTCAACTTAATCAGCATAGGCACTGCACCCCCCCAGGGCTCTCAGGGTCTTGCAATACTGCTTACATATTGTTAATGCTAGTTGTTCAGTGTTTATTTCAGTATTTCCTGCACTAAGTTGCACTCTGCACTTTGTATGCATATATATATTTACACTTCCCTGTCTTGTTTTTTATTTATCTCAGGTGTGTGATTAAAAGTTGTGTGTATGTCAATTATGTAACTTATACTTGGAGAGTCATTAAAACTGGAGTCAAATTCTTGTATGTGTTCATACTTGACCAATAAATGTGATTCTGATTCTGTATTATTACCCTATTCAATGTACTGTCTATGTTTGATATTGTGCACCACAAGACACTTCCATCTTTTATGGTAGCAGGAATTCCCTTATAAAGGACCTTGTGATAGTGCTATATAATGTTCAGTTCTGAATACAAAATTAATACTGATTTAGGTAAAAAAGTATGAAAAATGTATCAACAAGTCTGTCCATTACAATGCTATGGAGAATGATGATGCACGTCAGCTTCACCATTGTATGGCCTACATTTAGGAAGTCATCAGTCTGAAGAGCATTTGCAAAAGCACTACACCTTTAACTTGTCCGTTTGCACCTATAAAATCCAGCACAAATTAATGAGACTTGTATACCCACAGGTAATTTCTTGTCTCAAGATTACCAGTTTAAGATTCTCAAAGTTTAATATCTGGAAAAGATTTGGGATTAAATTGCTTAGAGATCTTTATATAGACAACATCTTTGCATCCTATGAACAATTACATTCCAAATTTAACTTTCCAACTACACATTTCTTTCACCATCTTCAAATTAGGAACTTTGTTAAACAGAACCTACCCAATTTTCCTCATCTTGCACCATCCTCCATGTCGGAAAAAATATTGCTCAATTTTGAGGACTTAGTCACCATCTCTGCAATATATAAAATTATCTCACAGCCCCTCCCTTTCAAAGATCCAAGAGGACAATGGGAAAAATATCTCTTAATCAATATTTCAAAAAAGGAGTGGAAAGTAGCAATGCAGAGAATTCACTCGAGCTCCATATGCGCAAAGCATACAATTATTCAACTCAAAATTATATACCGAGCACATCTGTCTCGCTTAAAACTGTCCAAAATGTTTCCAGGGCAAGATCCAACCTGCAAACGCTGCAATCAAGTTCCAGCCTCACTGGGTCACATGTTTTGGGCCTGCACCAAATTAACATCATTCTGGACCAAAATTTTTAAATGCCTATCAGACATACTTGGGGTCACAATCCCTCCTAACCCATTAACAGCTTTGTTTGGTGTTCTTCCAGGTGGGTTTAAAGTGAAGAAGGACAAACTGTGATTGCATTCACTACACTTTTGGCATACAGACTTATTTTGCTAAACCGGAAGAATCCTAACTCTCCTCTTTTAAGTCAGTGGGAAACCAATGTTTTATACTATTTGAAATTGGAAAAAATCAAATTCTCAGTTAGAGGATCTGTACAGAACTTTTTCAAAACCTGGCAGGATCTAATCAATAATATTTTAGAATAAGCTCTTAAAGCACAGAGAAAGCAATTCTCTCCAGATTTCCTTTTCTTCTCCATTCATCTCTATTGCCCTATTAAACTAATCAATTTAGGTATGTTTACCAGCTTTAAGTTTTACTCCGTTGGCCATGCTGTCTTTCTCAGGGGTGGGGGTCGATTTGTTTTCAATCCTTTTTTTGTAAAAATTAATCTATTTGTATGTAATGATTACAATAAAATTAATAAAATAATAAAAAAAAAAGATTCTCAAAGTCTGATCAGAAACTTCAGTCAGTTTCTTCTTGTTTAGAAGTTTCAGATCTATACTGAATTACCTTCTGTAACATGAGGGAGTGCAGAGCTACTGACTCCCATGAAACAATCATCTTAGGCTACTTTGACTTCAGATTTTTGCATCAAAGAAGAATAAAATTAAATGTTTGGTAGAGATAATCAAAAGGAGTATAGTAGAGACCAAACCAAAAAAAAAACAAAACAAACCCTCAAACTTAATGAAACACAGATGCACTGGTGAGCATCCAGCTTCAAACAGGATGGCCAAACAGTAACTTCAATTCAAAAAAGCTGAATGTCTGAAGATAATAAGGTTTTAGGACTTTATCAAGAATAACTTTGATTGCAAAGTGGTGGCGCCATCAGGCCTTTAAACTCTAAAACAAATAAACAAAAAACACACATCATAGGCAAGAAATAACACGTCCTCCAATATTGGTCCTGGACAAACTTGCACAGATAGTTTAGTTTAGTTGCTTTATTAGGCAACATCAAATAATTTATTCAGAACTCTTTACAAAATATCAAACAATAATGAAACAATTACTTCATTACTTGCCATTTATTCAATTCATATTTTATCTGTCTACTAAAAGAATTACTGCTGTTTGGGGAAAATTTGCAATATCAAAAATACATCATGTATTACAAGATCTAGTTTTAAAGATAAAGTTTAGTTTAATTAAATTAACCTAAATCAAAGTAAAATTTAAGTTTTTTTGACTCACTAAGACTTCTTTTGACCTGGAAAGGTAGGCTTTTTGCACAGGAAAATCTATTTTGTTTGTTTCTTTTATTTTCTTGTATCCTCATATTTTTATATTTACAAATATCATCTAAAGTAGCTTGTTCAAGGAGCTGCAAAGCAGGAGACAGTCGTGAAAGACATGTCCAATGATTGAGCATTAAAGGTAGGAAATGTGGAGCATGGTATTATCACTTGAGGATATGTCACATAAATGTATACATCCAAAAATGTAAGGCATTTGGAAGTTTGGAACTTAGAAGGAAATTCATCAGTAAGGCTGAAGCCAGTATTATTTATTTTACTTTATTTATTTAATCTATTTTCTATTGCAAATTCTATAGTGTTTTCCAAAAAAACATCAAAATCATTTCTAAAAAGTATTTTTCATCTGTTGCTAGAATTTTACTGCAGTATGTTGGCTATTGTACATATTGTGTCACACAACATGTTAATTACAGTTGTTAACTAAAAATATTTCTCTGCTAAAGAACTTTAACTTGCTTTCAGCTTACAGGTTAACATGGAGGGCGGCACGGTGACGCAGTGTGTAGCGCTGCTGTCGCTCAGTTAGGAGATCCGGGTTCGCTTCCCAGATCCTCCCTGCATGGAGTTTGCATGTTCTCCCCGTGTCTGCGTGGGTTTCCTCCGGGTACTACAGTTTCCTCCCACAGTCCAAAGACATGCAGGTTAGGTGCATTGGCGATTCTAAATCGTGCTTGGTGTGTGGGGGTGTGCAGTGCAGTGTGCAGTGGGCTGGCGTCCTGCCCGGGGTTTGTTTCCTGCCTTGCGCCCTGTGTTGGCTGGGATTGGATCCAGCAGACCCCCGTGACCCCGTAGTTAGGATATAGCGGGTTGGATAATGGATGGATGGTTAACATGGAGTGACTTGGCCTCTAGTTAAACAAGCGGCTTATTTTATATTATATTTTTCTAGGATGAATACTATAACAAGATTCTCTACTATACAGAAATGTTGTGTAACTGATTACATTTATCTTCTATATTCACAGCACAGGCATATTAAATGACTTCTGTAGGTTGCAAGACCATTCAGTGGCAGGAACTGACCTGGCATTTTTGTGGTTTACAGTTCAATGTCACAACCTCTGTGTCAACACTGTTTTCCCAAGCAAGACAAGAAGTCCAGGTTGATTGATGCAGCCTTCCCTTAACTGACTTTGGAATCTACAAAGGTAAAGTAACTTGTACAGAATAAGGCTGTTATGGTTTTCCAATCTTTGTAGTGAACTTCACTGCATTAAATCTCCTCTACATGCACAATTCAAAATACACAAGGAGGAACATGCATATAACATTTTGAAAATCTGGAGTGCTTTATATTCTGAATTTCCTTATTGTATTTTGAAAATACCCTAAAATTCATTAATTAAAAAAAAAACAAAAAAAACTTTGCTTGGTTAAAGTCACATTTTACACAGAAAGCAGTAAGCTTCATACTGTATTGTAAAAACCTGGACGTGCAAAAGGCAGAGGAATGGGGTTAGCCATTTTTATGCCAGACTGCTAGTTAGCGACCTTATAAAGGGCTTCTTCCACCATGCTGCTCAAATCTTCTTCTGAGTTGAAACACACTCCCAGCTACTTTGTCCCTCATAAATACTGCCGGCTTCATCTTACTCTGCTCACCCTGGGTTAGAGGCTACCCGCATGCCAGAGTATACCTTGTCTCTGTGAGCCAACCCCATGCCAGGGTCCATATCTTAGACTCATTAGTGGTTTAACATCCAGCCCGAAGGACTTCAACAGCTAGTAGGTGTGTCTAAAGTGCCCTCTGGAAGTGCTCTGTCCACGGCCCCTCATATCTTCACTTTCAGAAGCTGCTTTATAGCTGGCTTCTCCATTTATCCTCACCCTGCTCACAGTCCACAGGTACCTGAGGTGCATGTTTCTCAAAGGTCATTAGCCAGGGGTGCTACAGTATACACCGGCCTCTTCATTAGGTACAACCAACTCTAGGGTTTACAGAGAATGGTCTAAAAAAGGGAAAATATCCAGAGATTGTCAGTGATTTTATTCTTAATCCAGGCCACAAGGGTGAAAAATGGTGAAAAATGTGAAGGTGATCCCAGGAGAAGGTTGTGTTTCTCAACATCACTTGGCTGTAGATGATCTTTTGGTTGGTATGCTCAAAAGGAGTGGTGCTAAAATGGTAAAATCAGCAGCAGGTCCTGGAGTTGAATAGTTGACAAAGCTGCACAACATGATTGTGTGTGAAGGGAGGATTCCTAAAGATTGGAAAAGAACTGAGCTCATTCCAGGATAAAAAGGAAAGCATGATCTATTAGAGTGTAAGTAATATCAAGCAATCAAGCTCTTTAAACATGTAATGGAGGTGTTTGACATAGTGCTTGGGAAAAATCAAGTTAAAACTGATGAGATGATGTTTAATTTCATGCCTAATGTCACACACATGCTCATGGGAGACAGTTTATGGGCTTTGATAAATGTGTTTCTCTGCTGGACCAGGGGTTGGTGCTTGCTCTAACTCTTTCTCCTCTTTCCTTGTGCAGACCATCAGAAGTGCCCATCTCCCAGAAATATCACTTCTGCTTCTGGTCTCTTTGAACTTGCCTCCTAAAGATGTCACTTCCATTTCCAGCCCCTTTCAGCCCTCCTCTTCCTGTCATCTATCTACTGTACATAATGTCCAAGTTTTTCATTTATACCTCAGTTCTGTTTTAGACTGACCTCTGTAAAGACCTTTTGTGATATGACTGCTCAAATTATTTCTACAGCTAAGCACACAGGGTGGCTATACCAAACCATTTATTTTTGTTGGCTCTATTTATTTTACACTAGAAAGTAAACAACAAATGCAGTATTTGTTTTCAGGTATATGCAGAAAAAGCCTTTAGGCACTTTAATGTTCTAATGGAGAAATATGGCAAGTAGGATTTGCTTGATTGTTGGGCTAAATGGCCTTTTCTTCTGAACATGGCATTTGTAGATCTGAGAAGTCATTTGATGGGGTGCCATGAAAGCTAAAAGGTTGACATTGAGAAAGTTAGATGTGGATAAATGTTTAGTTGTTGTAATGGTGGTCAGGACAGCAGACAGGGATAATGAAAGTTTTAAAGTGAAGGTAGGACACTACCAGACATCTATCCTGAATTTGTTGCTTTTCCTGGTAGTAATGGAGGTGGTGAACAGAAAAATCCGTAACGTATTGCCATGGGAATTGTTGTATGAGGATAATCATAGATATCTATCTATAATAATAGATAATCATAATAATAATATAATAATAATAATAATCAAGATAATAGATAGATAGATAGATAGATAGATAGATAGATAGATAGATAGATAGATAGATAGATAGATA
>JANRMT010062814.1:120609841-120628866 GCA_026402145.1 Polypterus bichir lapradei | reverse complement strand
ATAGATAGATAGATAGATAGATAGATAGATAGATAGATAGATAGATACTTTATTAATCCTAGGGGGAAATTCACATACTCCAGCAGCAGCATACTGATAAAAAACAAAATTAAATTAAAGAGTGATAAAAATGCAGGTAAAACAGACAATAACTTTGTATAATGTTAACGTTTACCCCCCCAGGTGGAACTGAAGAGTCGCATAGTATGGGGGATGGCAAAAAGTGAAGAGCAAAAGACACTGAAATGGGAAGGTAGTTTGGAAGTTAGGGTTATGCAATCAGTGCTGTGTTGAGTAGAAATGGACTCTGGTGGATGTTGAGGAAAAGTAGAAGATTGGATGAGAAAGTGCACCAAGTGTTGGAGTTGGGGGTGAGGTCACTGACATTATGAGTCATTTTAGAATGTTCTTTGGCAAAATGAAAGGGCTGTATCACAAAAATAATTAAGGACTGATGAAGGAATTTTAACTTTGTTTCTGTTAATAAGCTACTAATGACAGAGGCATCCTGTAATTCAGATGTTGCTTTGTGTTTAATAGTGGGTTCATTGGTGGCAGAGACCTTTGTTTCACAAATAGAAATATTTGTGCCAGAGTTTGTACATATTCAGGAAAACAAATGTAATTGTTTACTTCTCCTACTGATCCACTTTTGCTTTGTATTTGTCTTGGACAGAGCTTCAAAAGCTGTTAATTTACTATTGTGATATATGGCCGGCCGTTCATCCCGGCCAGTACCCCCAGGCCTCCAGATGGAGCCCTCCCTGTAGCATGGAGGGGCCCCGAATTCCAGCAGGGCATCATGGACATTGGAGTGTTTATTCACAGCCCTGCTGGATACCATTGGGGCCGCTAGAAGGCGCTGCAGGGAGGAGCAACGACTATTTGCCCTACACCCCGGAAGTACGTCCGAGTCACATGAACAAGAGGAATGACGTTCTTCTGGGTTGAAGAAAAGGAGTTTTTATCTGACCCGGAAGTGTTACCAGTCACATGTATGGAGACAGAAGAAACACTTCCGGGTTGGACTATAAAAGGACTGTGGGAGATCCCAGACGTCGAGCTGAGCTGGGTGGAAGGGTGGCAACGCGTCTGGGAAAGGAGGATTGGTTTATTGTATTATTGTGATTATTGAGAATTGTATGAGTATTGTGGAGAGGAGGGTGTTTTGTGCACTATATAGTTCAAAAATAAATTATATTTGGACTTTTACCTGGTGTCTGACGTATTGTCCGAAGGTTCAAGAGGACAATAGCGCCCTCTAACTGTCACACTATATTGCAATGCCAGATCTTCTGCATGTATGTACACTACATATGTACACAAACAAATTAAACCATCTTTTTCACTAGTTTCAGGAACCAGATAGGTATTCTTGGTTTCTACTGTAGTTCTTTTAACTTTTTTTCCAAATCTTTTTGGAAAGATTCTTGAAATATTACAAACCACTTTATTGTAGCTACATATTAGAAACCTGTGCTAACCTGGAAAGACTGTAGTAAAAGCATTGTTGCTCTGTGCATTAGTTGTTAGTTTTATTTTGGGCTAAATTTTCTTTTTGTAAAAATGTCATTCACTCATAATTATACTGGACTGCTGGCTAACACTTATTGTATTTTGGGATGATTACAACAGTTGTATTTTGTAACATATACTGTAGGCAAACATCAAAAAAGCTGAGTGAAGCAGGTTCCATTTTAGCATAAAATAGTGCAGTGAAAAAAATTAAAAGGAACAAATGCCACCACTGTAATTTCCTGAATATATTCTATGTAACAAAGTATGCAAATAAAATCAAAGTACAGGTAAACACTCCTTTATCGATATTACTTGAAATGGGAGAACACCTTGAGCTAAGTCATCAGCCAGATTTTGGTTCCTTATGCTTATGTTAACTTAAGTGCAGCAAATAGGTTTATAAGATCATTGTTGTCACCTGTACAAAATACGGTGAAATTCTTTCCTGCAAGTGCTAGTCCAGCAGCATGTGGCTACTCTCCGGCATTATGATTAGTGAGTAGAACTGCCTTACCTCAAAATGTCTGTCTTCCTTACCTTGAAAATCTCAGAACATGTTTTGCTATAGAAATAAATATTTTAATAATAAGGATAACATATGTGTGCATGAATAGGGCACATATATTTATTTGAAGTTGATTATGCATTCATGAATAGTCTGAATTTTCATAGCAGAATACACAGAATCTTGTCGGCTACAAATATACAGCATATGCATGCTAATTGGATAGCCATTAATAACTTATGCAACAGTTTCAGGTTATGGACTTTTTTTTCTAAAAGACACTGGATATATGGGTGTTATCTTCAACAACAGAAATCTATGCATAGCTCTAAATTCTGCTCTTAAAACAAGCTAAAAGCAAAATTCTGTACACACATAAATGGGGCAACTCTGTTACAACTAATTGTCTTTATGTACATTGACTACATACTCTGTTTGTCTTGTGTATATAATAATAGAATATATATATAATAAGCTTTTTGAAACCACAGTATCAAAACTGATTCTCCTCACAGATACTATATGTTGTAGTTGTAAGGGGCAATAGTTTCCTCACACTGTTCAAAAACGCATCATCCGATTTAATGGTGTCTTTAAAATAAGCTTGCCTGTGCTAAATTGTGTCTTTCACTAGACTTAAATCTCATTCAGAACTGGATTGTTCCTTGAATCCAAGATATCCAAAGTCAGAACTCTCTGAAATTCTGATATGGTTAAGCAAGTGAAGAAAATAATGGATGATAGAATGAAATGTCAGTATGATTTATATGTTGATGACTTTGTTTTATATATTGAATAATTTAGAAGTGTACCCAGGCTTCAGAAACTCTTCTCAAGTGCAAGGTTTGGATAGGAATTTTCTCTTTAAGTTAGACTCTGTTTAGGAGTCTGTTTGAATATGTATTGCTACAATATTCATACAATTTGAAATAAAAAAAATACCTTTGGAAATTTGACATAATGCAAAATACCTGACATTCGTAAAACACCACATCCAGCATCCAGATCACTTTAGTCCATGGTCATTCTATACAATCACAGAGACAGGTCTCAGGATTGCCCAATGGGTAGACTGTTGACTGAAAACAAAGCATTGGTGCCCTGCCAACACACAGACATATCTAAGTATGTGTACTTTAGGCTACGCCTGTTTACCATGAAAATCAGTGTATGAAGACTATTGTTAAATTATTACGGAAACTAGACTATTGAACTAGTTATCAGTTGAAAAAAAAAGACACAGTGAGTGCAGTAAAGCAAGTGTGAGTGGACTGCATAACTTTGCTTTATTTTATCAGACCATATGAATGCTGAGCCAACTTATTTGCTATGCTCTCACATTGTACTCATCAGAATTTGAAATGCACCACAGCCACCTCAGTGACAATTACCTGCAATATTAGAGAGTCACAAAAAAAAATTGACTGTAGCATACAATTATTTATTACCACCATCTATAAAACATGTGGACCAAGAGAACACAACTGCAATATTCTACATGTTTTGTGAAACTAAGCAAACTCTAAAAAAAACTTTCACAGATGCTGAGTGGATAGAAACATTCACAATTAAAATAGCGGAGGAAGTTTTAAGTCATGATAAAAAAAAAAAACAAGGAAAATGGTCATGGAACTGTTGAGGTATTTACCTTTATCGGACAGTAGTGCAGAGAGAAGAGTAACAGTTTTTGTGGAGGACTACCTGTCCTCCCTGCTCTATCATATTCGGGCCTGGCCAGTTCATGGATGGGAGATCGTCTAGGAAAACCTTGGATTGCTGCTGGAGGAGGTGTTGGCGAGGTCAGCAGCTAGTGGTTATACCATGGTCTGTGTGTGGATCCCAATGCCCCAGTGCAGTGATGGTGACACTGTATTGTAAATATGGCACCTTCCTTCGATTGAGATATAAAACCGAGGTGCTGACTCCCTGTGGTCATTAAAGATCCTGGGGCATCTTCAAAAAGAGTAGGGTTTATCTTGATGTCCTGGCTAAATTGCCAATCATAGCCCCATCCATTCTGGCCCCCTAATCATCCAAAATCTCTTACTGGCTATCTCTCTCACCCCTTCACCACCTAATGGCTAATGTGGGGTGAGTACACTGGCAAAATGATGGCTGCTGTAGCATCATCCTAGTGGGTGCTACACATTGGCGGTGGTTAAGGTGGTTTCCCCACTGTCTAAGCACTTTGTGTAACGAAAAAAGAGCTATATAAATGTAATGTATTATGTTATGATGTGGAAGGTATCTTTGCACAAGCCACACACATCCACTTTGTTTAAAACAATTAAATAAAAGTGGATACTGATTTGTGTCTAAAGTTAAAATGCAGTAAATACTGTCCTGTATAGTGCCCCTTCTACCTTATTGAGCCACTACTACATGAAGGTCTGTCCATGTCACTTCTTCAGAAATGTGTATAATGATGAGTGTTGGATTAGCAACCAGAGAGAGTACACAGATTACAAGTTAAACTTGGGTCTTTTATAACATTACACAGAATACAACTAATAGAATGAACAGAACACAGAAAATACCACCAGACTATGTTTCAAAATGAACCCTTAGCAATGTACTAACTGTGCAAACCTTTCTGAAAATATATTTTCACTTTGTCATTATGGGTTATGGAGTGCGGACTGATGGGCAAAAGTGGCAAATCTATCTATTTAAAATGAAATAAATGAAATGAAATACAATAAAGTGTGCAACAAGTGAAGGGGTCCAAATACTTTCTGAATCTACTACATTCTGTATGTTGTACAAGCCTATACACACTATTTTATCTTAAACCTAAAACTTGAATAATCTATTAATCATAGCACTATATACAGTAAACCGGTGATTGAGGATGCTTTTTGGTATTTGCCCATATCCCAATATCAAACAGCCTGTTTGCATGCATCCTATGAACTAATTCATTTGCTTTCTTCTTGTAAGTCATTTAGCTTTTTTTCTCTAAGATCTACATTTGTATTCCATTCTATCCCAAGAAGGAAGTAGTACATTGGATATCAAGAGAAGAATCGGACTAGTTTCTGCAGTACTGTATTTGGAAAACTAAACAAATTGTGGAAATCCAATTGTGGTTATTCCAGTTTTATTGTACGGATCAGAATGCTGGTGCCTAAGAAAGGAAGATGAAAGAAGAATAGAAGTCGCAGAAATGAGCTGGCTACGGAGGCTTCTTAAAGTAACTAGAATGCACAGAATAAGTAACAAAGACATAAGATACAGACTACAGCAGGAACAAACGCTAAGTGAATGAATTACTTGGTGATGTAAGTCTTGGATGCAGCTGCTTGGCCATGGAAACCCATTCTCTACGCACTGTTCTTGAGCTTTTGAAGGTCTGTAGCTATTGACTCTGCAGAAAGTTAACGACTTCTGCACACTGTGTGCCTCAGCATGCGCTCTACCCACTCTGATTTTATGTGGCCTACCACTTCTTGGCTGAGTTGCTGTTGTTACCAATTGCTTCCACTTTGTTATAATACAACTAACAGCTGACCGTGGAATATTTAGCAGCAAGGAGATTTCACAAATGGACTTACTGCACAGGTGGCATCCTATCACGGTACCATGCTTGAATTCACTGAGCTCCTGAGAGTGACCCATTCTTTCACAAATGTTTCTAGAAGTAGTCTACATGCCTAGGTGCTTGATATTATACACCTGTGGCCATGGAAGTGATTGGAACACCTGAATTCAATGATTTGGAGGGGTGTCCCAATACTTTGGGCAATATAATCTATCTATCTATCTATCTATCTATCTATCTTAAAGCTGATGGTTTTGTGAAGCTCTTAAATAATACTCCAGTTGTACGTTTTAGTAAGACTATTGTATAATAATTAGTAACTACTAATATCTTTTTTTAAACTTTTCTGTTTAATGTTGCTTTTGAAGGGGTACTGACTTATCTACAACAAGAGCATTCTGGGTGTCTGTCCAGAGGCCCATGATGGCAAGGGGTCTTTTCATCAATCCAGAGCATGACAAAATGATTGGGTCTCATTGGACCAAAATGACCAAGGGGGCCCAAGCTTGATGAAAATTGCTGCAATCTGATTACTAGAGTGGGAAATATCATGTAGCATTAAACTACCGAGTGTCCATGCTATGCATTGTTAAAGGTATGATCAACTCTCTGTTAAGAAGCTAAGTCACCAATGACCTATGGGTGGTCTTAATCTGGTATTGTGGGGAATTTGTGTATTTTGGACCTGGTGTCTGTAGTGTTCTACCTAATCATTATTTGCAGAGACAAGATACAGGGATTATACTTACCTTGTTGTATGCATCTGGCCTTGAAGAGGAATCTGGCTTGCAGGACTTGACAGCTCAAACTTTTCAAAAGTGGCAGGGCAAAATGCAGAATTTCAATTTAAGTTAAAAAATTAAAAGATGTAATTTCTCTTTTCCTCTCTAGAAACAAATATCAAAAAAACATAATACAGTATTGATCAATCATTACATTTTGTAAGATGAGATGTTATTGGTTTCAGTGAGGAACTCAAGAAGAAGTACTATCACATGTCACATCCTTGAAGGCAGACATTGTATTCTTGAAGGTGATTAATTTAAATGGTAATTATCAACCTATGCTGAAAGCTGATTGGATTGGCCAGGACTTGTTAAGAACACTAGGAGTGGAAATTTGATTCACAAAGCAAGCCCCCTTCTTAGTAGCTGAGATGATATTGTACCCTAAAAGGTGCTGTTTCTTGGAGATGGAGAAACTAAACTTTGATTAATGTATACAGTACAGGCACCTAATTGAGACATCATATTATTTACAATCAGTGTTCTCTCTTTAATTCCCAGTATGAGTTCTCATAAAACTATTAAGGCAGGTGATTTTAGTTTTTTCATTGTGTAATAAACCCTGCTTTTGATAGATGATCACCAAGTCCAACTAAATTATTTAAAACTTCCTTAAGTCACATTATACCATAGAATGCAATCTGTTATATCCGTAGCGATTTCACCCTGATATTTAGGACAATATTCTTTTTTCTTGTCAATTACTCAAAATTTGACATTTTTTATTAATAACTTACAACCATCTGACAGATCTTGAAATGAAGACGTCACTATTATTTCTGCACCTCTTATTCTCAAACTCAAAATCAGTGGCATTGTTTGGGGGCCTTCCGTGGTTTAAACCCCTGATAGATGGAGTCAATGCCTGATCTTTCAGCCCCAAATACACATGATTGGTAGAGTTAAAGCCCTGATATTTTTGCTTGTCCTATACAACATCCTATCCTGATCAGTGTAAGAAGTGTTCGAAACTCAAAGGGGGAAGCCCTCTCATATTGTAAAAACATGGAAAACAATGCGTGACTATCAAACAAACAAAGACCCTGATCTCTGCAAATCCTAGAAATGTTCCAGCTCAAAATATTACTTTCTTGCTGAGTCTATTAATACTTAACACTGAATTTTATTAAATTCATTTCTACTCAAATCACATTTTCAATCTCTGGAGATCTCAGTGGAAATACTCTGGTAAACAAAGTATATTTGAAGGGTGAGGTAATTTTTCATCTCATGTAATTTTCTAACCTGCTTTATTTAGTCCTGGGTCACAGCTTGGCTAGAGCCTAACCCAGTAAGGAACAAACACTGGACAAGATGCCAGTCCATCACAGGGAAAACACACACCAAGCACACTCTATGGCCAATTTAGCATTGCTAATACACATCGCCTGCATGTCTTAGGACAGCTGGAGGAAACTTGAACACCCCCAAGGAAACCCATTTAGACACGGGAAGAACATGTAAACTCCACGCAGGGAGGACGCAGGATACCCACCCTGGTCTCCTTATTGTGCTATCACTACGCCACAGTAGATGTACACACTATGATTGAATGCTTCAGAGGATTAACAAACTGGAAAGAAATTATGTTAAGGTGCCCGCAGACTGCAAGATGAGGGCAGGCGCCCCTGAGAAGCCAGACATTAACGGAGGTGGTGAAGAGTGTGAAAGGGAGGGGGAGTTCTTCGCTACTAAAATGCACTCGCTTTGACATGAGGGTCTCGAGAAGGAACCTGGTTTAGATGGGCTCGTGAAGTTGGGGGCGGGAGATGCAGGGTGCCTTAGGGCACAGAAGTTCCAAATCGGCGTAGGCGGTAGACGTGGCATGTGAGAACGTAGCCGTTTGGGAGACCGGACCAGTCCCACGGGTGAAACACCGATGTTACAGAGGGAGGGCGTGGAGGTGTGGCCGAGGATGGAGACCCCGGTTCATCCGCTGTATAACTATCGATCCTTTAAAGTGCATTCTACGTCGATCAAAACTTTTTAAAAGAAAATCCCTTTGACACTTTAGTGCTGAACGTTTAATAACATAATACACGCAAATTCCGATAAAAGGGAAAATGTAGGGTGCTATGTGAAAAATGGAAGCAGCAATAAACAAATGTTCTACAGATGTAAACTTGTTCATATGGTTAATTAACACGCAAACAAATGCCAAGTTGGCCCGTGCTGCACGTTGAACCCCGTCATAATACACACCGAATGTTTTTTTCAATCGGGGGCAATTCCAGAAAACCTGCAGACCGTCCCGAGTATCGAAATGCGCAGGCGCGGCAGATACTGAAGTAAGTTTTCTAATTTTCTACGCTTTGACGAGTAATTGACGACCTTCCCTTACCACCGAACCACATTCATTCCTTTGAAGCGTTTGTAATGGTGGGGCCCACCGGTTTGCGGAGGAGGTGGATGTGAAGCGCAGCTCGGAGCTTTCTAGCTTAACCACTGTTACAGACCGGTACTGTGAAAATGTGAACATTCGGCAGTGGTGATCCGTGCGAACTTATTTGTTATCATTTGGTATCTGAATCTTTAAGCGTATTGCCTTTTTAAAGGGTAGAATTCGACAACCTACGCACGGACTTTTATAGCAGTCCACCAGACCCAGCGGCTTTGTATTAAAAGACGAGTTGTCGTTTACCCGTCATTTTAAAATCTTTATGCGGTGTTTTTTTCTTACTGCTGTTCTCGTCTTTCTGTACTTTTTAATATCTCAAGAAAAGTTTTTAAAAAGTTCCTTAAAGTTTTTTTGGCAGACAGTTCTCTTCTAGGGGGAAACTTGAAACTGTCCCGAGCCGCAGAGGGTTAGGGAGCGTCTAACATGTGTGAGAAAGAAATAAAACCGCGACAACTCCACAAAGAATTCTTAGAAAACGCGAATTCGTGACGCGCCGAGGCATAGTAACAAATCAGAGTTCTAATTTGCTTTGTTACGGTAGACTAATGTTGTAGTTATAATGACAATATCTAAAAGGGTAATTTAATACTAGTAATCTTCATACTGTCGGCGAGTTCTTAGACCGGATATTCAAATTATTTGTAAACGAACTAAAATGCGGTGTTTCACTATTACAGAATGTAGTGGATAGCCCCTTGGTTTAAAGTTCCAAAATTCTGGACTCAGATCCTCCTCCTGTTCACTGTGTGATTTTTTTTTTTTTTTTCTCTTCTCCAGACACAAGTTTTATTCCCATAACTAAAATACATGCAGTTTTTGTTAAAATGGTGACTCTAAATCGACCCTGTATTTATAGCGTGGGTGTGTGTTTTGCCCTGCAGTGGAGTGGAGTGTTGATTCCGGTCTTTTTTCCCCATTCTGCAGAGCAAAAAAAAAAAATCAGTTGTTTCAGGCAACAGATGGATGAATATTGCGGTCGTGCTCTGAAGAGAGTATTTCTTTTGCATTATTTGTTAGTGGGGCAAATCTATTTGGTATTCGCCAATTGTCATACTCGGTTCATAAGAATGGCTTATGAATGCTTTGAATCACTTCAATTATTTTTTTGTTCCACATCCACATATGATATACCACTCGACCAGTGCTAGGCTATTTTGTGCCCTGGGCCAAGCTTATTAGTGCGCCAACTGACTGTTTGGTAGCTAACCCCTGTTGGCTGGGTTTTTCCCTCCCCTGTGCCCTGGGTGAATGCCTAATTTGCCTTAATGGTGGTTGACTCACCTTGATGTCAAGTTATTCAAGATTTTGAGCTTTTTGGGGTTCCTTCCCTCCCCATTTTTTGCCCCTTAGACCTGAAAACCCCTCATTTCTGGACCCTATTTTGTACAAGAAATTACACCTTATGACAAAGAGTAAACTTATAGGTTTCTTCATCAGAAATAATCAGAAGGACTTGAGGTTTTGCATGCCACATCAACCGACTTCGGAAATTCACCACCTAATGGGATACGTGAGGTCAAATCTACTCCTTTTCACAAACCCTTGAAATAATGGGCATCAGTAACATAAGCATGTGGAGTGTTTTATGCCATTTCAAGATTGCTGATCATGTATATGATGATATTTTTTCTAACTGAATTTTTACTTGTGGTCCAGCCCTCTAAAACCCACTCCCAGAAGGTTAAAAATGACAAATTTCACACATAAGCATGTGGGGTTTTGTTTTAGACTATTTAAAAGTCAGTGATTTTCAAATATGTTATTTTTCTGTTACTAGAGATTTAGACTGCTGTTGGAGGATTAAAAATAAAAATTTTAACACAATCAAATATTTAGATGTGAGACATTCACGTTGAAACACACGTTTTCACGTTTAAAGTATTTGATGCATTTATTCTTATTTATTATGTAAATCATTACATTTTTTGTGAACACTGCAAATTAGGGTGGCTTGTGCTAATTTAGTTTTTTTGGGGTTAACTGTTGTCATGAATGTTTCTGTTTAGTGTGTCTGAGGGGACTAAATCAGTCACAGGAGGGTTTTGTGGAGGAGGCCAGGGAAATCCTTTTTGTCTGTTTTAGCAACTGTTCAGAAGTTGCAGACCCCGAGTAAGGTCAGTGACCAAAAACTAGACTCGGTTTGTCTCTCTGCCATTTGCGCCTAACCACCACTGTAAAATGTTCACTATTCATCTGTGTCTAGACATCATTGCAGTGGGCTTTGCCAATACACTACCTTGTTGGTCTTTTGGAGCCCAAACTCTTCGTGTTTTTTGTTTTTTCTTTTCTTTCTTCTTTTTTTTTTTAACACTTGGAAGGGCAAGTTAGAGGCAAATGCCTATTAATCTATCAGTTCTCTGACTATGCCCACTGAGGATGCTGTACAAAAATAACTTGTGTAGAAATTTCACTAAAAGATTCTCTGCAATTAATTTTTATCAAAATGTTGTGACTTCTATGTGCAAAATTAAAGTTCTGTTATATGCTCAATCTTCTAATTTTATCTAAAATCAAGAGGGCGTTATTAAATGTGAGCAAATATAGGAAATAGTTGGTGGTGGTCTTGCATACTCTGATATGCAGAACAGCAGTAGATCAGGTTTTTCAAAAAATGTTTTTATTGAGCCAACCTGTCTAATAAACATTTTATTAAACACCTTAAGTAACTCTAACCACCCCCTCCTCTGGCCAAGTCTTGCCACCACTACCAACTCCAAGCTTCTGTTGAAAACTACCCTGGAGCACTTGTGGCACATGTAAGGAGAAGCCCCGAAGCACTTCTGGGTCAAATAAAGCCTCCATGGAATAAGTCTGTTTCTCTCAGAGCTCCTTTTGGCAACCATAGAAGTCCCTAACAGGGCTGCTCAACAAAACTAAAATTCCCAGGCAACCCAGAGGGGAGCCATACTGGGACTGCTGGAAAAATGTGCTACCATTGTGTGGACACAGGGAACTCATCACCACTGTCATTTTATTATTTTTGGAATCCCAGACAAGTCACCACACACCATAGTCTCCATTGCAATATAAAAATAAATAAGACTGTAACCACATTAGTCATTTTGAAAAGTTTTGCAGATGCATTTTTTATTTAGCAGTAATACTATTTTGTTAGTATTAAGGCTGACACTTGTGCTAACAAAAGTTAAGGAAATTTTACTATATGTACTTGTAGATAAGTAACTAGAAAAAGCTGCACAAGTGTTTACAGTGAAGTGCATTACAGTGATCCCCCGCCTATTGCTGTAGTTACGCCCCAGACCTATCAGCAATAGGTGAAAATCCGCGATATAGAAAAACCATATAAATAAACATTTTTATTTATAGTTTAAGCCTTAAAATACCCCTCCGACACGCTTTAAACACATGTAAACTTATTAAATACATTTTGTAAACACATATGATATGTGGATGTCGGGCTAAGGATATGAGTAACATCTCTCTATTAGAAAACATTTTAACATCACGCAAGGCAAGGCAGTGAGACAGAAGAACAGCTGCTGTACAGGCTTTTAAATGATCAACACGCAGAGCAACAAGCAGAACAGGCATCTTGGCAGAAGCAGCACAAAGCCAGTAGACGCGAAGTGGCAAAAGGACAGCTGCTGTACAGGCTTCTAAGTGATTGACGCAAAGCGTGACAAGCACAACACACAGCTGGCCAGCTGCAGCAGCAGCAAGACAGCAGCTGAACTGATCGTATCTCTTTAGTGTGCGTTCAGCCCCCCCCCCCCCCCTTCACAACGCGACCAGCGGTATAAGTCCCGCGAGAAAGATTTAACCATGCTCAGGGCAGGAAATAAAGGACAAATATTAATTTTAAAGTAAAAATGAAAATAATGCACATGTAACAATTCCCATGAAAATAACAATCTCTTTTAAATTGTTTATTCAGTAAACCAAACCTGGGGCTGGGCGAGCGAAGCGACCAGGGGGCGGAGCCCCCTAGTAATAATAATAATAATGTTAATAAATCCAAGATGTAACGGGGGAGCAATAGCTGAACTGCGATATAGCGGGGGATCACTGTATTCAGTTGCATTCACATTTTGATTGTTATAGCACTAACCAATCAGATGAAACAAGGTTTTTGTCATATAAATAGATTTTTTTTTCTTTTCTCCAATCATAGAAGTTATGTAATATAAATAATAAAATTGCAGAACTTGCCATTTTCACAAAATCACTCAGAATTTGAACTGTTTCATTTAATAATTACAATTTAATTTTCTTTTTATACTACATTTTATTAATATGGTGCCTTTTAAAGCACTTCTCAATGAGACTTAATGGATTAAACATACATCATGGATTAATTAGCCCATAATGTCAGTAACTGTATAGCATTTTGTCACAAGGGTTTAAAATATAAATAAAATTTTAATTTCTCAAAAAATTAAGAAATCAAGGTTACATTTTTAAAGTATATAAAATATAAAAATAAACCAATCACCATGTAAGTTTATACAATAAATGATATTTAATTTATTTAAAATGATAAAGCACTTTTCTTTTAATGTTACTAAAGTGCTTTAAAGCACCTTCAGCTAACCACGTTAGGAACTGTTGTTTTTATTCAACGTTTCAGAACTGTTGCTATCATTGTTACAGCTGACACCTGGTGGCCATTCTTAAAATGCACAATCATTTTGAAGTAAATGTTTCAAAAGTGACACCACAAAGTGGTGAGTAGTACAGTGGATGAGTGTTTAGCGCTTGTGCTGCATTCTTTAGAGCCTGAATCTTGTACCAGGGCATTGTTGTTATTGATTCTATGTGTTTTTCTCAAGGTAACCCAATTTCCGACCCACAGTCCCAAATACATGTGGGCTATAGTAAAAAGTGGTACTAGGTAGGCTCCAGTTTGAGTGTGCTTGTCTGTTGGGTGTGTGTGTGTGTGTACCCCTCAGTGATGGACTGGTGCTTCACCCAGGGCTGGTATCTTGCCTTGTATCTGACACTGGATAAGCTCCAATTCACTTCACTCTATGACCCTGAATTGAATTAAGCAAGTATGCATATGTTATATTACCAGGGAAGTGGCTATGAAAAAAGGGCCAAACAGTACTAAGCTGCATCTGCAGCTGATGTTTTCTTCAATAGCAAAATATTGTGTTTTAATTTGTTAAAGAAAAATATTAATTTTAGATGATCTCAGACTACAGTTACTGCACTTGTACATTCTTTATTTTACTGTTTAACTATCTCATGTCTTTAGAACTTGCATACAAAACTTTATTTTAATATGACGTCATTACAGAAAATATACAGTATCCTATATAAAACAGGCACATTAGTTTTAGGCACAATCGTTTAAAATGTGAAAGCATCTCTTGTCATCTCCATGTTGGCTCCTAGTGCACCAATTTTCTGGAAAGCTGCCACACTTGTTCTCCAATGAATTTTTCAGGAAAGTTCAGTTTTTGTTGAGATATTTTGAATAGAGAGTTTTGCACACATTTTTGAAATTTCAAAAACTGCATTGTAAAAATCACTGATGAATTTTTGAAAATGTTTGTCTAAAAAAATACATATAGTCAGCATCAATTACCAATTAGTTTATTCTTTCAAGCGTAATTAGAGGGAGATTATTTCATCTTAAATATTTTCTCCTTTATCTGATAGCTGCTTGAAACACAGGCTCAGTGGATGTTAACATAGATTTTAACTCTCCTTTGGGTATTTTTTTATAAATATTTAATGCAAAAAAACCTACAATTATCCATAGACCTTCCACATCCAACAACTAACAACCTAACCCTAATCGATGCAATTTTTACAATACTTCAGCTACAGTCCAGTGTCAATGAAAGATATTTCTACCCAAGTCTATTTTGGCATGGTTTTTAATTACATAATATTATAAAATGCTATTAAATTCTTTCTTTCTAAATACATTCTTTTACAACTGTTATTTTAAAAATGATTTATTGTTATAAAAATATAATGAACAAAAATATGATGTCACTGTATTTGGTGAAGTAAACAAGCAAGCAATTAAAAATGCACCTTCCATTCAAACTATTTATTAGATTAGAAAAACTTCATTAATCTGGATGCATACATCAGTAGATACATAAAAAATAAGGATATAAATTCACAGGACAAATGATACAGCCAATCAAGAAATCAAACAATAAAAACAAACAAATAAATGTATAATGTGCAGATATTTCAAAATGAACTTAAAAGAGTACATTGGGAGGAAGCATTGAAGTGCTTGGTAGTAGCATTCTTAACACACCATGGTGGAATGAGTCTGTGGCTGAAAGTGCCCCATTAGAGCGCCTCCTGGAAGGGATTTGTCATAATGGCATTCAATTTTGCCACCATCCTCTATTCCACAACAGCTTCCAGTGTGTCCAGGGTTTGCCCCGTGATAGTGCAGGCTTTCTTGATAAGTTTGTTCTGGCATTGTGCTTCTTTTGAGCTCAATTTGTTTCTCCATGAGACTGCAGTGTAGAACACCACACTGCCTACTACAGACTGCGAGAACATTTGCAGCAGCTTGCTGCATACATCAGAAAACCTGAGTCTTATATAAGTCCTTGTAGACACTTACTGTATATAATACATTATGCATACATTTTCTAACTTTAAAAAGGCAAAATGTTTTTCTATGGTATCGGGATAAAGGTGGTAATAGCTAGATTAAAAAAATCCTTAATTCCAGACCAGCTGCTGGAAAATCAAGATGCATAAGTGTACAGAAACCTTTTTAACTTTCCTTCAGGCAGTTTGCTGAAAATTCCCAAAGCTCTAACATACAATGGCAAGAAGTAAAGTAATTCCCAAATGCTTGTATTGTGTGCAGTTTGCCTGTTAAGTCTGTCTGCTGTCATTCAGAAGGGCGATATTATTTTTAGTATTAATCCAAAACCTTAAAATAAATGGAAATTTGCAATGCTTTGCCAAAAAACAAGTATGACAATGTCCATTTTAAATAGCATATGATATCAGAATAATTTCTGCTGCCAACTGTTTTTTATCCTGGACGTAGTTTTTAATATAGCTTTGTGCTTTAATAGTCTAACACATAACCAGGAAAAGTCATTGTTGTAAACCATTAGAAATCCATTTCCTGATTTTATACTACATGTAGAATTTTTATAACAATTTGTTCAAAGTTTTTATGTGTTTGTACGTTAAAATCTAAGTCCAATTCAAAGAATGTGTACTAATCAACTGTTTAACAAAAGAAGCTGTTACATTAGTTCCCATGAGTCAGGACACTATATTTAAAACTGTTACATCCAATGCAAATTTGTGTAGTTTGCGTTTTGGAAATTCTGTCTTTTGAAGTACGTTTTTTGTAAATTAGATCTTGTCTAATCAAATTAGTTTTTTGATAAACAAGTTCAGCACGTTGTTAAGGTGAACCATGAAAATGACTTATTTTCTAAAATTCTAGTTAACTTTAATAACGAATTTCCAGCTGCTCCCAAGCCACCCAAGTATATGCCCTTCGACACCGTCTGTCTCTTCCTGTTCATTCCCATGTCAGAACAGTACTGGGCTTTTACATTGCCACAGTACCCATTTTGTTGCGACCTGTATTTGTACCTTGGCCAGATTCTCATTTGAGACCAAAGCATTCTGTGTGTGGGCTTACACTCATGACTCTCGCCATCTGTTGAGAGACTGGTATGCAAAGTGAAAAAACACTGAATAGGTACTCCTAAGGAAAAATGTCTATTTTTATACTTGTAACACTAGCAAATGGAAAAAAATCCAGTAAAAATATTCTGAACAAAATAACATCAGCTGCTTTCAGATATTTAGCGCTCACATGAGCTGGGCTGTATAATCAGAGTTGGGCTACTGGGTGTGCTTCTTGTCTACTGCATGAAAAGTTTCCTTAATCAACTAATTCCTTTATCATAAATATGAGAAGACAGTGGTCCTATCCTTGTAGTCACAAGTCAACAGCAAACCTGCCATGCACTCAGCTTAGAATTCTAAGTGAGCAATAACAAGATGGCTTAACAAATGGGCAAAATCTGGGAAGCAGGAGGTGAGTCTAACATGTCACCCTGATTTGTAATGGGTTGGTTGTCCTTGTTCCAAAATTGTGCAAGTACCACCAGACATACCCATTTATCTATCCTCTCTCTGCCTCTGGCTGCTCTTCCAGCCATATTCCCCGACAATATCTGAGGCTACAGAGGTTCTGGTGTCTTTGGACACATAAAACCTTTTGCTAGAGTCAAATGAAGTCATCATTTTACTGTCTCGTTAGCATTTGAGTTTGACTGCAACGTGCATGCATGGATTAAGTTACTGTACTCTAAACCAGATGTTTTGGTTAGTATAAATAAAATAATATTTGACTATTTAAGATTGGAATGTAGAACGAGATGGGTTGCCCATTATCTTCAGTGCTATTTTGAGGCTCATGTTGAACCTCAAGCTGTTCATGCTTAGGTTCAATGCAATATAACAGGGATCATAATAATAAATGCCTGAACAGTAAATAATTCTTTATTCTGATGATATGGTACTATGTCTTTGGTCTGATCCCATCACTTCCATTCAAATATGCTTGGTGAATTTTTTGAGATCTTAGGGCTTAAAATCAACAAGAGCAATCTCTTTTCAATAAATGCTTCCACACACCAACTCAAATCACTTTTTCTTGTGTGAAAATATTCATATGCTTTGGAGTAACTGTTACAAGGATTTTTGAAGACCTGTTTAAATTTAATTTTGGCAATTTGATAGACTGTATTAAACAAGATGTTAGTAGATGATCATTTCTTCTTCTCACTTGAGCTGGGAGCATTAACATTTTCTTGTCAAAATGGATATCCTAAAGCTTCCATATGTCTTTCAGCCTATCCTTATACATGTGGCCACTTTTTTAAAACATTAGACTAAGCTTTAACTTATTTGGAATTCAAAAAATCAGCATATTAAAAAGGCTGATTTACAGGGATCTAGATAAGGTGGAGGATATGGTGCTGCCTGACTTTGAGCTGCAAATGTACAGACCCCCTGAGACATTAGTATGGGATAGAAGTCTATGAAGCTACATGTTGTTTGTCTAGTTTGTATGTAAAATTGTTTTCAAACTGTATGCTTTTACTATGTGCCCCAGTTTATTCTATTTACCAGTAGTCTTGCAGCAATCATGTGGTTCACCATTCACTTAAGATCTAGTCCTACTGTAGAACATACATTATTTTAAGGCAGGGTCTCTTTTACCAGTTGTATACTAACCACATATTCCAACCTTCACCAGCCTACAAGTTTTCATGTTAGGGAGTCACTATATATTCTGTCTTTTAGAGATCTTTATGTAGACCACTACTGTGTTGCTTCTGTCAAATATTACAGGAGTGTAAAAATCTGCATCAAAAACACGGAACACAGTATACTATGCAGTGCATGCCCAGCCGTATATATGTGGGACAAACATCTAAAACACTCACAACACGTATACAAGAACGTTGCAGTGCTGTCAGAAGGAAGGACCCCCAGTTGCAGCACATGCCAATTCAACCAGACACATGTTTAACTGGGACATGGTGCAAGTAAGATTCAGGGCAAATATTAAGAGTGCTGGAGAGCTGACTGAATTGTGGTTATCAAATGAAAACTCCATTAAAAGACATTTGAACATGAACCCAGCATATGGGTATGTCCAAATCATATTATGTGATATCATCTACTGTTAAGTTCTACTCCATACTTCTAAAATTTGTATTTTTATACTGTATTGAGGATTTGTTATGTTCTGTGTATTGTACTGTATTGTATTGACCCCCTTCTTTTTGACATCCACTGCACACCTGGAAAGGGGTCTCTCTTTGAACTGCCTTTCCCAAGGTTTCTTCCATTTTTTTCCCTACAAGGGTTTTTTTGGGAGTTTTTTCTTGTCTTGTTAGAGAGTCAAGGCTGGGGTCAGTCAAGAGGCAGGGCCTGTTAAAACCCATTGCGGCACTTGTTTGATTTTGGGCTATATAAAAAATAAATTGTATTGTATATCCAGGCTTACAAAGGTGAACTTCTAATTAATAAAGAAGACTTTAGGACCAACACTTTCTGCACCCCACCTTACTAGCCATCCACCTACTGTACGTCTCCCCTTCTTGTTTGTTATATATTGCCTTTTGATTCCTGTATGTCTAATCATTTTCCTCTGATAATGATACCTATTTTATGATACGTGATTCATTTTCTCCCTTTGTTGTCTTCTTGCTATAAATATGCAAACCACATTACAGACCTTCACTTCATTTATATATATATATATATATATATATATATATATATATA
>JANRMT010062814.1:120580102-120609741 GCA_026402145.1 Polypterus bichir lapradei | reverse complement strand
ATATATATATATATATATATACACACACAGTGGCTTGCAAAAGTATTCGGCCCCCTTGAACTTTTCCACATTTTGTCACATTACAGCCACAAACATGAATCAATTTTATTGGAATTCCACGTGAAAGACCAATACAAAATGGTGTACATGTGAGAAGTGGAACGAAAATCATACATGATTCCAAACATTTTTTACAAATAAATAACTGCAAAGTGGGGTGTGCGTAATTATTCAGCCCCCTGAGTCAATACTTTGTAGAACCACCTTTTGCTGCAATTACAGCTGCCAGTCTTTTAGGGTATGTCTCTACCAGCTTTGCACATCTAGAGACTGAAATCCTTGCCCATTCTTCTTTGCAAAACAGCTCCAGCTCAGTCAGATTAGATGGACAGCGTTTGTGACCAGCAGTTTTCAGATCTTGCCACAGATTCTCGATTGGATTTAGATCTGGACTTTGACTGGGCCATTCTAACACATGGATATGTTTTGTTTTAAACCATTCCATTGTTGCCCTGGCTTTATGTTTAGGGTCGTTGTCCTGCTGGAAGGTGAACCTCCGCCCCAGTCTCAAGTCTTTTGCAGACTCCAAGAGGTTTTCTTCCAAGATTGCCCTGTATTTGGCTCCATCCATCTTCCCATCAACTCTGACCAGCTTCCCTGTCCCTGCTGAAGAGAAGCACCCCCAGAGCATGATGCTGCCACCACCATATTTGACAGTGGGGATGGTGTGTTCAGAGTGATGTGCAGTGTTAGTTTTCCGCCACACATAGCGTTTTGCATTTTGGCCAAAAAGTTCCATTTTGGTCTCATCTGACCAGAGCACCTTCTTCCACATGTTTGCTGTGTCCCCCACATGGCTTGTGGCAAACTGCAAACGGGACTTCTTATGGTTTTCTGTTAACAATAGCTTTCTTCTTGCCACTCTTCCATAAAGACCAACTTTGTGCAGTGCACAACTAATAGTTGTCCTATGGACAGATTTCCCCCACCTGAGCTGTAGATCTCTGCAGCTCGTCCAAAGTCACCATGGGCCTCTTGGCTGCATTTCTGATCAGCGCTCTCCTTGTTCGGCCTGTGAGTTTAGGTGGACGGCCTTGTCTTCGTAGGTTTACAGTTGTGCCATACTCCTTCCATTTCTGAATGATCGCTTGAACAGTGCTCCATGGGATGTTCAAGGCTTTGGAAATCTTTTTGTAGCCTAAGCCTGCTTTTAAATTTCTCAATAACTTTATCCCTGACCTGTCTGGTGTGTTCTTTGGACTTCATGGTCTTTTTGCTCCCAATATTCTCTTAGACAACCACTGAGGCCGTCACAGAGCAGCTGTATTTGTACTGACATTAGATTACACACAGCTGCACTCTGTTTAGCCATTAGCACTCATCAGGCAATGTCTATGGGCAACTGACTGCACTCAGACCAAAGGGGGCTGAATAATTACGCACACCCCACTTTGCAGTTATTTATTTGTAAAAAAATGTTTGGAATCATGTATGATTTTCGTTCCACTTCTCATGTGTACACCACTTTGTATTGGTCTTTCACGTGGAATTCCAATAAAATTGATTCATGTTTGTGGCTGTAATGTGACAAAATATGGAAAAGTTCAAGGGGGCCGAATACTTTTGCAAGCCACTGTATGTATGTATGTATGTGTGTGTATATATATATATATGTATGTATGTGTATATATATATATATATATATATATATATATATATATAATATGTAAGTGTGTATATATACAGTATGTATATGTGCACTTTGCAAGCCATTTTGCTTTTCTCATGGGATGGATAACAGTTATCTTGGTATATACAGGAACAAATAGATGTATAGGGTACTAATGAACTGGAGGGCTAAATAATTGTGCAGCAAGTCAGACATGTAAACTAATAATCCACAATAGGCGAAAACGGAAAAGTTTCTGATTTCTTATGGGACATTAATAATCTAATCAGTTTCAGTTGCAGAAGGCAGAAATGGAAGTTTCAAAGGAGATGCTTTCAGACAAAATAATATAAAGTAAATGTACATTGTAATACACAAGAAATGGAGAGGTTTTTGTGGACATTATTTGAAATGTTAAATTTCAGTATTGTATGATTTTTTTTTGGATAAAGAAAACTGTAAAAAAGTGATATACTGTAAACTGAAAATAACATTTCCAGCTATTAAATGCATAACAATATCATGTTTTCTGTAATTGATTTTCACAAATAAAGAAACTTTTGTATTTTACTGCACCTCGAGGCCATAAAATTGGTACATTTGATAATAAAAATGGTTATGTGCAAGTAGTCAACAATTTCTTATGCATATATACTGTATATATACTATATATGTTTTTACATATAATTGTGTTAACGTATTGTAGTGTTCTGTTCTATTGATCACTAATTGCCATGTTGTCACATTCAAGTTTTACAAACTATACTTGAGCAGAACTAATGTAAAAACTGGTTATGGCTATTATACATGGAACTCATAATTACAAAATATCATGGGTAAGAGGAAGGACCTGCCCCTTCCTGATCATCCTCATTAATAAGTTGCTGTAACATGGGACTCCACTTGAAATGCTACACCCAGATCCAGGACCTTAGTCCTTGGGGTAAATCACTAATACTTGGTGGGATCTGACTAAAGATACCTGAACATGGTGTGCTTGTCTTGTTCGTATTTCACACATTTAAAGGGATTTTTTACCTATCTTTGGCAGAATTGTGGTAAATTTCAGGTTCTGAATCTTGCTCACATTTGGAATATTTCATATTTTTATTGCAACTAATAGGTAGTCTGAACCATCATTAGTTTTTCTTTGAGAGCCTATATATGGATTCTGTTCTGAGTTTTGCTCCTGTCGGTCTCCTAGGCATTCATCAAATGCTGTTCTGGAGCTTTGGAGTGAACCGATGATCATCTTTTCATTATTTCACCTGTTTATCTGGTCTAGGGTCACAGAGTCAGGGCCTATTTTGGGCAACATTTGATGCACGACAGGGAGCAAGTCTGGACGAGACACAGATAACAGAATAATTTACAGCAACCAATCAGTTTTCCTCACTTATCTTAAGAGATGTGAAAATAAAAACCCATGTAGACATATGGAGAATTTGCCAACTTCACACTAACTGTGATTGTACTGAGATTCAAAGCCAGCCTTCTGGAGCTGTGGACAGATGTCATGTGTTTTAAGTCCTGTATATGTTCAGTGTTTATTCCAATATGTATGTGTACAGACACACACACACATACACGTGTATGTATGTATATATATATATATATATATATATATATAATTTTTTTTTTTTATTACTTTTTTAAAATTTCCTGTAGCTAATACTGAACTTGGGGTGTTGTCTTACTGCTCACACAGCCCTAGTTTATCTTCTGGTGTGGCTACCTATTGTGTGGAATTGGCATTTTCTCCCCAATTCCTCGTCAATATCCAGGTTCTAAAATTTTCATTAATAGTAAAAGTATATATTTTGCAGAAGTCCTTACACAAGAACATTTCCATGGTATTAGAGTACAGGCACGTTAAGTGACTTCCATAAGACTATTATGTTATTGGCTCTATATGAATGAAAGTATCCTGAGACAGTTTCTTTGTGACTTGCACGTGGTTATTGAAGCACTGACTTCAGCACCAAACAGCAAGTAGTTTCTGGAAGTAGAAAAATGCATACATTTGACTGACCACGTTAAAGATAACTGGCTGTCCATCAAAGCTACATTTGTGGACTGAAGTTTTATGAACAATTTTCATACGTCGTAATGTGATACTGCCTGTTCTGTGTAGCATCAAAATAAGAATATCATAACCTTTTCAAAACTGTGTCCATCTGAGGCAGGGCAAAGCACAAACCGTCTAGAGCACTTTGTGAACCCTGGTTCTCGGAGTAACTTTCATTCTACGTATAGTCCTGAAATATCACCTTTATTTTAGGTAGTTAAAATGGCTGTCTTGCATAGACCCTCTGTGTCCAATAGATGGCAGCTCACCCATGTTTCTGAAGCATTTCCTTCAGTTTCTAAAGCTCTGTAAGCTTAGAGAAAATGGCATGTATGGACAATTTACATTTGATTCACATTATTCTTACATACCAAATACAATGTGATCAAGAAACAATTTAAAGGAACAGTCTATGACCACAGGAAAAAAAATGATTTTGTTTGGAATAAAGACTACACTATTTGCTATAAGGTTCTTAATTAATGAAATGAAAAGTGCAGGTTAAAAGAATATTTTAATATGGCATATTTCTCAATCAGCCTTATTGCTGTCTTTACGGAGTATGTTTTCCTGTGTGTGTGTTTATTCTCCAGTTACTCGGTTTTTGTTCCAAACTTAACACGTATTGTTATTAGTAGCTGTGAATGAGTATGAGTGTGCCCTGCAACGGACAGGCATCCTAGGCAGGTTCAGGTCCTACTTTGTATTTGATGCCAGTGGTATCAGCACTAGCTTTTGTGACCCTGAAATGCTTCAGGTAATTGTGGCCTATAGAGGGCGTACCAGCCACCCAAATTTAATGCAGACAGGCACCAGGCACATGTTTCAGCACACCACACATCTGATGTGTACATCTGTTTCACCGACCCTTCTATTACAATGGTCTCCCAGCCATCTGTCACATGGGTCTGGTAATGGATGTATGTTTCTTTTCTTCTGTTGCTGACATCTTGTGCTTCAACTGTGCTCAGCCACATGCGGTAGTAGATAGATACGTCTCAGCTCACTTTTGTGACCATGGGTATCTTCTTGGCCTTTGCTTGAGTAAGGGTACAAACTGACATTAGGCAGAAAATGTAAGTTAATCATAAATGCTATTACTCTGTGTCATAAATAACCATACTTGCATGTGTTATTAGCAAAGTACAGTCAGAATTGCTGGGATCCAGGCGCAGAACACCGATGGCATACTTTAGATTGTCAAAGTAAAACAGACAAATAACTTGAAAGAACATTCAAAGTGATCTTAGAAATGCGCCACCATGCCATTATTTTGTATGTGTGACACAATAACGTCTCTAAAGATGCTTCATCCAACTCTGAGTTCATGGGGGACAGAATTTTGGTATGTTGCAAGTGGTGGATCAGAGAGATCTTAGTGCATTTTTCCTGAAATCTCAAAATCTCATCGTGTCTCTTATTTTTCACCCTAGCATTCAACTACACAGTAATATCATTTGGAATCTTGCTTGGCATTTGATTCCATGGTTTCCATTTTTTATTTTTTAGACCAGTGCCTGTTTCTACTTCACTGATGACCTTTTAAATGCAATATAACACCCCCCTGAGCTTTAGACTCTATTTTCAGAGCATCCTTTTTTCAGTGTAGCAGGGTGCATGAGCCACTCCTGGCAGTGTTGGGTGCATTGCATGAACACTGGTGGTTGCCAGTTCATAAGTGATACAGTGTCTATCAAGTGTATTCACCCCCTTGGAAGTTTTCACATTTTATTATTATACAGCATTGAATCACAGTAGGTTTAAATTGACATTTTTGACACTGATCAACAGAAAAAAGAGTCAAAGTGAAAACAGATCTCTGTAAAGTGATATAGAGAGAGGTTGGGGACATGCACTGATACAGCGTGTTCCTGTACCCACCATATGACAAACCACTTAATCCCAGATTAGGACGTGAGCACAGCTGTGCAACGGGTGACATCTCAGTACCCCACTAGTTCAGATGAAGTGGAACATTTTGAGGTTTTTTTGTGCCAATCCTGCCACCAACCTTCAGGTTTTCTCTGCAAGTTGGAGGGTCATACCCAGGACAGAGCAATTGCAGGTTAAAGGCCTTGCTCAAAGAGCCAACAGAGTGGAATCACTTCTAGCATTTATGCTTTTCGAACCGGCAACCTTTCAATTACCGTCACTGATCCCTAGCCTCAGGGCCACAGCTCTGGTGTATATTAATTATAAATATAGAAAACAAAATCATTGACTGCAAAAGCATTCACCCTTCAAAGCAGTATTTAGTAAATGCACGTTTGGCAGCCATGACAGCCTTCAGTCAGTGTGCACAAGTCTCTGTCTGCTTTGCACATCTACACTGCCGTTTTCACCATTGTTCATTGCAAAACTGCTCAAGCAGTGATAGGCTCCATAGGGATCATGAGTGAACAGCCTTTTTCAAGTCCACACACAATTTCTCTTTTGGATTGAGATCTGGACTATGACTCTGCCACTCCATGACATTATAATTGTTGTTTTGAAGCTATTCCTTTGTACCTTTGACTTAATTCTTGGGGTCGTTATCTTGCTGGAAAACAAATCTTCTCCCAAGGTGCAGGTTTCTTGAAGAATGCATTGAATGTTCCTCTAGGAGTTCCTTGTATTTTGCTCCTTTCATTATCCCCTCTACCTTTAGAAGAGAGAAATATCTCTACAGCATGATGCTGGCACCGGTATGCTTCATGGTGGGGGATGGTGTTTTTTGATAATGTGCAGTGTTTGACTTATGGTGTTTAGAATGATAGCCCAAAAGCTCCATTTTGGTCCAGAGAACCTTCTTCCAGATGACTTCAGAGTCTTGCATTTGCCTTCTGGCAAAATCTAGAAGATACAGTATGTCATGTGTGGTTTTCTCTTTGCCACCCACCCATAGAATTGCGACTGGTGAAGCACCCAGGAATCAGTTATATTTATTGTCTCTCTATTCTCAGCCACTATAAGTTGTAACTTCTTCAAAGTTCTCGTTGGTCACTTGGTGACCTCCCTCACTAGTGTTCTTCTTGCTCATTCAGTTTTTGTGGACAGCCTGCTCTAAGCAGATTTACAGCTGTGCCATGCTCTTTCCATTTCTTAATGACTGATTTAATTGGATTCTAAAGGATATCCAGAGACTTGGATATTTTTTTTGAATCTGTCACCCGACTTGTGCTTTTCATTCACCTTTTCACAGAGTTGCTTGGAGTGTTCTTTTGTCTTCGTTGTGTAGATTAGGCCATGATACTGACTTATTATAAGTTGACACTTTTAGATAAGTTGCATTTAGACTACAGTCAACTGAAACCCCAGACAGATAAATTTCCATTGAACTAAGCATGTGACTACTAAAATTAGTTATCAGCACTAGTGATGATTTAGGTGTGACAAATGGGTGTCAGTAGTTATGTGACCAATTATTTAATGTTTTTAGATTTGAATTAATTAGATGGCTTTGCAAAGACCTATTTTCATGTTGACATTAAAGTCTTTTTTTTGGTGATCTGTGCCAAAAAAGCTAAATTAAATCCACAATGATTCAATGTTGTATAATGATAAAAAGTGAATAACCTCCAAAGGGGTGAGTACCTTTTACAGGCCCCGTATTTACAGATGTAGCCAAACACACTCATTCTGGGCCCTCAAGTGAATGTCTTTGGGATCTGGCAGGGGATCTGAGTACTGAACTCACCCAAGCCTTCATTTTGTCTCGTTGAAAGGCTTTCAGAAACACAAGACAGAGACGTGACATTTTCTAACCTTTTTTTTTTTTTTAATCAATTCATGGTCATGGAGGAAAGGAGCCTTCAGAAGCTCTTGTACACATCAACACTCAAATTAGACCAGTTGTGAATTACCAGTTAACCTAATACAGATGTCTGTAGGGACACAGAGAGACGAATGTTCAAACTCTATCTAGATGACAGCACAGAAACAGGATTTAATCCCAGAGCAATTGATTCAGAAGCACTAACCACTGTGCCACCCAGTTTCTCACTTGTATCCAAATTTGTTGTGTTATGGGTCTGCAGCATTATTTTCAGACTACATTGGCCTGGCAATGGACTGGCATTGCACTCAGGGTTGTTTTTTTGCCTTCCTCCTAAAGCTGTAACAATGGAATTCCATATTGGAGTATGTAGGCTTAAAATAGACAAGTGAATAAAAGTAATGTTGTATCACAAACTGATTGAGCAGTTTCAAATTGACGTCTTTCTGGAGTGTCCTTTAAAAAAGATTGGTAGAAGCTACCAAACCGAGTTTCCCCCTGCATTGCTCACTCAAGATGAATTGGATGTGAGTAACTATCGAACAGATGGCATGGTTGCTGAAAAAGTTCAGACAATTAAGAGTAAAGAAACTGAGAAAGAGTATGATTTTATTTTAATAAAAGTTAAAACAACTGAGTGACAGACATAGAGAGCTTTCCAGCTGAACTAAATCAGATTGTTCAAGTTATTTCATTGGATTGCATGCCGGGTGCCATTTTGACCGTATACTCCAAAGCTGGTGTATGTCAACCCGAAAGTTTACCCACAGCCGGGATGGGAATTGTAGTTGGCTGGTGGCTGTATATATCCTATTGGAGAGACTGCATTTTTGCTGCAAGGTCTATTGTATCTTATCTGAATTGTGCTTATATCCTTCTTTGCTAACTCACAGAGGCTTACAAACAATAATAAAGGGGTTGGCAGCAGCAGCTTATGAAGAGACTAGACAAATATAAAGGCAGTGTGTGACAGGAAAGGAGGGGCTCACATGACGTCCACACGGGCAAACGACTGATCCACCCCGAGATTGTTCTCCACAAAGATCTCGTACTTTCCAGCATCTGATGCCTGCACATTCTTGATGGTCAGGATAGTTGAAGTATCATCAATTTCGTAAAATACTCTGCAGAATGACAAGAAAAAAAAAAAAATGAAAGTGCCCATTGTTGCTCACCTAGACAATGAGGATTCCAAAGCAATTGCAATATGCTTGCTGGAAGCCAAAACATCACCAAATAACCCATAGAACTGTGGACTAAAATGTCATACAAAGCTATGAACCACCTGGAAGCACTTGGGAGTGGATATGCACATGTCCTGCGATAAACTGGCACCCTGTCCATGTTCCTACTTTGTAGTTGGTACTGCTGTGACTTCTGCAGCCCTGCACTGGATGAGGTGGAACTAATAATCGATACTATATGTATACTTTTTACCCTTTTGTTTGTGTGTATGCCTACATTTTTCACATATCACAACAAATTCAAAAACTCATTCATCACAGCAGTACTTTGACTGAGCAGAAGCACAATTTCATAACACTTCCATCTAATTCTGAAGCCATTTTATCCAGTACAGGTTCACTGGTTGCCTGTTTCAGAGCAAACCAGGAAGCAGTCTCAGAAGTGACACTAGTCCCAATGCCAGGTGCCCCCAGATATGCACATACTGTGCCAGTCATTGGGATGTGGGAGGAAGCCTTGGTGGACGTGGCACTAATGGGTAAACTCATGAAGAGCTGGTATGCTGTTCTTTATATACAGGATTCTCGCTTCATTCATCATTTTGATACACTCTCTGTGCTCTCACCATTTTCAGCTCAATTAGCACCTTTGCATAAACATAGCATAAACACAGTAACCAACGGATTATAATGTGAATGTGTTTGCCTCCTACATGAATTATTGTTGTTTTTAAATTTACCTGAATTACTTATATACAAAAGTAATGAATAGGTTAAGGTTAGATTACATTATATTAGATGGATTATCTCATGCCCTATTGTCAAGGTATGTAGAGTGATATTTAATCAGTCAGTCAGTCATTATCCAACCCGCTATATCCTAACACAGGGTCATGGGGGTCTACTGGAGCCAATCCCATCCAACACAGGGCGCCAGCCCACCGCAGGGCGCACATACACACGCACATACCCAAACACTAAGCACACACTAGGGAGAATTTAGGATCGCCAATGCACCTAACCTGCATGTCTTTGGACTGTGGGAGGAAACTGGAGCACCCAGAGGAAACCCCCACAGACACACATGGGAGGAACATGCAAACTCCACACAGGGAGGACCTGGGAAGCGAACCCAAGTGTCCTTACTGCGAGGCAGAGTGATATTTAATGATTTACAAAAGATTATTCATAACTTTGCTCTCTCCAATTTAAACTACTTTAATTCCTTTTATGTTGGCGTTTGCCATTCATCTCTGTCTCACCTACAGAAACAAAATGTTGCCATAGTCTTGACTGTCACCAAACAAAAAACATCATATTTCACCTATGTTTTCTTCTCTCCACTGGCTCACAGTGAGGTACAGGGTGGATTTTATTGTTTGATGGGGCTTTACACGGGTCAGCTCCATCTTATCTTGCTCATCTCCTCTTCCTTTACTCATTTTCCAGGTTTCTCAGTTCTGCAGTCAATTATTACTTTCTTACTTTATGTTCTGCACACACAATTCATGCTCAGGGGTGGCCATGTCCTTGCTGTAAGAGGGTCCTAGGCTTGTCCTTCATTCCAGTTAAAAACATTATTTGCTTGCTTTTAGGTCATGTTAATTGGCTATTTTAAACGTTGTATGTCTGAATTTGGGACGCACAGAGTTGTGATTCTCAACAGTAGTCAATGGGAATTAGTTGCATATGCTTTGATGGATCACTGCAGACAGTTTAATGTCACCTGTGTCGACAGTTTTCCAAGGGGCACATACTCTCGGGATGACTGCTGGTGGCGATTCTGGGTCTCAAAGACACAAAAATGCAAACTGGGGTCATGAGAAAAAAAAATTGAAGAACTACTGCTCTAATCGTATGCTCACGTTTAGAATCATACATTTGGTTTATGTTGGTTTTATTTTTTTTTTCCTTCTTTCATTATAATTCATCATGTTCTATTTGTTTATTAACCTGATACTTGTTTTTATTGTCATAATGTACTTTGGTCAATGTTTAATCATATTAAAGGTGCTATATATAATTAAACCTGACTTAAAATCAGTGCCAGTCGAAGCCCATTTGGAACCCTAGGTGTGGCTGATGGACGTTCCCCCTCATTGTTTATAGCAAGTAGTCGGTATTATTAGACTTTGGCAACCCTGGGGATGTTGGGGGCGAGTCCCCCTCAATGTCTGGAGCGCACGCCCTTTAACTTTTATAAATGGCACCCAAGGTGGTTACCTGTGTTGCCTAATGGATTGACCAGCTCTGCTTCACAGTTGGATTTTAAAAACTAAAACTGATGTTTATGAACATGAGTGGATCCTGTGAAGAATGGCATTCCATCCGAACTTCTGTCTCTGTCAACCCCCTTGACCCAAATCAGGGTAACTGGAGACAAGAGCCTATCCTGGCAGCTTCATATACTAAGTAGGAAACACTCAGTCTTTCTTAGCACTCAATCACATTTCACACCAATACATCCAGTTTATAATTACCAATTAAACTGGCACACACATCTTAGAGAAAAAGCCACACAGACATGGGGAGAACATACAAATTCCAGAGAGACAGTGACCAGGCAGTGGACTCAAACCCAGGATGCTGGACCCATAAGATGGCAATGGTTAGCCTCTTAATAGAAAAAGGTCCAAACAATGTGTGGACAACTGCTTTAGTTAAATTCTATATAACAAGTATAGTGACCTAAGAAATGTTCAGCAGCCATTTGGACTGTCTCTGCACTTCTCTGTGTCATTGTGAGTTAATTTAAGATTTTCTGCCAGAATTAGTTGAACAGTAAAATTAAGAAATTAAATCTAGTAGATTTTATTATAGACCCGGGCTCTCTTCTGTTCTCCTCGTGTCTGCGTGGGTTTCCTCCGGGTACTCCGGTTTCCTCCCACAGTCCAAAGACATGCAGGTTAGGTGCATTGGCGATTCTGACTTGTCCCTAGTGTGTGCTTGGTGTGTGGGTGTGTGTGCCCTGTGGTGGGCTGTCGCCCTGCCCGGGGTTTGTTTCCTGCCTTGCGCCCTGTGTTGGCTGGGATTGGCTCCAGCAGACCCCCATGACCCTGTAGTTAGGATATAGCGGGTTGGCTAATGGATGGATAGATTTTATTATATTTGTATTTAATAATTATTTCCAAGCAAAGAAATTGTTGTTGTTACAATACTGTATATTCTGAAAGTATTACTCAAAGTTACACATCTGTGTTCAAGAATTCAGTCCTTTCAAAATTCATATAAATAAAAGTGTCAGCCTTTTTTATTAAATAATAATAGTAATACATTTTTGTTTTGTCAGGAATTGCATAATTTACAAAGTTGTATGATTTAGAAATAAGCGTAGCGTTAACATGGGCCTCTTATTATAAAGATTTAGGAGGACTGACTTCAGCCAGTGCAAGTCTTGTGTATTCCACTTCTTCCATTGCTGGATCGCTGAAAGCCAAAGCCCTTCCTGGCAGCTCCTGACTTAAGGCAGGATACAACCCTTGGTGGGATGCTGGTCCACCACCATGTGTAATCACTACCACCATCCAGCTTAGTCATCCCGCTTAAGTTGTGTTATTTACAGTGGCATTTGATAATTTAGCATTGCTCTGTATTTTGCTAAGATCTCACAGAGTTCAGCAAGATTTGGACTACATTATGAAAACAGATATGTTTACCTGTCATCTTCCTCAATGTCTTCTCCATTCTTGACCCAACCTACATCAGGAGCTGGCTCTCCACTAATAACAGCTTTCAAAGTCACTGTAGATCCTTTCTTTGCCTTTACGCTGTCTGGGCCCTTTTCAATTTTTGCAGGAACTAGAGAGAGAGAGAGAGAGAAAAAATAAAGTAATTTGCAGTGTTTGATATTTGGGGCATTCAGGATCAGAGGTGATTTAATACAATTGGCAGTTAAGCAGACTTAGTGTGTAAAATGTATCTTTATTCCTAACAGGCCTTTTTTTACTGATGCAGCAAGCTAAGCTGTAAGTCTGCCTGTAATAATTGTGCATTCTTTCCCTGCCTTATCAGTATATACAAAAAACTCTAATTTTGAAGAGATTGTGCAAAGATTTCTAATACACAGTCAAGTGAGCGTTGCTAATAAAGGCAGTGGCAGATCCCCCCCACCAGCCACTGCATCTACTGTAGACTCACCATGCTGTGGTTTTCTGATTGTGTGTCTATTTAATGGCTAGTTGCCATTTTTTTCTGATTGTGCAGTCTTCTTTGTTATATAAAATGAACCTGTGCCTTTAAGTACAATCACACACAGTAGGAGGTGATGGACTTTTGATGAGAGTTCCTTTTTTCTCACGGATGTAGCTATTACAGTATAAAGACTTGAAGGATGATAATGGACTGAATTTTACATTCAGTAATGGCATGCAGAACTAACGTTCATGTTTAGAGCAGGGGTCTCCAACACGTCGCTCGCGAGCTACCGGTATCTCACAACCCCCTTTCCAAGTAGCTCGCCAAAGGGCTAATGAATCCTACATAAATTTGAAAACTTGATTAGTCAAATTTGATTAGTCACTCGGCAAACCAATTTACATGTATATCCAATTAATTTCATAGGTGCCCCATCCCCTTCTTACACAAAATGATTATTTGCCAATTAGTTGTCAATCAAATAGTTGTGCTGCTGTCAAGCTTGATGAGTCAGTGTTGATGTGAGATGGACAGCAACCATGGCCACAGCAGGTACCCATACCAATAAGAGGCTTAAAACATACTATTTTCGTGAAGAGTGGGAAACAGAGTTTTGTTTCACAAATGTAAATAAGTGTGTGTGTCTGATCTGTGGTGCAAGTGTGTCAGTCGGTAAAAGATGTAACATGAAGCACCATTTCTTGAAGGTCCACTACAATATTTCACGGGACGTTCCTGCGGGTAGCAGTCTATGAAAAGAGAAGATAAACAATGCTTCAAAGACAACAGTCTCTGTTCACCAAACCTACGAAGAAGGCTGATGAGGCAACAGAGGCCTTGTTGAAAGTGGCACACATATTGACAAAGCGCAAAAGCCCTTCACAGATGGCGGGACTGTAAAGGAGGCTATGACCGCGGTGGCTGATTCGTTATTCAGGGACCATAAAAGTAAGACAGACATTTTGTCTGCTGTTGCCAATGTACAACTTGGTGCAAATACCATGGCAAGGAGAGTGTCTGCATTGTCGGCGGATGCGCTAAAACAGCTGGAATCGGACGTGCGGAGGAGCAAATCGTTTTCAATTCAGTGTGATGAGTCTGTCGACTCCAATGATACAGCCCTCCTGGCTGGTTTCATTCAGATGGTGTGTGACTTTTCCACCAAAGAAGAGTTTTTGACCTTACTTCCACTGAAAACTACAACCAGGGAAGTTCATATTTACAATGCAGTGAAGGACTACTTTGTAGAAAAAAAGATCCATGTTGAAAAGCTGGTATCTGTGACAACTGACGGAGCACCTGCTATGACAGGTCATCACTCAGGATTTATTGCGCACTGCAAAGTGGACTTGGACTTTACTAAGTTTCTGTATTGCATCATTCACCAACAAGCTATATGCACAAAAGTTATGGAATTTGACCATGTCGTGGAGCCTGTTAAGATCATCAACTCCATTCGAGCAAAGACAAAGCAACACCGGAAGTTCAAGTTGTTCCTGGAGGAATGCTCTGCGGAGTAGGGGAATCTCCTCCTCCACACTGGAGTCAGATGGCTAAGTCGGGGGTAAGATACTGAAGTGCTTTCTTTCCTTGCTGGGTGAAATCAAGGCTTTTATGAAAATGAGGGAGGAAGATACCACCCTATTATCTGATGCAGAGTGGCTACTTGATCTTAGTGTCCTGACAGATGCAACTGAGAAAATTAATAACCTGAACCTACATTTACAAGGCAAAGATAAAAAAAAATCTGATATGATCAGTGCTGTTAAGGCATTCAGTGCAAAACTGTCATTGTACACCCAGCAAGTGAAAAACAAAAGGTTTCAGCACTTCCCCTCTGTCTCAAAGATGTTGGAAAGTCACACAGGTGCCGTCAGCATTGTAAATGTTTTCAAGTATTGTGACCTCATGTTGAGGCTTGGACAGGAGTTTGCATACAGATTCAGTGACTTTGAGAAAATTGAACCCTGTGTAACATTTATGGCCAAGCCCTTCATTGGATGTGGACATAAGTGAGATTCCAGGACAGATGGCTGAACTTTTTCGTGTTGACGCTGTAGAAATGGAATTTGAGGATATGAACCTTCACAATAATGTGCAGTTAAAGTCTCAGCATTTCTGGAGCTTAGCAGAGCCAGATAACTTATAAGAATCTTCACCAAGCAGCTCTGAAAATACCTCTGTGAGTCTGCCTTTTCTGACATAAAGTCGTGAAATCAAAGTTCAGAACAAGACTGACAGATAAACATTTAAATGACTCCATAAGAGTGAACCTAAGTGGCTACACTCCACCATGCACCTCTCTTGTTGACTCCATGCAGTGCCAGTCATCTCACTAACTAAAAAACACATCACACATGCAACTGGACATGTGAATATTCTTGTGAAGTAATTCAATAGTGGGAGAAAATGCATACAAACATAGAAAATGCACTTGCAGGTGAACTAAATATTTTTGTGATGTTTTAATGCAAAATGTGAGTTGTGGACACCAGCATTTTGTAAATGTTCAGGCAAAACAAGCTTATTCAGTTTGTTTGGGTTGAAATAAGCTATGAGAATAAACGTTAGAAAACATGAGTAGCTCTCTGCCATTTTCATTTTGTAAAAGTAGCTGTCAAGGGAAAAAAGGTTGGAGACCCCTGGTTTAGAACATATCAGATTTTTTGTCCAGGGAATATAACTTGTCAGTGTCCTCCAGTTAACACTTTGGAGACTGAATAGGATTGACCAAGGAACAAACCACCAGCCGTGCGTCTGTTATTTGCTAATTGACTATGCTGTGGTTGAGATACCAAGATTCTAGTAGAGCCAAATTTCTTTTTGTTTTGTAGTTTTGAGAAAGCTAGTCATTATCTGGTCACCGTCTTGTCTGTACTCCGTATAAGTGCTGACATTGGAACTTTTCATTCTCATTTTCTGTTTATAGCCTTTTCCAGGACTGTATTTATAATGTGTGTATATTGTGTGTTATTGGGGCAAGTAGCGTATTTTTATTTGCTTTAGTTGGTGGCCTTTCTACAGTATGCTTACTACCTTGTTGTAAATATTTGTCTGAGTGACACAGTAGTTAGTGGCCTGCTACTTGTTGGTCTTATTGTGCATCTGATTGTTATGATACGGCATGGTTGCTAGACACGTGATCATATGATCCATAAAGTCATGGCTGCAATTATATATAAGAATGCTCCTCGTATCAATTGAATGTCTGAATTTTAAGATCCTTATTGTGAAGACCTGCAAATAACAAAAGCTTAGCAAGAAAGACTTTACTAGTTTAGAATTGTACTTTTGTTTTGAGTGATGACTATTTTTTAGCAATTTAGTATATTACTCATAACCGGCTCCTCTTTGCTGCATTTAAAAAAATCCTTTTTTTAATTAAACTTACAGCACTCCATGTAATGCAAACATAACTTCTTATGTGCAATGCAACATTTTTTTATAACCTGTTTATAGTATGATTACCTTTGTTCTAGGTGCCTTATGAGTTGGTGGCTAGTGTTGTCCCAAATTGTCCTCATTTCTTAGCATGTCTGCCGAGGCAAAGGTTACGAAGACAATGTCAGAGTCACACCTTGACCACCTCTGCCAAATCAGAGTGTGTTGCACTGCTCTCTGAACCCTTTGGGTTCTACTTTCTTTAGAAGTTAGAAGGTAGTCTTATAATCAGCATGTCCTTTTGCACTTACCTGCTGCTGAATGAGCACAAGACCAGCAGTATGTACTGCACATTTGTATACTCTTATAAGTATTCCTGCTTCTGGCAGTGCAATCAACAATCTGTCCTCTTTAATATAATGGCCACCCACACATTCCTACCAGTAGTGGGAATGTTTGCAGCTGACTGTCATGTTGAATTATAACCAAACCCTATGTAGAGCTATGAATGTCTTGTGGCGAGATTTCTTTTTATTTTTGGTAAATTTAGTATTTTTAGTAGTTTCATATTTCATTATTTCCATTTCTTTTATGTAAACATATGTTTTTGTTTCATTATGTATTCTTTAACCATATAATTTATAAATACTGCACTTCTATGTGTTGTGTGATGTTCTCTCATGTTCCTTGTGCTTTGTGGGGCAGAGCTACCCTGACATGTGATGAACAATGAGTGCACGCTCTTAGCAACCAAACCAACGTTTAATAAAATTCAGTAACTGTGGAACTCCTAGGAGGTCTACAGAATACAGCAAAAGAAAACCTTGAAGGAGAGTTTAAGAGAAGAACAGAACAGTAACAAGGCTGTCTTTTATAGCCCTGATCGTGTTTAAATTGTGAGCAGCTGCTCCAGCACAGATTGATTTTTAGTCCAGTTACTTTTTGCAGAAATTCTCCAAAAGTTGCCTTGTCGTAAGTGTTTTGCCTAGCGGCAAGGATTTATGAATTATGTTGCATACTCTTTCCTGGCAAACCTGGGAAAAAGTTTGCCTCCTTCTAAGAATATTCTGTATTAACCCATATATTGGTCTAAACATCTCCGGGAAAAATAGGAAACATAGAGAAAGATAACTGGCATAATATTTTTCTCTTTATGGATGAGCTAATCAAGGAGAACAAAGATTTGTTAGGTCTAAGTTGGACAATCCTGCTAAAAATGCCATTCAGCCGCTGATATGCATGCTAAGATCTGTCTATAAGGGCAGCCCCATACCCCAAGAGTCGGAGCCACCCAGACATCACATCAGTCTGGCTCAGAATTCACTCTAGCTCCATATGCACAAAGCATTCAATTATTCAACTTAGTTTTTTTAATCAAGCACATCTATCTCATTTAAACTTGTCCAAAATGTTTCCAGGGAAAAATCCAACCTGCAAACATTGCAATCAAGCTTCAGCTTCTCTAGGTCACATGTTTTAGGCGTGTAACAAATTTAACATCATTCTGGACTAAAATCTTTAAATGCCTATCAGACAGCCTTGGTGTCACAATCCTTCCTAACCCATTAACAGCTGTGTTTGGGGTACTTCCAGGTGGGTTTAAAATGGAGAAGGACAAACAAACTGTAATTGCCTTTACTTCACTATTTTTCCTATTTTTCCCTTAGACATTTAGAGTAATATATGGGATAATACAGAGCATTTTGACAAGGAGGCAAACATTTTCTCAGGTTCGCCAGGAAAGAGTATGCAACATAGTTCACAGCTAGGCAAAACGCTTACGACAAGGCAACTTTTGCAGAATTTTGGCAAAAAGTAACAGCTGCTCACAATCCCTCAACTTCTAACACAATCAGGCCTATAAAAGAGAGCCTTGTTACTGTTCTCTTCTTCTCTTGAACTCTCCTTCAGGCTTCTCTTTTGCTGTGGATGGTTTTGGAAACTCACTCTGAAGACCTCCTAAGAGTTTCTGTGATGAAGAGGAGGTTATTGGATTTTATTAAATGTTGGTATGGTTGCTAAGAGTGTGCATTCATTGTTCATCATTCGTTGGTATTGCATTTGCTGTCAGTGAGAAGTGAACATTATTTCCCTGTTTTTTTAATTCTTGTGCATAGTTATAAAAATAGTGTGTCTTTGCAATGAAACAAAAGATCTTTTCTTAAGTCTTTTAAGCACCACATAACTCTCTATTGTATCAACATATTGAAGGTAAATATAGGGTGGTCCAGATCCAATTATGCAATTTTCATTACGCTATAACTTATTAAGTTTATTACATAGAAAATCACCCGAAAAATCCCGGACCATCGAGAAGTGTGCGAACTGATGACATGAAGAATCGTCTTCGTGCTGAACTGGAATCATCTCCGCATAAATCAAAGTCATCCAGACGATCTGGATCTGCATAATTAGATCTGGACCGTCCTGTTTAGGTGTCTTTGGGTTGTAGAAGGGTTTAGTCTTTTAAAGCCCAGTTCTCCATTGGTGTGTGGTGTTTACTTCTTTAAGAGGCCATGTGAGGTCTCTATGCATTTTAAAATGCTTAGGCATTTGTCTTTCTGTTGTAATAAGTGTGGTCATAAGTTCAAAAGAATCAGATCAGTTCTTTTGTGAACCCAGTTAATCCAGTAGAGGACAGTGTAGAATCCAAGCTCGTTCTGACAACATTGGACAAAAACAGTTGGTGGCACAATCACCCATTAAGAGCATCTTAGGGGCATTGGAGGAAACCAGAGTAAATCCAAAAGAATGCATAGGGGATGTGAAAAATTCAACCCAGGCCCGTGTAACTTAGAAACAAAAGTGCTAACCACCAAGCTACCCACAGTAATCAGACTATCAGACATGCATTCAAAAATTGGTAAATCATAATAAATTTTGTTTTGATTTTTAAGCAGTAGCTGATCAGTGTTACATGTGTGGCATGCAGCACTTACCCTCAACAATGATGCGTGCCGAGTCATATGCTTCACCAAAAGCATTCTTTACTGAGACAGTGTACTGGCCTAAGTCAGATAACTCTCCATCCCGGACGACCAGGGCTACGATGTCAGGATCCTCAAACACATAGCGATATTTGGGGCCATCTTTAAGTTCTTTACCATCCTTTGACCAGACGATGAAGGGGTCAGGGAAGGCGCTGACTCTACACTCAAGCTTAGCTGCACTGCCCTCCAACAGGACTACATCTTTCAACTCCTGCAGGATTCGAGGTGGACCCTTTTCCCGAAGTTCTTTCCGTGATCTGTCCACAGGGTTGTTGTTGAGAGGGTAACAAGAGAGAGAGAGAGAAATATTAAGTTGTGCTTATGACAATCTCCTCAATTTGTATGCTCAACCAAATGCTACTGAATATTGTAAACCATTTATTATTTACTAATTAGAACATTGGAGTAATTGTGACGAGAACAGGCAATTCAGCCCAACAAGCTTGTCCACCCTATTCGCCTAGATTGTCCAAAATAGCATAAAGTCGAGATCTGAAGGTCCCTAAAATCCTTATTGTTTATTAATTAAGATATTGAAACAATTGTGTCAAGAACTAGCCATTCAGCACAACAAGCTTGTCCATCCTATTCTCCTAGACTGTCTTAAATAACATCAAGTTGAGATCTGAAGGCCATAAAGTTCTAGTCTCCACCACACTATTTGGCAATTTATTGCATGTGTCTGTGGTTCTTTGCCCAAAGAAAAATTTTCTGACATTCATGCAAAATCTGTCCCTAACAAATTTCCATGTTCTTGTTGAACTAATTTAAAAGTGACATCTGGGATCCACTGTACTAATTGCTTTCATAATTCTAAAGATTTAAATCATGTAACCTCATAACCTCTGTCTGCTTCCACTGAAAAGATTCAACTCCTTAAATCTCACATACAGTAGCTCATATCTCTTAGTCCTGGAATCAGGCTTGGCTGCTCCACTGTGAACTTTCTCTAGTGCTGCAATGTCTTTTTTGTAATATAGATGCCAAAACTATTCACAGTCCTCCAGGTGAGGCCTCCCTCAATTAAAAGCATCTTGGGGGCGTTGGAGGAAACCCGAGTAAATCCAAAAGAACACATATGGGAAATGTGAAAAATTCCACCCAGGCCTGTGTAACTGAGAAACAAAAGTCCTAACGTAAGCATAACCTCCTTTGATTTGTTCTCCACACATCATGATGTATAACATAACATTCTCTTGGCCTTCTTGATTGCTTCTCTCCACTGACATGGATGAGTCCACTATGACTTGTATATCCATCTCGTAGAGTGTACTTTTAATCTAATATTTCTATTTCCCATGTGTAATACCTTACTTTTTCCATACCTTAAATTTTATCTTCCATAAATCTTCCCAAGTCTGTATGCTTTTCAAGTCTTTCTGTTAGAATTTAACTGATTGTACATTGTCCGCCCTTCCACCTAGTTTGCAAACTTAGCCATTGTGCTGATTATATTCTTGTCCAGATCGTTTATATACACTATAGTAAAAAGAGCAGCAACCAGAGCATTGATCCCAGAGGGACACCACTTTTAACATCACCTCATTCTGAAACACTTCAGCTGACCATAACTCTTTGCTTACTGGGTTTGTGCCAATTTTGTACCCATCTGCGCCTTGTATTATGACTTGTTTTTAGTTTGAGGCGGGCTTACCTTAAACTGTATTTCAGTGATGCTACTGGTTGTTTATTCCTGTTTTAAATCTTTTTCACTTGATTTGTCAGACGTACCAGATGTTCTAGTTCTTTTGGGCATACATACCACATTCCCAATACCTCCTTAAGTGATTTTGCTAAAAGTTCATCAGTTTATTAAATTTCTGCACTTACAAGAGTCACATCCTATCTCTTTGACATCAGGAGAAAAACACAAACTGAACTTGGAGGGCCTCTGTAGGCACAATCATGCCAATGCCTACACATCCTTGAAAGTATATAGATAGTGGGGTAAATTGGCATTGCATTTATTAGTTTTGGGATGAAAATCAGCCAAACATGCACATCCTTGAGATGGAGAGGAAAGCTGAATCTTTGTAGAAAACACATTTACATGGGACATAGCTAAACCTCCATGCCGACAGTTACTGGAGACCATTTATGGAACCAGGTTCTATGGAGTTATGAGGCAATTTTTATTTATTTAGTTCTGCTTACAGTTAAATAGGTAAAAAAAAGATCTGAATCGCTTTGAATTTTCACACTAAGCATGCTTTGAATTAAATGTTAGTGAAATGAGGTTTGGCTTGTACCAATAGGATTACCTATGTCCTCTATAGGACGCTTGGATTCTGATAGCTGCTTCTTGAACCTGAGGATCGCTGATATCAAGAGTGCATCCAGGTGGTGGAGGAGCCACCTTCTTAGCAGGTGGAGCTTTCGACATCTAAAACAAGACAGATGTTGGTGACATAACATAATGCAATCCAAGGTATCAAGGGGCCAGCATAAAGCACAAGGCAGGAACCAGCCTTGGACAGGTGCCATTCCATAGCAGGCACACCCACACTCACACGGTGTCAGTCAACCTAACATGCACATCTTTGGTCATATGAAAGGAAACCTGCATTACCCAGGGGAAAACACATGCAGGCATAGTGAGAGATGTGCAACCTATTAACAGATTCAAACAGAGGAGGACCCTGCATCTGTGAAGCAGCAGCGCTAACCGGTTTATTATCTTGCATCCTAAAATAAATGATTGTATGTCAAAATAAAGAAAATGAGGCAGATTAACAAGTAATGCTGCTGCTGCAATTTGAAATTGATTCACTCAAGCAAGAAAACACAACACAACAGAGCTTTCATGACCCCTGGAGGTTAATCCTACGAGCAAACTAGCTCTTCGGAATCAACTTTGCACTGAACAACACATTTTAGGAACAAGACAAGCTGCCTTAGTGGCAAGATTAGCTTTCTAATACTTGTATGTTTTTAACATTGTATTTCCCCACATCATTCAGAAGGAGAGTCAAGGGTGTGCAGCGTTGCAATCACACCTTTTAAGAAAGTGGACAGTTCTCATTGTTGGCACAATAATCCTAAATCCTTGTAACAATCCCTGAAAATGCTTGTATCAATTTAACTTGGACTGGCACAGGAGCTGTCTTCCATGTTTATCTCAATGACTTCTGCATGCAGTTTGTGGGTTCGCCCTATGTCCACAGTGTGTGTGTGTTTGGTTTTTTTTTTTATTTTGCATCCTGGATGTGTGCCCCCATAAAGGTAAAAATTAGGTACAATACAACTGGGGTGATGTATGTATCAAGCAACTGATGGAATAGACCTGTGCCTCCGGAAAAACACATTAATTAATCTTAGATTTATTTGGAGTTGTGAAAAAAAAAAAAAAAAAAAAAAAATTATATATATATATATATATATATAATATATAAAAAAGAAAAGCATGATGTAGTGCTTGAAAGTGAGTCTATTGGAACTTTCCATAAAAAAAGAGTAATCAAAGTCAGTGTCCATCAAAAGGTAGGACACCAAAACATTTTTGCAGTTCCTTGGTGCAGAAATGATCTGTTATATTGGCACCCATAACTGTATATGGAGAAATAAGGAAGAAGACTTTGTATACTTTATATATCTTATTATTTCTCCTTATACCATACTAGTTTAATCCAAATTGGACTGGTCTGGATGTCGCATCAATTTCTAGGAAGTTACATGGTAGGATAGAGAGAGTCATCCATTACCTGGCGCAAACCAGTCTCCGCTCAAGCTTCATCAATTTATTAACTCTATGATAGGTGAGCCCAAGTTGCAGAATACCAGTTAGCCCATTGGATCCCTGAAAAGCTTCAAAATTAAAATTGTGAGATGGTCAAAATAAATACATTTTTTAAAGCATCTTATAATCTTATTTGCCATGTAACTTTGGGGCTGTTTTGCACACTGTTTGGGCTTTTGGTCATCTCATATGTGTCAGCTATTGAGGAGATATTATTGGTTATCTGAATCTGTGCTTCAGAGCCATTGATGTGCATTTAAAGTTAGCAGCACCCCTCGGTGCCAAAGAACACAAATAAACACACCGAGACAAATGTGAACACAAAGTGCAAACATGCAAACTTTACAGAAGCACCAGGCCTGAGCTAGTTTCAAAACCCTACGATCAAGAGTTGCTATGGTGCAGCACCACACTGTCCTTCATTGATTTCCTCAAGCCACCAATATTAATACTGGTAACAAATCTTACCTTAGAAATTGACACAAATCCTAGGCTAAGACACAAAGTCACCACATGATATGGCCAACAACAAGTGAGGGTTTGTTTTTCTTTCTGTTATTGTGTCTATAATATGCCAAAATGGGCACCTACTGAGGTCAAAGACCAATTTTGTTACCTCCAGAGATACAGAATACCAGTCAAAGGCTGTCTGTGCTCCATAGTAGGGCTCTCCAATTTGAACCCGAGCAAAGATTAGCTGGTTGTAATCCTTTTAAAAAACCTTTTACAATGACCGCTTAACAAAGATGCTCAGCTTCACAAGTAGGATCTCAATGACAACTCAATGCTCCTCCAGTTCTACTTTAATTCTTTCAAACCAAATCCCACATGCCATCCTCTTTTAGCAAATGATCATCTTCATTTAGATGTCCCTTTCTTTTCCATTACTATGAGATCATTTCAACAACTTACCCTGGTGAGACTAGAAGATCATTCACCGTGGATGCGTGCGTTGTTACTTGGTTGCCGCCTCTCTCTAGCGCCCCTTATAAACCAAAGTCCAGAGGGACGCCGTCTTTAGTCAGGGCAGCGTTAAAGGAGGGTCTGCATTCCAAGGCACTGTCTGCCCATCTTTGGATCCTGAGAGGCTGTGCCCAGGGTCAAGTGAAGAGAAAAAAAAAGTAAATCTAAGGGGAGATGCAGCTTTTCTCCTATAGATAAAGCTATCAGGCCTTATATAGCCTTCAGGCGGAGGAGTCTACAGGGGTTTATGGGCACTAATTGGAGGCTGGTGCTGTGCAATCAAATACCACAACTGTGAGAGCTGAGGAGCCAGGCGAAACGTGAGCGTTCCCCAGTGGAACAGGCAGCAGGTGGACTCCGGCAAGGTCTGGAGATGGAACAGGTGGCGCTGATTAAATACAGCCTATCGGGTCACTGAGAAGGTGACGACTGCAATGAGATTTTAGTACAAATGTATGTATTATGCTTTGCCACAGTTAATTTGGAATTGTCCTTCCAGCTTTTCATGTATTCACAATGGCTGATACATGAAGAACAAGGATTTCCCTTTATTTTTATGATATTTTATTTGACTTAAATTAAAGAAAAATAGCAGTGATAGTAAGTAAAAGCCTCCTCTCGTGGTGCCCACCCCTAGCCACAAGGCTTTCCCTTCATAAAGCAATGATTTCAGCCAGAAATTATAGCAGTCCAGCAATTGATTACGTGGAATGAACTGGATAAAGTGCATTGATGAAATTTATATTCTTCAGTTGTGCAGCAGCTGGGGTACACATGCACAAAATGCAAAAACTGGAGTGATTTTATTCCAAATCAATAGTCTTTTTACCATTTTACAATTCCAATTGATTACAATGTCACATTCTGACTCGGAGACATCATGAGAAAGTAATCAAATAGCGTTTAGTGATGCTTAGCTTGTGGAAGAGTTGAAGTCAGAATTTCAAGTTCTTGCAGTTCTTTCCAAATATATGTATATACTGTATGCTGTATATGTGTATATACAGTGTCTATAAATTGTGTTCACTCCCTTGGAAATTTTCACGTTTTATTGTTACACAACATTTAATTTGGCTTTTTTAACACTGATCATCAGAAAAAAGACTCCTAAATGTCAAAGTGATCTCTGCAAAGTGATGTACATTAATTACAAACATAAAACACAGCATAATTGATTGCTTAAGTATTCACCCCCTTAAGTATGAATTACATAAATCATTGGTCATGTAGCCAATTGATTTTAGAAGACACTTAAATAATTTAATGGAGATTGCCTGTCTGGAGCCATGAGGTTTCAATTGTTTGTAGAGTAAATGCTCCTTATCTGGAAGGTCCAGCTTGTAATAAGTCAGTGTCAGGGTCTAACCTCCGCAATGAAGACAAAACACTCCAAGCAACTCTGCGAAAAGGTGATTAAAAAGCACAAGTGTGGGGATGGAGACAATTTGATATTGAAGTCACTAATTTTCCCTTGCAGTCCAGTTAGATCAATCATTAAGATGTGGCAAACGTATGGCACAGCTGTTAATTTGCCAAGAGCCGGCTATCCACAAAAACTGATTGATCGTGCAAGAAGACTTGTGGTGGAGGCCACCTACTGGAAGTTAGTTGACGGAAGGTTCAATGGTCGGTCGAGACCAAAATAGAGCTTTTTGGCCATCAGACTAAACACCGTGTTTTCTTACATTATAGCCAGAATGCAGCTGCTACAGTTCTCACTTACAACAAGAGTACAGAGCACATCACTCCTCTCCTTTATTGCTTGCACTATCTGCCTGTTTCCTCACGCATCAAATATTAACTTGCACTCATTACTGATAAAGTTTTACATGGTCTAACTCCATCATGTCATCTTTATCTACTTTATCACTATCATCCTCAGTGTACTTTTAGGTTCTCTGATGCTGGGCTCCTAATGGTTTCACAGACCAAATTTTCTTCCTGGTGTAACATCCTTAGATCTCTCGGGAACTGCTTATCTCAACATTTTGTATGACAGCTGTTCGTGTTCTTTTTGCTTTCAGAACTAATTTGAAAACTTCCCTGCTTAAATAACATTTTTCTTCAGATTTAGGTTTCTAACTCATGTTTGTGGGTCTCTAATTTTATTTTAGTGTTCTAGGCCCTCCGCTGAGTCAGCGTCTTATCATGGTGAAGTGGTTTGCATGATCGATGATCCCTTGAGTGATGCTATTAGTAGCTGTGATCTCCTGGTGGGGCCATCCATGGCAGCAAGGTCAGACCCTGATTAAGGCTAATTCAACTTATGCGGAGCATAATGTCTTTGATTTATATTCAAAAGTATTAACAATACACCCTTACCTTTTAGTAGCCTTTTCAATCGCTTCTACACATTGCTTCGATAATGAAAACATGTCAACATAAACAATAATACATTTTATTTTATATAACCCCTAAATCCTTTTCAGAGGTTGCCTCCTGTAGGACAATGTCTCCCATTTTGTATTTCTAACTGACGTTCCTTTTTTTTTTTTTTTTTTTTATTAATTTTATTGTAATCATTCCATACAAACCAATCAATTTTTTACAAAAAGTTGGACTGAGAACATGTCGACCCCCAACCCGGAGAGAAAGAGCAAGGCCAACAGGGTAAAACTTGTAAACATACCTAAATTGATGAGTTTGATAAGCCAATGGAGATGAATGGAGAAGAAAAAAGAAATGCAGAAATAATTGCTTCCTCTGTACTTTAAGAGCTTATTATAAATATTACTGATTAGATCCTGCCATGTTTTGAAAAAAATCTATACAGATCCTCTAACTGAGTATTTGATTTTTTCCAATTTCAAATAGTATAAAACATCGGTTTCCCACTGACTTAAAAGAGGAGAGTTTGGATTTTTCCAGTTTAGCAGAAGTCTGCGTGCCAAAAGTGTAGTGAATGCAATCACAGTTTGTTTGTCCTTCTCCACTTTAAACCCATCTGGGAGAACCCCAAACACAGCTGTTAATGGGTTAAGAGGGATTGTAACACCAAGGCTGTCTGAAAGGTAATTAAAAATTTTGGTCCAGAATGATGTTAATTTGGTGCATGCCCAGAACATGTGACCCAGGGAGGCTGGGACTTGATTGCAGAGTTCGCAGGTTGGATCTCGCCCTGGAAACATTTTGGAGAGTTTTAGACGAGACAGATGTGCTCGATATATAATTTTGAGTTGAATAATTGTATGCTTTGCACATATGGAGCTCGAGTGAATTCTCTTCATTGCTACTTTCCACTCCTTTTCTGATGTATTAATTGAGAGATCTTTTTCCCAGTGTCCTCTTGGATCTTTGAAAGGGAGGAACTTTAAAATGATTTTATATATTGCAGAGATGGTGTCTGAGTCCTTGAAATTCAGCAATATTTTTTCCAGCATGGATGAGGGTGCAAGATTTGGAAAATCGGCAGGTTCTGAACTGACGTTCCTCTTGTCCATGTGCAGCACATTGCACTTTTCTACATTATACTCCATTTTCCAAGTGTTTTCACGGTTCTAAAACTTGTCCAAGTCTTTCTGAATTGTTTTTGCTGCCTCCTCAGTGTCTGATATTGCTCCAATTTTAGGAAAATTTGCAATTTTCCCAAGTTTACTAACTACTGTATAACAGAGTCTAGGTCATTATTGACAAAAAAAAAAGAAATAGACCAAGGACATACCCCTGAGGGACTCTATTGATGACTTCACTCCACACGGCGTATTCTCCTCTCATCTGTGCACTGTGTCTCCTGCCGGACAACCAACTTGAGATCCAGTGTAAATGCTGTTGAACAATATTTAATGTGAACTTCATGACTCAGATAATTGATTTATGATGGGTTACATAACTTCATAAATATATAGTTTGTTTGAAATATTTACATTTAAAACGTGACATGTATAGTAAATTTACATATTACAATTCGTTTTTTATTGTTAAGTGACTGTAAGATACTGTGCATGTAAAGTAATGTGTCTCGCACGCACTTATCAAGAGAACATGATCTGCCCAATGGACCGCAGGTGAGCAGATGTCTCTCACAAGGCTCTGCTATGTTGCATTTAAAGTTAAAACTATAGATATCTGAAGCTAAAGCAGACAATCAAAGTGACTCGTGGATTTAAGGACCTCTTTTCATGACAAACGGCCAACAAGGTATTTTATTTGTAAAACGTCTTTTGTTTCATGTTTGCACTAAATGTTTCGTCTTTCATCGTGTGTGCATGCAAGTTACTGTGTATTCGCTAATGTGTTTTGTACTGATTACTCACCATGTAGTTCTCATGGCATGACGGTGTGAGTAAGACAAGCCCAAGCAATAAACGCCTGTTTCAAAGAACTGGCCTGTGTCTGTGTTGTGAAGAGAGCAACATCCAGTTTTGTAGGTTACCTCTGATGCTTGCAGCTTCTAGTTTTAGAATTTATTTTGGTTTGAGATGACTGCATCAAATGCTTTTGAAAGTCTAAGTAAATTATGTTGTATGCTTTGCTTTTGTCAACTATTGCAGTTGCCTGTTCAAAAAATGTAGAAGATTGGTTTGGCAAGATCTTCCTCTCATAACACCAAGCTGGATGTAATTTTGTATGTTAGACCTGGAGAAAGCATATGACATGGTGCCTCGAGATGAGCTGTGGTGTTGTATGAGAAAGTCGGGAGTGGCAAAGAAGTATGTAAGAGTTGTACAGGATATGGACGAGGGAAGTGTGGCAGTGGTGAGGTCTGTGGTAGGAGTGACGGATGCCTTCAAGGTGGAGGTGGGATTACATCAGGGATCGGCTGTGAGCCCTTTCTTATTTGCAATGGTGATGGACAGGCTGACAGACGAGATTAGAGAGGAGTCCCCGTGGACTATGATGTTTGCTGATGGCATTGTGATCTGCAGTGATAGTAGGGAGCAGGTTGAGGAGACCCTGAAGAGGTGGAGATATGCTCTAGAGAGAAGATGAATGAAGGTCAGCAGGAACAACACAGAGTACTTGTGTGTAGATGAGAGGGAGGTCAGTGGAATGGTGATGATGCAAGGAGTAGAGTTGGCGAAGGTGGATAAGTTTAAATACTTGGGATCAACAGTACGGAGTAATGGGGATTGTGGAAGAGAGCTGAAAAAGAGAGTGCAGGCAGGGTGGAATGGGTGGAGAAGAGTGTCAGGAGTAATTTGTGACAGCAAGAGTGAAAAGGAAGGTCTACAGGATGGTAGTGAGACCAGCTATGTTATATGGGCTGGAGATGGTGGCACTGACAAGAAAGCAGGAGACAGAGCTGGAGGTGGCAGAGTTAAAGATGCTAAGATTTGCATTGGGTGTGACGAGGATGGACAGGATTAGAAATGAGTACATTAGAGGGTCAGCTCAGGTTGGATGGTTGGGAGACAAAGTCAGAGAGGTGAGATTGCGTTGGTTTAGACATGTGTAGAGGAGAGATGCTGGGTATATTGGGAGAAGGATGCTAAGGATAGAGCTGCCAGGGAAGAGGAAAAGAGGAAGGCCTAAGAGAAGATTTATGGATATGGTGAGCCAGTACATGCAGGTGATGGGTGTAACAGAACAAGATGCAGAGGACAGAAAGATATGGAAGAAGATGATCCGCTGTGGCAACCCCTAACGGGAACAGCCAAAAGAAGAAGAAGAATTTTTATACAGGTGCTTTTCTAATGTATTTCTTATTATCTATACTAATAAAAGGCAAAGCCCTCACTCACTCACTCACTCACTCACTCACTCACTCACTCACTCACTCACTCACTCACTCACTCACTCACTCACTCACTCACTCACTCA
>JANRMT010062814.1:120538442-120578996 GCA_026402145.1 Polypterus bichir lapradei | reverse complement strand
TCAATCATGTTACGTTATTATTAAAATGTTTCCTTTTCTTTTTAGTTCTCTGCTGCCAAACGCGGGTATTTTGCTATGTATATATATATATATAGAGAGAGAGAGAGAGAGAGAGATGACAACAACACTCATATCAATGACAAAACAATTACATTAACAATCATGTTACGTTATTTTTAAAATATTTCCTTTTCTTTTTCATTGCTTCTTTAACACACTACTTCTCCGCTGCGAAGCGCGGGTATTCTGCTAGTAGTTTCTATAATTTTGTATGGCACAGACGTAAGACGTATGGGTAGGTAATTAGCAGGATCCATTTGTCTTCCTTCTTCAAGACTGGAGACACACTTGCAACTTTCCAGTGCTCAGGTATTTCTCCTCTCTCACGTAACTGTTATAAATGTATATTTATACATTTTGTTCAATTCTTTTCATGCGATTGCACCCTACGCACAGTCTTAATAGGCTACAGGTGATGGTATCATCCATCTCCAATTGAGTGGCCACCTCATTGATGAAAATAAAAAAAATTAATAAAGACATTTTCAGAAAGTTCCTCAAAGTGCCAAAACGCGGCTGTTACATTTTTTTTAATCTCATGCACCTCACAAACACTCATATTCGTGGCCCGAGGCATGTGAGAATCCCATGCTTTGCTAATTTTTAGTAGCGAATTGCTGATCAAATTAGCTCTTCCACTGACACCCGTTTTGAGAGGTCACTTTGAACCCCTAGCTCAAAACATAGCTCTCTGAGTGCACTTGAATTCAAGTTGACTTTTCACTTATTTTTATTTGTATGTAATAATAATAAATAATAAATTTTATTTGTATTGCACTTTATATTTTAGCAATCTCAAAGTGCTACAGAGTCAAAAATAAGAGGCTATAAAAATACTTTAACAAAAAGTCTTTCTAAAGAGATGAGTTTTTAGGTTTTGTTTAATAACATCAGTCGACTGTGGTGCTCTCAGTTAATCAAGGAGGGCATTCCAAAGCTTCGGTGCCACAGATGAAAAAGCCCTATCACCCATGCTGCTGAGCTTAGTTCTGGAGACTTGGAGGGTGTTTATGTGTACAGAGCGGAGGGTACGTAAGGAAGTATAAGGAGTGAGAAGTTCCTGTAGGTAAAGAGGGGCATGTCCATAAATGCACTGATGGATGAGAAGGGAGACCTTGTACTCTATTCTGAGTGGGACAGGGAGCCAGTGAAGGGTTTTCAGGATGGGAGTGATGTGGTCATGCTTTCGCACCCTCATCAGGATCCTGGCAGCGCTGTTCTGAATATACTGAAGTCTCTGGATACTCTTACTGGGAATCCCGATGAGGAGCGCATTACAGTAATCCAGCCTGGAAGAGACAAAGGCATGGACGAGCTTCTCTGCATCTACCAGGGTGAGTGTTGGGCGGTTTGGCAATGTTCCTGAGGTGGTAAAAAGATGACATACAGAGGTGTTTGATGTGGATGTCAAAGGTGAGTTGTGAGTCCATTATAACACCCAAATTGGTAACAGATGTGGAAAGAGAGATATTTTGACCAGAGAAAGTGATACTGGTGATAGTAGAAGAACGGAGATAGTGCGGTGTACCATTTATATTTAACAGAGCTCAGAGAACATACAGTGGAACTGGGGTCCCACGCTACTTTTAGCCTAATAGCCAGCAATTTGAGCAAAATTGAACTTGTTATTTGCGAGACTGTGCAGTTAAGCAGCCAGTTAAATTTGTACCATTGTGACCGGAAGAATGGTGTTTAAAATATATAAAAAAAGTTTTATTGATAAGGGGACTACACTTCCCATGAAGGTGCAGGAATTTGCTTCAGCTAAGAAAAGGCAGCCTGATCACGTTGTCAATGTACTTTTTTGCAGAATGTTGTTTACCTGATAAGAAAAGTTAAAATACACGCTATAACCAAGTTATGTTGAAACAGAATGAACTACAATTTTATTTTCTATAACACATCCCGAGCTGAAACACCTGCCTCACATCCCCAACAGTTGCCCTGCTTTCTGCGGTACATGAGTAGAGGAGCTAATTATTGGTAATCCTCAAGCATCTCTCCATCCTCCTCCACCCGCACAGGTGATGGTATTGTACATCGGCGATATTTTAAAATGACAATGCGGACTCGCAGAGCTTAACCTCTTACTTAGCTATCACAAAATAATCAGAGTGTGCAAGTGCATGATGTTACAATGATAGCAGCTAGAAATGTCTATGCAAAAAGAGACAAGTCTGCAAAATATCACAGTATGGCAGGAATAAGCTTATATAGTGATGCAGGTATTTTACTTCAAAAAAATAAGTATTGTGATAGGTTACCCTTTATTTCCAAAAGTAATCAAACTACATAAAACACAATACTCCTAACTGTTACCCACAACACTGACAATAAGGCTTGTTAGCTTAAGAGCCAAATGTGTTGATTTTGTCTAGAAAATTATTAAGCATGTTAGCCTTGTACAGTATCTTCTTGATAAACATGAACATTTTATTAGAATTGTGGCTTGTAATTACAACATTAATTTTTATTTTCTTGTATGGCATGTGCATTATGGATTAATTATTTTTGGATATGTGTGATTATTTAAAAAAAAAAAATTTAAGGGGATTTTTTTTTTTATTTTTGTTTTTTAATCATCACTGAACAGTAAGCCTACAGAAAATTTAATTTTGTTAATAAAAAATGAAGAAGTAATACCTGTGGTCTGCAGTTTAATCGTAAAAAATACCCCTTAAATATACAACATAAAGCTTCTACGTGGCTCTTTATACAGTAGCTTAGTGTAAAAAGAAGGGATAAAGAAAACAAATCAGAGGTAGCCAGTTCTAGCAACATGAAATCAATGGTTGGTATCAGCACTTCAAAATCCTGACCAGTGCTGTCAATAACGCAGGAGCAGAGTAAATGCCGCTCAGTATCACAAGCCTAATGTATCATTAAATTGTCTACCAAGTGGTAAATTGATCAAAATGTGTGTTTCTGACATTTTTCCTACAGGTGACTTCGAGATTTTTTTCTATAAGCCGAAAAAAGCATGTCAGGTAATATCAAACATTAAGACAATGCTGATCCCATTTTTTTTTTACATTAATAACATTAACTTATTAATAAAGAATAAAGAAGACATTTAATCAAAAACATTAGATTGAATAGCTGTGATGTCTTTTGAAAAGCAGCAGTGCATGCAAAGTTGCATTTTGCACCATGAAAGCACACTCGCACACACCGCATTATCAGTCAAAGAATAATTGACCAACAATGTGGTTGTTGCTTTGCAAAAATATTCCAGATCTCACTCCTTGTGAATTTTTTTTTAAAGAAGAAAGAAATTGAAATTGAGCTTGAAGAGCATACAATTTGCTACTGTGTTTGAAATCCAGGAAAAAATTGCAGGTGGTGCTAGACACAGCAACAAAAGATAAGCTTAGGAAATGTTTTCCAGGAGTAGAAGAAATTCTGGGACAAGATTATTACATCTCAAGGGGTGTATTTTGATGTTGGCTAAAATGGAATTGCAACAAGTTGTTTCCCTTCTCACAAATATATAGATATTTTGTCAAACATGCATGTCAGTGTGTCGCTTTCCAGCAAGTTTCCCTCACTGTGTGATGTGGAATAAGGAAGAGAGGGAGTTCGACAAGGCAGGGACAGACAAGGGTGGGGTTAGGATTTACAGCCCACTAATGTAGCAGTATGCTTGTTTGCATGGTTAGATATGGATAGGTCTGGGTTAGCTGCCCCATTCTGTCCCATCCAATCCGGCTTGCTGCTCATGCCTGCTCACACCCCTCTGAGCTCCACCAACCCCCCCATCCTGCAAACCGTTCTAGACTCTGCTGAGGTATGTACTACCACCCCGAAAGCGAGAAGAGGTGCTGTTGCCAACCTTGTCAAGTGTTTCTGCATCCACAGTGCTGAGAAAACGCCCACTAAGGGCAACTGACTCTGCCTCTTCCAGGCCAGTTCTTAAAGCCAGGCATCCCTGGAAGGAGGCATCTCACTTTGAGTTAAGCTACCCTAGAAGGAACATCAAGATGAGCTACTGCAACATTAAAGAGAAGGCAAATGCCTAATTTTCATTTTTGCCAAGGGGTGTTTTAATGAGGAGTATTTGAATACTATTTACTTAAAGGAGCTGAAATCTGAGGGGGCCCAGTGTTGGTAATATTTTAGTGTTGTGTGGTAACCCATATTTTCAAGTACTGTTTAACTGTGTTTCTTGGTCTTTTTTGATGTCCACTGCCAGGTTGTTTCTTGTAATGAAGGCCATTTCTAGTTGAGCGATGGGATGCCCTTGTTACATTAATTTAAGAATCAAGATGGTGACATGCAACACAAATTACCTTGTATTGGATTCACAAAAAAAAAACAGACTTTATATTCTGCATTAGACAATAGCTAGCTTTGACTATTATTTTGACAACAATTCTGGTTTTGTATGTAGACTGTGATTCTGATTTTTTTTTTTTTTTTTTCTGCTTTTTCAGTCTCCGACTCTTGTCTGGGTATTTAAATGAAGTTCTGCTTGCTCCAGTCATTTGCACCCTTTTCTGGCAGATGCTTTTTTTTTTCTTCATCTCTTTAGCAGGCGCATCCAGAAGAGGTCAGCACAAGGTTTCACTTCCCAGTTTGTGTCGATCTGACCAATATGGACGTGTCACAGTATCACTCGGGGATAATTTTAAATATGTGAGTTATGATTTACATTGGGTTATTCCCAGTTTTGCCGTGGAGACAGTGCAGATTTTTTTTAAACATATTTGCAGGTCTAAAAGCTTTAAATAGGATTTAATTGAGTTGAGGACTTGTGTTATTAAGTGCAATAGATTGACACATTTTTGTCATCAGGGTTATCCATTTCATTTTAACTTCTATTATATAAAAAAACAATATTGTGGCAATTGCTACTATTGTTGACTGTTCCTGTTATACCCCGATTCAGTGAAAGGTAGCAACAGGCAAAGAACTAGACATGACAAGGATATTTTTTTATTTTATTTTATGATTCATAATGTGACAAGTGCCACTAGTCATAACCCCAGCACTTGTCTGGCAGGTTATTGGCAGACTGGATTCCAAAAACTGTTACTTTGTAGCATATTCTCTTTCTAAGGCATGGTGGTGCAGCAGTTAGCACCGCTGCCTGACAACTCCAGCTTGACGCCTGGTCTGGTTATTCATTGGTTTTTGTTTGAATGCAAAGCACAAAAACTGAAGAAAAGAAGAAGGGGCATTTTGTAAACTGCTTCACATTTTCTTTTATTTTGTTTGTTTCTCAGCTTCCATGCCGTGGATCCACACCAGAATTAAATTTAAAATCCACAAACCCTTAAGGTTCCAGATTCCTACAGAATCAGATCAATAAATAAATTAACAAACAAACCACAAAAACAACATCTATGAGCTACATTAAATAGATTGTCACTGCTGTGAATTTACAATAGAAATACACTTCTGCCATTCAGAAACTAAGACCCGTTCCCAGATACAATATACAACTTTTTCATACTTCAAGTGTTTGTTAACCTGATTATACATTTTTTCCAAGGGCACACGTGTCTGATTTCAGTCCAGCATTTTGAAAAAGCTTAAAATCCTATAAATCCACTACTACTTTTTTTAATTTTTATTTTTTTTTATTAACAGTGTGCTTGCTAGGCAAATGTGCTTTTTTGAACTTTAAATGGGGACAAATTTGTCTTTGTTTCCATTTCCTCTGGACACCAAAACATCTTTTCCTTCTGAGCGAGTCTAATAGCTTTGGGAACGAGTCTGAGATAACATAGTACCCAAGTTTATGACAAATTAATTTGCTCTCTCAGTATAACAGACGATGCTTTTAGGGCGTTGCTTTTGTCTACCACAGCCAGATTCACCAGACAGATAGCGTCACTTCATAGTGCCTTGCGGCTTTACATCCATAATTCAAAATTATTTAGTATGCCGTTGCTACAAAATTATTTTCACAGTACATTTTTACAAAACTGCTTCAGATTTTAGCGAATAACTAAAAAGTAAGGCTGGAAAGGCAAGAGACATCATACTCTTCATATGTTGCAGCCATAAGGCAATTAAAATATATATCATCTATATCTTATGTTACATCTCTGTGGATATGTGCATTAATATATTATTTATTATTTTGTTTAGGGTATGTTCACCAAAATTAAAATATCCAAATTCTTGTATATACACTTTCTCAGAAATACTTTGCATTGCCGATCTTACCTCTTAACAGATAATAAACGAATAAAGTATAAATACAAATTCAAGAAGTTCCCCTTTCTGCAGTATCACACAACGCCAAGTTGAAACAGTCCATCCTTTTTGTCTGCAAGCCAGGCCAATGGTGTATTCGGTACATGAAGCCGTTTTTGAGAATTCCAGGTGACTAGAGTTAAAGCGCATGTGTGCATTATAAAATATACTGACTTTCCTCATACTAACATTATGTAGGTTATGGAAATTTCTTAATTATGGTTAAAATAATGGTGGTCAAAGAATGTTACAACTGCTTTTAACTATGAGACACAGAGAGAGAGAGAGAAACAGATAAAGAATAATGAGAGATGCTAGTTTAAGAGCCTAATGTCAACGCACTGTAAAGAAGCCATTGGCACATACATAAAAAACGAAGAAGGACACAGCAGAGGCGATCCTTTTTAAAATAAAATAAAAAAATATAGCAAAAGGAGGTTTGTGTCTGATAGAACTTCTCAAAACTACCAGCCTTCAGAAGATGGCACTGCGAACAGAGATATCCGCATCACTGCCTGTCCACTGCTTTCTGAAAGTACTGCAATCCATATGCGCAGGACAGTTTCTTTACTTCTTTACCACGGCAAAATTAGGAGTTCCGATTTAAAGCTGAGAAACAGAGAAATGTGGAGAGTGAGATTCTGAGCCCTTTTTAGGTAACGGTATACTGCACGGCTGTGCCGAGGCCTGAAGCTGCTGCTTTATTTCCTTAAAAAACGGTATTGCTGTCTTTAATGGTGACGTTTTAAAGCAGCCACAGTAGAGCTGTTTTGATATCACTCGGCCATAAAGCATAACTGAAAAAATAAGAACCAGTCAGCCATATTATATTGTACCATATGGCGCCCCACCTACAGATCGAGGTCTGTGGAAGTAGAACAAGCTATTAGAAATACTTTGCATTTATCTTTACAGAAGAATGGCCATTCTTACATGTCATTTGACAGGAATGTTAGTAGAGCAACAAGACTGGTGATGTGTGACAGGTTCCTAAAGAGCGGGTTTTTTTTTTTTTTTTTTTAAAGAAAAATATTCATTAAATTTTTTTGAAGAAATTCATAAATAACAAAAGAGTTTGTAAATTGGGGGTAAAATGTTTAAAAAGGTACGCAGAATAGAAATCAATTATCATCCAAAATACACAATGACTGCTGGCATCTTCTGACGTCTGAACCAGATTTATCAAATGATTGTCCAAAGCCCTACTTAGTTGTGCCTATGGATCGGCAACATGAGCAGTCAATGCTCTAAAATATCCTACTGTACAGTATAGCAGCATGCTGTTTTAATTTTGCCATTCAGTGCGAGACAAATTTCAGTTGCACAGTCACTGGTAACACTGTTTCAAATAGTTTAGTTAATTAACTAACATTTTTGTTTTGCTTAACAAAATGGAGAATTTTAAATGCAATTATAAAGAAGTGTATATGATCACAGACAACATGCAACGGCAAATGTCTGCACTAATTGGGTTTCTTTAAATAAAGGAAAGATAACACAGAAGAGCAAATATACCTCTTGTTCCACCTGGGACCCTTACCTAATAAATATATTGCACTCTGTCTAGCCTGAAATACAAGAAAAGTAGCTTGCGTGTGTCTTTATGGGTACCCTACTGGCCACAATGCACAATGCTTTTCCTCTCACTTTCTTTAGCCTTCACCCACTAATGCCAACAGCTGAGAAATTTTCCTAATTTCTGTCTGATTCTTAATATTCTGTATGCACTCATACATAAATGTATCACACATAACTATGTACTCTTAATTTGCAGCTCTGATGCTTGTAGTTGTGTTAGGTGTGACTTCTGCAATATGCAATAGATAATGCAATTGATATAAGGAGTATATAAACCAAGTAGACATAGGTCTTGATTTAGCTTTGAGATCTACAATTCAGGGACACCATCAGGTTGTTTCAAACTGACTTGTAGCCCATCATCGAGGCATATTTGTAAAGTAAAACCATGAAATAGAAGGTGGTCAAATAAGAAAGGACACATCTGTAAATGAACATCAAACCATTCCACACTCCTTTTCCAAAAGTCTGTGAGGTATTCTGATTTGTATTAGCTTGTCTTTTTTTTTTTTGTTGTTTTCTAGTTTAGATATGACTGGTTTGTCTTGGGCATGGACAGATGCACACACATTTGTGTTCCGACTCATTCTGAGTAGACTGAGCTTTTTGCTGGTTACAATGGCTGCTTAGGAATTCCTGGCCATCAAACGTGAAGAACTTCTGTTGCCTGCCTCTTGGAGAACGTGCTGTGTTCTTCTTGCTTTCTGCCATCCACCCATGAGGTGAGACTTCTGTCACTGGGTCACAGGGGCCTGTTGGGTGCTTTGATATGAGCGGAGGAGAACTTTGTGTTTGGTAGCAATTTCTGCTCTTCTGCGCTGATACTCCACCAGGAATTCTTTTAGCCTCGATGTAGTAAAAGTAAGGGTTTGCCGACGGAGTTTCATCAAGTAGGCATCCTGAAGCCAGGAGTTGGCAAAGCAGTCTTTGATAGTTGGTCGAGCCCTAGGAAAAAAGATTAAATATAATTATTAGTCTGAGAGTAATTAATTAAGCTATAAAACAGAACAGTTGCATGTTGGTAAGCACTGTTGTCTCAAAGTTCCAAAGGCCAGATTTCAGTTTACGGCCTGTAGAATTGGCATGTGTTTTGCACTTGAAAAGCAAACATGTTAGGTTAACTGGCATAAATATGTTGCATCTGTAGTAGTAAATGTGTCTTTTGATGGACTGACATCCCATCCCAAGTTAGTTCCTGCTTGTCTTCTGATGTTGGTAAATAAGGCTCCAGCTTTGGTACTGATTCAGAAATTGGGTAGATAACTGAATTACAAGGTGGTGAACAAAAAAAGTAGGCCCACACACAGTAGGGAACACCAGCCTGGTTTTAGCAGCAGAAAACATACTCAGGTGAAGTTAGCAGGAAGTCATTTTATTAGTTCTTTTATCTGTGTGTGTGTGTGTGCTGAAAAGAAGACATACCATCCTCGTGGGAACAACGCATATCGGTTTTGGAGCTGCATGCTTCTTCAGGCTCCTCCTGGTGGACACGTTAGGCATTTGAGAAGAAATATGCTCCTGTAACCCAGGACACTTGGTCTGTCTGGGCTCAGTTACTCCTAATGAAGACAGACCTCATGTGGGTCGGCCTGCAAGCTGTCGATTCTACAGTACTAATTTTGTTTGACGTCTTACTTGCTATATATCATTTGAGTTCTGGTATTGCCTGCTTTCAACAAGTAAGCTTCTGTAATTTGAAAAGGTGAATACAAAAATAAAGAACCATAAAATGAAACAGAGCAAAAGTTAACTAGTCAGGATGTGGTGAATTCTATACAAGTTCATATTTCACTTACATCATAGAAAAAAATTAATACCGCCTGTTAAGATGAACGTGGTTAAAGAATGGATATACAGAAAAATAGGTTATTTTTGCCATCCGGTTTGTAACTCATTGTTCGTCCTTGTTAGTGGTGTATCTGATGGGTAGTAATGCCTGGTTCTGGTAGAAACAAGATACCAGTAAAAATATGCCAACTGGGAGAAATTTTTGGTGTTTAGCATTTTTTTTTATTACATCAGGTAGCCACCTTTGTTACTTGTCATAAATGTGTCGTGCATGTTGCAGTGGTATCATGGGGAGCGGGTTTTCCATTACCACACAGCATGTGGCGGTATACCCGTCGAGACTGACAAAGAAAGCAAAGAATAAACAGTGTACTTTCTTTGTGAAAACTGAAGGACCAATGGAACGTGACACTTGGCCATGAATGGGGTGCCTCTTAGAAAAAAAAAGTAAGATTTGAGTACAAGTATAATGAAATGCAGGCACATGTACAAAATCACATATACTGTACACTCTCACACGTATTGTATATTGCTACCCAAATGTAAATTCTCACTCTCCTCCAAACAAATTAAATTACATATATTTCTTCATTTCTTGTTTTTGTTATATTTATGGGAGCTTAACATTCACATAATAATGTTGAGCAACACATGTACACTAAGAGATCAGGAGTCTGTATACCTTCCTGTTGTGAATAAAAGCCAACATGAATTGTAAACGGTGCACGTACTTTATGCACAGAATATATACAGTACTTGATAGATAACAGTGTTTGCACTGCTTTGTTAGTCTGAAACATTGCATTTGCACATGGTAAAGAATATCTTATTGATAAAATTTGAAATCCCTGCTTACCATGGATAACTACACAATATCTTCTTCAGGAACAAAGAGGCACTTTGTGACACATTGGGGTAGAGTTTTGTAAGGTCAAACTTGGCTATCTGAATTCTGTTCTCTGTCTCCAGGGGGTTAGTCTCGAGAAATGGAGATCTTCCACTTAACCTGACAAAAGTAAACAAAACTGTTAAAACATAACATTTGTATTAGTTGCCTTGAGTAGAAAGCACACTCCACATTCCTTATGCACCTATGACTGCCCACGACTCCAACTCCATTGCTAAATTTGTTGATGTTACTACCATCATAGATCTGATCTCTAACAATGGTGAGATGGATTACAAAGAAGAGGTTTACCTGTCTCTCCTGTCCCCAATCCTATCCTCCAGTTTTTTTTTTCTACAGAACCCACTGTATTCCCACTTTCATTCTCTCTCTTCCTTTTTTCCTGGCCCTTTGCACCATGACTCATTCTCCACAGATGCCCATACAGCGCCACTAGATGGTCATTCCAAAAGGATTTGTGCTGAAATATGATATTATGTTTTTTGGAAAAAAGTGATCTACAAGAATTTGTTCATCATGTTCTGGATTTCAATGAATGGATCAGATTTATTCTAAATATACTTGTGTTTTCTATAGATACCTGATCAATGGCTTTATTATTCTCATTGAATATACATTGCTGAAATTGTCTCCTTGTTACATATTGGCTGTTTCCATGGTAAAATCACTAAAGATTTTCTTTTATTTTCAAAGTTTCTCAGACTAAATAAAGATATTTACCAATTTAAAATATCCTACTCATCTTTTAACAGAGCCTTCAAACAAGTTGTTCTTTCAATACTCCAACAAAGACCAAAAAACACAATTCTTCTATTTTATAGAGAAATCTTATCTTGAGGTCTTTTTTCAAACACATGTTCTGTATCTCTAAATAACAATCACTGAACCTATGGAAACCTTTCAGTTTCCTTTTACAATTCACAGGCCCTGGCTGCACCAAGCACATTCTGTTCTAGCAGGAGCCTCTGTATCATGATGGCTATCATGATCCAGTCATATATGGTTCCTACCTCTTTCCCTCTCTGTCAGTGCTGGGTAATGGACATTTTCTTGGTTGAACTACATTGGCTGATTGTCTCTATATCTTGGTGGTATTGAGGCTATATTTTTTTTACTGCTGGATGCCATTCCTGATGCTAGTCTCCATCAGTTGCCATTTTTGACATGCAAGATGGATAATGATCTTATTCTAACCCAAAGTTACAAGGGATATGGTTCCTACCTGTGTCCTAGTATTCTTCACATGTACAATTACTTGACCAAAAACATATTTTATTCATTAATGTACCAAGGTGAACTTGTAGAACACTTTACAGAAGACTTCAAAGAATTCTTCAAAGATATGTTGATGTGCTTTGCTTTTCTTATCATTGCAACACATGGTTTTAAAGATACCATCACAAAAGCAAAGATGCACCAGAGAGTAAATGTACCTAAAGTGACATAGCACTGAATGACCAGGTGGTATGTTAAGCTGAAGAATATAAAACATTTTACAACAAAAGCAAAACCATTCAGTCTGTTATTTTTAATTCTTTAACTGGTAAATGCAGACAGACCAATGTCATAATGATCATAAAATGACAACCTACAAATTTTGGCACCATTTACAACCATTCTGGCCTTGCACCCTTTTTATACCACAGAGCTTTGCTTCTTTCTCCCGTCTTTGCCTCTCTGTTACCTCTGTCTCTACCTCTAAGTACGTCTTTATGCAAAGAGTTGTGGAAATCTGGAACAAGCTACCTAGCCATGTAGAAACTTCGACAACCTTTAAGAAGTATCTTGATGAGATACTGGGACAGCTTAGCTATTAGCTAAACACACAAGATTGATGGACTGAATGGTTGGCTATCATTTGTCAAGCTTATGTTTCTATACTCAACACATCACTTCTCCATAGCACACACCGACATGTTATGCTTAGCTTGGAGGTAACTTTCTCTTGCTACACCAATGGATGACTCCATATTATATTTGTAGCTGCTACTTCTTATTGAAAGTATGCATTATGCCCTTTAATTTTAATGCTTAAGATATTGAATAAGAATACAGTTTAATGGGCAGCACACATGGACTTGCATTCTGACCGGGACTGTACAAGGATACTTACCTGGCCAGGAGGCTAGTACAATGGAGTGTCTGGGGAAGATGCGCACTGATAAACAATTGCTCCCCCTATATGCTAAGTGGCAGCCTCCTTGGGTTAGGATTCCCACATGAACGCCTGCAGGACATGCTGGGACCTTTAGTTCCATGGGGCAGCCCTGTTGGGTTCCATGGGGGCTGACAGGGGGAGCTGAAGGGATTCACAATCCCTACTTTTTGGGACTACTGATTGACCAGAAAGTGCTTCATTTGGGCTATGCCCTAGCACTGGAAGTACTGCCACGTCTGGTATAAAAGAAGCCGCTCAACCTCATCCAGGGAAGTTGTAGTTGGATGGAATAGGACAAAGGAAGAAGAATTGTGTTCTGGTTTGTTGATGCCTTACTTAAATCCTTTTGTACAAGGTATTTGTGGTAATAAACCTTTTATTTATACTGGAACTGGTGTGTCTGTGAAGTTGTATCTGAATTTTGGGGTGCTGCAAAGCACCATACTGGTCACAACAGTTTTTCTGTGAAATATCATATGGCTGATTTTAATCACTTGATCTAAGAGAAGATGACACAACATGGTATACAATAAAAGAAGATTAAGAGGATCAAGTTTTCCAAGAAAATAATGACACAGACAGAACTATGTGGGCAATTTGTTGTGGTGACTCTTACGTTTTGTGAAAAGCCAAATGAAAAAGAAGAATAAATGTACATGCATTCACAACTTCTGAAGACTAAATCGGGGTGGGCAAACTACGGCCTACGCTCCACAACTAGCCCATGGCACGGGTTTGAGCTGCCTCAGAGCTGCTCATAGAAGTATATAATTTTCTGAGCCTCATGAGGTTTTCTTAACAAGATGATGCTACAATTAGCTGGTGTAAGAATTGTAAGTTCCATGTGATGTCATCCAAAAAATAAATAAGCAACATTATTACTATTCAGATAGGGAGTGACTGCAGTGCAGTTTTTAGATGCTTGCTTGCCTTTGTCCTGTATGTATGTTTTAAAAGGTATGACTTTACATGAGGAGATTTTATCAGCAGTATTCCTGAAGATGAAACTTTGGGTGTGACTCAGGGTCTGCGCACAAATCAGTATTTAGAACGCCATTTACAAATGTGAAAGAAGGATATTAGCTGGACAATGGCTTTCCACTAGTGGATTAATCAAAACAGATTATCCCTGCACCTCAACCCATGTGATTAGTGAGACAAGGATTAAACTGAACTTACTGGCAGCCGCAGCATCTGATGGTGCCTTTGGGCAATTTCTATGTTTTTCAAATACTTTATTGTAGAGTTAGGAAAAGAGGATAGTTACATCACTCAGGTGAGCTCATAACAGATTTGTACTAGAGCTGTTAACTTATGTTATTTTCCACTCTTTATAATAATTCGAGTCAGTGGCAACAGGGAAACCCTATTTATTTTCTCAGTTTTCAGACAATGTTCCAGACGTCTTGCAGCTGGAAGTACCTAAACCCAAGAGCAATAGTGAACATAAAAAGACATTCTTTGCTTGATTTCTACAGATTGTATTTGACTCAGGATTTGTTTCCAAGGCTTTTGTGAGTCTGCTGTGCACATGCTATCATTATTTGGTTCCACATACAGTTGTGAGCAGGAATTCTCACAAATGAGATGTAATGTACTAACAGATACAAATCTTTGCATTGTATTAATTCTTGAAACATCCTGCATCTTAGCTGATTTCAACAGTCTGAACAATCAATTTGCTTTAAAATTACTCTCTTACTATGATTTATTGCACTCAATAAAAGAAGTTTTATAATGAAACCATTTCTTGGAGCAAACCTTTTTAAAGTTAATATTTGTCATTAACATGTGCTAAGAAGCCTGGGTTCATAGGCATACCCAGACTTTATATGGTTCACTGTTTGAGTCAATATTGACAATTCATCCTGCCCTGGACAGTGTATATGCAGCTCTTGCTTTAATAACCTGCTGTTCACTGAAAAAATAGGGTTAGGGTTAGGATGAGGTGTTATTTGGGAAGCATTTGGTGTAAAATGATGAAAAAAACTACAGAAGGGTACAAACATAAAATGAAATCATAGGAAAAGTTGAAAGAGTAATCGGGGATATGATCAGCATGTACAATAATATTTAAACTGATTTTAATAAAGTTCTTAAAAAAACAGCTAAACGTACACCAAAAATGCATTTTCTATTTTTAGTTTTGTCTATTTTTATTTTATTTAATTATTCTTATTTTTATGTTCTGTTGATTTTTTTTTGTCTAAAAAAATCATGCTATTTTGTAGAATTGGATATGACTTCAGCATACAGATGACAATAAGATTTATTAAAGAGAAAAAATAGAAAAGTGAAAGAAAAAGTGGAATGGAAGCACATACTTGAATTTTTATTTTGTTACTTATCAATAGTATTATATATATTAAATGTAATACAGTATATATATATATTTAATAAGATACTTACATAATGTATGTCAGTACACCTATACCCCAGATATCTGCTGGAGGACCAACAACATCTCCTTTTATTACTTCAGGAGCTTAGGAAAAAAAAAATGAAAAACTAAGTGAGGTAAAAGAAATAAACACTTGAAGGTAAGAATTAGCTAATAAGGAAGGAAGAATAGGGATACTGACATTTATGAAAAACAACATACAGTAAGTGCAGTATTTTAGCATATGGTCTCTTCAGCATGATTACATTTCAGCTTCTTAAGAATGATAAAGCCTAATAAAAAACAATTCTGGACATGATAATCATTCCCAAGTTTTCTGCATCTGTAGTTTACTTAATATTTTTAATATAGAGCATACCATCAAAGCGCTGGAAAAGACACGTGTTGCCAAAATGTCAAGCTTTCTTACCTTTACTCTTTTTAATATAAGAATAATACATTTTATTTACAAAGTGCCTTTTTTAGCTTCAGTACTTCATTGGCCAGGCATACTTTATTTTTAATCCATTGTGTGCTATGTGTATGGCTAAATAGTTTCTATGATAATGTTGAATTCTGACTGTTTTGCCTCACTCCACCATTCATAGATGTGCTCTTGCTTACCATAACAGTGGGATAGAATGTGCCTTATTAAACTTGCTTTGGAAAATAAAATTAGTATTATTCAAATGACTTAATATTTCAATCAATCAAATTCAATTTATACTTAACTAACTAATAAGCCTGTGTGCTATACACTAATTAATTATTTTTGGTATTTGTCATTAAAATATAAAACCAAAAACACAAAACATAATGTGTTAAATAAATGGGGAGCACCTTATGTTTTACTAGCCCTGGTACCAATTGAAGATAGGTCACAGAATAATTTAAATATATTTGCTATCTTTGCTATGTGCCTTTCCTCTGTATTTTCATATATGAATGTCTCCTAACTGACACTTCATCTCTCGAGCATCTTCTCGTAGTGCCTGCTTCTCAGACTCTGTCATTATTTTCAAAGCACCCTTCTGCCCTCCTGTCTGGTGTCTCACACTTGCGCTTTCTGTTTTGATGCGTCACTAGAACCAAACTGACCAATCACACCAAAAACAAACTGACTTTGTATTTTTTTAACCTTAAAATATTTGTGCACTTCCTTTAACTGAATTCGTATACATTCAAAAGCCCTAATCTACTTTTTCAAAAAAAATTATTCTATTTACACGCAAATGATTCTAATCATAATCTCATATTCTAAATGAAATACAATAACAACATGTATACATTTTGCAACAATGATATTAATAACAATTAATGACCATTTAGGACAAGTAAAAGGTACAGAAAGTTTTTGTTTGATAAGTCTATTTTTAGGAAATACTTAATGAGGTTGTAAAATGACATTATGTACCATGTACCATTATGTACCATTCATTACGTACACTTAATCTAATCAAGGGTACAGAGAGCCAAAGTCTATTTCAGCAGTAGCGGATGCACGGTCCTTGATAAGGACACACTCACACAGGGAAAATTTGGAATCATCATGTGGCAGGAAAACTGGAGTACCAGGCAGACACGGGGGCGGGGGGGGGGGCTGGGGAGTTGGGGGATGGGGGTACTTCAAAAATGTTCTTGGACAATGGATATGTACCCAGGATGCTGAATCTATGAAGCAGCAGTGTTATCTACTGTACCACCATGCCAACAAATAATCAGAAAATAGTTTATTCATTTTAAAAGGTCTATTCAAGCTTGTGATGTGACACTAAACTTTACTATAAACTTTAATAATAGTTTATATAAACGACTTTCACATTTAACTATGCATATTGAGTCTGTGTAAAAGATTAATGTTGACAGAAATTAATAAAACAATTAGTAAGAAAGGTAACACTTGCAATTCCATGATTGGATTACTCATTAGCTATTTTCTTTGCTATTATGAGTTATTCAGTTAATATTGCTTCAAGTAGTAGTAATAGTAGTAATAGCATATTGTGAAGTGTACCAAATTAATAAATGAGACTGACATTTTTACTTGCTTTTTTAAGTGACATCTCTTCTCCATTTATTGACATTGACCTCTACTAATTTAGGTTAGTATTTATATTATACTGGCAAAATTAAGATGTTTCTTTGTATTTTTTTTGGCAATATGCAGTCTACAAGTTATCAAATTGTTGTAAGTTTGTACTCAAAACAAAAAAAAAGAAACCACTGTTAATTAAACTACTTTATCAGCTCAGTAATGTGGATACAGTAGACTATTGACATTACGAGGTGTGGCAGAAAAGTAATGAGACTGGCAACACTGCAAGCGATCTGGCAACGCTGCACTGTTGTCCTTGATAGAGCACGTGTATCAGTACCCTCCCATAGCTCAGTGCGAGTTTCAACTCCTTCCGTTAACTACGTGATTTTTGTGACTGCTATTAGCGAAGTTGTGTTTTTGGTTGTGCGTCACGCAAAATGGAACAGCGGAATTTGGAGCAACGTTTTGCCATTAAATTTTGTGTTAAGCTTGGAGAATCGGCAAGTGTGACGTTTGAAAAGTTAAAACAGGCCTATGGGGAACATTCTTTATCCCGAGCTCAAGCTTTTCAGGGAGGCCTTCAACTTCGAAAACCAATGAAAACATCGAACGTGTGAACACTCTTGTGAGATCAGACCGTTGTTTAACATTAAGAATGTTGAGTGAACAATTAAATTTGAACAGATTTACCGTTCATCAAATTTTCACTGAACATTTGCACATGCGAAAGGTCTGTGCCAAAATGGTGCCGAAAAACCTCACAATTGAGCAGAAGGACAATCGAAAAAACGCATTTCTGTGGTTCCCCAGCCCCCTTATTCACCTGACCTCAGTCCGTGTGACTTTTTCCTTTTTCCTAAACTGAAAAATGTCCTCAAAGGACGTCATTTCGGGACTTTAGAAAACATCCAAAAGAGTGTAACGGACATGCTGAAGACCATACCGGTTGAACACTTCCAGCGCTGCTACCAACAGTGGGAACAACGTCTTCATCGGTGTGTAGCTGCCCAAGGGAACTACTTTGAAGGGGATAACATTGATGTTTGAAAAAAATAAAAACTTTGGTAAATAAAAAATCAGTCTCATTACTTTTCTGCCACACCTCGTATGTCACTAACCCGGAATTATTATGTATATCTGAAAAATTATGGAATGTTACTAATATAAAGAGCAGCATGTTGGCACAGCATGCTGCTACTGAAAGAGTGAAAAATGAATATCTACTTTTTATAGCATCAGTCCAGCGTGTATTTCCACAACACAAAAAGGCTAATCATCAGCTTCAGTGATTTTTGCAGACTATGATATTTGTGTTTCCTGTGCGTAATGCTACTAATGTCAATAAGGTGTTCTTGATCTTTACATTCTCATTCTATTGCGACAAACTGGCATGGAAACAGTGGTAAGGAGTACATCAGGTCTGCGGTATTGTGCTGTCTATTAAATAAAATGGAGTTCTGGTGTTTAATACATTCCTGTTTGTCATGGTACTGAAGAATGGTGATGTGTGCTTGCTGATTGGATAGGTAAGTAAGAATTTCACCGTATTCTACACATGGTATGCCTGTCAAATGCTTGATTAAAGCATTTTTGCTTAATGTGACATTATTCAGAATAGAAGAGCAAGCAGCACACATCTGCAAAGTCCCCAGGATATCTAGTTGTAGTGCAATTCTCTAAGTAAAGGTTATAAATGCACCTTTGGTGTAAAAATGTTTAGAAAAAGGATTTCATAATTGTGTACTTGCAAATTATTTCCAAGGAAAAGTGCAACGTATAAGAATTACATGTTTTTTCACTATCAGTCTAAGCTGCCTCAAGTGCTCCAGTATTGAGATAAATCCCTTATCCATTGTAACTGAAACTTGTTACAAAGATGATACACACTCAAGGAAACACTGGAAACAATGGATCTTTAAGATTATGCATCCGACCTTTCCAGATCTGTGAAGATGCTTCTTTTTTATTTGGCTTAGGACATGGGGAGCTGCTTTAAGAAGTCCAAGCAAGAAGTTAAAATTGCCAGTTTTGAAAAGGCATACACAGGGCTGTGAGTACTCCATTGGTTTTGCATTTCTGTACATACAGTATTCACTCTGTCAACCCTACACATTATGCACTCTGGTCTGCTTTGGTGCTGGTATGGGTGGCACACAGAGGTGTCACTGTCATAAAATGATACTGTATATGTCCATATTGGATTACAAAATACAACAAATTGGAAGAAAGCAGCAACACTGGGTCAGAAAAGAACTAAAAATGAATGATAAAAAGGAATGAGTCTAGCTGACTATGGGTCATTTTTATATAATAGGAGACAAAGAAAAGAGAAATAAGATTAAAATAAAAAGTCTTTTGATATCTGGACAGTTGCAACTTACACATGAACTCGAGAGTCCCAACACGTTGACTCAGTTGCTTCAGGAATAGAGGATTGAAAGTCTGAGCACTACCAAAGTCGATGATCTTCACCACATTCATATATGTGACAATAATGTTGTCTGGTTTTATATCAAGGTGTAGGATTCGCCGGTTGTGTAGATACTCAAGACCTTGCAATGTCTGCACAATGTATCCAACTACGTCATCTTCAGAGTAACGAAACCTGGGTTGCAAAACAACAGAAACATCACAATATAGACAGTCAATGAGATGTTGGGTGCTATTAATAAGCATTTAAAATTTTTCATCTTCTAAGCAAAATTGACATACAATGAAAGCAGAAAATGATGAATATGTAAGTAGTAGCAACTACTCATCATAAGTAAAATTTATTTCTCTGTCTATTATCAAACTCATTTTAGGCGTTAGAGTTAAAGATGTTAAGATTTGCATTTGGGTGTGATGAGGATGAACAGGATTAGGAACGAGTACGTTAGAGGGTCACTGGTTTGGACATTTGCAGAGGAGAGATGCTGGGTATAATGGGAGAAGGATGTTATGAATGGAGCTGCCAGGCAAGCGGAATGCCACCTAATCACCTCCAATGCAGCAGTACAATAGATGATATCTTGTGCAATAGTGTTTCATGTGCAGTTAAGGTCTTGAATGTTTGTGTTCTACCTTATTTCTTCTTATCCTTTCTTATCCTTTTGTAATTATATTTATTTATATTTTGACACCGCAGGGACTGCACCTAATTTCGTTGTATTTGTTACAATGACAATAAAGATATATTCTGATATTCTGAAAAGAGGAAGGCCTAAGAGGAGGTTCATGGATGTGGTGAGAAAGGACATGTAGGTGGTGTATGTAACAGAACAAGATGCAGACGACAGAAAGATATGGAAGCAGATGATCCGCTGTGGTGACCCCTAATGGGAGCAACTGAAAAAAGAAGAAAATTATCCAATTCATTAAGTCCAGCTCAGGAAGGCAGGGAATGGCACCCAACTTGTGTTATGATTTAAGGGTTTTGAGAGCTTTATATATTTTATATTTTTGATTTCATTTTGAGATCTTTATTATTTTTTATTATCCTGACATCATCACTCAGCCACTTTTGGGTCACATTTGCTGCCAGTTTCGTGAATTCTGACTTTGTCATGATCATATTTTTAGAGCAACAGTTACTGTTGTCAGTCATGTGCTAAGACATCAGCATGTCCTGTCTATTGTATGTATGATTCAGTGCCTAAAATTCTAGATTCAGTACACAGACCTTTTTGTGATATAGCTAAAGAAAATATCTTTTTAAGGAGTCAGTAGGTTGGGAGCTTTTCACCAAAGATTATGGATTTGTTTTTTTGGTTCATCTAATTTTTATCGCTCTGACCCTTTTTTTTTTGTATTTTTGACCGCAGGTTTACAATTGGCTCCTGATTACCTGTTCATATTTTTTCACTATCTTTCTACTCTGACATGAACATCATTGCAACACTGCGCACAAGACAGAAACTGAACATTAACGGGGACCATCTGTCACAGATGAGACATACGTATAAATCCACAATAATTTTAGGGGACCCATTAACACAACATATATGTCTCTAGGATATGTGAGAAATGCTGCATAACTGGTGAAAAACACACTGACATTGTGTTAGTGGCTGCCTCATAAGTTCAGCGTATTGGATCCGAATCCTGTGTCTGGTCACTGTCTACATGGAGTTTAAACATTCACTCTATGTACTTGTTATCTTGTGTGAGTTTTCTTCCCACATGCGTTTTAGGTCAATTAGTGATTCTGAATTGGCCCTGTGCGAGTATGAGTGTGAAACCAATTATGGACTGATTCCATACCTGATACTTTTGAGATCTAATGTAGTGTTGCTGTTGTAGTGATAGGAGTATAGCATAGAATTTGTCATTTATGTGGTAGACAGAGGGTATGTGTGCAAGCCATCCCCTCTGACAGACAGAAGTTTCTGTACAGAAAGCATTTTTAACTTAATCCTGAAAACGGTGTATGTAAAAAGTGTTTCTGCTCCAGGAGACAATTTAAGTGATGCACCTACAGAATGTCTAATAATCTTATCATAGGTGGAGTATGAGAGTCATTTTGGTGTTCAGTGTAACATGGAGAGTTCAGCTGATCTCCACATATGGGCTGAGGCTTCATACCTTTTTGTTTTAATTCAGCTTCCAGGCTGGGCTAAGAGAACAATATAACATCATTTATATCACTTGACCAGGAAGTCATAGTTAAAAGCAAGCAGAACTATACATTACCATTACCCTGGACAGAGAAACACTCTCTCAACCACTTATCTGGGGCAAGATTGATTTCACAATTCAGAATTTTAAAATATGTGCGTAAGTGAAGTCATTGATTCATTAGAACATTAGAACAATCTAGATGAGAACAGGCCTTTCAGCCCAACAGAGCTTACTATTCCTGTCCACATCAAGTCAAGTTTTGAAGGTCCCCAAAGTTCTACTGTCTACCACACCACCTGGTAGCTTATTCCAAGTGTCTATAGGTCTCTGTATAAAGAAAAACTTCCTAATATTTGTGCGAAATTGTGTCCTCGTGTTCTTAATGAACTCATTTTAAAATAACAGTATCGATCCACTGTACTAATTCCCTTTATAATTTTAAACATTTCAATTATGTCTCCTTTAAATCTCCTTTTGCTTAAACTGAAAAGGCTCAGCTCTTTTAATCTTTCTTCATAATTCATCCCCTGCAGCCCTGGAATCAGCCAAGTTGCTCTTCTCTGAACTTTTTCTAGCTCTGCTATTTCCTTTTTGTAGCCTGGAGGCCAAAACTGTTCACAGTACTTCAGATGAGGCCTTACCAGTGCGTAATAAAGCTTGGGCGTACAGGTAAGAAGATGCCCACAGCTGTGTGTCTATGGGTAGGTGTGGTAATGTGCCTCACTGGCATTACCAGCCATTAAATAAAATTAGTTTTGTGTCCTCTGCAGGGTTATGAGAGAGGCATTTGTTTGGGAAAAAAAGGACAAAAAGTATAAAGAAGAAAAGCTTGCCTTTTTTTCCATTTACAAAATGCAGAAGGACGTCTTTGCTGACGATATGAGCGCCTTCTAGGGAGCGTCGTGACGGGTCTCGTGTAGAGTGGAAAGGCGGCTCTACCAATCACTGGCCGGGATGGCGTTGTCCGTTTTCCACTCGTGCGCATGCCTCTCACAACCTCATAACGCTAGAAGAGTGAGAGAAAGTGCGAAGCGCCTTAGTATCGGCTTATAAAAGGGATCCCATATTGGCAGTTGTCTGGGCAGTAGCTCAGGGAAGGGAAGAAAAAAAAAGGTGCTTACTTTCACTTTTGGGAGAAGCGCAGTCTGCGTCTCAAAGGCTGGCACAGCGCCGGCTGCTCGCATTTTTGTAGTAAATTGTGTGGGGCAGGAGACGGCACTTTTCGCTGACGTGTGCACATCATCACGTGCCCGTGAAGGAATGATGTTCAGCGGCTTAATTGGGCGGTGAATGCAAAAGGGAATTACGGCCTTTAGAGGGGGTCTTCTGGCTAGATCTTGCTGAGAGAAAGGTACGTGGTAGAACACTGTCTTGAATTTACCAAGCACTACTGCTTGTGCCTTGATTATTGTAAATATATATTTTTTCTTGTATATATTTTGATAAAGTATGGGGCTTCGCCCCCTGCTCACTTTGCTTGCTAACCCTCGTGTTTTGTTTTACTGATACTCACTTGTAAGATTTTTTTTTCTTTGAATTGTTGCTATTTCATTAGACTCACTTTTATTTCAGAACTTCTGTAAAAACAATATTTGGAATCTTTCGTGTCCCAATATGCTGAATCTTTTAAATGAGGTCTGTGAGACTTGTGTTTAATGACTTTGTACCATAATTCAGGATAGGTTTCTCTGTTTGGAATTTCAGCACAGACAAAACGATCCACATCATCAGCAGTTAATAATTTTTTTTGCAAAGTAACCAATAAATGCATGTGAGGTAAACCACGTTTTTGAAATTCTCTGACTTAAACTTCAAAGCCTTACAATATTTACATACTTCTGACATATAACCTATGTCCATATATTCAATCTCTATTCGCCTTTTCATTATTTCTCCAAGTAATAATTTCTCTTTTTTTGCGCTAATGCGATGTTTACTTCCTTTGTTTTGACACTGTCATTGTTTGCTGCTTTCATATTCTGTATCTTGCTCTGCATGTGTTTTGCGCCTACGTTTTTTTTGAGTCTTTTAAATTCCAGTTTTCATTATCTCTAACCTGCTCTGCATGTGTTGGGCCCCTTTGTTTTTTAACCTCTTTATGACGTTTTACTTTGTTTTCTACTCTGTCTTTTATTTCTGACCTCGCTTGGTCCTGCTTTTTTTCAATGACACCTGGTCCATGGTGATTATTTTCCCTTTTTCGAGTAATAATTTCTGGTTGTTTGTGCTACTGTGATCTTTACTTTCTTTATTATATACTTTCTAATTTTCCTACTTTCATATTCTTTAACTTTCTCCGCATGTGTATTGCGTAGTTTTTTTTTTTTGAGCCTTTTGAATTCCACTGCTTTCATAATCTTTAACCTGCTCTGCATGTGTATAGCGCCAACATTTGTGAACATCCTGATGAAGTTCTACTTTGTCTTTTACTCTGTCTTTTAATTCTGAGCCCGATTGGATGTGCTTTTTTTCAATTCCACTTGTTCCGGGCTGATAATTACTTTCCTTATTTTCTGAATTTGCACCTAGATTATTCTTTTTCTTTTTTGCTCTTGTTTCTCTCCAACGTTTTTGAGTCTCTTTTCTCCACGCTGCTTTCTTCTTTGCTTATTCATCGACATTTCATTTATAACGTATTGTCCTTATATGCTTTATATGTGCTGAGAGCCCTGGATCTGTGTGTGCAGCCTTTACACGAATAAGTGTTTTGCTGCCCGTGGTCTTATTTGATATTGATTGTAAGTAGGGTGTGTCTTGCAAGAATCTCATGTTCTATGTCATTGCGAGACGGTCCTGGGTCAATCTCTTGGCACAAAGTCTCATGTTTAAGGTCTCCGTGAGATGCTCCGTGGCCAATCTCTTTCATCTCACGAGTCTTTTAAGTGTCTTCCGTGATCTTAACGTGAAGATTACGTCTCGTCTCCCGTCTTTCTCTCCCAGGATTTTTTTTATAATAAAGACATATCTCTGATTTAACTTTGGTGGAGTTATTTATTGGGTTGTGGTTAATGGTGCACTGTTTATTTTTGTATATACACTTTTTCTTTTTCTGTATTTTGAGTATTTTCCTTAGTAAACCCTGTATTGTATATTGTTTGGAGGAGCAGCTTCCTGACTGGGATTTCTGTAGAGGAAGACATATGTGCATTTTTCTTTTTTGTTTGGGACTTTCAGTCAGCACTGTAAATACTGTAAATAGTCATCATTTTTGGGCTCAGTTTTTATAACTGTTTTGTGTGTCCTTTGAGGTATTGGACTGTATATTGATATATATTTTCCGCAGGACATTATTTTTGTTTTTCTTTAAGTGCAGCTGTAAATAAAACCTCACTTTATTTTTGCAAAAACCCAACCCTTTTGTGTCCGTGTCTCCCTGTCTTACACCATCATCCTGGTCACACTCTGTCCCACATACTAGACACCTAGAGTGTAGGCTGGTGTCTTCCAATTCCCACTACACAGGGTGTCACAGTAGGTAGATGTCCATAACTTACATGCAGCATTGTGTTTGGGGAAAAAGTACTTAGGGGACTCCAACAGAATGCAGCTGAAAGTCTGGAATTTATGACACAGAAGTAGAATTTGTAAAAATTAGGGATAGGCATTTCAAATAAATGTTTTTTCCATTATTCTAAAGTTATATACAAAAAATATACAAAAGCTTCACTCTTTCACTGGACATTTAACTATTTTTATTCAAATTATTTTATTATTAGGGTGGCACGGTGACGCAGTGGTAGTGCTGCTGCCTTGCAGTTAGGTCCTCCCTGCGTGGAGTTTGCATGTTCTCCCCGTGTCTGTGTGGGTTTCCTCCGGGTAGTCTGGTTTCCACCCATAGTCCAAAGACATGCAGGTTAGGTGCACTGGCGATTCTAAATTGTCCCTAGTGTGTGTGTGTCCTGCGGTGGGCTGACGCCCTGCCCAGGGTTCGTTTCCTGCCTTGTGCCCTGTGTTGGCTAGGATTGGCTCCAGCAGACCCCCATGACCCTGTAGTTAGGATATAGCGGGTTGGATAATGGATGGATGAATAGATTCAAGGAGGTGGGATTAAGGGAGATTAAAGCATGCAAACAGAAAACCTATTGTCCTTTTTGGCCATTTCTAACTGGTCCTTGATCCTTTCCTATTGCAGTTACGCTCCTCAAACACATTAAAGCACATGCCATTCTCACCACCAACACCTTCTTACTACTCTTCCAGGTTTATCTTCCCTCTGATAACTGAACCCTTATCTGTCTCAGCTCTGCCTGAACTCTTCAGTTCAATGATTTTTTAAGCCTTGGCCTAACAAATTCTACGTTCATCTCTGGTACCTCTGGAATCTGCTCTGGGTAAAGAGCTGGCCTCCATTTGGACCAAGAATACCAGGCTAGAACTCCTACTGCTAGCTCCTGTTATCCCTGAAACAATTTGCATAGAATTTGCTTTAAAGTGCCAGAACACCATGGCAATCCTTCTAAAATGGAAGGATTATCATTGGTCCTTCTTAATGTTTCTGGTCTGTCCCGTTTTAGCTGAAATGTATTTCACAAATAGCCCAAACCAGGTGCTTTCTGCAAATGTGCCATGCATTACACAAAGAATAATAAGCTCAGCACATCACAAAATATTAATTTATCGATTAAATAGCCACTATCATACATAGCATTGGATCTGTGAACAGATTACATTTTAATAAATAGCATTTCTCTCTGAACATTTGCAATAGTGGCTCAAAAAGTGCATTACCAAGTGTGTTTTCATGCCATCTGGCATCTTGTTTGTCTCCACTTGGATGTCATTTGCTTTCCAAAAATGTCTGCACTTTTCAGAGGACAAAGGTTTTTTGACTTGTACCAGGGTCTATTTTGAGATGTCAGTTAATTTAACACCTGCAGACTCCACACAGGCAGTGAATACACAGGACACCAAACACAGATTTATGGTGGTGTGAGGTAGCAGCACGAACCATTAGGCCATCACAATACATTTCTATATAATATAAATACATAATATATAACATTTCTATAAAATGTATAATGTATTCTATATTTATAAGCTGTAGACATTTATTTTATATCTATTTACTGAATCTTGACTAGTTCAGACTGTTTTACGCACAAAGATTTTAGTAAACTCTCACCTGTCTATGAGACTATACAGTAGCTCTTTGCCAACACACGATTCTGAGATGAGGACCAGATACCGAGGTGTCACATAAGCCTCATGAAGGGCCATAACCTTTTCATGTCGAAGAGACTTGAGGATCTCGTATTCCTGAAGTACTGACTGCTTGCTTTCTGCCTCATATGGGATGATTTTGGCCATAAATTGCTTTCCCGTAGCATTCTCCTTACACTCCCGGATCACACCATATCTTCCCCTAGTATTATTAGTCATAAAGGCAAACAACATATTTTAAAGACCTTTGCATGTAATATTTTATTAAACCTGTCACATAAGAATGAGAAATAAGCAGTCTGATTAACAGAAAATCTTAAGAGTCTTTATGATTTTGTGATTAAGAACAAAAGTGAACACAAAACTCTACTGCCAATAATGCAAATCCTTGGACTACAAAATTAAACTTTTATATGTGCAGATAAAACATTTTCATTAAATGAAATCCAACTTAGACTATCTGTGAAATTGTTTAATCATGCTGTTGAACCTGAATAACTAATGGCTACATCTGAACTTTTTCTGATTAAAATAATGTTTCCAATTTCTTTTTTAAATTATTGTACGAAATGTGCATACTTCAGACTTGGCATGCATCACAAATAAGTACATGGTACAGTTTGAGTAGTCCTAATCTGAAATTCCATAATCCAGAACACTCTAAAATCTGAAACTTTTTGAGCGCCGACATGATGTCACAAGTGGAAAATCACTTACCCATGTGGGGCTCTGACCCAGTGTTCCTCTAAATTTTATTTTTAGTGATGAATAGATGCGAATAACACATGATATGGTACTTAACCATTACGACCGATTTCTTCAATCATCTCTTTGAATTTCAAGCGGTGCAGCGACATGCAAGAGATGAGCTGGACTGGCTAGGGGATCCCCATTAGAGTTTTGAGCTGCTGATGCATTACCAAAGGGTGAAAGGTACAATAAAAGCTGTGAGGCAGGCACTTTCAAAGTGCTGCATGGGATTAAGAGTGAGTGGTGAGACTCAAAAGTTGTGGTGCCTGCAAAGAGGGAACACGTGCTCTGACGTTCTCTTGGCGCCAGTTTGTTACCAACCATTGTCACTGCTGGACCTACATGCATCACTCACTGTGTTTTCTGCTTATTCTCTACTGTATGTACAGTAAGCTTTTAATCAAAACACAGTATCGTAGGTGGAGACTGAAAGCCTCCCATTGTTTGTCGTTGTTGTTGTTTAACAGCTGATACAGATATTGTGCTGATTCTACTGTACACAATCTTTATTTCATGAACAAAATTATTAGAAATACTGTATAACATTATTTTCAGGCTATGTGCATAACATGTATATGAAACATAAATCGAATTTTGTATTTAGACTTGTGTCCTGTCCCCAAGATATCTCAGTATTATTTCCAAATATTTGAAAATATCCAAAATCCAAAATATGTCTTGTCCCAGGCATTTCAGATTAGAAATGCTCAACCAGTAGTGAAAAAATAATGTCAGCAAGTCCTCTGATGGTTTTATCAGTGCAAATATAATAGAAATACATTTCCTACCTGGCTCTCTCATCCATAAAGGTGTAAGGTTTCTGAGGTACACCTTGTCGTAAAGCGGTTGTGCTGCTGTCTACAGATTTGGCAGAGGGTGTCACTCTGCCTGTAGGGGTTATTCTACTGGGTGTGGAGGGGCCCTCACCAACAGGGCTAAGACTTGTCACCAGCACAACAGGTGGTGTGAGAGATGAGACTTGAGTAGGAGGGGTTTGAACTAAGGTGGCTGGAACATACATAGGAACAGAAGAGATTGGTTTGCCAATGACACCAGATGGAGATTGCAATGGTGGTGGGGTGACAGCAGTCACTGGGGAAATGGGAATCACCAAGCTGACTGGCGTTGTTGGCTTTGGTAAGACAGGAGGTGGAGGAGATGGAGAGGTTGTCGGCTGGGCCACCGAAGAAGGTGTGGTCACGGTAAGTGTGAGAGTGGTCTTGATTGTAGGAGATGTAGAGACTGCGGTGGAAACTGGACTTGGAGATGTAACTGGGACTGGGGATGGAGCTGAGTATAATACAGGAACTGTACTGTCAACTGGAGCTGGGGCTGGGATTTGCATTTGTGCTGTCGATGAGATGATTTCATCTGCGGCTGGTTTCTGAGGAATAGAGGGAGAAGCAGGTTTAGGCATTTCAGGGGGAGCTACTTCTGATGCAGGCAGGGTTTTGGATTTGCTAACGGAAGGCGGAATGGAAGAAGCAGCTTTGGGAACAGCAGGACTTGGTGAGGCCTTTGGCATATCTGTGAAAGAAATTAAACTTAGTTTAGTCAGTATAGGGAAGGTTGTTTCTTCTAGAAATAAAGCTACAATATACCTAAGGTACTGTAACTGTAATGTATCTCTGTATTCTTCTGACAATTACATAAAATAAAATATAATTCTTTACTAAGTGTATCATCAGTATTAAAAGAGAAACTGCTAAACGTCGCCTGGAAATGCAAAACGCCCCTTAATATCACATTTAAATGTATGTAAGAAAATCATGAAGTCAAGTCTACATTGCATATACACAAAGCCCTGTAAGGTTCAGTTTCTAAAGAATTAAGAATTAAGTGGTTACAGTAAGGTGTGAACTTCCAGACTGAATGTGAACTTGACATGAGAAAGGATCTGGTTTCTGGTTAAATATGTACCAGACAGCAGCATTCAGCTGTTTTATCTTCTTTTTAACATTGGGAGAATCTTCTCCCTGCATACAAAGATTTCTGACCATTTTCATAGGTGCCAAAATTATACCGCAATTTGGAAGACTGACATATCGATCTATCATGATAAAATAGTTAAAGTATTTTAATTTTTGGCAAATGTCCAGTATAACAGAAAAAAAATAATCCAAATAAAGGATTAGCACCTTAGAGATAAAAACTATGAAAATTGGTTCCTTGAAGATGCATTATATTTTCTTACCTGGTGAATCAAGCTGTACTTTTTCAGATGAGTTACTGTATGGGCCTTGGCCAGCTTTATTGACACACGCCACTCTGAACTTTAAGATGCTGCCCATTGGCAGTTCTGTAGCATTATAATAACAGTCTGCCACACCTGTAGTCACCGTAAGCCAATCAGAATCTCCTAAAGAAAGTGAAGATGATACAAGATGTTAATTTTTTTCTGAAACTTTAAATGAGATAAAAGTTATATAGCAGAGGAAACTATTGCCTTTTTATTAACAATCAGTTTTAAAGTCAGTGTACCAGGGGCGTAGCCAGCAATAGATTTTTGGGTGGGTCTGTGTAAAAATGGGCATTCTAGTTTTTAGTAGGATGTATAAGCGCACTTTTCCAAAAAATACATCTATTCATATTGTGGTACATTCAGATAACTGAATTATTAGGACCATGAAAAAGCTGAGGAAAAATGATCAAGGCAATCAAATGTTGTGTCACAATGGATACACACACACACACAATCATTCTTTACCTGCCCTGTACAGTTCAATGGCAGATGCAGGCATCTGGGCTTTAGATAGATAGATGGATACTTTATTAATCCCAATTAATAATCAATAATTAATCTTTTATTAATTAAAAGATTGAAGTGGTTGATGATTTTAACACAATCTAGATTTTCTGCAAGATCATGTTGAAATGATGGGATAGTCAAGTAACTGAGATGAACTGATGACAATGATAATAACCTCAAAAGGTTCTGTTAACTTCTAATGACTACTACAATCCAGGTTACACATACACCGTAACACTGCCCCATTTATTTATTTATTGAAAATTCAGTAAACCAATGGGATTTGACATACCACTTCAAAACCAAAGGAAAGATAAAATAACAAATACCCAATCAATTACAAAATGTAAAGGAAAATTTCATACACAATGAACTGATTGGCTAGGCCCAGCCAGGCCTTCCCACCACTGCAATACGTATACTGTACCAAGTAAGGGCCATAGCTGAACTATCACACAGAGACATTTTTTGTTATTTTTGATCCTGTGACTAAAACTAAAATTACTTTTACATGTATATATTTTAATTCACTCTTGTTCATCATAGTTCTGGGGAATGGTGACCTGCTGTATGCTGCTCAGACAGGTAAGTAAAATTTCACTGTACTCCATACACGTGACAATGTTATAACTTCTAGTACCTATAGCTTATTTGTGACTACAAGTTGTCAAATTATTTCACATTAAGAGCATGAAAAATATTATACAAGGGTAAATCAAAAATTAAAGGAAACATGAAAATTATGCAATAATCGCAAAGGATAGAAGCTGATGCAATACAACATACTCGCAATGGCTTTTGGGTAGTTTTAACACATACAGCACAGCACTCTGCTGTTAATTTATTTGAAGCCAAGGTTAAATGAACATGGACACTCCGCTGTGGGATTGCACCATTGTTGAGTGATGCTTCGTAGTGAGATTTCTTTGGGTGGAGGGAGTGAAGCCTGATGAAATTGCATGACAGTAATAAGTTGTTTAAGTAGATACATACCTTCTGTCTTGCGTTCTAATGTGTAGGTGCAGGGTGTGCGAGAGTCAGAAGGTTTCCATAATACCAATGCTGTATTTTTGTATCTTTGGGGTATTTCAGGTGTTCCTGGACGACTAGGAAGTCCTGTAACCAAACAAAAAAAAAATATTTTGCTGATATGTATTTCTTCATAGGTTTTTTGCTTCTTGAGTAGAGAAGCTATATACATTTTAAAGTTGGATAAAACAAAGACCTGGTTTTTATTTTTGTCATTTTCTTGAATCGCTCTAGTACTCCTTTCTTTGTTAAACACCCTTGAAGCTACCTTAAGATTCTCACCGTCAACATAGATCTTTTCAATATAGATGAACAACTATTGCAATATAAGTTAATTATTGTGGTAACCTTGTTTAGAAAACTAGGTCACCGTACTAACTTGATTAACTGGATGATCCTTCCTCCCATAATTTTTTATAATGTGAATAATGTGACTGCAGTAATCAGAATGAAATAAAATCAGATTTACTCAGCAGAGAACTACACAAATTCTTTTAATGTTTGGCAGCTCTGTATCAACACTATTTTCTAGAAACATTCCTTAAATTAGCCGTTGATTATAATCACCAACTCTAAACTCACTAGGTGGCTTTCTGATGTTCATTTTCTTTCTGGCCCTTTTGGCAAGGCATAGGGAATATGGATATGATAGTATACTGCATCAATTCTGTGATAAAAATTACTCTACATTCTCAGACCCTCTTACATCCAATTAAGTGCAGCATATCCTAAAAGAAAGTCAGAACAAACCCTGGGTGGATGTTAGTCCATTGCAAGGTCTCTCACACACATTTCCAGACAGTTCGGTAGTTAACCAAACTCTCACGTCTTTGGGAAAAGGAAAGGAAACCAGACTACCCAACAGGAAAAATAACAAGGAGACTGCTGACTCTACACTGGTAGGGACCGGGTAACAGGTTTCAACCTAGGGCAATGCTTCCTTGAGGGCATCAATGTTTGCCACTGCACCACCATGCCACTCTACTAAGCATTGTGCTGGATTATTTTTCTGAAAATTAATTCAATTTCAGGATTAAGCAGTTGTGAATAACTGTGATTTTCAAGCAATTTTTGAAAAACAAACATACTAGCATGAATACAATTTATTAATAAATATTGCTCTACTCAGTTTTGCTGTGGGGGCAGCAACATGTTGTATCAGTGTATGCTCCCAACCTCTCTCTCTCTACTCAGTTTTGAATGGTGTATATTGTTGTGTTTTGCACAGCATGTTGAGGAAAGGGCACTATAAGGACTTTGTGTGGGATGAACCAGCATCCCAGCCAGGGAGGATACTCCCCCCTGCCTTCACAGGATGCCAATTTTGAGGTAGATCAGAGAGAGAGCTTTAATATTCCTCCTCTGCACCACAATGTGTTCTCAGAAGTACGTTATTGTAACCATACACCAAGGCTAGTGTCATGGGCAGAGCCTCACCCCGTATACTATGCAGCAGCATCCCATCTGCTGAGCTCCAGTATGGATACCTGCAGGGCATCATGGGAGTTGTGATCCCATGGTGCTGTCCTTCCAGGTTCTGTGGAGGCTGCTGAGAAGAGGCATCAGATATTGACTGCACTATGGCCAGTGTGGTCCCACCTGACCCAGAAGTGCTTCCCAGTCGGAATAGATTAAGCAAACAAAGAACTCCCAGTTTGGGAGTTAAATGAGAACTCTCCACTTGTCCCATGGTCAGGAGAATTGATGGACAACTCTCGCCTGGGTGAAGTGGAGAAGATTGGAAGAAAAAGTGCTGTGCTATACTGTTGGGTGTTGCAACCCATTACAGTGTGGGTAAGAAACCTGTACAAGGTACACTTTGTTAGTTAAATAAAAGAACTGGAATTGAAATCAAGACTATGTCTGTGGTAGATGTGTCTGGGGTTTGCGGTGCTGGTACACCCCCTAATAGCCACATGCACTATTCCCAGTATTCCAGTCAAAATTTAAAAACATACAAATAAAGCAAGAGTAATCAACTACAAATATGAGAACAGAAATTACCAAAATATACACTGTGGTTAATCTAAAAATTACCACACAAACATTATTAATATGACAGTTGAATAATAAGAAAAAAAATTGATAACATTCCAAATACAGTGTAAACATATAACCATCGATTCATCCTTATACTGAACCCTCTTACTCTGCTTTCTCAATCACAGCAGACCTTACTTAGTCCATCCTGGCAGCATCCTGGTCAAGACAAAAAACAAACCTAACACAGCGTGCCAGTATAAAAAAAAACATTCAGGAAATACTGTACAGCAGGGGTCCTCAAGTTTGATCCCGAAACGCTACGGTGGCTTCAGGTTTTTGCTCCAAAGCAATTTCTGAATTAGAACTCAATTATTGCTCAAGCTGCTTTATTGTGCTTTATTTTCTTTAACTCTTTTTAAGACACACTGCTCTTAGTTGCTTCTTTTTATCCTACACAGTTGCAGTCACTGCTTCTTGTTTTCAAAACCAGTTTAATAAACTAACAATGAGATGCCAAAGACAAAGGAACTAACAATTCACCATATAATTTGGGCCTGTTTACACCTGTGAGAGTTCATCATAAAGTGTCTACTTTTAATATAACATTTTAAAAGAAACTGAAGAGAAAAAAGTGAAGAACTGGGGAATACTAACACAAAAGTGTAATATGGAAGAACGATTAACTTGGGAGAATGAAAGCACTGAGAAGTCATAAAACTGAATAGCAAGTTATCAGTACTTGACTTCTAATTAAGGACTTGGGTTGGAGCAAAAACATCAGAAAAACGTTTTGTGGGAACGGGCCATTCAGCCCAACAAAAGCTCACCAATCCTCTGCACCTAATTCTTCTAAAATAACATCAGGTCTACTTTTGAGAGTCCCTAAAGTCCTACTGTCTACCACACTACCTGGTAGCTTATTTGATGTGTCTATGTCTCAGTGTAAAGAAAAACTTACTAATGTTTGTGCAAAATTTACCCTTAACAAGTTTCCAACTGTGTCCCAGTGTTCTTGATGAACTCATTTTTAATTAAAGGTGTTGATCCACGGTACTAATTCCCTTCATAATTTTAAACGCTTCATTCATCTCTCCTCTTAATCTTCTTTTGCTTAAGCTGAAAAGGCTCCTCATAACTCATCTAGCGTAGCCCTGGAATCAGCCTAGTCACTCTTCTTTGGACTTTTTCTAGTCCTGCTGTGTCTTTTTTGTCACCTAGAGACCAACACTGCACACAGTACTCCTGATGAGGCCTTTCTAATGTGTTATAAAGGTTGAGCATAACCTCCTTGGACTTGTACTCCACACATCGTACTATATAACCTAACATTCTGTTAGCCTTCTTAATGGCTTCTGGACACTATCTTGAGGTGTACAGTGATGAGTCCACTATGATTTCTACATCCTACTCCTAAGAGGGTACTTTTAAGTTTCAGCCTCCCATTGACTATTTAAATCTAACATTTTTACTTCCTATGTGTAACGCCTTACATTTACTTGCAATAACTTTAATCTGCCCAAGCCTGTATGCCCAAGTCCCTCTCTAATGATTCAGTGGATTCTACATTATCTTTTAATCCTCATAGCCTGGTATCATCTGTAAAATTAACCAGCTTGTTGCTTATATTCCTATCCAGATCATTTATGTATATTAAAACGAGCAGCTTCCCTCACACTGACCCTTGAGAGACGCCACTCTTAACATCACCCAGTTCTTAGAAGGATCCTCTCACCATCATCCTCTGCTTCCTGTGTTTTAGCCAATTATAGACCCATCCACACTATGCCTTAAACTCTCACATTTTATACTTTGATGTTGGACCTTATCAAATGCTTTCTGAAAATCAAGATAAAAAATATAATATTCATCACTCTGGTCGCATTCCTTTGTTGCTATCTCATAGAAAGATGCAGCCATTGCTACCCTCCAAGACCTCATTGGTCTGATTTCCCATAAAGCCATTTTGAAAGAAGATACAGTGCTATTAATCCAAATTTAAATTCTTGATTAACAAACTAAACTCTTGGCATATCTTAAGAAGTAAGAGATCAGCAAAGACAAAGAGTGCACCCTCATGCTAGTGGCTCAAGGTGATGATTAAAGAAACACCACTGACAACAAAGAAGTAGCACATACAGTAGTTTTGTCTTATCTATTATTTTATAGAACACTGGATTTTGCTTTCCATTAACATAAAGAATCCAGCTATTCGATTTAAAAAAAAATAACTGGGAAATCTAGTCTTGCAAGGGATCAATCAACACTTCATGTCTGTTTACTCAAACATTATTCTGATTTCATAAGTTCTAGGATGCTCCGTTTCAGTCTATTGAAATCTTTCTACATAGGAAAATAAAGTGGTGGCTCTATGGCTAAGGTCTGCACTGGTATCTGGGAGGTTGATGTTTCAAATCCTGTTACTGCCCTACTCTGTTGGGTCCTTGAGTAAGGTTCTTCAATTGAAAATTGCACTGGGGTGCCATACAATAGCTAGCAATATACTCTAACCTCTAAGGGTCATGAGAAAAGACAATTTCTCCTCTGGGTTAACAAGGTATATTAACTCAAAAAAAATGTCTACAGTCTAGAGGAAGCTATTCAGGTCATTAAAGCTTAATTGTTAAATAGTTCTAATATATAATTTAATCAGCTTTGAAAGACTGTCAGGGTCTCAACACCATTATTGGGTGGAATGATTCTAGATTCTCGTTGTTGTTCATGTAAAAAAAAGGTTCCTTCTGGTTGCCATTTTGAATGCATTTCTGCTTCATTTCCACTTGTTTAATCAATCCATGACATTGCTTTCCTTGTGTAACCTACAAAAGGACTATAAATCAACCGGAATCCCACATTCAGGTCACCACCCTCCCCACAGTGATTATGATTTCTTTAGCCAATATTAAGCCTCAAGCAACACATTCAAGTTCCCACCTTCCCAAACAGAAAACCACTGCTTGTCTTAAATCAACAAATATGATAGTATATTAGTAAAATAAAGGTGTACAAAAATGTTGCCCATAAATCCCGTCATGAAATCTAATTACTTCCCAAAACTGATACCAGAAAACATGGAACAAATATTACCAAATAAACATGAATAATTAAATATTTACAGTTTGGGCTTTATCTCTTTAATGGACCAAATGGTAGAATAAAAAGTACTGATGAGTAAATGGAGTAGGACAGAAGTGTTCAACAAATACCCCTAAAAATATTATTCAGTCCAACTTTTAGTTTAGATTATGGCTCTTTACGGGCCTACCTCAACTGGAACAAAACACAAAAAAGATTAATTTATTTTACAGTATGTTATCAGAGATTCCATTGACTACTATGACTTGTTCACGAGAACTCCTCAAACTTCCTCTGTATGCTGTGTCTTGTGAAAATTAAGGTTTAGTCATTCCAGTTGTTAAAAGATTAATTTCTGAGCAAAATCATATCAAAGTCCATATAAAAGCAGATAAACTATGATACAGACTTTGCTTTTGTCTGTCAATCTATGTTAATTCAGTTTGCCTATGTTGTGTGATCTGAGTTTTTATTTCTTAGTATAGTTTAAGTTATTATACAAGTTCATTAAATTGAGCTAATTGTTTTATAAATACTTGGATTAATTTGGATCTTTTAGTTGTCATTGATCACATTGTGACCTTAAAACTGTCCAGTATAAATATAAGAATGAACCAATCAGCCCCATCTTAATTGACTGCATAACATTTTAAAATTATTGTTTTCTCACTGGCAAGGGACAGTAAACAGGAACTAGTGACCGAAGCCAGAGGATTTTTGGCCACACACTCATAAAGTCCAGCATCCTTTTTGCAGGCTTTCATGATCATCAGCAGCTGTCGTCCATCTGGGCATGAAACAATACTGATCCTTGAGTCAAATTCCACTGGTTTTTTATCTGGGTGAAAAATAAAAGAGAAAACAAAATAAGAAAAAGATAATGCATATAGAATTTACAGTTTTTATAAAACATAACAAAACTAGCACTTATAGCAGCGCTACTCAGTATGGACTTCAGTTCTCAGCAGCCCTGGAAGCACTGTGCTCTTGGGCTGTGTCGGCTTTGAAGTGGGGATTGCCAGAAGGAAAAAAAGAAGGGGCACAGGCTTTCATTACTTTCACACCAATATTGGATTACAAATACAGCCATCTGAGGATAACAGTTTTATGGATTTGTGTTTATGCTTTGAGCCTGATGTTTGTCTGGTGTGATCTGGGGTGTATAATGTCTGAGTCTGTGGAGTGGCTGGAATTCTTCACATATTCTGCCTCTTGGTAGTACAAAACTTTAATTGTATACAGAAAGCTGTTCACTTGGGAATTTTGTTCATTTGTCAACTTCATCTGAACCTGAAACTTTGTTTTGTCGTGTTCATTTTTTTTTTTTTTTTAAATCTTTTATTGAATTTATTAAAAGCATATAATTCCATACAATCAAATCAAACTTAACAAAACTAAATTCAAATCAACCCCCGCCCATTGGAAAGAGAGGAACGCCAATAGCCAGAGTAAAACTACTGTGAGTAGTAAAGAGAGAAAGGAGTCTTTTCCCCCCATTATAAAAGCTTATTCTAAAATATTATTGATTAGGTCCTGCCAGGTTTTAAAAAAGTTTTGAAATTAGATTTTTTCCAATTTCAAATAGTATACAACATCAGTTACATACTGACTTAAAAGAAGTGAGCTGGGATTCTTCCAGTTGAGCAAGATAGGTGTATGTGCCAAAAGAGAAGTAAAGGCAATTACAGTTTGTTTGTCTTTCTCCACTTTAAGCCCATCTGGGAGTACCCCAAACACAACTATTAATGAATTAGGAATTATTGTGACACCATGGCTGTCTCAAAGGCATTTAAAGATTTTGGCCCAGAATGATATTAATTTTGTGCACACCTAAAACATGTGCCCCAGTAAGGCTGGAGCTCGATTGCAACGTTTGAAGGTTGAATCTTGCCCTGTGGAAAAATTTTAGACAATTTTAAATGAGATAGATGTATTCAATAAAAGATTTTAAGTTAAATAATTGAATGTTTTGCACATATGGAGTAAATTCTGTGCGCCGCTGCCTTCCACTCTGTTTCTGAAATGTTGAGTAAGAGATCCTTTTCCCACTGTACTCTGGGATCTTTAAAAGGAAGGAACTTTTTTATATATTATATGTTATTATATTATATATTTTATATATTATAGAAATGCTGTCTGAGTCCCCAAGACTGATCAGTATATATTCTAGAATAGAAATAGGTGAGGAAAATTGGGCAGATTTTGTTTAGCAAAGTTTCTAATTTGGAGATAGTGGAAAAATTGTGTTCATGGGTGACTAAATTTATAGTTTAATTGTCCATAGGATACAAAAACATTATTTATATACAAATCTCTAAATGATTTAACCCCATCCGTTTTCTAAATATTAAAAACTGTGTAAGTTCGAGAAGGTGGAAAAAGGTGGTTATCATGTAGAGGTGCCACCATAGCGTTCATTGTTGACCTTTTTGTGGTTTGTGTTTTGTCAGGTTTTGTTAGTTTCTATGTTATTTAAATGATTATCATTGTTGGAGTAATTTGGGAGGGATTTTGCAAGCATGTTGTTTGATAATTGTTTTTTTACTTTAATAACTATTTTAGTATATGTTTTATCATTTGAATTACCAAACTGCTGTTTTACATGTCTTTTTGTGTAAGTGGGCATTCCAAGTCAGTTTATCAGAGGTGTGAATCTAAGCATCCTGCAACTGCTACACACTTAAATTCTATAAGCATAAATGATGAAAATTAACAAAAAAATCTGCATCAGTGTTTTATAGTCAATATAAGTCATCATCTAACATCACAACAACTTTTTAAGACCATGATAACTCTGATGCATCATTTTACTGCAAAAGTAGAGCTGAGACAAGGTATTTTTTCAAACTTTAGAACAGTAATTTTTAACCTTTTTGAGTCACGGAACCCTTAAAGAATCTGAAGAAATATTCACATAAACACAACTTTGCATGCAATGAATATAATGTACTTTATCACAATTTGATTGTCTCATACATATATGACATGTATGGTGACCGCTATTTTACTCGTGTGATGTTTCTCGTGTGATTTTTCTCATCGTTATTTTTCTTGCATATTATTTTTCTCACGAGTATGTAACCCATGCATTACCCTTAGATGAGATAAATACTTGCGACAAAAATAATATCTGAGAAAAATAACAGTGAGAGATGTAATGAGCAAGAAAAATCACATGAGAAAGTTCACACAAGAAAAATCAACAGTACCGGCCTGTATAGTGAATATAAATGTTAATTTTTTATCTGGCCCTCATGAAGCTCCTGAAACCCATCCATAGATCACCTAGGTCCACAGACCCCCTGCTTTACAGTATTTGAAGTAGAGAAAAGTCATGGGAAAAACTGCCCAACACCAACCCCCCTAAACCTCTAAAAAGCTTGAATTGATCATGTACATTATGTTGAATGAAGATAATTAGATTCACATAGGACGCATTTCTTCATGTTTTCTTTTATTTCGGGTGGAGTGGTGGCTCTGAGGCTAGGGATCTGTAATCAGAAGGTTACCGGTTCAAATCCTGTAAATGCCAGAAGTGACTCTTCTGCTATTTGTAATTAAGGGCACCTGCAATTGCTTTGTACTGGGTATGACATTAATCTGCACCCAGCCCTGCAAGCGCCTCTTCAAACCTACAGGGAAATATTGGGGGTTAGTAGAAGGATTGGCACTCTAGCCACAATAAAAAAAAACAAAAAAAAAACCTCACAGTATTGCCGTGTGGTGTTGAGGAGATACCTGCTGCACTCGGGTCACTCAGTTCACTTGACAGCTTATAGTAAATCCTTAGCTCTTACGTCTACGCATGGAAGTGTGTGTGTCTGTCCGGCCCGGAGGTGAAAGGTGGAGTCAGGGTAAGGGCTCCACCTCCATAGAAACAGAAAACTTGCTTAGCCAGCCCGCTAATAACACAAGCGAGGCAAGCACGTCAATAAAAGGAAAACTCAAAAGAAAGACAAAGTCGTTTAGCCACTAACATTGACAAAATGGTATACCTTTTACTTTTCCTCCCACCGCTAATGCACAAGCGATGTGAGCATGTCGGCAAAACAAATCCTCCTAGGAGAGAGATGCCCAGAGTAGTTCCTTTCAATTACAT
>JANRMT010062814.1:120510079-120538042 GCA_026402145.1 Polypterus bichir lapradei | reverse complement strand
TGTGTTAGAATTTGTACATAAAATTGCAAACAGAGACACAACACCTGAAATCAATACCAGATCCTCAATAATTGAAAACGAAACAATAGTCTCTTAACTACTTTTTTCATTTTTACCTATTTTATACAGTTTGAACATTTGTGCCAGTCATTCTTGTTGGGTTAGCTGGCAATTTAAAAATTGGCCATTGTAAGTGAATCCTGTGATGGACTATCGCATTGCTCAAGTATCCTTTCAGTTATGCTGAGGTAGGGCTCAACTAACCCAAGATTCTGAACTGCACTAAGCGAGTTTGAGAGTACTGAATAATGCTATGTTATATAAGTTTTCTAAATCCATATTGTCTAACAAATATGCTGACAGTTTTTAAATTTTATTAGTGGATCATATGCAGCAAGTGTTTGTTCCCTTTTGCTTATTTAATGTTTTTAACTTTTTGTTCCCATCTTGTTACGATTCTTACAAAGACCATAAAAAATAACTGGCAAAACAATGAGCTATTAATAATTAAAGCTTGGCAAAAAATTAAACATGGGGTAGAGTGAATTGTATTTGGTGCTTTGCATGTTATTCATTGCCATTTTTCACTTCCACTGTGGGGGTGTTAGATGCTGCTATATATACATCTGCACTGCCAAATTTATTTAGTACCATGGCAGACAACTTAGTTGCCAACATCAACAAGTTGTTGTCAATAATGACCAAATATTCTGAACATTTCAGAATTAATCCCCAGCTCTCAGGTCTACACTGCAATGCAGCATTCAGTATAACAGCAGTCAGGGGGTTCAAAGAAAATAATAAGTAAGGCAATCACTTTGTTGAAAAACATGTCCATTTCTTCTGTGCTGTCAACACCACATTGTCTAAATCATACTTATCTAACAGCTGCCACTTTGAAAATACAAATACCTTTGAGCCATTCGATGTGAGGAGTTGGGCTTCCGGCTGGCAAACAACAGAGGGTAATGGGATCTCCTTCCAGTAACACATGATCCCTCAGTTTGATATGGAACACTGGAGGAAAGTCTAAAAGAAAAGTGAAAAGAGGAAGGGGATAAATATTGTAAGTAGCAGGAAAGACAAGGATTGACACAAACAGCATGTGATACTGTCTTAGAAAAGAAAGTTTATAGGAGAAGACAAAGTCTTGCATGGGCTAATCGTCAAATCCTCTCTACTAATTAGACAATTGCTAATTTTGTGTATATCAGTTGTCAATGTATGCATGGATTCTTAGCAAAATGGGTAACATACTGAACAAAAATGAAGCCTTCTCCTTCTTTAATTCAGTTAAATTCCATTTATATCAGCACGTTCAGTATCCCTTTATTGATCAGGAGGAAGAGGAAGCTTTTGTCTGCAGAAATTCAACTTTGATTAGACAGTAGGGCTTCTTCTGCAATGTTGAATTTGTTGAAATAAAAGATGTTTTTAATAAGGGAAAGAAAAAGTTCATTTATAATGTAATTATTTTGCAGAATCTATACAAATTAACAGTTTTTTTATATAAAAAATAAAGTACCATTCTAACCACTCTACATAACAAGCATTTTTCACAGTTTATCCTTACTTCATGTCATTTTGCCTCTATGTTGGCACAGATTTCTACCTTTGCCATAACTCACTGCAATGAGAAGTGAAGCAAAATGACACCTTTTATTGGCTAATTGACCTGATTACAATATGCAAGCTTTCAAGGCAACTCATGGCCCCTTCTTGAGCTGATTCGAAAACCTTGCATATTATAGGCTGTTCAGTTAGCCAATAAAAGGTGTTATTTTGCTTCACTTCTCATTGCATCCATAATGGCTAACACGGTACATCACCTCATAACTCACTGTAAAATGATCATCTGGGGATTAGCTGACAAGTGGATATTGAAACTTTAGAAGTCATCTTGCCCCATTAAAAAGACAACTGATATATTGTATAAAGAAAAAGACTATATTGTGCAGATTTGCAAGATAGTTCACACAGTATTTTCATGATTTTAAAATTGTATCAGTTATAAAATGCACATTTAATTTATTAAGAATATTTAGAAAATAATAACATGTAATGAAATTTCTGCATATGATATGTGTTAGTACTGTATATGGTAGCATACTTTTAAAATTCCTGAAAATTCAGTGTATGATGTCAATTTGCAGTCGATTATGATTAGTCCTGTCCATACAAATCTATCTTTTTAACGTTTATTTGTGAGAGAGGGGGATTTTAGTTATTTTTTTTCTCTTGACAAACTTCAAGCAAGGATTAGAGCACTTGAACTAGAAATCATTCATCTTGATTTAGGGGCCAAAATTGAAACTCATAAAATTATCCTAAGTTAAGTATGCACAGTTTTTAAAACTATTTCATTATAAATGCTCAAAGAAGTAATTCCTTTTGAACAAAGTTCAGATAATAACCAAAGCTTGTTGTTTTAGGAAACAGCTGTGGTGACATCAAAGTCGCATCTCAGCTCCTTGTCATTGCACCTGTGTCTCAGGCTGACATTGCAAAGAGATAGCTGTCATCAGAGAAGTAAATAAAAAACAATAAAAACTTGGTAAGTTGATTGTTATGCCACATAAAAAGTGACAGAATGAGGCCACAAAGGCTTGTATTAAGTCCAGATGATGAATGTGTATTAAAATCAGGAAGAGTTTGTTACTGGAAAGTCAAAGATCTTATTGTCAAGAATTAAAACGCTAACCAAAACTAAAGTAAGTCATAAATCGTAAGCAGAAATCAGAAAAACTGTACAACTAAATAAGAAGAAAAGTCTTTTGAAAGTAAAAATGAGTCTTGAACACTGCATACCCCATGGTGTTAGCTTTTAAAATACTGTCTTAGTGATGTCAGATTACATGACTTCCAGGAATGGAGTGTCATAACAGTAGACCTCCAAACAGGCAGAGCTCACCTGGAAACAGAATGGTGGCAAAGTAAATATTAAACATAACGAAAATATAAAGTTGGCTCTGCAGGCAAATTATAGTGAAACATCCATACCATAAAGATCTTTGGAATAAATAGAGTAAAAAGAATAAATCGTGAAGCGTAGAAAATATGTATTGATTAATCAAAAAGCGAAAAAGTTTCCTGACTCTTAACATTATGTCATGGACATCTGGCATGGGCTGGCATTCCAGCCGGGATGTTGTAAGGTTCCTTACCTGGCTGGGAGGCCAGTTTAAGAAAAGGACAGGGGGAGACCACTCACATGGGCTATTTGCTTCCCTGATACAATACGTGACAGTCTTCCTTAGCTACAGTGCCTGCATGGATACCTACAGGGCAGGCTGGGAATTGCAGTCCCATTACTCAGCCCTGTGATGTTCCATGGGTGTCGCCAGGTGGTGCTGAAGGGACAAATCATCCCCACTTTAAGGAACTCCCACCTGTCCTGGAACATCGGAGTACTTCCGGGTCTGGCATAAAGGAAGCCACTCAACCTCATCCAGGTGAGTTGGAGTCAGGAGAGGAGCTGGATAACACTCACCTGGGGCCTCATGTATAAACGGTGCGTACGCACAGAAATGTTGCGTAAGAACTTTTCCACGTTCAAATCGCGATGTATAAAACCTACACTTGGCGTAAAGCCACACACTTTTCCACGGTACCTCATACCTTGTTGTACGCAAGTTCTCCGCTCGGTTTGCAGACTGGCGGCACCCAGCGTCAAAGCAGTGCTACTGTTCCTCAGTAGTTACACCTTATTTTCCTGATGCGGCTTTATAAATACACTGAAACTAACCGCATATTGTTTATTAGTGTAACGCATCTGATTGTAATTAACTTGTACCAATATAATGGTCCAGGGAATAGCCATAGTATTCCAAATGCCATAACTGCTTTAGCGTTGTTACTCTCACTGCACCTTCTTCTTTTAACTGCTCCCGTTAGGAGTTGCCACAGCGGATCATCTTTTTCCATATTATTGTCACTGCACCACTCGGAGTATTTATATCAATGTATCTGAGTGTGAATCACAGCAGCAGCTAATCGGAAAGAGAATTATCGGTATACAGCTTCAAGCCCATGCTGTCTCAGCCACGGCAAAAAGTTTCAAAGCCTTTCTTGTACGGACCTCGCGGTTCGGAAACAGTTTCATCCCAAGAACTATAAACGCACTCAATCAATTACTCCTTGTAGAACTGTTTGTACTTATAAGTACAATCACCCCACTGTAAACTTGCACTACAGTTATAATATCGCACAACCTGAGCCACTTTATAAAGCGCGTATTTACATATGATGACGATATCATTTTTAAGATGAAATGCAGCAAAATATGTTTATTATATTATACAGATAAAACTTTAACTTCATTTAAATAATCTGTATTCTTCACTGGGAGTGTCGTGAAGGATAGAATAATTAAACATGTACTACGAAGATATTTCAATGTTCCTTAAATGTTTTGAAGAATCGGCGCTCCCCAATTCTGATTGGGTATTTGGGGAAAGAAAAGCAAGGACTGCAGTGGCGGCTACGCCAATATATATTGAATATAAAACAGAAAGAGAAAATAACAACAGCTAAAAACGCAGCGACAAATTTCGGCAAAAGTTAAATGCTTGTGTCATGAGCACGAGGCGGCTATGCAGTGTCTGCAACGGGCGTGGCCATCCACCGTGCATAAACTACCTTACTGACATTGGCGGGCGAAGGAGCCACCGATTCTTCCTCTGCCCAGTGCCACCACAAGCCTAGAGCCGCCCCTGATACTGCTGCAATAAATTATTTCAGCGAAGGTCGCACACAATCAATGCGCCGTGAAACTCATGTTTAATAACGTGCTTTAACTCCTATCATCATGAAAATGATATCACGTATACATCTCAGTATTTTAGTTATTCAGAGAGCTGTAATATCACAAATGTAATGGATTCTGTGTCCAGTTGGAGGAAGAGAGCCGGTTTAAGAAGCAAGTAGTAATTCACACACATAGAGCACATAGACGATCAAATACAAAACAAAGCATTTAACGTGCTACTTTAATTACGATGTGATTTGAGAAACTGGTTAATTAAACGATTTTAAGATGAAGTTTATGATGTTGTACTTTAATGACAAAATAAACTACGTGATTAAAGTGGAAATGTCGAGATTGAAGTTTACATTTCGTGCTTTTCCCCCCACTGTGTGCCTTTTTTTCTCTGTACCCTAATAAGCTTTCATATGACACTCAGACAGTGGGCTACAACTCGCCTTTTCACGGCGACTTTGATATGTGACTTCTTTTTTATTTCCGGCACTGTGTGATTTTGTGAACGTGAGCTTTCAAGTTTCTCCAACACGCTATGTCACTCGAACAACTTCCTTTTGTTGATTATACCACGGTTTATTTGAACAAATAGTATGTTTTTCCTTTGCCTCCACTTGGTATTCGCTGAAATTCTTATATTTTCCCCCGTGCTTTTCCCATTGTCTTTTCACAGAAGGCTGAGTTTAAGGGCGATTTATATTCATTTGCATATTCAAAGCGGTGTAATTCTGGGAGGAGTTGGGGCGTTACATAAAGCGCGTGCACGAGCGTTACTTGTCACGCTGATCGGGATTTATGTAGCGGAAGAACGTGGGAGTTGGAGTACGCACAGATTCCTGCATCTGGATTTTTCTGTGCGTAAGCACATTTCGGCTTTTGTGCTTACGCCATGTTGTAGTGCGAGTTCTACGCACGGCGTTATACATGAGGCCCCTGGACAAGTGGATGGAGAGGAAGAAGGACAGAAAGGAAAAGAGAATATAAGGAATTGTGCCTGTGCTGTGTTTGTGAAGGTATTTATTAAAATAAATTATTATTTGAATCGAGACTTGTTGTTGCTGTTTTAGAGGGTTTGGGGGCTCAGTGGTGCCCCCTAGTGGGCACAACTGATAAATACCAAAAGCATAGTAACAATATCCATTCAGGCCAACTTCTATGGATTTTGTCAACTGCCTTCTACATTTAATATCACCATGTGAGTATACAGAGTCGCTTTCTGAATCAATGCAGTCAGTATTAAAATTCACAGTGTTTCTAGGTAGTGTTCATTTGTGATGTGTTACAAACTAAAGTGTTCCAAAGTACAGAAATCCCAAAAATGCACACTAGAGGGGGAAATACTATCAAACCCTGGCTAGTCACACAAAGGGAAATACAGAATGTTTATATATATATATAAAAAATTATTTTTTATAAAAATGCTCAGTGGCACAAAAAGTAATCTCTGAGGAGTAGAGGGCAAAAAGCATTGCCTGAGACAACAGGGGAAACAAAGGGCAAACTCATAAATCCCAAGAATATTCAAAAGAACAGAGCAAAAAGGGTGAACAATCCAGAAATGCACAAAAGCACAAGAATAATCACCAATCCAACAAAATGCACCTCACCATGAGTGCATTTAATGAACTGCAAGGGACTCTGGGTAGTCCCCATGACAGTGGTGGGCAGTTGGCCCTGCGGTTAGGGGACCACCCAGAAAACATAAGGATCATAGCAGAAGATATTATGACATACAGAAATTAAATAATCAGCAACATCACCATATACAATGAATAAAATAAACAAGCAGTTTCTTGATGGTGGAAGGCTGGTGGCTCTGCCTCTTGGGGGACCACCCACAAAACACATAACAGAAGATATTTTGATATACAAAAACTAAACAGCCAACAACGTTAACACATACAATGAACAAAATAAACATAAATGATACTCCAGCCAGGGATGGAACCCTGATTAAAATATAGCATGAATTACACAGATGTTTATTTATGTTATTGCTTGGCCAGGTTGTGGTCAAAAATCAGTTTATAGCTAACAGAAGTGCTATAAGCCCCAGCTTTAAATTGTCTGGATTCTTGAAGGTTAGTCAACAGAAAGTAGAGACACATAATATTCTCATTTAGTTCTTCCACACTTTGGATGTATGTGTTTATGTATGTTTTGATATTCTGGTTTACTTTGCATTAATTTAATATTTTCTACCTTTTTCACATTGTATGTAATGTCACTTTGAATTTCCATGGATAGTGTTCCTCAATGAATTATTACTATTACTCTTGCTGGACACATTACGCACATTTGCTTGCCTTCTGAAGTTATGACGCTGGCAATATGACATGGAGGTGTGGATCAGACAGTATCCAAGCATATGGATATTTACAGCACTCTCCAACGCATAACTTCTTTGCATTTTGACATTTGGCACATTTGGCAGTGATCCCATGCATTGTTTTTACTATCACTTTTTTGGTTTTCATTTTGGTTTTAGTAATATGATCTCTTGACCTCCGGTATTTTGAACTTTTCTTTGAATCTTGACTATATTCTTTTGGTACTTTTCCCTAAAGTTGTCTCTTGATCCATTTTTAAGTCTCCTTTTTGGAACAGTCAGTCTTTTTTTCCATCTTGGCAAAAGGATGCAGTTTGATATAATTTAAGCTACAAAGCTCTTGTTTCTCTTATGTGGTCTTTACATGAAAACTCAGCCGAGTAATTTGTGAATTCAGAAGAGAACGAGTGAAAAACAGTGGTAGAAATCTGTAATAAAATTATTTCCAACTTTGTTGTGTCATCATAATCAAACAAAACAACAGGTTTTATGAATTTGGCATCTTTGCTGCACTGAAGTGGACATTTATTAAGTTTTGGCTTTAGTTTTGCATTTATTGAAGTGCCCTACTTACCTCAATAGTAGACCACTCAGATGGACAGTTTATATAATATTACTAATTACAGCGTCACTTAGCAAAACTAGTATGTAGGGCAAACAAAAGTATTCCACAACTGACAGAAATAAAGTAATAAGTTCTTCAAAAATGCAGAACTTATCCCTTAAATTTTGTGAATTAATGATTTCTAATGTGTTTGAACATGGTGCCTCAGCAGACAGGTGTGATCTGCTGGACCCACGATCATTGATTAGGAAGAGGAGGAGACATATAGAAGAACTTACGCAGCAAAGAACAGAGAGCAGATATGTGGTAAAAGAAGAGTGGATGGATATTAATGACCCTGTTTATCTCCAGCTTCACCAAAATTGTAGATAGAAGAAAAAGGAAGAAGATGGAATGGGACAGAAGTTTTTGGAATTACTTTAGGCTGGAACTATCAATGAGGAGCTAATGCACAATTGTGGCCTGCCATGAAAAGTACCCGGGTACATACAATACCAACGAGTAAGGCAATAAATAGTGTTAAGAAAGGATGAGTGCCTTATGGAAGGTGGTGGAGGGGACCGGACTGTTTATAATTTGAAAAGTATAAAGTATAACTGGCTCTAGGATCATCTGGGACTTAAAAGGAAACCTGGCTGGAGGTAATTGAAAGGGATATTGTTGTATATCTAGCAAAGAGATAAATACATCACCTGTGTCACAGATTACAACACATTGTTTCATCTCGAGTCTTTTGAATAAATTTGGACAGTAAAGAACTGAATTTTAACCAGAGAATCATGGCACTACCATAGTTAGATTGAGCAGCATCATTCACTTAAATAAATGCTACAGTGGACTAAAAATGAAAGGTAGTATAAGTTCAGGTAACGAGTGAAGCTCTGATGTCTGAAAGGATCTGAAGAAAATTTGGCAGGGGCAACCCCATTAATGGAAAATGATATGCCAATGTCCATAAATTTAAAACAGTTAGCACTAGGGATGGGAGTTGGAAATGAGGCAAACTGAGTTGAGGGATTAAGCCTTAGAAAGAAGGAAGATTATTAGCCAATTAATAGTTTTACCTGACATTATTTCATAAGGCTTGAAGAGCTTTAGAAAATGCAGAAGATCGTTAGGTTCTTCTCCCAGATGCAGAAGGAGGTTGCATAGATGGAGACCATTTGCGGGGTATTATGAATTGGTGGTCAGAGCTTACAGTATGTCCTTAGTTGTCATCAATACCCTCTTACTGAGAAAGTGATTAAAATAGCTGAAACAACTATTCTTTTATGTCTTATGTAGTACTAGGGTGTTGTATCATGTTAGCCATTATGGATGTAATGAGAAGTCAAGCAAAATGACACTTTTTATTGGCTAAAAAATTACAATATGCAAGCTTTTGAGGCAACTCAGGCTCCTTCTTCAGGCAAAATGATTGCACGAAAAAGGGTCCTGAATTGCCATGAAAGCTTGCGTATTGTAATCTGTTTAGTTAGCCAATAAAAGGTGTCATCTTCAAATATGTAAAGCAGAGAACATACAAATTAATCTGGCATAAAGAAAATTAAAGTGATAAATATTTACAACAGGAAAGCACTGAAGTATTTAAGATGCTTCTCCTTACTGTTTGTGCTCTCAATGTTCTGAAATGTGCTGTGTAATTTAATATATGTGGTTTACAGTCTAAACTGACCTGTTAGTGTTATAGAGGGTATAAAATATCCTTGATCTATACACCATCAAAAATAAAATGCACATCTATTTAAGATATACTGGGAATGAAACGTGTCTTTTACAATAATGAAAACACCAAATATTTTCACAAAATGGCCATTCAGTGATCTTGTGCATTCAATGTGCTGGAAGAAGATGGTCCTAGCAAAACATAGAACTGTAGTTTTTGCAAAACTGAACATGACTAAATGTTGTTGTTTATATGCTGCAAAACAATCCAGAAAATTGCATTAAACAAAGATGAAATAGCCATTTCTGGGTTGGCATGGTCTTCAAGGTCTATGGTTTTTCAGTGTCTTTATGGATATGATGAAATATCATTAACCTGCCATGTCATTTGCCACTGAAGAAGAACACAAAACATATGAAGGTATATTTCATTGCATGCAATCATCTATCCATCCATCAAACTGGTTAGTGCACAACATACGGGAACACATTTCAACATGAACAGGTAGTTTTTTTCCAGATTCCCACCACTCTCTTTGTGAAGAAGGCATATTTCTAATTCAAATTTTGCAAAAGCGTAGACAAATATTTCTTGATGCAGTAATGAATCTTCCATATTTGCGCATTCCCATTAAAGCTTTGGTACATCTGAGAAAAAAAACAATGTCCTGAACAAGTGCTATCTTTATTAACAACTAGCTGAAATACCCAGTATTGCTGGGAGGAAAATAAAGTGTTTTTTTTTAATTTATTTGAGTAAAATATAATTAAAAAAAAAAACCACAACTTTAAAAATAAAAATAAATTAACAAATAATGAAGACTCACTGAAGTGCTTGTCTTGCGGTCTTGTATGTTATTATCCAGTTGATGCTCTGTACTGGCCAATTCTATTTAATTGCAAAAGCAACAGGGGCACAGTGGTGCTCAAATATAAAGAATGCTGGCAGTCACCTCCAGTTGGCCCTCTGTTGGTCATTCTAAGTGGTGGCATAGCCTATTCAGGCAGCATGAAGGACAAAGCAAGAACCTGCCCTGGGTGGAGATCTCTTTCAATGTAGTAAGTATTAATAATTTTATATGAAAAAATGATAATTAGTTTAGTTACCTGACGCTAATCGAGTATAGTGATGACCATCCAGAGTGCCATTCTCCCTAGCAATAGTCGATGGAATATTGGGTTGAGAAGATCCTTTTTCTCTTTTGCTCCTTGTCAGTCCCCACCGATCCCACCTGGATCTACGATCACTTTCAGATGCAGCTTAAAACAAACCAATGCTTTGAGTTATGATACAAAAAATAGCGAAATTAAAAAATGATACTCTATACCTTGGTTAAAAATAAAATGCAAAAGCCCCTAAACTGAAAACTTAAGAGATGTTGTAGGTTTAACCCTGTTCAAATAAAAGCGTTCCACCCCCATTTAGTATTATACTCTTCACATGAGAACAGCTCAAACACTTTGATTCTCTGACTGCTTCTGATTAGCACCGAGATTGTAAAGTGTTAAACTTTTTCACAATGTACTACACGTTGTTGTATTCTTGAACAGTGCTTTATTTTCTAAAACTGTAGTTGGTACTGCAATATCTATTGTAATTTCACTTATTCTTTTTTCTCTGAGAGAAACTGCTTATATATAAAAGAAAGCCTGAATACTGCAAATTAAAAAATACAGGAAGAATTATATAAAATATTTTATTAGTTTACAACAGTTTTAACTTTGTTTTCTTATATAACTCAGAATATTAATTTTACCAGTTAATGACTGATAAATAGCTGAACATATTTAGTATGATATTTCATAGCATTAGATCATATACTTACCTTTCACAGCAGCTTCTGACTGGACACTAGACTCAGACTGAAGTGACTCTGTAGATGGTGCTGCATGAGACTGGGATGCAAGCTGGTTGGATGGCACACCCAGTCTTTTTAGATTTGTTCCCTCAGAGTTAGACCTACGGAGTAATGAAAGCAAAGGTGTCCTCTTCTCTTGTTTTGTTTCCTTCTCTGCTTTCTTCTCTTCCTTCCTCTCTTCTGAGTGGCTACGTATCCTCATTGAAATCCCAGCCACTGTTGACTCAATCTTCTTGCGCATTGTCAAGACGGGAGATTCATTTGGTTTCCTAGATTCTTTGATCTCCACTTCTTGGGAAGACTGTTTTTCAGCTCCAGGCTCCATTCGTATCATTTCCACCTCTTTCTCTTTTTTATCCCTGAAACTGCTACGACCTAGAGTCCATGACAGCCTTCTTTTTGGAGCTGAATGTTCAAGAGCAGGACTCTGTTCTCCGGACTTCACTTCCTTCCTCTCAGTTGATGGTGTTCCTTTCAAGCGTAAAGATAGTCTCCTCATAAAGCTTGTATCCTTTTCTGCCTCTCGCAAATCTTGAACAGATTTTGCTCTTTCTTCTAACTTTTTAGGTTCTTCAGGCTTAACAAACTCTAACGGTGCACCAGTAGGCCCAGGACGGTAAATTTCCTCACCTGAAGAGGGAGGAAGAATGAAAGATTTTTCTTCTGATTTGGACCTTGTAAGTAGTTTTAGCCCACGGGTGAGAGAGGATTCTCGCCTTTTGAACTTTGCCTCAAAAACCTCTTCGGATGCTATATCTTCAATAATATGTTTTGGCTCCTGATCTGAGGTTGGCTGTGATAAGGCAGGTGGTGGAGGAGTTTTTGGTGGACTGGGTTCTATTCTAGTTTGTTCATTTGATGCAACTCTAGAAAACACAGCTGGGTGTGCAGTTGTTGAGATTTCTGTTTCTGGCTTGGCTTCTTGGCCTTTGTTTTTGTGTTCAGGAACTACAATAGCCTGCATAATTTCTGCATAGGCAGAAGGTCGAGCAGAAGGAGCTGAAAATGAAACCTTTGTGGTTGGTGAAGGTGTAGCTTGTAGTGGAACATTATTTTGAGGACCTTTTATATCAATCTCTAAAGGTACTACAGTACTTGACTTGGTAATAACAATTTCTGGGGGCAACTTAGCCATTTGTAATTTCTCATCATATGATGGTTCAACACAAGGGGCAATGACTGGCTGAATCAGAACTTGTTTCTGAGATACTTCTTTTACTAAGTTTGATTTCTCTGCTGGAATTGGAGCTTTTTTGTTGGTCATATCATTAACATCTGTGTCTATAACAACTTTCTTTGAGATATCTGTTTCCTCTTGTGGAGTGCTAACCATGTCTTCAGAGGTTGTCACTGTCTCCTTTACCGACTCACTCAACTTTTTCACTTTATCAACATTCACTTCATATGGTTTGCTTACTTTCAGAGTTGTGTTTTCTGCTTTTTCAATTGTTCTACCAGCTTTCTCTGAAGTTTTAATAGTCTCTGCCATACTTCCTTCGATTTCTTCTCTATCTGGTGTTGGCGGTTTGGAGGAAATTTCTCTTGGAGTTGATGGTCTAGAGTCTAACTTTGTTTGTTCAGTGAGAGCTGACATAGATACACATTCTTGTAGTCGTTTACCCTCTATCTGAGTTAGAGGTATTTCTAAAGGGGCTCCTAAACGTCGATGGAGTGGAATGGGTTCAGTGTCACCTTGACTGAAAGAAGCACTCTTACGCAGCACCTTTGGATCTAAAGAGACTTCTCTAGGGGTGTCACTTGATGCTGCCCTTGCAAGAGGTGGAACTGGGCTTCCACGGGGTGGCCGTGTATAGCGTTCAAGTGAAGTGGAACGTTTCTGTGGATCATCTTCTGCAAGTCTAAGGGTTTCTAACAAGGGCTCCCTTAGGCCACTCATTTTCTTGTCTACAGATCCACCTCTGAGTAACCTTTGACGCATTAATTCCAGTTTTAATGCATAGTCCTCATGACTTAGCTTGCGGCGTTCATCCAAAGTTCCGGGACTTGGACTCCTCCTTGGAAGTTCCATTGAAAGAGCCTTTTTGAGGCCCTTTTTGGGTTCCTCTGTTTGACCATCAGTAGTTCCTTCTTCTGCCTTAATATGTAGCAGCAGAGCACTGTCAGCAGAACTGCCTCTCCTTAATTCTCCTCTCTTTGAGCTTCCTTCTCCTTTATCTGACTCCACACTTGAACCTTTTCTAAGAGGCCTCTTTGCATGGTCTGGTCTCTCTGAACTGTCCTCATCTGAAGATTGGTTATCTTCATCTTGTGTTGCCCTTTTCCTAGAGCGACCCCTGCCTTGAACTTCTGTAACTTCTTTTTTTGCAAATGGCGGCTCACACTGCATTGGTACCGGTCCCTCTGATTCCTTTCCCACAACATCTAGGTTCCCATTTGGACGTCCCACCATCTCATCATCAGCTGGAATTTCATTAAGTGACATTCTAGAGCTGGAAAACTCCATTGTGAGGGGCATAGGAATGAAGGGCAGCTCGTCAATGTCCTCAGAGTCTGAGGATGATGAAGGAGGAGGGGAACCTTCTTTAAGGTGCTTTGGAACTGCTATGGAGACATGGGTGGATGAATCATCCAAAAGTTCTGGTATGGATCGCATCACCATTTTAGATTTGTAGTTAATAAGTGACCGCTAAAAAATACATAAATTAAAACAGATAACTATAAGCAAAATAGTATTTAGCCATCAAATAAAGACTGAAATGCTGTTCAAAATTACAATCTCACATGCATTTTACTCATGTGCCATAGATAATCAGTAACGTTTAGGCAATAGTTGTCACATTTTACTACAGTGCCTAGAAAAATAATATGTCAGAAAAATAATTCTTAAAAATAACTATCAATGTAACCAGCCTGGAGATACAGCAAAATGTAATATACTCAAAGTGGATTGTCTAAAATTACAATGAAACATATAATTGGACTGGGACTACATTCTAAGCTCAATCAACTTGCGATCATGTTATTGGATTATGTATGAATATCAAGAAAACAATTCACTCTGTCCAGGAAAAAAATAAAGCCTTTTTATTAAGTACATTTACCTGCCACTTTCTTCTAGACTGAAACAGCTTGAGGGGCTCTGTAGAAATGCTTTTCCCTTTAGATAATGTCTTAAAGAGAAAAAATATATAGTGAATTATAAAAAGAACAAAAGAAAATAATTCAGTGAGAAATAGCTTATAATACATGTAATGCAAATCCAAAACACAAACAAGGTGGCAAAATATATGAAGAGAAAAATTCTTCTGATCCCACTTTAAAATGATAGATAATTCCTCAATTCTGTCTTTCAACTATTTAGTGATGGATAATTGGGTGGCATGGTGATGCAGTGGTTACCATACTTTATCACTGTTCAAGGATGTTCCAAAAAAATAACTATAACATTACTATAATTAATAAAACATTATTTGATATGTGAATCTGACATTGCTACATTTAATAAAACATTATTTGATCTGTGTATCTGTCACAGATTTATAAGTCATTAGACCAGAGATTCCTAACCTGTGGCTCTTGGGACTTTTGTGTGACCATTAATGAGCTTTGGGAGTTCCATTATCAGGCATAAATATATTCTAAAATTTTACTGGAAAAATGTATTATGTGCAAATGTTATAAATATTATAATTTCCTAATAAATTAAAGAATATATATATATATATATATATATTGCAACAATAGATGGCGTTATACCAGCCCTTAACCCAGCACAGACAGACACTAGAGGCACACTTACACAAGTTCACGCTTTTTTATTTTCTTCCTTTCCAATTCAGCACAGCTCACACAGTGCACAAACCCCAATAAAGCTCAGTCCCTTTTCTTCTTCTCTCTCTTCTTTTCTCTTTGGCAGTCTCCACTCCCCTCCTCTCCTCGCAAGCTCTGTCCTCCGTCTCCCGACTCCGGCTCCCCGAATGGAGTGAGGCGGCCCCTCTTATAATGCACCTGAGTGTGCTGCAGGTGCTCCCTGATGACCTTCCTGCAGCACTTCCTGATGTGGCGGAAGTGCTGCATGGGCACCCAGAAGCACTCCAGGTGTAGCTGTTTCCTGGTCCGGCAGCACTTTCTGGTGTGGCGAAGTGCTGCATACCATGGCTTCTGAGCCATCCAGGCACCCCCTGGCAGTGGCCACGGGTCCCCACAAGGCTGAGCTTCTAAGCTCTATTCCTGTGGCCCCAACACCCACCAAGGCAGCTGCTTTCTCATGTTCCAGGGGAGGTACTGTTCCTCTCCCGGTTCTTCCATCCTCCAGGTGTCCCGACTGGGCATGAGCCCCAGCCGTCTACCACAATATATACTGTATATATGTTTGCTTAAGCTCTATTCTCTCATGTGGCCTTTCAACTAATTCCTCATAGTTCAGCCAGTGTTTAAAACAGGTGGCCATCCATATAAATATTTTGGCCACTAAGACATCATGCTTATCATACACACAGCACACACAGCACACAAAATGACAGGTCCAGGAAATCCAAAAACACAAAATGTTGGCAGCATTGCACAAAAATAACAATTTAATGGAGCCTCAAAATATTCAGAAACAAAATGAAGAATGCATGATGTGTAAAATTAAAATGAATGCTAGAAGTACAGTAAATTTATAATGCACTCTTGACACAACTGTATCAACTGGACGTACTTGGAAAACCTAAATTTGCACTGAGTTAGGCTTGTAACTTCTTAAAGGGCACATAATTTTGAGTTTGAGATGAACTGAACCTCCAGGAAGGCCTTTCCTATTTCTTACAGGAGGTTTGAGATAAGGAATCTAAATGTAACTCATTCAAGGCCTTAGTAGTGGAAACTATTGTAGCCAAAAGGCAGCTGTAGCATATCATAGTAGCAATCCTAGGGCCTATTGTTAAACATTAAAGGTAAGGAAAGATGGCAAGGTAAGAAAAGAGTCCTTATAAGGAGGTAATGCTCCACGAGCTTGAGATGAATCTTCTGAGGTGGCTTGGGCATGCATTGAGAGTGGCTATGAATAACTCTCACTAGAGAAGAACCAGGACATGGTGGAAAGGCTGTATTTCTCAGTTTGCCTGGGAATGCCTGGAAATCCTGCAGAATAATCTGGAGACTGTTATTGGGGAAAATGTGACTTGGTCTCTTTTACTTGGTGCATTATCACTGCAACTCTCACAAAGACAAGTGGATTATACAAATTAGGCCTTTTTTATTTTATAGAGCGCCATTAACAGTGTGCAGCATTGTAGAGCATATAGTATGAGTGAGAGGAGATGTTCGGAGCATACATTGATACAGCATGTTGTTGCCCCCACCACATGACAAATCCACCTCAGGATCCCAAATTAGGACCCGAGTGCAGTTGTGCCATGGGTGACACCTCAGCTAAACACTAATTTGAATGGAACCGTGTGAGTTTTTTTACGGTGGCCGGAGTGACAATCCTGCCACCAACCCCTGAGTTTTCCCTGCAAGTTGAAGGACCTGCTTGCAGGGCTGGATGCAGGTTAACGTCATGCCCAAGACAGGGTAATTCCAGGTTAAGGGCCTTGCTCAAGGGCCCAACAGAGTGGAATCACTTCTAGCATTTACGGGATTCGAACCGGCAACTTTCTGATTGCTGGCGTAGATCCCTAGCCTGAGATCCACCACATAGTATGGATATTCATGAATTTTTACACAATCAATGAATTTTATTTCTACAGCATTAATACCCTTAAAAATCTTTTTTTGTAATCTTTGGGCACATACTCTTCATCAGTTCCTCCACAATATTCACACCTCTTAATTTTATTTACAGTTTCCTCACACATATTTTATACTTTAACCAGATTGTGATAGGGATTCATGAATTTGGCAGAGGATAAGAACCACTGAACTAGACAAACATACCATTGAGAAGATTCAAAATGAACAATTAAAATGTACTGTACACTACAAGGCTTACCTTAAACCAAGCATGACGAAGACACTCATTTGCATCTGGTCTCCTAAAATAGATTAATAATAAAATGTTTTTTTTTTGTGTATTAGGTAATCTTGTATACTACATAAGTAAAGAAAAAGGAGGAAGAGGAAGAAGCACTATGTTGTTTATTAATTTATTGCAGCACCAATTGATTTTCAGTTGTTAAAGAAAAGGCTGCTTTACAATTCTAACATCTCTTTCAGAGACAGACAACTACTACTGCTGTCTTACATCCCTAGTGACAAGGTTTCAATGTCTAGTCTATTAACTGTCTACATGGAGAACATCTTCTACATGCCTGTGTGTGTTTTCTCCACATACCCAAGTTCATTTTGTAAAGCCTAAAAGACCTGCATGAAACTAACTGTAGGCCATGAAACTGCAAAATATGACAGAGTGTAGTAGTAGTTGCAGTAGAAATATAAAAATTACCACAGTTACAGAGTGAACTTTTTACCCGCATGTGTCTGACCATCATATAACATGTTGCCACGTTCTGGCACCATGATAACAAGAACGCATTATGTAACTCCACTGTCTCTGTCATTGCAACAGATGGTGCATCACAAACATTTCTAATAGTAAAATGCATTGCATTTAAAATGAAGGAAAAAGAAGTTAATTAGCAGTCAAAATTGGTCACTAATTAAGAAAAGGGTTAGAATGAAAATCTGCAGCCACAGTAACACTCCAGGTGCGGATTTGGAGCCCCCCTGGTGTAGCCTAATAATATTTCCGCTGTGATGTGTAACTCGTCTAATTTGCCTTTGCACATAGCTTTAGTGACATACTGGCTATATTGTCTTGTTTGTAAATTCTTCTGAAGCACTTTGATTTTTTGTGCCAATTTTATTAGTCTTTTCATACTCATTTTGTGTTTTGAACCATGCAGGATTCAAATTCAACAATGTTTTTCAAATTAAAAATGTATCTAATATTGTTAAAATATTTTTGCGTCACCACTTTCATGGGTGCCGCCATTTTGGGGGCAGTTGTTATGAAATTGCCAGGGAAATGAAGCAGAAGTGCCTGAAGTGTGATATCGCTGATGCTATGAGATAAAACATCAGTGCCGGCATTTGTGAGAGATTCAGCTGAGACTGCTGATAAATCTTTGAACAAGAGTGTGTGAATTGTTAATGATAGTTTCCTGGTAGAAGATCTTTAGCTTTGATTTTGGGTTTTTAATTTTAGATTTGGTGGCAGTTCTATTTGATTTCTGGTTAGATAATTTGCTTTGGTTATGACTAACGCTTCTTTTTCTTTATCTCTTTGCTAGTAATATTCACTGCAGCAGAGTATAAATATTATTAGCTCGACCAAATTCAAGTCCTTAGCTTTAAAAGTTTTAAGAATTATATTAGCTTGATTTATTCTGGTTTTTTACCCTCATCCTAAGGATGTTTCTGTGATATCAATACAGTAGTCTAAAGTGGCCCAGCATAAGACCCGCCATTTACGGTTGGTTTCTGCCTTGCACCCTTGTTGCCTTGATAGGCCCAGACACAGGAGACATTGGGCTACTGTATATTAAGAGGGCTCAATAATGGATTAACATCTATATAATATCACTTTTTATTGCTTGACGGCTGTTCCTAAGGATTCACTAGTCACTATCACTGTGACATATTTCCAGCACATACTTGTATTACATCCTTCTGAACACAATCCCACATTATCCAACACAGAAATTAAAAAAGAACAAGAAATGATTTGATTACTTACAGTCTATCGGACACTAAAAGTTTGATAACAAATCCCTTGGCTTCTCGACAAAGATCTTCAAACATCTTCTCCTCAAATGCTACATTGTAGTTCCTGATGTTCAATACTGTTGCTCTGTCATTTTCTCCAACGAATGGAGAAACTCCTGTGAGGCTGTTTAGGAGAAAAATGAGAATGCTAAGGTTATTTAATGCTTTTGGTACCCAAGAATAATTTTAGTGTTAAGATTTTCAGGAAGATTGTTTCTAACACTATATTCTACCTGAAGTTAAGTGTAGTGGAACATAGTCATACTGCAGCAAAGGCTTTATACTTCCATTTTAAAATGAGTTCTTTAAATTTCTTTTGAACGAAGCATTTGTTATTTTTTCTGAAGAAGTAGATTGTTCTAATTTCAGAAAAGTTGTGAGTCTTAAAAAAATAATCCATGCAAAGTTTCTTACTTACATCATGCATTGAGCATGTAGTGAACTTGCATTGTCTTAGAATCGTGAATCACTGAATAATCTTTAAAGATGATGATTATTATACTGCATTTTGATTGCACTCATTTTTGTGTTTATATTAGGCTAGTCAGTTTACTTCATGACCTAAATTTAATTTATATCTTTATAGTTTATGCTCCCAACCTTAACCTTTATAGTTTTCCAGCTACTTTGGTAAGATTGTGATTTTGCTGCCACACATCCATTACTGACTTAATCAGTTCAACTTCTGCCGTTGTGACTGTTCTCTAGCATTGCATCATTGCCATCCCAACAGTGCCAACTCTATCAACAGGACATTATAAATACAGGGTGAGTCAAAATTATGTTAACATTTGAATAGCGGAAACAATTTATTCACAAAAAAATACTTCATATGTGCAAGATGATTTAAAGGAATGTCTCAATCTGTTCACCATCATGTTATGTTATCATAAATTGTCCACAAAAATTGTATATAAGTATATACATAGCAGTACCATGAGTGTTAACATACTTTTGACTCACCTTGTATAACATCTAGTATAAAACAGTTCGGAATAAATGTATCTTTAGGGTTCACAAAGCCCCAAATCTCTTTGCATATTCCAAACAGTTCTATTTTATGCTAGCTTTTTTTAAAAAAGAATTCTCAAATATTTAAAAATGTAATGTTCTAGTATTGAACACAAATAATAAACACACTTTAGTATTTTTCTGTAACAGACTGAAGAGACATGCCTGTGCTGTGGAAAGTATTACTGCCTCACAGATCCAGTGTCCTGGGTTTGAATTCCATTCTCTGTGAGGAGTTTGCACATTCTCCCCGAGTTTGGGTGGTCTTTCCTCCCACTTCCAAAGACACACAGGATATGTTTACTCTAAATGGTCCCTAGTGTCGGTGTTTGTGTGTCTAAGTTCGAAGATGGAACTGGCACCCTGTGGTACTGGAATGGACTCAGGCACCCTGCAACGCTGATTTTTATAAGGCAGGTTTAAAAATGAGAGGAAATGTTAGAATGGTTTTAGCTTTTAAATAGGCTGGACATAAAGTTTCTAAACAAATGGAGATGACCACAGGTCTAAAAAAGCTTATGAGAAATGTAAAACACGTTTCTTCAACCTGTGTAATCATTTATTAATATCTGCATTAAAGTGAAACTGTTGACTAAAACAAAACAAGTCTTAGACATTGGCATGCCCGTGTGCATAGGGGACAGTTTAATGGCTCCGGTGATGGTTAAGTCTTTGCCGCTTCAGGGGTTGGCACTCCACAATAACACCTCCTCGCCCTGCAGACTGGACAATTGATGCCTTTTCCACTGTTGAAGTCATTTCCAGTGTCTGTCCACCTGGATCCACCTCTTCCTGCCAAAAACAGTCTTAACGGGAAGAGCTGCCTTCTTTGGTAGTCGTATCTAGACTCAAGTCTGAAAAGATGCAACTTAACACTTTACCCGTGTTTTATTTCTGTTTTTTGCGACTTCAGTTATACAGGGTTTGTCTATGGGTGTCCCAAAACTTCTCACTGGCTTTGCTTTGTTATTACAACATACAATAATACAATTTGATGAAATAATTTCTGAATTAGCATAAGCTACCCTAATTTGGGATGTTCATAAGAAATGTAATAACATACTTCATGATTTAGAAGTACATAATAAACAAGAATAGTTGTGTGAGATATTTGATATATTAAAATGTGTGCTTCAGTTTAAATGTTTAAAGTCTAAATATTCTTGATTGTAATAGAAATGTATCATTTTCTCCCAATGATAGAGGTATATAGAGGGCTAAATCCCTAGTAAAGGATCAAAAATCAAAATTAACATCATATTCATAATCAAAATTACAATTACAAATGCAACTTGTTTTTGTATAGCACTCTTCACCGAGTGCAGGTGCAGAGTGCTGAGAACAATTCTCAGTTAAAATACATGTATAGATTATACTAATTACTAAATACAGAACTAGTACACATTTAAATACAGATTTGTTAAAACACACGGACATCACTGACCTTGATGTGGTCTAAGATGATACCCCACACGTTTGAAATTTGTCATTTCTGGGAGTGGCTCTTATAGGGTTAGGACCTCCAGTAAAGAATCAAATATCTAAAAATGTATCATATTCATGACCATCAACCTTCAAATAGAATCAAACGACACTCCACATGGCTATATTGCTGATCCACTTTTTTTCAGTTTTGTGAAAGGGAGCAACTTCATTGGGGGTGAACCCCAGATTTTGGTCGATTTGGCACGCACATTCTCATGTCCTTCTGATCATTTTTACTGAAGACACCTATTGGTTTACTTTTTATCTCTAGGGTGTAATTTCTTGCACCAAATGTGACCTCAAAATTAGGTTTTTTTTTTGGATCTAGAGGGACAAAAAGCTCAAAGTTCTACATAACTAGACATCAAGATGAGTTGATGTTGTGATGTGAGATTTTGCATATGAGTTGATAAATATTTTGTATGTCTTTATTTGTAATTTAGGCAAAATTAAGTCAGGAAAGTGAATTTTACGACAGAGTTGGGGGAAGTGCTTGAAATGAATGTTTCTCTGCTAGAGTCTCTCTCTCTCATCCCCCACACAAAGCCAGGTTGCCTAACTGCCAAGCTTTACCTCAACAAATGGTTTTGGGGATGGCAGGTGTTAAGATGTTCTATTCCCCATTGGTCTGAAGTATGGCTGTTTGAAATTGGCTTGTATCAGAAGCCATTAAGTACCACAACACCCTATTGGCTGTAGGGGTTGGACAGAACATCTATAAAATTTGCTTGGTTAACCTCACTCTCTCTCTTACTAACATCTGATGAAGGAGCATCTCTCTCTCTTACCAAACTGATCCATGAACTGAAAGGACAACACAATGAAGAGCACAGCTCGGCAGCCATATTGAAACAGGCATACGGCCTTTTCTGAAGAAAGCTGACCACCAGTGATGCTTTAACTAGAGACATTTTAAATAACTAACAAGTCTGTGTGCCACCTGAAACTACACATCACCATTTATCAGGTTGTATGGTTGCCAATATTCAAATGTACTTTGCATATTGTTATTATTAATGAAGATTATCAATAATACATTATTTTATGTGTAACTTAACTCTTGTTTGTCTTTTACTACACCTAATTGCCTGAGGTTAACTCATACTGGTGAGTCAGAAGGTGTCGGACAAAAACAACTGAAATGATTTCAAAGTGTTTATAAGTAATTGTTATGAACACAAAAACACTGCTCACATTTTGGCAATATTTTAAGTACTATAAAAATCAGTTATACCTGATAATAAATAGATTTGCAATTTGTGCTGTATCGCTCATTTATATACTTAGACGTGGTAGAAGGTGGGAGATTTTGGTGTTTCTGCTTTCCATGTGTATCAAATAAAAAGAATACCAGCAGAAATGGAGGCCTCCTTATGTTTTTGGTCGTGTACAGCAAATGAATAAAAGAGTTTTCATTTAATATTTCCATGCACCTTACAAAACAACAGGTAAATGAGTTGTCTTTTGTGCACAGAGTTGAATTTTAAAAGGGAGTCTGCCCAGCCTGTCATTAGAGATTAAGTTTTGTATTTTGTTGTTCTCATGAAGATTAAATCGGTTTAATTACTAATTAGTTAAAATTTACCAAAAAAAATATAAAATATATAAAGATTTCTAGAAAATGTTAATGAAACTTAATTTTCTACAGTATTTATTTTGTTATCTTAATTAGAGACACTCCTTTGGTACTGTGTCTCTCTGGAAAATCCTTGGGTACCGTTGGTTTGACTTTGTATCGAATGAGCGGTTGCTAATGGAGTCCTGAATGAGGCACATTACCGGCATTGTAAGGGAGCGTCAGTTATGGCACTACAGCCATGTGGCGCGTTTCCCCGAGTGTGATCCAGCTTGTAGGATCCTCATTGTTTGGGACCCGAGTGGCTGGACCAGGCCAAGGGGCCACCCAAGTAACACCTGACCATGGCAAATAGAGGGTTATTTCCGGAGGGTGGGACTGGACCGCATTTCTGCCCGGGGGGTTGCCAACTGGGATCCCGAGTTGTTTCGTCGTATAGTGGGTGTGGCAACACACTGTACCAGTGCATGCTCCCCAGCTTGACTTGACTTAATTAGAAAAGGCAGTAACGATGCTTATACTTACCACAAATAGGAAATTACTCCAACAGGCCTAAAAAAAATTACAGAAGAAATAAAGTCATTTCAGCAGCTAATCTCATGAAACAACTGATAGACAGCATTACAGTGCAGAAATATAAATTCATAAATAAACATTTTAAAAAGCAAACACCAAGATAGTTTGATTAAGTGCTGCTGGAGCGCCATGGTGGTAGTTTCAGTGTTACAGTTATTTTATAGTTTCACACACTCATGAAGAAGATCCTTTATAACAGCCACTCTTAACCTCTCAAACATCAAACATTATCAAAATGTTTTTAAAAATACTGCAGACGTTCATGTTTCAACCCCCATTCAACTCCCATTCTAGGAATAAGTATGTGGAGAAAAGGTGGCTTCACTGCAAGTAAACCCCAAAGCCAAACAAAAACATTCCATGGGCTATCAAAATCTAAATCTTCGGGTTATGTGATAACCTCTCTGTTGACCGATAATTGTGCAATTAATATTTTGGGTAACATTTAGTTTAGCTACTGCAAAAATGCATCTTTTACTCATTTACTATTATGTAATAAGACCTTCACATATACTTCTTTGAGTCTTCATAACACTTACAAAACAACAGTAAAGTATTTATTCATCTCTGCAATGTGACCTACTAACAGAACTTCACTTTGGAGTGGTCTGAGGTGGATTAATTGAGACACATTTCTCTTGATATTACGTATTTAGTATAAGACCTGTGAATCCTTCTTATTAACAAGTAATTTTATCATCCTATTAATATGCCACACTGCACAGAGATGAATAACGTATCTACTAATGTTTTATATAAGTGTTATATTGACTAAAGGAAGCCTTTGCTAAGGTCTTGTTACATAACAGTAAATAAGTAATAGATGCATTTTTGCAGTACCTAACGTGTTACCAAAATTTCAATTTTCTGCAAATACTGTACTTATAATAGCATGGATAGACTTTTGAGTTGAAAAATCACTGGCCAGCATAATTCTGAAAATTATTTATATGCCATTTAAAAATTCTGAATGTGCTAATATTTTGGTTTTTAGGATGGAATATGCAAAAAGTATGGCTACACCCTCCATGAGTTCGCCTAATAGTTAAAAAAAACAAAAAAAAAAACAGGTGTTTAATTAAGAATCTACAATTTATCTAATTAAACAGCAAAAGTTTAAATTGTCTTATATTTAGAATAACAGTTGGGATCACCTGATGTAAACAATCACTTAAGAGTACGGGGATAGCCAGGAAATATTGTTATCCCGCTGGCCAGTTATTGTTCAGTCATAAACTAACAAAAAAATGTTATGTTTTTTGTCAGGACTTTGTTGAGCCAGATCATGAAAAGTGATGCAGTCAAAACGAAATAAAGGATAATATCAGGAGATCGAGGTATCTTGAGACAAAACCCAAAAATGTAAAGCAAAGACCTTTAGATGGGTGAGAGAGCAAAGGTCAAAATCAAATATAACTTGAAGGGATTGATTATTTCAGTAAAGATATAATGTAAGGGTTGGCATATAACCATAAACGTAGACAGCGAACTATGTCAAATGGTGTCCTTTTAACCTGTCACAGCAGGGCGTCAGTGTTGCACTCTGCATGGATCTGCCTCAGCGACAACATCTTAATAATATGCAATAAACAAAATGGAGGATGAAATAGCCCAAATAAATATACAAAACCAGAAGTATAGATTGTAGCTAATGGTAAACATGAAAAACAGATTAGCTGATCAAAAAACCCACAATAGACTGACAAATTAGACACATCCATGATTAAAATTTACTAAACATGTACTTTATAACAAAAAGTCAGGTGTTTAAACCACAAGGTAATCACATATGTCCAGCTAAAAACTCAAATACATACCAGATATCAGTAGCCTTGGAAACAGGTGTTTGGTTGACAATCTCAGGGGCCACAAATTCTGGTGTGCCATACTTGCAATACTGCGCATCCTCTGGGGTGACTTCCTTTGCATTCCCAAAATCACAGATTCGGATCTGCTCACTTGTGGAGTCTGCCATCAGAATATTTTCAGGCTGTGGAAAGATGCATGATGTCAAATACAGGTTGACTAACTGGCTAAATTCAGAGTCTGAGTAGAACTTACAATGGCTTCTGGTATGTGGTCTGAGTCATTTCTTTGACTAGTTACGTTTGTTTTTGTGTTTATTTGTATTTGTTTCTGGTGATATTTTGTGATTTTTGGATGGTCAAAAATCACTGCATGGTTGTGGCAACACTATTAATGGTTGCTATGCCTGTTTCCAGTCATGTGACATGAGGATCACATGACTTACAGTGTCATTCTGTCCTGCCAATATAATGCTACTACAGGATATTGTACTAGTGGACTGTACTGCTGCAGAAATCCAGCAGGACCCAACTCATTTTTTTTGCTGTGGGTGACTAAAATTTAACAGTTCGACAGTTATTTCTGTGGTGCTTGCTGATGATTATCTGAAAAAACTATCGAAAAATAAATTATATATAAAGTTATTTTTACTGTCATAATTGATAACTGATGATAAAATCAATACAGCTTAACTGTAAAATTACAATCAAAAAAGAAAATAGCATGTGTGCCTGTGATGCAGTAGCGTCTCATCTCAAATGAAGTTTCCTGATGAATCATTGCAGTCACTGTGGTGCATACGTATAGCAGCTTGAAGGGCATGTGCACAATACGATTAATGCTTTGTATCTGTATTGACTTACCTTTGTAGGTTCAGGGTCAGCAGTGTGTTCTGCTGCACTGTGGTCAGCTTACATCTTGCAGGTATGTGCAGGAATTGCGTGTATATAAATGCTTGGCTTAGTGGCACGCACCTTAAAGCAGGTATATCTATCTATTAGGGCAGTGTTTCCCAACCTTGGTCCTGTGGCTGCAGGTTTTTGTTCCAACCAGCTTCTGTTTTTAAGTGGACTCCTGTGCTAAATAAGTGAACTGCTATTCCCAAGTTATGTGTCTTAGGAACAATATAGAAATTAGAAAACTAAGTTTGGTAAAAAAAATCTATATATTAAAATGTACCAAGCAGTTCTATAGGTATAATGTATTTTTTTCTTTTTAACAGTATTTTCATCTTGATTTTCATTCTGCTTTTCTAGGTGTTCTAATTGTTTAATTAATTGATTATTTACTAATTAGTGTGTCTGATGCTAAAGTAGTTGCAGCCTTTGATTATTCAGTGTTGTTTGCCTGGGTCTCTGCTCTGCTCATTTTAAATTGTCATTAATAAGATACAACGGAGGGGAAAAACTGCACAGAGAAAGGGAAAACTATAATGAAATCAACAAAAGAGAGTTAAACATTTAAATCTATAGCAAAAGCAGAAATATTTCTAAATGTCTTATAAATGTAGAAATCGTACTGCTGTGCTTTTCTGAATGTAGAATAATTGAAAATAATACCAGCTAATTAAATGAGATCAGTGTTATCAGATGTTGTCACTGATTAGATATCTGGTTGGAACAAAAACCTGAAGCCACAGGGGGTCCCTAGGACTGTGGTTGGGAAACACTGTATTAGGGTGACCAGAATTAGTTTTTCAAAGAACAGGACCAGGAACAGGGATATAATCTAAAATTTGACATATGTCTTCATACACAATGGATTAATATAAATTTTTCTAAACAATTCGATCATTTTAAACATCTTAGTATATATTCAATCACTTAGTAAACTTTTTAAGTGCTTGCAGGGTTGCTTTTCCTATTCTATAATAACCAAAAATGAAAAACTCTAAAAACATACATTTTTAAAATGAACATTTTTTATACTAACAGTATCTGAAGTAGTAACAAATACTGCTACATGCATTATTACCTTGGAAAAGTCCTCATTGGTTTTAAAAATTATACATGTTTTTGGAGCTTTTTGAAATATAATATAGCAAGTTTCACCAAGTTGTTTGTCACTTCTACTGATGATCTTTCTTCTTTTAAATTTCTTTTTGTGCTCTTCAGAGCAACAGTGAAATTTAAGTTGCATATGCCAGCTGATCTCACAGTTGGCTTCCTGCTAGTTACCCATGTGAAGGGTATTTTTATGATTATTTTATTTGTCTGTAGATGTGCACTTTTGTTTTTTTGGCCATCTTTTGTACTTACTATATAAGTTGGTCTTGAACACTAATATGACTCTGGCCAGTCCTCCTAGGTGTCACTTGAATCAAACTGCTGTGTGTGCATTTTTTTAAACAAACCCTACACCCCATGCGAGTTATTTTGATCGCAAAACAAATATGTGTCGCCCACAGATCAGAAAAAAACTGTAGTTCTGCTGTTTGTTTACATAGTCTTAAGTAATGATTAAAATAAAATCCCAGACAATTTTAGTGATTTTATGCGTATTAGCCAGACAGCTTTTTTAAATCTCAAAAAGAGAACATTGTTGGGGAAAAGAGGACCTCAAGTCACCATCTATCTATCTATCTATCTATCTATCTATCTATCTATCTATCTATCTATC
>JANRMT010062814.1:120408346-120510069 GCA_026402145.1 Polypterus bichir lapradei | reverse complement strand
ATCTATCTATCTATCTATCTATCTATCTATCTATCTATCTATCTATCCATTTATTGTTTTTTGAAAACAATATCAATAGATCAACTGTGATTGTCTTGTGAAAAAGAAGTAAACAAACTTCTGTGTGAATTTTTTTTTCCCTTAGAGATTCTGCCCCTTTAAGACTCCACATTGGCTAAGAGTCTGATTCAAGTGCCTTTTAAAAAGGAAAAGCAGGAATGAAGTCTGGGACAGGATGAAACCTTAGGCGAGAGCGGGACAAACCAGATGGAAACGGGATCGATTTTAGGACTGAAAAATAAGTAATGTATTGACCTCTACATTGGATTAAAGACATTTTTTCAAACATATTGTTTTATTTTTTCTAGTGAAACAGAGAAAGGACTTTAAAACATATTGCAGTGTCTGTGGCCAAACGTTTGGCAATGACACAAATATTGTGTTTTGCAAATTTTGCTGCTTCAGCATTTCCAAGTTTTCTTTTTTTACGTTTCTATGGTATACTGAAGAACAATTATACACATTTCATAAGTTTCAAAGGCTTTTATTGGCAAATACATTAAATTTATGTAAAGAATCACTATTTACAGTGTTGATCCTTCTTCTGCATTTTGCTGTGGCATGCTAAATATCAGCTTCTGGGCCAAATCCTGACTGATGGTGATCCATTCTTGCCTTTTTAGTGATTAGAGTTGATCACAATTTGTAGGCTTCTGCTTGTTCACCTGCTTTTTGAGAATTGACCACTGGTTCTCAATGGGATTAAGATCTGGGGAATTTCCTGGCCATGGATCCAAACATTCAATGTTATGATCTCCAAGCCACTTCGTTATCACTTTAGCCTTGTGACATTCTGCTCCATCATGCTAGAAAATACATCACCATATTACACCTGGATTGTTTGGAGAAGTTGTTTTTGGAGGACGTTTTGATACCATTCTTTTTTATGGCAGTATTCTTGGGCAGAATTGTGAGCTGGCCCACTCCCTTGGATGAGAAACAACCCCACATATGGACTGTCTGAGGATGCTTCAATGTTGGGAAGACACAGTATTCATGGTAGTGTTCACCTTTTCCTTCTCTGGACAATCACTTTTCCAGTTGTCCTAAACAGTTGGAAGGAGGATTCATCCAAAAAAAAAATAACTTTGAACCAGTCTTCTGTTGTCCAATACTTGTACTTCTTGCAGGATTTCAGTCTGTCCTTGATGTTTTTCTTGGAAAGAAGTGGCTTCTTTGCTGCCCTTCTTGACTCAAGGCCGTTGTCCAAAAGTCTTTGCCTCACTGTGTGTGCAGATGGACTCACACCCACCTGCTGCCAATACTGAGGAAGCTCTGCACTGGTGGCAACACAATTCTGTAGCTGACTCCACAGGAGGAAACAGTCTTGGCTCTTTGCAATAAATTAATATTATTTGATCACTCTACACAATAATATAAAAACAATGTGAATTGCCACCACAAAAACCGAAGCTGCAAATTTTGCAAAACCCAACATTTGTGTTACGGCCAAAACGTTTGGCCACTACTGTGGAGTTTTTGACTTGGATTTTTGGATCACAATTTAGATTTTGACTGTTTTTGTTTTTTAGTATTAAGGCCCAAACTCCGTTCTTAACCAATTTAGTCCATTTCTGGGTCAAAGTGGTCCATCAGCAGCATCGCATAAAAGACAGGAATCAGCGATGAGTGGGGCAACAGTCTATTGAAAATGACCCATAAACACATTCATACATTAATTTGTTTTCTAAAATTTAAAATTATATTGCAATGTAAAACAAATTACCCATTACAATATAGAAATACATTTTAAAGTAATCCTCAACATTATAGTATTTATGCTGCAATGGATGATCACTTTACCTTTATATCAAGATGAAGAATATTATTTTGGTGTAAATAACTGATGCCTTCTAGGATTTGTCTCATGAAAGAGCGGATCTAAAAGAAAAAAAAAAGTTCATTAGACAATTCTGAGCCAGAACAACTGAGTGATTATTTTACATGTGTTACTAATGATAGCAGGGCTCAGGCGTCTTACCTCAGACTCCAGTACTGAAGTTTTCTTTGTTATTTTCTCTAGGAATTCCTCATGACAGCTTCACACAAAAGTTAAGGATTAATTGCACTTACAGAAGGACATTAACAATGTTGTATCTGCTTTGATAGTCATAATTAGCTACTTAAACTTAGAATGTTTTCCAAACAATCTAGCAGTGTTAACATTTTACTTTCCTAATCAAATATTATATATAGTTTCTTATTCTTCTCCATAGATTGCATTGTGATGAATACGTATGAACAAATGTGTATGCATGAAAAGTGAACACTGTCAAGAGTGAAATAAGTCAGTGACAACAAAAACTGTAAGGTGACAAAAATTCAGAACTTTATCATCTGCAAATCTGCTTTCAAGTTAGCACAATTTATCAGTCAAAAACATTGCTATTCATGGAGATTTCAAAAACGTTATGAAAATGATTTGCAAAAGCAGTCACTGGGATGTTTATCAAATCCATTTTCCCCATAGATCAGAAAAAGCATAGATAAATCATTAATATCCCATTTTCTGATCAGCTAAATTCCCATTTGAACTGCATAACCATCTGAAGCACAAAGCTATAATGAAGTACCTTCAGAAGGAAAAAGTTAAAAGTTTATGCGTTCCTTCATCTACTCCGCCATCTCTGAAAACCTCCTTTTCTAGCATTGTTATTATTTATTTATGTAGCAGACACCTTTGTCCAAAGCAACTTGCAAAGCAAATGCAATACATAGAAGTATGAGGGAGCCAGCATTAAAAGCAAAAGAGAACAAAATAAAATGACAGCACAAGGGAAATAAAATAACTACAAAATTATACTTGACACCAGAATACTACAACAATCAGCATCCTAAACTCTTTGTCTTTGCAAATGCAACTACCCTGTAGTACAGAAAACAGCTCCAAAATATTTAATAAAAATAAAAATGTGTTTTCAAAAGATGCCTAAACACAAGATAATTGGGTGCTGTTCAGATAGATAAATGGGGAGCATTCCACAGCTTTTGAGCAACAATGGAGAAGCACTGTCCAGTTTTGGCACATCTGGCAAGAGGATGGATGGTCAGCAGAGAAGCCGAGATGGATTAGAGACTTCCTGGAGGGACATAAGGAGAGACCAAGGATTGGAGATATTGAGTTGCAGAACTTTTCAGAGAACTGTAAATCAAGACAAGTACTGGATTCTTGCAGCAAAAGGAAGCCAATGGAGAGATGTAGTAGGAGTGAAGCACGGAACACAGAACATTAGCCAAGCAGCTGCATTCTGGAGGAGCTGGAGATGTCTGATTGAAGCTGAAGGAAGTCCCACCAGGAGAGAGAGAGTTGCAATAGTCCAGACAAGAGAAAACCAGTGTCTGAACAAAGAGCTGCACAGTATAATTGGTTAGAAAGGCTCAAATCCTCTGAATATTATGAAGAAGAAAACGACAGGATTGGGTCGATTGATTTGTATGGAATGATTGCAATAAAATTAATAAAACTTAATTGTATTGACCTCTACAAAAAAAAAAAAAAAAAGGATTGGGTCGTTGAAGATATATGTTCGATGAATCAAAGTGAGGAGTCCAGAGTTACACCAAGATTCCTGACCATGACTGATGGTAAAAGGGTGTTTTCTTCTAGAATAATGCTTAGAGGCTAATCTGACTACAAGGTGAAGGTTGAAGGGAATAGCCTTGCAGTATTGGTCTGAGCCTAAATCAGATGCTTGCTTGATTATAATTCACATTTAAACACACTCTCTTGTTCCCTTTCCCATGTCCTATGTGTAAGTAGATAGAAAACATTTTTAAAGACTTCAAAAAAAGGTTAATCAACCAGCTTGAAATCAACCTTGTTACAGAATGTAGTAGAACATTCTAAAGTAAAAGAAGAAGTCTCATATATTTTTAAATGACTAAAACATGCTGGAGACATCTTAAAGTAAAATGCCAAATAATGATAAACGTTAACAACTGGGGAAAAAATTATAAAATGGCAACTTCAAACATGTTTTTCTTTAGAACAAAGAAAGAATAGAGTCTTGTTTATGTCAGCAAAAATGATTGTTTTGATGTTTGCTGTGTCCCAGATTAGCGCCTGGGGATCACTGTACTGGTTCTGCTGAGAGAAGCGGTACAACTCCATATAAGAAGGGGTCCTAATGCTAACTGTCTCTTTTCTTCCATCTGCAGCTCCAACAAGACAGCCAATGAGGGTATCTAACCCCACTCAGAGCAGGCCCTGTTACTTCCAGTTGGGGTTCTTCAAAACCAGATGGCGTCAGAATCCTGAGCTGATACATTGAAAAGTATTGAAAGCACTTGGATTTAATTTGAAATGTCTCAAGTTTTCTGTCAAACATGGCAACTTCTTGTGCCAGTAGCATTTGATGATTTTTTAAAAATTTTGGTATATGTGACTTATGTTAGCCTGTGGATTGAGGAAATCCACAGAATAATGAAATATTATATTGAATAGAGTACCATCTCACATAAAGCAGTCAACAGTACTGTAGTATAAAGGAAAAGATATTTTCATCATCAGAAACATAAGTGGAGTAATCAAGCAATCAAAACTATATTTCATGTCATGCTTCTCTTAGTGAACACTATAAATATATGAAAAAGTAGAATCTGAACTATTTCCAGCCATTGATGGAAAAGTGAACCAATGTAAACTAACAGTTTATTTGATCTGTTTAGTGAGTTTTAATCCTTTATTCATCATATATAATTTCTTGTATTACGAGTTTGTAATTTTTTGCATACCCTAACTTACTCTCCAAAGGCACTGTGGAGTTTTGGGGTCTGAGTGCAAGGGTCAGCTATTTGTTCAGCTCCCCCTGGAGCAATTTCAGGTTAAGGGCCTTGCTTAAGGATTTGTACTGCAACCTTTGAGTTACCAGCCCAGATCCTTTAGCCAGAGAGCCTCCTAAATAATAATAATAATTATAATAATAATAAAGTTTATATCATATAATGCCATCAAAATAAAAGACAGTTTTGAACTAAATTACAACTATTAAAGATGGAGACTTAATGTAAAAGGGAGGCAGTGCAATCTAAGGAGTAACCCCACTTCCATTTTGGATTTAGTCCCAAGCCCGGGTAAATGGGGAGGGTTGACGTCAGGAAGGGCAACTGGTTGTAAAAATCACACCTAATCCTCTATTGGAGAAGTCTGATCAAAACATATAGGGACCCCATATTAAAATGGGAATAGCTATAGAAGAAGTGCAAACTAAGGAATAACATTTCAATTTGCATTCTTTGTGACTAAAAGCTCACCATTGGCAGTTACTCTACAGTATTTTATCATCTTTTAATTATTGTGTCAGTAAAGCATGAGTCTGATTGACATTTTTTTTCCAAAGTTATGTGTGTAATTCTCTTCTAATATGGGGAACTAATAGGGGGATTTTCTCAATATATACACATGTATTGAGCTGCCCTCAAATATCACCATGAACATATATTGATACTAGTTGTCATTTTGTCAAATCTGCTTTGGATAGTTTTTGATTGAGCAGAATTATGGTTTTCCCAATTGCATACTCGTGTCAGAAATTCCAAGACAGAATACTTGACTTTGGGAATGTTTAGCTGTGCCCACTATAAACTTTAACTGATCTTTTTAACTCAGTCATGGACAAACCTATTTATGAAGGTTAAATGTGCTGCAAAAATAAAATCTGTTTTTCAGATTTCTTTGAGTGCTGCATGGAGTATAACCAAGTTAAATTTTGGTTTGGTGTTAGCAGGAAATGTGAGTGCTGTAGTTTTTCATCTTGAATGCTACTTTGCAGAAAGGATTTTACCTTCCTTATAACTTTAAGAGTTGACACATAAGCTAAACATTCTGAGGATTTTATACACTGGAAATCTGTAATGCTGACGCCTCTGCAGGTTTCCTGTTGGCAAAAATTGTGCATGATACTTTGATTTTCTAATCTCCTAGTAAACAATTAATGTGAGAGCAATAAAGTGAATAATATGTAGGAAGAATGTTGTCATCCTGAAAATTAGTAAAGCAGTAATGAAAAGTGCCATCTGTAAAACTGTATTTAGTATTAATTGAAAAATGGAGCTGTTTGTAGAAAGAGGGAGATAAAGGAGAATCTTTTTGCCTTTATAATTTGAGCTTTATCCAGCTACAATATCTGGTCTCATTTATAAATTATAAATGTGTATAAAATGTATGTCAAGAATAAAGATTACTGATAGAATGCCACTTCCAAACTAAACAAACTCAAACTGCAATGAGACAAATGTAAAAGCAAGAAATGCAAGTACAGTGGAACCTCGGTTCACGACCATAATTCGTTCCAAACCTCTGGTCGTAAACCGATTTGGTCATGAACCGAATCAATTTCCCCCATAGGATTGTATGTAAATACAATTAATCCGTTCCAGACCGTACGAACTGTATGTAAATATATATTTTTTTAAAAGATTAAGCACAAATATAGTTAATTACACCATAGAATGCACAGTGTAATAGTAAACTATTGTAAAAACATTGAATAACTCTGACACAAAACACCCAGGCTCCCTGCTCAGCTGCAGGCGCAGGCTCGCTCTCTCTCAGCAGCAGGTAGCCTCTCTCTCTCAGCAGCACGCACCCTCTCTCTCTCTCTCTCTCAGCAGCACGCACCCTCTCTCTCTCTGTCTGTCTCTCTCTCTCTCTCAGCAGCACGCACCCTCTCTCTCTCTCTCTGTCTCTCTCTCAGCAGCACATGCTCTCTCTCCCTCTCTGTAACATTGCAGCAGTTCGCGCTTTAGCCTTGCAAGCCGATCGCTGTATAAACACCTTATTTTAATGAGTTTTAAGTACATTTGGAACATTTGAACAAACCCGAACTTTATTTAAAAACCAACCACAAGCAACCAAGAAAATAACATTACAGGAGTTTGCGCTATAGCCTTGCAACCGATTGCTGTATAAACACTTTTTTTAATTAGTTTTAAGCACAGGGGAAAAAAAAATGAGCATTTGAAAAAAGTGAAAAGTAACACCGCAACAATTCACGCTACGAACCGAAAAAATGAACATTTGAAAAATCCATAATACAAAAACTAACAAACCACCAAGAAAACTAACCTTGCATGAGTCGAGTTCTGCCATGAAGTGAGAAGGAACTGGGTGGAGAGAAGGTTACAGTTTTGAGGGAGAGCCTGGCTCCGCGATGGAGGGATGTTTTCCTTCAGGTGTTTTCTCTCGTGTGATTTCTTGGGTTTCTGGTGTTTTTAGCTGTTTAGCTGGTGGGAGCAAAAGCCTCATGCAGCCATTCCAAAGAAAGAGTCCTTGTGACCCAACCCTTCGTGTTTGCCCTCCACATCACTGGCAGTCTGGCTTTGTTTACATTGTGCTGCTTGAAAGCATGAGGGTTCTCAAATTGGTAAATGGGTAAACTGGTAAACAGTTTTTCCACCTCTTCCAGCACTTGAGGTCTCTGCCTGGTTAACGCTGCTCCTTTTGCAACATCAGCTGCTTTAAAAGATTCTTTCTGCTTTAGAATAGTCGAAATCGTAGGTTTTGACTTCTTGTACTTGGCGGCAAGATCAGTAACACGAATGCCACGCTCAATACTTTTCAATAATTTCTTTCTTTACTTCGATTTCAATTTTCTGCAAAACTTTCTTCTCACCACTCTTCACTTGCTTAGAAGCCATGGTTAACTGCAAAAGCACACAAAATACTGTAGAGCACAAAGAGATAACAGGTAAAGCACGCACGTCTGACTGAGAACAATGAACAGGGAGTGGCTCAACACATGCTTAAATACAGTAATCGGCATGTACGAACCGGAAGGGAAATGAAATAGAGCACAAAGAGTTCACAGCGAAAGCATGCACGCATGTGCAAGCACGCACATCTCACCGAGAGCAATGCAACACGTGCGGAAATCATCAGCGCGCACAAACCGAAAGGGAAACTGGCTTGTTCGTATACCGAGTGTGTAGTCGTGAACCGAGGCAAAAGTTTGGCAAACTTTTTGGTCGTAAACCAAGTTGTATGTGTACCGAGACGTTCGTGAACCGAGGTTCCACTGTATAAATATAAACAAGTGTATCTGATGATCCTTTCAAACTGAGCCTTCTATTGTATTCTATTCTTTCTTCTATTCACGGTGGCACTAGTGCTATCCTTCTCCTTTTTATTCTCTCCACAGCACGGAGAAGACATCAAGTGAGGGAAACTGATTCCACCCCATCTGGCCCGCTGCCTATAAATCCCACAGCTGTCGGAAAGAGTCGGTCACTTTTGAACTGAATGAACAGCAAGATGCAGTTCCCTTCTAACCTTATTCAAGCCTGATAGCTTTCTTGTGTTTGACCCTTCCTTTATATTGGTGCACATAGTGGTCCATTTTTGTTATAATTTGCTTAGTTAAGTACTGTAATTAAACAGGGAGGTCCAGGTTGGTTCCTCAAATTTTTTTGTGGTACCTTGCCGTTCCTTACTTGACCAAACAGTCAAATATTTGAACAAATATGTAAAATGTTCCCTTTAAGTCTTTATAATCATACTGACAGTAGTAAAACTTTCACAATTTTACAATTATCTGAAAGTAATAAGTTGTTTTATCTTGAGAAACTGTCCATTCATCCATCCATCCACTCTCTGGTCAAGCCTAATTTAAAATTCAGGATCATGAGGAGCCAAAGCCTATCCTTGCTTAACTTGAGATAAGGCAAGAAAGTAGGGACCACCCCTTTATGATTCAACAGTATAGCACAGGGCCAAGCAAAAGTCGTCAATTAATGTAAGACATGTCTAACTCAACACAGAAAGAGTGACCTCCTTAGATCTGAACTCTGAGCCAACTTTGAGCCAACAGTGCAGTCTTAATGGGTAAAACACAAAAAAGGGTACTCTAACATAAAGCTTAGTATGGAATACATTATGACACTTTTAATGTTTAGAATAAAACAAATGCATTGGATAACAAGCCTTTCTGAAATCAATGACTGTTCATGGATTGCTTGAAATAGACTCCCTTTGGCTTTTCTTCCAATGGCACTGAAGCAAAGCAACAATTCTCATTTTTTTAGACATACTGTATATCTTTTGCATATGTATTCCCCTTGTTCAGTCAATTTCAACATGATAATCTCTTATGCATAAAAGGATACACTTCAGTAATGATGATCACTCCATTCTTCTTCTCAAAGGCATCATGGAAGTAAACAATTCGCTCATGGTCCAGTTGTGATAGAATATTCAACTCCTTCAAGGCAGATGCTTTACTTTTTGCACGTAAAGGAATGAATTTTGCAGCATATTCCACTTTTCCAGATCTCTCTGTCACAAGCTTCACATAAGAGAAAGCACCTCTGAAAATAACAAAGTGAGAGAGAAAGAAAATGTTTTAAGAGACTGAAAGCATTAGTCTCATAATGTTGCCAGAGATAGAGTGGAAAGGAAGTCCCAAGGATAAGTTTAGATTTTATAGAAACTCAAGAAATGTAAAAGTTTTATAAAACCAACAACAAACCCCATCAAATACACTCAAGCATTGCAAAAAAGAATGAACAGTGGCAGTGAGGCATTTTATCCTCCCTACCTGAGGAACTGGAACATGATTTGTCATGTGTTTTGAGGGACCTAGGCACTTGTGACATCAAGTCTACCCTGGGTAAGTTGTTTTTTTCTTTAACATTCTAATATAATTCTTTATTCTTCTTGCTTCTATTGTGTTGAAAAACTCACAAGTTTAAGTCTGGATCAAGGTGTGAGCTCAGGCCCCATGAATGCTAGTGTTTACTGAAAACATTTAAAACAAAAATGGCATTTTCAAATGTACCCATGTAAATGTGTAGTAAGTCTAAAAGTTGAAGGTGGTTTTAAAGACAGCATACCAATAAATACTACACACATCAGCATGAATCAAAAGCAGCAAACCTGCACAGGTTTCACATATGACAACAATGTAAGTGCATTGTGCCTTGTCAAAGATGGGATATAGGAGCCAACAACCCAACAAATACCTCTCCATCAGAGAAAAACAAGAAGGTGCCACTATAGTGGGCCAAATAACACAAATTTTATGCTGATGGGGAGCACCAGAATTATCATGAAAACCCATGGGCATCGTAGTTATAATAATCCATCCATCCATTATCCAACACACTATATCCTAACTACAGGGTCATGGGGGTCTGCTGGAGCCAATCCCAGCCAACACAGGGTGCAAGGCAAGAAACAAACCCCGGGTAGGGCGCCAGTCCACTGCAGGGCACATGCACACACTACGGACAATTTAGGATCGCCAATGTACCTAACCTGCATGTCTTTGGACTATGGGAGGGAACCGGAGCACCCGGAGGAATCCCACACAGACACGGGGAGAACATGCAAACTCCATGCAGGGAGGACCCAGGAAGCGAACCTGGGTCTCCTAACTGCGAGGCAGCAGCATTTCAATCATATTCATATAAATAATAATAAGTTATATTTATTGAGCGCCTTTCACAAACCCAAGGTTGCTTTACATACAGAGTAAAAAAAAAAAAAATTACACAGATGACAAAAGTTCATAGAAGAGGAAAGTTTTTAGTTAAGATTTAAAATTGCAGATAGAGGAACAATCTCGGAGAGACTGAGGAAGAGAATTCCAGAGTTGAGAGGCTATAGCACTGAAGGACCTGCATCCCAAGATGGAGAGTCTGGTGCATGGGACAGTAAGGAGATTACTGCTCGAGGACCTGAGAGAGTGACAAGGAGTGTAAGAAGCTAGTAGCTGAGGGAGGTAGAGGGGGGCAAGGTTATGTAGGGCTTTGAAGGTGAGAAGCAGAATCTTGAATTTAATCCTTGATGGAACTGGTAACCACTGAAGCTGGGAGAGAACAGGGGAGATGTGAGCAAAACGCTTTGTGTGGGAGAGGACTCTGGCTGCGGAGTTCTGAATATACTGTAGCTTCTGTATAGATTTTGCAGGGAGGCCAATGATGAGAGAATTACAGTAATCAATATGAGACATTATGAAACAATGAACCAGAGTTTGAGCATCATTAAAGGACAGAAATGGACAGAGGTGGGCAATGTTACGGAGATGATAAAATGAAATTTTGGAAAGAGACATAATGTGTAGCTCAAAGTTAAGTGATGAATCAAACAAAACACCAAGATTTCTGACAACAGGGACAGGTTTGACAAGTGTACCATCAACAGAAATAGAGAAATTGGATGCCTTAGAAAGATGGGATTTTGGACCTACCAGTAACACTTCAGTTTTATTGGCATTAAGTTTGAGAAAGTTATTTTCCATCCATAGCTTAAGATCAGTGATGCAGTCAGTGAGTGTGCTGGGAGGTGAATCTGTAGGGGAGTCTGTTCTAAGATATAACTGTATATCGTCTGCATAATAGTGGAAGTTAAGGCCATATCTGTGAATAATCTGACCCAAAGGAAGGATATAAAGCAGAAAGAGTAATGGCCCAAGGACTGAACGCTGAGGGACACTACGTGACACAGGTGAGGTGAAGGATTTATGTCGGCCGAATGTGACAAACTGTTGCCTATTAGAAAGATATGATGTTAGCCTTTGAAGGGCTAAGCCAGAGATGCCTACAGCAGAGAGACATGACAGGAGGATTTCATGATTAACAGTGTCAAATGCTGCACTTAAGTCAAGAAGGAGGAGAATATTAAGTGAACCATAGACTGCAGACCAGAGAAGGTCATTGACTACACGGAGAAGAGCTGTCTCAGTGCTGTGCTGTGTACAAAAGCCAGACTGAAAAGGCTCATGGAGTGTATTATCTAGAAGAAAAGCATGGAGCTGTGTAGCAACCACGTGTTCTTTCACCTTAGCCAAAAAAGGGAGATTAGAGATAGGCCTGTAACTGGAGAGAAAGTAAGGATCCAGGTCAGGTTTTTTAAGGGTTGGGGTAACTGCAGCAGTTTTGAGGGCAGTAGGGACAGCACCTGAAATGAAACATGCATTTACCAATGAGGCAACAGGAATACTAATTATGGATGAGCATGTTTTAAGCAGAGAAGTGGGAGCAGGATCAAGTAGGCAGGAGGAGGAATTAGATGGCAAGAGAGTCAACAAGCAAGAAACAAATGAGTCTTGATGATGGCGATGGCAGATCAGAATGAGTGAGTGATTGAGGTGTGGAGGGGAAACTGTAATAGGGAGGCTGGATCCTGCCTAATCCTTAATGGGGAACAAAGTTATCTAACAGTAAGGGAACACAGCTGTTATAAAGGGAAACCATGTTTTCAGGAGAGGGAAGACTATGCAATTCAGAAAGAGACGAAGACAGAAGGGAAGCACCAAACAAATCAGAATTAACAGACCTAATGTTGCGATAGGAGAGAGACTTTTTCTTGACAGATGTAGTGGTAATAATGCTAAAGTTACATTCAATATGCTTATGATCAGAAACACCAGAGTGAACCTGAGTCAGAGACGTTATTCAAGCCATTTGAACAAAGCAAGTCAAGAATATGACCCTGAGTATGAGTGGGGAAATCCACATGCTGTGTCAAGTCAAAACAATCCATAGTTGAGATAAATTCAGCTGTAAGAGAGCAGTTGATATCAACATGAATATTAAAATCACCATGTAAAATTACAGCAGGGCAAAGAGATGAGATTACAGTGAGAAGTTCATTAAATTCAGACAGAAAGTTCACCACAGATTTGGGAGGGCAATAAACTAACAACAGCAGTACAGGAGGGGAGGAAACAATTTTAACAGCAATATATTCAAAAGATATGACTTCAAAAAAGGAGAGTTCCTTCATTGTCAAGGTAGATCTATAAAACACAGCCAGGCCACCCCCTTTTCCTGTTAACCTGGGTTTAGACATGTGTCTATAGCCTGGGGGAGACAGCAAGTTTAAATGTAAATAGTCACCAGGTTGTTGCCAAGTTTCTGTAAGAAGAAACATTTTCACTTGTTTCTAGGAGATGAGGTCATTAATCAGCGAGGTCTTGTTAGTGATGGAGCAAGCGTTCAAAAGGGCGAGCCTAAAGTTGGAGCAGCCAGGAGAGTAGGGCGCTGACACTTCCTGAAGAGGACGAAGGTGCCCCATGTTTATTCCTCGGACAGCCCTAGCGTTATGCCAGTGAACACGGTGAGATGTCAATACACTTGGAATCAACACATACCGAGTCATAGTTCTGCATGGGGCCTCTTTTATACTGGTGAATATGGCGAGGATGCCGAGTAATTCCAAGCGACTGGCAAAAACTATAAGTCAGGGAGACCAATCATGGATGACAGTCAAGATTTTTAAGTTTATATGGAGAATATATGAGCTGCATTGCCAAAAAAGTAGAAAATGACAACACACAGCACAACTCCAAACCAGAGACAGAACAGGCTAAGAATATCCAGACATCAGTGGACACCACCAAGAGCGAACAGAATGCCACACAACACCATGCTAACTCCAGCTACACACGTTAGCCAACCCAAATCTCACTGCATAACCAGCTAGAAAAGGAAAAGCACAGCGGGCTGGCTGCACATTCGCAGTTCAGACTGACGACTGCAAATGAAGCAAGAGTAGATTCATACTCACCGCGAAGGCAGTAACAGGAGAGAAGCTAGAGAGCTCATGCAGGACTGAAGCAGGTGTGATCTAGGCAATCGGCAGTGGCATTCGTAAGTAAAATTCAAAAAGAGCAGTCAAATCATAAGATAAAGATGGAAAAGTCCGATGGGACAAAACAAAACAAATACAGCGACACCGGTGAGAAGCCACAGCCAAACGTGCACAGCAAATACCTAGGTATTTTGGGGGGGTGGGTGGATAATGATTACCCAGGGCCCACTGGGTAGGGGGCTCTTGAAGCCTGGAGTGAAAAGTTTGTTTTTGTCTGTATTTTTTTATTATTTCTAAGTAATTGGTATCATAAATACACTTACATTATCGGGAAATATCAGATGAGTTACTAAACTTCATTTACAAAAATAGTAGAGGCTCTCCAAATCCACTCTCACTACCCCTTGCAAGGATACAAAATAGTTTAATCCATCCCTGCACCTGATTGGTCTCCAATTATGCTAAACAAGCAGAGTAACTGATTATGCTGGAGTGTGGATTTGATTTCTGAAAGTAACAAATCATGTCTTTCCCCAAGATGGGAAAATCTGGAATTCAGAAATGAAAAGAAAGGAAAAAAAGAAGGAAAACAAAACAAGATAAAAACTGCTGGCTCATTTCTTTCACAAGAAAGGTGAGTACAGCTAACACAGGGGGAGTACGTTTTAAGTTTACATAGTTTTAGTGTTAATTTCTACAGTCATTTATCATTTCTTTGTTGTTTATGCCTGTGATTTTTCTGACTTTTGGCAGATTTCTGACTTTTTTCCTCCTAAAATATGATTTGTGAGATCAGTGCAAATTCGTTGATTTCCATTGAAATCAGATGAAAACCTTGTGGTAATGGTAACATGGCTATAATGTTCTTAGTAAACTTCACCCAACTTGTTATTTTTTTTTTCAGCTTTGTCATTTTATAATTATTTAGCCTTTTGACCTACATAGTTTTGAATCACTACATGGTGGGCTTTGATATTTAATACAATTTGTATAGTTTTTAAGACTTTAGGTTACGGGAAACTAAAGACAAGACAGTAGAAACGTTTTCCTTTCACTTGGGAATGGATGTGAGGGGTTATCATCTTTAATGAAAAACTGTGTATGCCAGAAAATCCCCATGAAGCTAGTGCAGCATACAGGATTCTGCTAAGAAGAAGTTGCCCAAAAATAGACAGTAGCAGATTAGTGGTATTAGACAAGATAAATAAGTACCTTATATAGTCGCGGATAAGTTCTCTCACAGATAAATCGGGACTTGATTTTACAGTATAATTTCTAGTTTTTTATAATGTCGGTCGTATAAGTCGAATGCTGAAAACTCATGTTATTGGTCCAAGAGACTATGATAAGCTAAAGCCCACCTGACAGAGTAACCACTGAGCACACTGCCGTTTTTCTCTATGTTGGTGCGGCAATGCGCTGTATCAATGCGTACTCCTAATCTGTACCTAAGTGTGCCTACGTGACCACACGGTAATACCCAAACTATTCCGAAGCAACCTTTGCACTGTTTTGTGTTTTTGTATCTCACACCCTTATACACCTTTATCGTAAGAGAATCCCTTATCTACGATGGACTGTTCGATCTGAAGAAAACATGAAGCTGGTTTTAAATTAAACATTGTTGGAGTAGCGAAAGAAATTGGTACCTGCGCTGCTGCAACAAAATTCGATGTGTCTGAGAAACTCATGCGAGATTGAAGGAGGCAAGAAGATGTAAAAAAAAAAAAAAAAAAAATTGTGTCGCATTTTTGAACAGGCGTATAAGTCGGGGTCTGATTTTATGATTGATTTTTCGGGTTTCAAGACCCGGCTTATACGTGAGTATATACGGTAATTAAAATAATTACTCAGTGGGCTTCTAATGTGTATTTTGGGTTAGTGGCCCACATTACTATTGCAATCTGATAGTGACCCATACGTGACTACAATAATAAAACAGAATATTCATTAAATGCTCAGTTTTGTAGTCATTGCCAGTGCTCATTGAGTCTACAGTTCAGAGATAATTAGAGTGAAGGTTCACTGGATGATAAGTATGGACCCCAAAAGCTAAGAAGGAGAAAGAGAGGAAAATTAGATTTATGTTGTGAGTAAAAAGAAGTGAGCAAGACAGCCCCTCTGCTTTGGGAGGGCATGATCATTTAAAAAAGATATGTTTGTCATTTTTGTTACTCTCTGTGATCATCTCTTTTAAGTGATTGAAATAAAAACTCTCCTGTTACATATAACAGCTTGTGACAATAAGACGGAAAACAATGGAAATATGATTTAAGTTGTGGGTTCCATTTCTCCAGAAACCTTTCATAATAAATTCAGTAACCAGGTGACACTTTACAGCTTATATAGTATCTAATGCTTTGCAACCTATGCAGCCTGTTAATACTGAATGTTCTGCAACCTTATATTATTTTTGCTCTTGGGGTTTAAGGCAAACCAACTGCTACTTGCCCTACTGTTCTGCATGACAGCAGTTTTAATTTTGGAAGTATATCTCATATTTTTTAACTAATTACCAGGCTTTCTTTACATAATGGGCCTGTCAGCCTGTATGTGGTCAGTGGAAATACAACCTCAGTCCAATCCTAAAATGTGTCCTTCATTGCACTTTTAGTCAAAAACATTAATAGAGGCATAACAAAGAGAGAAGAACATGTCAACAGGCTGAAGTCACCATTTAGGGCTGGACATCCAGGGACAATACTGTGCATTAATGACAGAATTCAATATGGTCTTACAGCATACTTGCCAGTAGGTGGCATGCTATGCATGTCAAATGGAGATGGTTGGTTGACAGTGTGCACCAATTGCTTTTTTGAAAGATATGACTGAAGTGATGTGTGCTGAAATCCATAAGAAAACTCCACTGGGAATCCAAAATTAAAGTACAGTACACAATGGAGTAATGGCGGTAGACACTTGTACACAATTTAGTCTTGTTTTGCATTTCCTGTACACACTGCTAGATTTATGTTATCAGTTTCTTCATTGCAATTCCAAATCTGAATAAATTAACAAATTTAAGAACATCCAGTATTCAGGCATGAAAAATTAACTTGACATAAGTTGTGATCATTTTCTGTGGGAAATCTCTGACATTTTACCACCATCCATACAAATACTTTTATTCACGCAATCTTGTCTCCGAAAATCCAGGACCTGCACACTCCATTTCTCATTGAGTGACACATTATTCCAAGCTAATTTTGGCTTTGTACACTCTGGTGTAATAAATGTATAATGGGCCTGGAAAGGTCCATATAATAAATGAAGAAACCACAATGGCAATAAGAGAGCTTCTGCCAGGCATAGGGTGGGTTCATTCTTAAAAATAATGGTTCTAAAATGGCACTTTGTTGGGTTGTGTAGGTCCTCATTGAACCACTGCTCAAACAATTTCTTTCTGGGAAGAGATCTTTGCATATGAAAGTAGTTCTCTGGAAATATTCCTAATATGTGAACAAAACAGAAATCTTTTATTATAGCAGGCCAACTAGGAGATTACTTACAGATCAAGAAAACTTGAAGTTAACCTTTGTTATAGTATGAAGTTAGAATCGTTACAAAGCCATGAACTCATTGCTATTTTACAAATCTGATTTTATCTATTCATGGTTTTTATGGAACATGTTATGCATCTAAATAAACTGTTCTTTCTGGAACCTTCATATAGATGATTCTTTTTCAGAACTAAAAATGGTTCTTCTGTGGAATTACAGTAGATTCAAGAAGCCATTTATTTTTAAGAGTGTAGGCAGTTTGGGGGACAATGTGCTATTTAAGTGTAAAAAGTGCCCTAGTAGTAAGTATTCAGTGGGAACTGTTATAAGGGAAACGTCATAGAGCACAGGTAGCAAGCCAGGAGACTTTTCCTAAGCATGGCTTCCACATGGTATGGGTGAGGATCTGAGAGGTGTTGTAATTACAGGAAACTGCACCTTGGCTTTCTGTGCAATTTTTCTAAAGATTTGTTTTAATTTCTTATAATTATAATTTTCTATATTTTTTGTAATCTTTATATTTTTAATTTATAATTTTTAAATTGTATAATTTCTTATAGTTATAATGGTATTCCTATCTTCCTTTATTAATTACCCTTTTTTCATCATTATAAGAGCAATACACAATGCAGTATTGTCAAAATAATACTTTGGAGCACTGATTTTATATAGACAGTGGCTTGTAAGTAATCAATAAAAGTAGGGACACCTGTAAGAATTGTTTGCATCGACTTTCAAGGCTTAATTAACTCCCATTGCTACAGAAAAGCTGTAAGTTGCTAACCTGTTACTTGCTACATTTTTTAACATTTTTAAAGGTTATAGTGGTCTATCTGTCTTCCTTTGTCAATTGCCAATTTAGCATTATGATAGCAATATACAGTACAATATTGTCCAAATTATATTTCAGAGAGTGTAGCAACACAGATTGTTCTAACACAGCTTTTATACCGACAGAAGGTTTGGAAGTAATCAACAAAAGTTGGAATGCCTTAGGAATTGTTTGCATTGACTTTCAGTTGCTGCAGAAAGGCTGTAAGATGTTAGCCCTTCACTTGTTCCATAAAAAATGATTTTTGTATAACTCTGAAAATTATATTGTTTTTCAGTTTTTGGTAACATAAACCCTTTTTTTAACCTCTGGCTTTTTATTGCTTACCTTTTTTACCATATCAGGTTATTAAATGTACTTGAACTGCTTAAATTTCAATATAAACTAGAAAAATTGGTGTGTTGTAAAACTTGTATATGAATATTAATATATAAAACCAATCTTCACTATAGTAGAATTTTGGAGTATATTTTATAATAAGAAAGACCTCTGGAAATTTTTAATCACCCAATTCAGCTTCACCTACGTTCACTATAGAAGGCTTAATCTTATGTAAATTAAGGCTGATTTTTCCTCCTAGAACAGTGTTTTGGTGTTTTGAGAGCAGTGGTAGCATGATGGTGCAGTGGTCAGCCAGGCTGACTTACAGAGCTGAGGACCTGCAGTCACTAGCTGTGTGGAAATTTCATGTTCATTTCGTGTCCGAATGGGTTGTCTCAGTTTCCTCCCACATTCCCAGGATATGTGGTTTAGATTAACTGGTAAATCTAAACTTGACATAGTGTGTATGTGAGCATAAGTGTGAACATGACCATAGGTGAGAATCCTGTCCTAGGCTGGTTACCTGCTTGTGCCTAATGATACCACAAATCCTATAAGGAAACACTTTGGAGTAGGGATGGATGGATAGTTATTCTTAAAACATAAAACTACCAGCCATACTTTCAGAATCAACTTATCAAAATAACTAAGGATTAAGAAGTAATCTGCTCCAGTCCATAAAATATTTCAGTAATATTCACAGGAATGGAAAACCCATAGAATTAAAAATGTCTGACGTAGCAGAATTAGAGCCCTTCCAAGACGTTTAATTAAACAACAGGTTTCAGTAACATTGAGAGTTGGCATCCAATTATGAACTTTCTGAAACCAAAATGTGCAGCTCCTGTTTCCCTCCATGTGCTGAATTTAACACCCTATTGAAGACAGCAAGTCAAACAACCCTCACATCTGTTGAGTTACATGTCCTTTAGCTTCCTGGGGAGCATTACACTTTTCTTCTAAGGCAGTGATCTCCCCAGAAATTTTTTCCAGCTGGGTGGCATGAAAAAGTAGCTGGGTGGGACGAACGGGGAAATTTGGTGGTGGAGAAAATTAAATGTGCACTATTTTTATTAGGTAATTATTATTAATTATTTTCCAATGCTCAATATGACTTCCATTTTTAAGGTTTGACACTTGTGCCAGAATATGTTTATTAAATTTAAGAAGTATCCAATGCAGGATCCTACAACCCTAACAAAAATTTTAAATAACAATTGTTATGACATAAACCAAGAGGCACAAGTATTGTCGCTGTCGGGAAGAAAAGTGAAAACAATGAAAAAAAGTATGGGAAGCCTAATGAAAAAAAAATTAAAAATATTCTTCAAAGTCAACTTGAAAATGCAGAAGGTGTCTTCAGTTAAATATTTATTCTTCTTTTCTTACTAGAGGCCCAGTTGTCTGCAGCTTTCCCATAATCAAAGTCCCCAGGATCTGGGCCCTCCAAGAAGATCAGCATGAGATTATTTAGCATGCTTTGATTCATGCGATTTCTCAAACATGTTTTGATCCTTTTAAGGGCAGACAACCCCCTTCCACATTCAGCTGTGCTCACTGGGCTCACTAGCCCAATATGAGCTAGTTTAGCTAAATTTGGAAATGACTCTTTGAGCTCTGATGTCATTGCCATTTTTAGTAAAACCTGTTTTGGACTGAAGTCTTTGTATGATTGACTTCTGATCATTTTTGACATAACTGTCCATTTTTGCCAGCTACTTTAATATTTTAAAATTAGAGGGCAACCATTTTTGGAGTAATGATCAAAAAGAATTTCAGCAGACTCACTTGAATTGTGAGTTTCTGCATTGAAAACTTTTGAAAAGCTGGAAATATTTGGCATGACAGGGAATCTTGCACCTAGGTGCTTGACAACTGTTTCTAGGTATTTATCGTATATTGCAGTTTTGAATGACATTACATCACTCTGTGTATAAACAATGCGCAGATCTGACCATTCTTCTGCCAGACAATGATGAAGGCTTTGAAAATATCTGCCAGGTCTATCAATTCCATGATGGAAAATTTTGTAGCAAGTAAAACTGACTCAATTTCTGTAATATTGACATCTTGCCTTTGCCAAGCCTTAGATAAGTTGGACAACAAAGGTAATACGTCTGAAAGTATCATCAGAGGGGAAACAAAATTGTATGTTTTAATACATCTGCTTAATCCTTCAGCTGTGATGTCATTTTGTTCAGTGGCCTCTCTTTCCAGCACAGCTATGATACTCCTCATACACTGTCGTAGTGACTGTACTGCAAAGTCATGAGACAGCCATCTAGTGTCACTGGCCATTTTCAGCTTAATCTGGGGAATGTTCAGAATATTTTGAATTTCCGTTAAACCAGCCATCCTAACTGAAGAATTTTAGAAGAAACAGAACAGTTGCCTTAAGATGTTGTTCAGTTTTGTTAAATAAGGTACAGCAGCTGCACTTGCAAGGGCCAATCTGTGGTTTACACAGTGGCAGTTGACCAAGAGTCCAGATGTTTTATCTTTAAGCAGTTTTGCCACAACTTTCTGTTTCCCAATCAAAACAGCCGCTCCATCTGTCCCTAGTCCAACAACATTAGCACTTTTCAAGCCTAGAGTGTCCATAGTCTCACTCAGTGTGTTGGTTATAGTCTCCGCTTTGCCATCAATCATATTGCAGGTTGATACAAAACTAATTCTGACCTCTTTAGTGACCTGGCAAACATATTTAATGTAAATAATTAATTGTTTTACAACTGAGATGTCTGTGGTTTCATCACACAGAATACTCAAAAAAGTTTCAGTGTGTATATTTTTCAGTATGTTAGATTTTCTTTCTGGTGCTAAGACATCCAGCAGCTTTTTCATTATTCTTTCAGAAGTGTAATGTGCATTTTTACCAAGATTGAGATGTTGTAAAAAGGAACAACCCATTTCTTTACAGAGTTCCAACAGCTTTTCAAACATCGTTGTATGTGGCAACTCATTTTTTGCCAACCAATAAATGGATCTTAACGCTCCCACAAAGGCATCTCTCTGTAAGTTATTTAACATGCTTTCTTAAAAGGTCAGCTGAAGACTCAATATTCTTTTTTCATGGTCCAGCAAGCTTTCTTTTCAAATTCTTGTGCATGGCGCGTTTACCCAAGGTAACTCCCTCCTTGGCGGGTGTTTGTTTTAATATTTCATGCACAATGAGTACCACATATCATTTTCCTTGACCATTAGCAAATCAAACTCTTTAAAGCATTGTTTGTTTATGCCGGATAAGTGGTGCAGAGTGTCTGCTGAAGAGATTTCCCCTGATGCACCAGCCTCTGCAATGTCTTTGTCTGAAATTGCCATATGAGGAGTTGACACTGCACCTTCATTAGTTTGTGGCTTCTCTTTTCTGAAATAACTGAGCGGTGTTGTTTTCTGAACACTTTTTTGCTCAAGTTGGTAAAACGTTTGGAAAAAATTAAAAGTGCCTATGAATAAGATTTTTGAGTGGGAAAGTGAGAGCCTGTTGGCTATTCAATGCACACTTGCACTATGGCAGGGCAAGATATGAACAAAAAAGGAATGGCAGATGGGTTACTTTAACAAAACTATGGAAGTGTATTAGGGCCACGGTGAAGAAAAAAAAACTATATGTCAAGAATAAAGTCGACATGTTGACTTTATTCTTGACATTTCCACTTTAATCTCAACATTTATGACGAGAATAAAGTCGACATTTTGACTTTATTCTCGACATTTGCACTTTATTCCCGCCATTTATGTCGAGATTAAAGTCGACATTTCCACTTTATTCTCATAGTTTATTTTGTCATTAAAGTAGAATGTCATAAACTAAACTTTATCTTAAAATAAATGTTTAATTTACTAGATTTTCTCAAACCCCGTCATAAATTAATGTAGTACTTTAAATGCTTTGTGTTAAGTGTTCCACGACTGAGTTGTTAATCACTACGCGCTTCTTAAATGGACTTCCTCTTGCACTGAGGAGGCACCAGAAGGGATCGCTGCACAGAATGCATTCACTTCATGATATTCCTGCTCTCTGAACATTTACAATGCTAAGATAAATACTTGATATCATTTTCATGATGAAATGCATTAAAGCAGGTATTAAACATGCTCGGTGGTGTGGCGGTAATGCTGCTCCCATACAGTAAGTGGTCCCCAGGTGTACGTTCAGCGTTGAGAACTTTATGGCAGGTGTGGCAAGGCTCCAAAAAACTGGATTTATGAATGGGTATCGCACAGGTTTAACTTAAATATTGTGTAAATGTTGGGTTCGTGGTGGTTGGAGACACGAAAACAGAATTCAATAGATGTTCTTCTGAGCGGGCTTTCTTTATTGCATGCGTACTGTCTCTGTCTGATGTACCAAAACCCCAGTTCCTATCCTTCCTTTTTCTTTCTCCAGATAAGCAATCACCACACGATAAACGTCTTTGTAAAAATTAAAACTAGTTACAAAATTAGGCCATGGAGTGTTCAGAACTTTAAAAAATCTTCGTTATACATTTTTAATTATGCCATCCATTCAGAGTTGCACCCATCCCAGCAAGCATCATGTGCAAGGCAGGAACAAATCCTGAACGGGGCGCCGGCTCATCGCAGGGTGAATACGAGCATACACATACACACTAGCAGGGTCAATTTTGCATCACAAAACCCCACATCCTACATGACTTAGTGCAAGTGAAAGTCAGTTTAAGAAGCATGTAGCGATTAACATGGGTCGGAGAACACTTAACACAAAGCATTTCATGCGCTATATAATTTATGATAGGGTTTGAGAAAATCTAGTAAATTAAATATTCATTTTAAGATGACGTTAAGTTTTACGATGTTCTACTTTAATGACAAACTACGAGAGTAAAGTCAACATGTCGACTTTAATCTCAAGATAAACGGCGAGAATAAAGTAGAAATATCGAGAATAAAGTGGAAATGTCGACTTTATTCTCAAGATAAGCTTAGCACCACTACACAGACTGCACTGACACTGAGAACAGAGACGTCACTTCCTGACGCCCTTTTTCTGATATCTGACAGGCTGGTTCCACTAGACTTTTTTTTATTTTATTAGTCCTTCTCTCGCCCGCCCACCTCCACATCCTCTTTGCTTGTGAAGTGCCGCTCTGCTCCCGCTTTTAGCATGTATAGCCTCCTCTTGCTCGCCCACTTCTCCATACTCCTTGCTACTGTAATTAAGCTGCTCCGCCCATGCTATTACCATGTACACCCCCCTCTCGAAAGCCCATCTCCCCCATACTCTTTGCTTGTGAACTCCGCTCCGCCTCGTCCCCGCTATTAGCTTTAGCACCGAGTGATCGGCAACATCACATCTCGTACCTCTCCCCTCGCAACTTGCGATCCTGCTTCTAAAATATTTGCCCACCTGCCTGCTCGTCCCTTGCCATCTCTGCAGATAATTAGATCTGCAGCTGTCATCTCACAATGTCATGCGAGATGACAGCCGGGTGCTCAACTAAATTAGCCGGGCGGAGCGCCCGGCTAAAAGACGCTAGGGAGAACACTGTAAGGACACCTCTATCTCTTTTGTCTTTTTATTTTGTAATGGTACCTCTGTTCATTTCACTTTTAGTGTCCCATGAGTAGCTATACCAGGGATGGCCACCTCTAATCCCGGAGAGCCACGGTGGCTGCAGGTTTTCATTCTGAGAATTTTCTTAATTAGTGACTAGGTTTTGCTACTAATTAAGTTCTTTAATTTATTTGCTATTTAAAACTCAGACCCTTTAAATCAGGGCTGAGCAATGTCAGTCCTGTTGGGCCACAGTGGCTTGAGGTTTTTGTTCCAACCTAGTTGCTTCATGAGAAAGCATTCATTGCTGATGAAGCACTCACTGCTCAAGTGACATTTTTCTGCTACATTTTAGCTGTCTCGTTTATTAAGATTTTGAACCCTTAATTACTTATTTTATTCTTAAACAGCTGTATTCGTTTTTTTAGCAATAAGAGGGAAATGACAAAGGCACCAGCAGTTCTACATCAAGCATGTCTCCATTTCCACCCATGTGTATTAATCATTCACTATTTGGTTTAATTAAGTACTCAAAAGAAAACTGAAGAGAAAGTGAAGAATTTAAAATTACTCATCCATTTTAGGCTTCAAATCACTTGGATGATACATATATCAGTAGAAAGGAAAACAAAAATTAAATCTATGATTTAAGAATGAACTGAGGTGGTAGAGTTAAAACATTTACAGGCCATAAAATTAAATAAGATCTGTTATTGATGAGGATTGGCTTCCAATTAAGCAAATGGGTTGGAACAAAAACCTGCAGCCACTAGATCAGACCGGGCCACTCCTTTTTAAAACAAATTAGCCATCCAAGATCGGCTGAAATCTAAGTAATCAACATAGACCTCAGTGTTAATGTTTGCAATGCAAGCGTCTCTGTTATATGACGTTTGGTATGGGAGTCGTAAAAGCAGTGTTAATTTCTGGGAATGACAAATGCAATGCATTTTATTAGTACAAATGTTTATGATGTGCCATCTTTTGGAATGTCAGAGGCATAGAAACCAGGCAGACACACAGAATAACACACCGACACATCCTTTTATTGAGATGGACATCCAATGCAGACAGAGAAGCTTCTGACCTGGTGCTAGAAGTCATCATGCCTGTGTAATATGAAATGCAGCATCAGGGAGGGCAGAGTACCATGTCCAGTATATGTGCTACATGCCTTGGAAAAAAAGAGCAGCAGCACCAGTAAAAAAAAGAATGACACTGTTTTGCTTCCCAAGGATGTGGGAAACCAGGTGACTTAGCACATGGGGAGTATAGACTCGAGGTAGGAGCATTTCCTGGCTGCTAGAGGACACATGGCCGCCCAAAATGTATATATGGCTCTTATTAACTCTGGGGGCACTGTAGTTGGGCAGTGCTGCTTTATGATTAAGGAAACCATTTTAATATTTGTTCCCAAGTAAGCCATTTAATAAAAAAAGAGACTCTAGCATATATTTTTTACAAATATTGATTTTAGCAAACTCTATTCCCTTTAAAACGACACCCCATTGTTTTGTTTTACTGATTGTCAGAACATAAGAGAGTACACCATGAGAGACAATGACAACAACTGCCAGGAAGAGCAACAGTTTGTCAGAAATTTGAGCTGTAAGAATGGTGGTTGCAATATTTAATTATAGAATCTTTTTATTTTAATAAATACAAATATATTGAACAAAATATTCAGCCATTTCTATAAAATATCCTTGTTAACATTAATAACAGAAACAAGCTTGCTTTTTTTATTTGTCCATCTCTGCACACATTTTGAAACAGTCTTCTGACTGCAGAGCTATAGAAGAATAATATGAATCAGAAGTGAATGTGCACCAGTTATGCTGTGTTGCCTCTTTGTCACTCCATCCATCATTATATCCCCAGGTACAGCACCAGTAAAAAAGCCAGCCAGCTCGGGTCAATGCATAAGCTTCTGATCCAAACTGGCAAAAGAAGGGCTCCCTGCTTCTGCTGCATGGGTGCCTTTATAGTTTCTTAAGTTAGAAACTTTTGCGACTAATCCTAAGCATAATGGAAAAATCCATTAATCAAGATCAGCCTCTTGAAGTCTGCCTAAAACACTAGTTTATCAAGCAAATACTTATAAAATAGCTGGTCTCCTCATGTATTCTCTTTACAGGACTTTTGCAAACAAAACTCTGGTGCTCTTCATTCTGTTATTCAGCGTCAAACCCTTCAACTACCCTGTGATCATCAAATCTACTATAAAACTAATGAAGCTTAAGCTTCTGGGCATCCAGTCATGGAATGGTCCACACTGCTTAGAAATTTTGGGTGTCTACTGTATGAGAATGGGTTTTTAAAACCCCTGCATGTAGCAGTTACATTTTTAAAAATTTGTGATGATCAGTTGTGGGACAACCCCAATGAAGAAGATAATAGTGGTTACCCAAACCTCACTGCTGATTGCGAAGGAACCCCCATAAAAGTTCAAGCTTCAGGACCCCATGAGCATGCAACTAGTACTTACATATCTGACTGCTACCATGGCACTCTTTCAGACATGCAGCTGTTATCCTCTTCCACTGTTCAAGGGACTCTAAATATGACAATACCAGGTACTCATTTGCCCCTACATAATGTACATGTGCCTATTTCTTGTGTAGATATTTTTTCATACAAAGTTTTGATGTTTATTTTAACTCTGAATGTTCTTGTTTAAATATATTATATATATACTTGTACACGTACCACCAAGAAGCTCACATGACAGACAACTGCCTAACAATGCTATGGATTGGCAAAGGTATCAGAAAAAAGTTAGCAAATGGCTTTGAAGATTTGGATTATTTCATCATAGTCCATTTCTTAAACCTCAGGTTATGTTTGTTTTTTGTTCACTATTGTATTCTTAGAATGGCAACAGTCAATTGAGATTGTAAAGCCTGTTAATAAACACATGATTATCACAGTATTTTCATAAGCCTATAGAATAAGACTAAGCCAGTGGTTCTTAACATTTTCCCAAAGCAACACTTTTTTGGTGTGTAAGTGGGCATAATGGTCCCTCCCCTCCGTTTCCAAATACCAACTGAATAAAAAATGCTATGGGTTTTCTTTTGCGGTTTATTGTATTGTATATGGGAAGGACCTGCAGTCAATGCTGAATGCAAAAAAAAAAAAATCAAAGTTTTTTATGTTTTGTGGTGATGCATGCAGAAAAGTCCTCATAAAGTGGTCACTGTCTAAATGGTTTTATTATTAAGTGCTGCTGCAAAAATAAATTGGAAAGACGCTGATGACTCTCTTTTGGTCAGAGTTATGAAGTTTTATAATTCACTTCCTGACAGTTCTTATTTTTGTTCCAGCAAAAATGTAGTCATTGTTTTTTTTTTTTTTTTTGAGTTATCATTGTTACGACACAGTGTCGGTCGCTGTAGAGCGCATCTCCAGAGATACCACTAATGTAATCGAAGTTTCCATTATTCATTATCGAAGTGATGACATATAAAGCAGCACATCAGACATATCATTATCTAAGTTTGCAGATATTAAAACAGAACACAACCTTCATGCAGACATTATTTTTTGCTATTCTGACTTTCTGATTCTTGACTTTTTGCTTTAATATTCTTCACTGTGACTTCTTGATTAATGATTTGACTTAGCTGAAAGATAGGACTGCTTTTCTGGTTTTCATTCTCTGCTTGTCTTTACACTTTACAAGGACTTTTGCAAAAATGTTATGTTTTGTCTATGCTAAAACAGCTTGTTATTTTAAGAAAAATGTACCTTGTCTGTTATTGCATTTGTATGTAGATAAGAATTCCCTGATTATTTTAGTAATTAGTTTAAGTGGAAAGCGTCAACAACTCTGTGGCACTATGAATTCAAAGTTATTTTAAGAATGATATATATATAAATGTAGTGTTACATTAGTTACTGATAAGAGAGAAAATTAATAGTTTGAGTGCAAAGTTACCCAGACATGCTTTGCTGTAGCCATCACACTGAGTTTTATGAGCTCCATAAGGCGAAGCCAGCACTTCGAGGATACAGGAAGTTGCCCAAATAAGAGGTGAGTGCACCACATCAAGGATTTGGTAGTTAGCTGAATGAACCCTGGGTAAAAAAGGCAAAAAGCCATCTTTGGAAACAGGCCAGATTTACAAACCCCTAAAAGGACCATCCCACACCTTAGATTACCATTATAAGGCTGGTCAATGAACTGAGCATGGGGTCTTCCACCACCATCGTGACTAAGGTAAACATGCAGTGTAGAAGAAGTTAAGACACTGAACAACAGCAACTCAAGAACAGATCTGCCTGGGAGACTAAATATCTAGCACTACCATGTGGTATAATGGATCGCTATACCTTGGATTGCTTTTTTGAATATAAAATTAATATTTTTGAACATTATAATTTTAAATGTATAAAATTAATTGCCTGCTTTTTTGATTTGTCTTTCTATTTATTCTACCACCGGGGACTAAAATTAGTTAGATCAGCTGAGTGGGGAGGATGTTCCAGTCGAATTAGTACAGCAGCATGTTATTGTTGTGCTTCAGCTAGGGTCTTTTTCCTAGCTTAGGTACATTTTCCTTTATTTTGCAAGGTCTTTAGTTTTTGAATTATTACGTTTCATGTATTTTTACACTGTCATTTTTATAATTATTTGTTTAAATATTAAGTCATTGCATATTCTGTATGTATGTTTTTGGTTATTTTCCTTGTGTTTTGTGGATGGAACCCTAAGAGGTAGGACCACCATTGAATCACTGCTGTAGGACAGTCCCTCAGCCTTTATATTCTGGCCTGGGAGGTAAATCCCTTAAAGTGTTGTTGGTGTTGGTGGACTTCAGATCTTCGTTTTGTAAGTACAGTGTTCTCTCCTCAACTGTGGATTCTCCACCCTCAGTTTTGGTTATTTATAATTAAATTGGATTAATAATCTAACATTAAAAGCAAATCCCAGAATTAATAAAAATTGAATTAACTGTGCACCCCCACCTTTCAAAATGCATCCAGCATGTATGATGTCAAATGTTTTTCCTTTCACCCGCCCCAGATACCCACCCTGTCACTGTTAGTCAGACTATAGTATCCATGGTGTAAATGTTATCCACGCTGTCAGTATTGCTATAACAATTACTTTTATTCAACTTAATACAAGTAAAATCTTGCTATCTATGGATCTATTACCTGCAAATTCACTTATCTGCATCTACAAAATGGTAATCCATAACACCCTAAGTCTACTTTGTGCCTATTCACAGATATGCCTAATAGGAAAAAAATTTGAGAGGCCCATCATGCATTAGCAATAACAATTCTGTTATGCCCTTAGATCAACTGGGGTCTGGGGCTTGGAAATTTTCCCCACGATTGAGCAATTCCCAGTAAGTGCAGGTCATAAGCTCACATTAATTAAATCCCTGCCTTTTGTACACACCGCCTGTTGCTACTACCTATGAGATACTTTAGTGAGGTCTTGTAATTGGTTCTGCAGAAGCTGCTCACAACATCTGGTGGAGCACCTAAACGCCAATTGAACTTGACTACAGAGGAAGTAAAAGAAAGAAAGGTCATTACTGAGAATCGAGAGGTAAGAGCAGATTGTTGGCATAACTGTCTGACCCCGTCTTCCCCTGCCAGTCCTCCCAAGAGCCAGCATACTATCAGACCCTAACCCCATTTTCCCCATAGGATCGATGCTTCTTCAGTATCCACGGTTATATGTGTTTGGTTGGTTTTTCAGGAACATAACCCTTGCGGATTGATTGTGTTTATAGGGTTCTGTATTATCCATGGTTTTTACTCATCTACAGAGTGAACATTGAACTTATACCCCAGAGATATGGGGGGACTACTGTACTATTATCAGATTTCATAGCATATTGTTTTTACTTTAGACCTGGATTATTGAATGTTTGGTCTTGGTAACTTTAAATTGTTTTTTTTAATCAAATCCATTTGCCTTTTTTCCCTTTTCCTTCTATTTCCCTATTTTTTTCCTTATTTAAATAAACTCTTTGAGTTCAAAAAACATTGAAAACCACAGCTTTACAGCTGTCCTCTTCCTTAGAAGGCATTTTTTATATATGTAAATGTATTTTTGAGGTTTTAAAGCCTGTACTCCATTTTGCGCCTGTGCCAGCTTTGGGTTTGGTGTCTGGCTGCCTGGAGTGAGGCCTATTTTTGAGATTGATTAGTGAAGGTCCTGGTCTGATGAAGGTCCTTTTTTAGGCCTGTGACCCATATTGTGTTCTATTATCACAGTAGACATAAAATAAAGTGTGTGCTGTACAGAACTGATACAGAATTTATATGGCTGCATGATATATAACTAAATTGGGTTGTATACTCCAAAGTGCTGTAAATGGTCAAAGTAAAAGAGAATTAGGCATTAGACTGTGGGTCCACATTAAAAAGAATCTGCACAGGTAAGAGGAGGTATATGTTTTGAGGGGAGATGTCCCCCAAAGCCTTTCTGCAATAAAACAACATCAAGGAATTCATATAATTGTATTGGGCTATAGGTTAATTAATTAAAAGCTTGAGACACTAACAAGTGTTATGACACTCCAACATGGGCCAGCTTCATACACACACTGCTGCTTAATTAGTCCAGATAATGGCACCTTTTTGGATTTAAGGAGAAACCAGAGTCATTTGATTAAGAAAGGTAGAAAATATAAACTAATATGCAAACTCCATGAGGATGGCATCTCAGTCACAAACTACATTTGTTCCCAAGAGGTGTGACAAGGTAATGTTACTCTCTCAGAAAATAACCAGGTACTAGCTGTTTGAGATGTCATGTTGTCTTGCACACAAGGGTTTTTAGAAAAACTGCTGTCTGTGGTGTAGCTGATTTAATCCTATGTTTTCTTTATGGTTTCATCTGTAGCTATTAATCTCCTGAAAAAAACTGGTCTCAGCCCTGATTAGTCAGGACGCATAAGGCTGAAAAGAAATCCAAGCAGACAAAAAGTGAAAGGCACATTTATATACTGTTAGTTTCAGGCCATTTTAGTCTTTCTTCTGTCTGCTCTGTCTGGATTTTAATAGACTGTCTTCCGTTAAAGCGTTTGTTAGGAGGAGAGGCAGGGCAAATGGAAGATGTTCATCTGGGAAATCATATTGACAGTTCTCAGCTGTGGGTGGGCGGTAGGTGGCTAGTGTGGCAGTGCATGGGTGACAAACTGCTTTGAACAGAGTCTTATTTTAGGTGTGGATTTGTTTTTATATTTTTCAGTAAAACTGAGACTAAAATAACTATTATATGTATCCATAAATACCTACAGCACTGCAGTTTTATTTCTTGCGTATGTAATTTCTGATATGCCCTTCTCGCTACATGCTAAAAATTTAATTTACATTCTGCTGGGGCTGCCGAGCCTGCTGAGAGGTTAACAAAGAAGACACCAAGCTAGGCGTGAAAAATTCACATTTAGATTCAAGAGTATGGAACGTGGCGAGAGCCTTGAGTCATTACATTTCTCCAAAATAATTCTGAAACATTTACACTTACTTAATTAAAGCAGAAAAAGAAACAGAGGGGAACAATGCGGCAGATTCCAGTCTGCCCTGAGTACTCCGTCATTGACTCTTATAGGTTCATTAAATGTAAATAAGCTTTTAAATGATTTCTGCTGTGACTCACCTTCCAATCTCCTTGTGAACGTCATAGAAATCAGTCAACCGACGCATCTTCCTTAGCAAAGTTTCCTCATCTTCAATCTCCTCCTCCTTTTCTAATTTTGCTGTAATGATAAAAGAGCAGAAGAAACCTTTGGGGTCGTACTTATTTTTTTTTCAGTTTATTAAAAGAGTAAGAGTGAAAAGGAAAACTGATATTAATTCGAGGTTAGATGACAAACCTAAGTACTTATCTTGCCATTTATAACTAATATATGATAACACACATTTTGTAAATAATCCATTAAGGCTTAATACCCTATTGAATTATTATAACAAATGCAAAGGTATCTGCACTGCATTTCTAATTTTTCCCAGATTTATCTAAACCAGGGGTGTTGAAGCAGATGCTGAATAGCTAGGCTTCACTATTACATTGTGACAGGGGCTTGGCATCCTTACAGAGCCGGGACGCCCCTGAACACTATATTCAGGGGGAGTAGCCATGGGCACTGCAATACCTCCCTCTGAACGCTAGTTGGACGCCTTTCTGGGGTGGAACAGTGCCTCAGGTTCCCGCAGGGCATCCTGGGAATTGGAGTTGAGTGCAGCCCTGTTGGGTCCCGCAGGTACTGCCAGGGGGTGCTGTATTTGAGACCCCTGAGGCCGTGTGGGCAACTAATTCGTCACACCCGGAAGTGCAGCAAGAAATCAGGGATCAAGCACCTGGAGCACTTCCGGGTGAACTATAAAGGGAGCCAGAGACCACCACTCAGTGGCCAGAGTCGGGTGGAGGAGGACACGGTTGCTGGGAAGGACAGGCAGTGCCAAAGAAGAGTAAATAATTGTGTTTATTGTGTGCTTGGGACTATGTTGTGTCTGTGGGTACGGGGAAGGCATAGCCCACAAATGAAGCAAATGAAAGTTTATTTAATTTTACATGTGCCTCCCGTGTCTAATCTGTGTCGTTTTGGGCGCTATATAGCGCTTATCTTAAAACACATATTTATTCATTACAGATATGTTTACAAAAATAATGAGGCATTGTTTATCACATTTTGCTTAACATCTTTAGTCTACACAAGTGTTTTTCCATTTTCAACTACTGCTTACAGCAAAACCCTCTTTCCAAATTCACCTATACACCGAGCATGAAGGACTGAAATGGTAACATGTGCATTCAGTTTATACTGCCTGCTTTTCATTATTTTACAAAAATGATCTTAAATGGCATTTGTTCACTGGGACTGTTTCACATTCATGCACTGTTAAATGTTAAGGAAATATTGTAAAATGTGATGGTAGAGTTGCAGAAATATACATCAGGTAACTCAAAAAGTAACCTATTCCTTTATACTATAAATGTGTTAACTCTTCCACTTTCATATGACTATGAATTGTTAACTATTAATCTTTTTATACATAAGATCTGAAAACAAAACCTGAAAAGATTTGTCATGATATGACTTATACATAAGAAAATCTGACAAACGAGACAAGACCATTCAATCCATTAAGCTTGCTTATTTATCTATCTAATAGCTAAGCTGTCCCAATATCTTATCCAGATTTTCCCTAAAGGTTGTCAAAGTTTCAGTTTCAACTCCATCTCTCTGTAGTTTGTTCCAGAGTCCCAGAACTCTTTGTGTAATGAAGTGCTTCCTGGCTTCAGTTTTAAATCCACTTCCCCTTAATTTCCACTGATGGCCTTGAGTATGTGATTCATCCTTATGTTGAAAGAATGTTTCTGGATCTATTTTATCGATGCCTTTGAGGATTTTAAGTACCCAAATTAGGTCCCCACTTAGTCACCTCTACTTGAGACTAAACAGGCTTAATTCCCTGAGTAGGACATGTTGTCATGTTCTGGGATGTATTTGGCTGCTCTCCTCTGCACAGCTTCAAGTGCTGCTATGTCTTTCTTACTGTGGTGACCAGAACTGCACACAATACTCCAGAAGTGGTCTTACCAGTACATTATATAGTTTGAGCATAATGCCCCTTGACTTAAATTCAACAGTTTTTATGATATAACCTGACAATTTCTTTACATTTTTAATTGCTTCCGTGCATTGCTTAGTCAATGAAAATGTTGTGTCAACATAAACCCCTAAATCCTTATCAGAGGTTGCTTTCTGTATTACAGTGTCTCCCATCTTGTATTTATAATAGATGATCTTTTTATCCTTGTCTAGCACTTTGCACTTTTCTACATTAAATTTTCCAGGTGTTCACCCATTTCTGAAGGTTGTCCAGGACTTTTTTGAAATCTTTTGCTGCCTCCTTTTTGCCTGCCATCCCTCCAGTTTTAGTGTCATTTGCAAATTTCAGAAGTTCACTCCTTATACCTGAATGTATAAATGTCATTAATATGATTTAGAGAAAGTAACGGTCCAAGGACAGACCCCTGAGGGACTCCACTGATGACCTTACTTCATGTGGAGCATTCTCCTCTTATCTGTACTCTTTGTCTCCTGACAGTTAACCAACTTGAGATCTGGTTTTGTAGGTTATCGCTGATGCCCATGGCCTCTAGATTCAGAATTAATCTTTAGTGTTGTACAACTGTATCAAATGCTTTTTGAAAGTCTAGGAAACTTTTATGAATTAAATAGACATTTCTAGGAATTTACTGTGGTTAATTAATTTGAACATTTCTGTAACCGTTGCTATAACTCTATCATCCCTTGTCTAAGCGTTAATGTTTTGTAAGTGATAACAGGAGTTGACATTTACAGTACTTTTTGTTATTGGGAGCAAGTTTATTATTCTTTAAATATCTGCAAATGAAACCATCCTAGAAAATGACACCACCCTGGAAAATAAGAAGGTGGAAGCCATTTAGTTGACTGATAGTTACTATTTGAGCTAAAGTACTGTATTAAGAAGGCAAACAAGCAGATAAATATGTATTCATTTTTAAATTGTATAATTTTAAACTTTAAATATCACATATTAATAATTATTGCTACTTCACAGGTCATGTATACTTGGTTTGAATCCCAGCTAGAGCATTACTATTAGCACATTCTCCTCATGTCCACAGGGGTTTTCTCTTCGAGTGCCATCCCATCAATTGTAGGTGACTACCTTGCACCCAGTGCTGATGGGACAAGCACTACTGTAGCTCCTTGTGATGCGCAGCTGGATAAATGAGTCACTGATTTTGTTGCTTCCAAAGCTTTATTACAATGAATACATTAAAGATCAGGAAGACATACTCTACAGTACTACATCTTATATAGATCAGATAACTCCCCCACCCAAACAGACAGGAGAGAAGGAAAAGGATTTTATATGAAGTAATCGCTCAAAGATACTGAAATATCCAAAAGGTTAGCATTGACTGTGCTTAATTAATTAGGGACAACATTAATAATTGCCTGCCAGACTTTAAAGAATTTCTTAATTATTCCTCACAAAGCAAATTCTTTTCTAAATTTAAGTAAAAGAGGACAGCAGGGTCGCTAAGATAACAGGGAGAACATATCCACATACACCAACACAGACTAGGGCCCAGTGCCAGTTGATGCCCATTTGGAGCCTTATATGGGGTTGCAGATGTCATCTCTTGCTGTCCGTAGCGGTCGATGACCTGTGGGAGTCACCCCTTCAACAGCACAAACAGTGCACCTCTGTGGACTTTAAGGAGTGCATGCCCCTTGGTGCATACAGCATGCACACTTTTACTTTCATAAAGCGTGCCCAGTGGGTAACAGTTCCCACTAAATATCATCAGAGTTTGATGACCGTTCCCTCAGTGGATGGAGTGCATGTGCCTTCAGAAACACAAACGGAACCCCTTTGTGTATATACCGTGAGCATTACTATCATGCCTCTGATGACCGCACCATGGGCAGCCGACTATTTTGTCTAATGGATTGACCGGTTCTGCTAGGGACAATTTAGCAATGCCAGCTCACCTAACTTGCATGTCTTTGGACCGTGGGAGGAAACTGGAGCACCCTTCCAGTCAAGCTAATTATCAAAAAAGACTGCTCATTAATCAATAATTTCCTCCGGGTGTTACTTCATATAGAGCTACTTGACAATTAGAGATTATTGTGATTCCCAAGGCTGTCTGTTAAGTAAACAGAGGGGTCATTCAAAAATGTGAACAGATGTCTGATGATGTCTCTCATAAGTATGGCCTTAACCTGGATACATTGGGCATAGTCTGAGTCAGGAGAATTGTGCGAGTTAGACCATATTTTGCCTATATTGATGAAGGTGACTATTTAGTAAATGAAAATCTGACTGAAAGGACTCTTTTCTAGTTCTGTCTTAGATTATTTTGAGGTGAGAACATTTGAAAACACTGATATACTTTGGACATACTACCTATATCTTTATCATAGGTAGAAAATGTAATTTTATAGTGATGGATAAGTGAATGGCCAAGTTTCTTTACCAAAGTCCCTAACTTGTATGTATTAAAAGAAATGTTTTGATGAAAGTTTTTATTCCAATATATAGTACTAGCCATGTGCACCCAACTACGTTGCGCGTGTTAAAGTTGTCTGTGAAGGGCTCCCTGATTAAACGCAGCTGCCAGTTGTGAACTGGGCCCTTCGTCGCACAGCATTATGATTTTTTATAAGGGAAACAAAATTACAAAAGAAAACCCTTGGACATTTTTTCGATAGGAACGGCCTACTTGGAATCACTGTCCGAATAGTAATTATGTGGTGGTGTAGGAGCATTTCTGCTTCTGTCCGTTCACAGTCCGTCTCGTTTTCACGACGCTATCGTTTCCTCTCACGATGTCTTCTCAACCTTTCTCCAATCTCGCAGGTTGCTTTGTGGCAGTCCAAAGATTAAGGCAATATACACGGAGCAATGGTTATAAAAGGGGGACACATAGGTATCCAGGCTCTTTAAAGCATAAATAGGGATCACTTCACTGACATGTGAGCAAGCCACGGTACAACTGTGAGACGCGCAGCACTCGCCAGGTACAACGTAACAATAATTTCCGGAACGTGCTGTTACGTTGTCATTCATTTTACCCACTGTCTTTCTTTCATGCACATGTTACGTAGGCACGTACCTTTTATCTTCGGCAATCTCATTCTCTAACCAGGCCTCAGGAGCTAACCAGCGTAACACTGTCCACCACCCCTTTCGTTATTCCGGCACATTGTTGACATTCGTGAACAACAACAACGTACTAAACTGGAAGGTGGTCTACGCATGGACAAACAAAGATCAAGATCTAAATGAAGATCTCTTTAGTTAATTTAAAGCACAACAATTTGTTTAGTTTGAATGTCTGTGTTTTGAGGTGTGACTGGAGTACTACAGTCTTCAGTAGTATAAGCCTGGAGGAGATTCTTAATGCAATGCCTATGTTTTAGCTGTCTCTCTACTGCCATCTAGTGCTTCTTCTTCTAATTCATTCGCGGACAAACAAAGATCAAGATCCAAATGAAGATTATATATAGAGATTGTAAATATAAACATCTCTAAAGGTTACAGTTTCAATTGTTGCATTGTGTGCCTGAGAGCTAATGGAATATACGATTAGTTCTTTAAATTTCTATACACAATATTTGAACAGCTTCCAGACAACTAATAAAAACTGATGTGCAGTTCTATTAGTAAGAAATAATATGCTTTTCTTCAAATTAATCATGAACCCTAAAATTTAGATGAATGGATGTGGATATGTATGATATGGTATCTTATTTACAGGGCTGCTAATCAAACTGTGGGACAAGTTATTATTTGTAGTTACGAGATTTACATTTCTGGCTGGGAGTTGTAAGGAGATCACTATTCCAAATGTACCAGCATAGCACATTGCTTCCCCAAGGAGCAAATAAAGACAAATACAAGAGTCTTGGGCTACTTTAAACATTGTGGCTTACACAAAACTATAAATGAGGCAGCACTGTGCAATACATTAACATTATTGTCACTGCAATCTTAACAAAAACAGACATAAATACTCTAACAGAGACAAAAAAAAGTACAAACATTGATGTTGAAGAAACGTTTTTGTAGATGTTGTTTCAGTTTTTCTAGCTGTAAATAAACATATCTACCAGTTTTATTGTGGAGCTCAAAAATGCGCTCTTAAAACGGGGAGTATGAGGTTTGTTATGCAAATGTTATTACATTTTATAATTTTGTAATCATAGTGCCTTTATATTTGGTTCTAATTCTTCCTCTCTAAATATTTAGGTTTCTCAACACTCTTCTCTGCAAAGCTGTAAAAAGCAGCACTCTTTTTGCCATTTGCAATTAGCCGATTTAATTAGATAGCAGACACACACACTATTTCAGACATTTTCTAAGTGCATGCTCAGTCTTGAAGCTTCTGGTTTCAGATTCCTGATAGTTCTTAATCTCTCTCTCTGTGGCTTCCTGCGTTTTTGACTACCTAGCCAAGAGATTTCCTCTTTATCCTCCTGCTAACTTTCATCTTCTTAATTTTTAGCTTCTGGCAGTACCAGTTCTGGATATGAGAAGCAGTTAAGTGGGTATGGTAATGTAAAATGTTGGTAATAAGAACTTTATTTCTTGCTACATTTCCTTATTCTGTTGTAGCTTTTAGTGATCAAGAGGGGACAGCCTTTCTTGATTTGATTGCCTGAACATTAGTACCAAGATAAGGCACTACGATGAACAAAGTGATCATTTAAACTAATATGTATTTAAACGTTGGCATGTGGCTTAACCACAGAGAGCAGCAGATATCCAACGTCTTCATCAAACTCGGAACAAACATTAATCTTACATTAGTTCAGTTTATTTCTGTATTGCCATTGTGAAATATGATTTTTACTGTTTGATTATTGTAACCTTTTTACTATTAGTTTTTACTCTTAACACTTAAGAAACTACTTTAATTAAAGTCTTTTGATCTGTGACCCAGTCTCTGAGCTGTGATACATGGTGTGGACCACCGGGGCATGTACAGCCCTCCTAACTCGACACAGACAGGCAGACACATATTTTATTTACAGCTGGGGAGTGCTTTTTTCTGCTCCCCACAGCACAGTACATAAAGTACCACAACACAGTCCTTCCTTTAGCTGCAAATTCCCAGTTCTTCCGCCTCCACTCCTCCCTCGCAAGCTTCGTCCTTCTTCCTCTTGACTCAGGCTCTCTGAATGGAGTGAGGCAGCTCCTATTATGATGACCCTAGGAGTGTTCCTGCTGGCTCATTAATCGGACCTGGAATCACTCAAAGGTGTGGTGAGAGCCCAATGAAGGGCTCTGCAGCTCCCCCTGGCGGCCCCCATGGAACCCAACAGGGCTGTGCCAAACTCAAACTCCCAGCATACCCTGCAGGAATCCATGGTGCCACAACTGCCCCAGAGGGCTGCAGTCTAGCATTCCAGGGAAGGTATCGCCTTGCTGATGCTCTCCCCCCAACCCGGTCCTCGTATACAGTCGATGCCCCGGCAACGTAATGGCCGTGGCCGCCTGTCACAATGGTTATAAGCCTATAAGCTGAATGCCTTATCCCTCTATGTCTTGCTCTGCATTTCCTCACTGCTTGAAATGTGACATTCCTCCTCAGCTAATATCACTACAGCCAGATATGCTCAGGTCTTGCTGATTCTGTTCAGTTTTAATGGCACGATACGTTATAATGGCACCAGTGCTCTTGGTCACATGAGAGTGGCCAAGATGCCCCTTTTATATGTGGTGAGCCATGTATAATCGATCCTGTAGGTTTATTTATTGATGGGACTATGTTAGAGTAGATGGTAACATCTCTATCTGGCATCTTCATCTCTCAACGCATACCAGAAAGATGGATTTACCTTGCAGAAACTACACTGGACTGGGTTATTCCCTCTGTCCATGTATTTCTTCCAAGCTTATGTTTTCCCTCATCTGAAGAATCGCACCTTCACCAACTGCACCAAGCCACGTTACTTTTTCACTTCTAAAGGTGTGAAGCCTGAATAATGCTTGATGAGAAACTGTTCTCCCACTGCTGAGGAAAAAAAAAAAAACAACTGCCTAAATGCATTTACAACTTTGCATGGGGAATTTGGACATTTGTTTTACTTCTCTGGAGTTCTCAATGCTCACCAACAAACCTGGGGCACCTAAAAACAACTACCTGATGTGACTATTCATTCGGGCCCTACTCCACCTCCTGCTCAGGACAGATATTCCTCCATCTCAGTTCTGTCGATAGCTCCTATCAGTAATGGCCTGTGGTATGGAGCAACATTTCTGTTCCACAGTTTTGGGCCTGCTGCCGGACCACACAAAAATGAATTGGCAAAAGCACTACAACTAGTGGCTAATCTCACTTCAGAGGCCCTACTAGAACTCTCAGCTGAAGCTCCTACTACAAGAACGATGTCTTTGCAAAACTTTATGGCCGTCCCTATGCACTTGGCAGCACAATGAGGTACCTGCAACTTGATAGGATAGAAATGTTGCTCCTATATTCCAGACACTTCTCGTAATATATCTCAAGTGGCCTGTACATTTCTCCATGCGCCTGACCCAGTCTCTTGTGTCTGATTGGGCGTCAGAACGAAATACTGACTGGTTTACTGAATTTCTTTCTTTTAGACCAGCTTGGCTAAAAACAGTATTTCTTGCTTTAATACCTACTGTTATCATCGTAGGTGATCATGTGACTTTTTCAGCTAGTATTTTCTACTTGTCTACAGAACACAGACATTAATTCACATCTGCATTTCAACATTCAATGTCAATAACAGGGCTTGGTGATGACTTTTCAAGGTGAATCCACAACCCTGGTGATAAATGATTCTCTCGGAGGAAGACAAGTAAAGCACTAAGCCGGTCTAATTTTAAAATGAATGGGTTTTTTTATGCTTTTAAAACAATATACATATGCCGCTTTTTTGGAATATGTGTGTAATCTGAGGACATAGATCAACACTAAATAAATGTTTTGGCTTGAAAAAGGGATATATTCAGTAAATTTTAAGGCTTTTCAGCACAATGGGACCCAGATACCCATTGGCTCCACTACAAAATACTATCATTATTTCTAATTAAGTTTTGTTGTCACAATCATGCCACAGAAACACAGAAGGCATATTTTCTTAATTCAGAACCTTTGCTACTTCAAAGTGATGATTTTTGGTAAGTTTTATGGCTTTTTCTTCACATTAGGGCCCTGGTACCATTTTGCTCAATTACAAGACAAAAGAGAGGGCTAGTATTTAAAAAAAAAAACACAATTTTATGTGGTAAACTTAAATATACAATGATTGTGAAGAAATAACTTCAACTTGAATAATACCAAACTTATCCTTTTAAAACCTCTGGTAAAACAAAAAAAGGTCCCTTTAACATTTGAACATATTAATTTAAAAAGAATTCAAAAATGTATTTAAGAAAAGCAAGACATGGACAAAGAAGGAGAAAATATTTTTTTTTTCTAAGAAAACAAAACCTTAAGCAAACAGATCCAATACAAAATACAAAACAGCACCTTTAAAGTAAAGAAGGGGTTAAAAGCCAGCAAATTCAATGAAAAAATTAAAATCACAAAACCTAACTAAACAAACACAACAGCAAACCTACTGCTCCCGCTTCAGTTTCAGCTTAATGTACTGCTGTACACAGCTGTCTAATTGGGTGGCCCTGCCTCTTTAGGCTCCACAAACAGGAGGCAGGACAGATAACAAAAAACACTAACTACAATATATAGTTAACATAAAAGATAACAGCAAAATTAATGAACAGGACATCAATAAAGTTAATACTATCACATAAATAAAAAGTCAGAACAAAAACATAACTAATAACTGAATATAAAAATGAACATGTAAATGACAACAAAAATACTAAACAAACAAGAAATAAAGTTGACACAGGGCAATAACCTTGTACCATAATAATACCAATGCAAACCAATGCATCTAAGGTAAATTGGATGTTCAAGACAATATATGTCTTACATTAACTGCATTTTAAAGAGAAATAACACTGCATTTTTATTTGTTGGGGATAACCTTTACTTTTAGCTGGAGAGACTTTTCCAAGCACCTCTTGATTAACCGTGAAAATGAAAAAACAGTGGCAGAATGGAACATGCAGTAAAATCACTTAATTCACTCCTGATTTTTTATGCTTACTGAAGCTTTTTCTCAGCATACTATAAGGTCAGTCAATACTAAGCTTCAAATTAAAATTCTGTTGAGTCAAGCAGTTGAGCTCATCAGTCTGCAGTGCCTCCTTCCTTGTAGTTAGCACTGGAAACCAGAAAGAAATGAGCAGGCAGCCAAAAAAGTTTTCATCCTTTTTGACTTTGAGCTGACACACATGATTGGTTTCAACATTACAGCTCAGAACATTCCCTTCTGTGAAAAAAAGATTTTAAAAACAGCAACACCTGCGGAGTACTAGAATCCTAATGAAAAACAGATGTCAAAGAAAATGCACTGCCAAGAAATTAATCTAATACTCCAGCTCATACAGCCCAATGCATTATCCACTATACTCTTTAGTTTGTCACAGTAGAGAATGGACAGACTCTTCTCAGGTCAAGAGAGTTAAAGGATACCTCCAAGGTTCACAAAGGCCACAGAAGGTTTCACTGAGTTACAGGAGTTTACAGACAGTGCATTTCAGTACTATATGAGGTATAAGATTGATGGCCTCACATGATTCTTTAAAAAACGGAAGTCACGCATATTAACTCCAAGCAGAGGTATTATCTGTTTGATACATTCGAATGAGAGGAGAAGGTCTGCCTACACATGAGACTACAATAGTTATTATAGTTTTAGAAAAACACTGATTCAGATGATTGATGACAAGATGTATGTATATTTATGCAATAGAGCCTTGCACGTTAAAGGGGAGCCATCAGGGACAGTAATGGAATTGATATTGCAATTATGAAAGAAAACAGGCTGTAAGATCACCAGGGTGGCAAGTACACTGAAATTACCATAATTTCTAGGGATAATACACCACTGTTGATAGGTGCATTATGCCCCATTATTGGCTGTGGAGCCACTGGACAACCAGGGCAGCAGTGTAACTACAGAACACTGGAGGATTTTGGGAAGAATGACTAAAGTTCCCGAAGCCATTAGGTGGCAGCAGGGAGATCTTGTATCTAATACTAGCTTTGTTACTCAGCTTTTCCTTGGAAATTCCCCAAGAGAATGGGCCTTGGTTATAGTGGCATCAGTTAATCAGATGTATCAGAAGTACTATGTAACTAACTAAACACTTATCAGTGTATGATTTTTGCTATTTTTATTTTAACCTGCTGCTAATATTATTAGATCACTGGAGCTACTCACTCTTGAATATGCTAAATACATTTGGCTTTTATTTATGGTCATTGAAAAACAAAATTTACAGGAAACTATTATTTTTAATTTAAACAGGTAATTAGTAGGGATAATGGTTATTTTGGATATAAATATAACTTCATCCTATAGCACATTCTGAAAAAACTGTAACTTCAATCAGATCTGAATATAAAGCTTTTATCCGTAATATATAATAATAATAGATTACACCATACTGTTATGGAAATCACTGAGGAATTGCAAAATTAAATAAGGGTATGATACTAAACTCTATTAGTCATACCAGACTAACTAAGGGATGTCATATTTAATAGGCAAACAACAGTCACTTGAGGTGTAATGTGATAAGTCCTGGTAATGATATGAATACCATTAAACAGATCATATAGTAGTAATTTTCTAAGTCTATCTATCCATCCCACTGAGAATTTGTGTGACATTTTTTATCTCTTGCCAATAATTAGTTCAAAAGTGACAAGATGTGTCAAATGCAATGTTGATAACTAGACACATAACACTGAAAATATCTACACTGGTACAGAGAAAAATATCTTTAATCAGTGTAACATGTATTCAATTACTAAATTTTACTAGAAAGTATGACCTGCTAGTAATACAAGTGTAATTGTGAGCAGAGAATATCCATTCACATAATAAAATTCAAGTCAGTGATACCTTTATGCGACAGCAGTTAAGAGATGCTGAAGATTTGTTGCAGATTGTCACATTCATGCTCTTGAGGGACAGCTTAAGGACTTGTTGAGCACTAACTGCACCTTGAGGCAAGGGTTGGTGCTGTTGCTTATGGCTCTCCTTATTTTTGCTTTGCATGCTTCCCCACCATAATCAATTGTCTATCGGGGAGGAGCGAAAGCTTTAGATTCGTCAAAAATTTCTATCTCCAGTTTTTAACAGATCTCGACGTTTTAGGGTCCACTGATACTGACAACATCAATATCTTGATGATGGGTGTGTGTCTGTGTGTGTGAGTATCTGTGTGTCAGTTTCTTGAGGGCGGCCTAGAGCTAAAATGGCAGGATGAAAAAATACCAGACTCAAAACTTAAGCCTGTTATGAGATGATGATGTGCTGATTAATTCGTGCAAGAGAAAGAGGTACTCTAGAGGAACCCTAAAATACCGTAATTCTGCAAATAATTTTAAATTCTTCTCGTTAATTGCTATCGTAATGACCTATTTTATGATCAGAAAGATCAGCATCAGAACGGTAAATATTACTGAAATGTTATAGAATAGTTTGGGTAACTTGATTCCTAGGGAACAAAGCCTACTGATGCTTGCATCTAAATTTTTCTTCCACAGATCTGATAACTGGCAATGATGCAAATGCAAAATTAGGGATGAATCTCCTAGAATAACCAGTAATTACATATGATAATTACAGAGCCTGGTGTTACGGTGCAGGTGAGCCTGTATCGGATACCAGAGGCAAGGAAGGATGTAGTCCATGATGAGGTCAGACAGATGCATGAATTAGGTGTTATTCACAAAAGTAAGCGCGATTGGAGTAGCCTGATCGTTCTGGTACTGAAACCGTATGGTTTGATTTGGTTCTGTGTTGATTTTAGATACTTACATAAGATTTCCAAATTTGATGCTTATCCAGTGCCCTGTGTTGATGAATTACCGGAAAAACTCAGTCAGGCATCGTATATCTCTATGCTTGATATTACGAAGGGGTACTAGTAGGTGCCCCTTGAAGCCTCCAGTTGCAGGAAAAACAGAATTTGCCACCCCTGAAGGGTTATTTGAATTTACTAGACTCCTATTTGGCCTGCATGGTGCGCCTCTAACATTCCAACATATGATGCGCCCCTATTCCAAATATTCCAGAGTGTATCTTGATGATGTCATCATTTTCAGTAATGATTGACAGTCACATTTGGAGTATCTTCAGGCTGTACTTGACAGCTTGAGACAGACTGGTGGATCTGTGCCTACCTCTTCTGCCACTATCATCTTGGAAGAGTCTAACTATTGACTTATGCCTGGATGTCCTTCCTCTTTATTGTTTTTTTGATTTTCCAACAAACATACAGGGTTTGACTTAGGGTGTCGTAACACTTTACACTCTCTATTTTGTTTTATTTCCTTAAATTCCATAAACATTTCCTGCACACATCTTATTCTGATGAATGCTCCAAAGTAAAGCACTTTGATGTAGTGTCACTTAGCAAACTACACAATCTAAAGACTGGTGATCTACAGGTTGAAGATCACAGCCTGTATGTTAAAAGAATAGTTTAGTACAATGTTATTTGCAAATATTTTGACATTATGCCATTTGCTAACCCCCCCATTCCCTGCCTTTCAAATTCTAGTTCCTTGCACTACTTTTTATAAGCGACTTGCTCTTGCTCCTTTCTCCAACTCTCAAATTGTGTTGCCTGGCAGCAGGTTCCACAGCCAGTGATATGATATGCAGACCATGTTTGAAGGCTCAATCATTAAACTGCTCAGCTGAGCTTATTCCTGAAGTCCTATGTTGTCATGTGTTCAACTTTTTAACTTTTTTTTTCCTGTTTCAGGTTTCTGGCACTTCCCAGCTTATCTGTATTTTCATCTTTAGCCAGTGTTACAACAGTTTTCTTGTTCTCATTCTGTACCTTGCTATAAAAACATGAATATCCATCACTTAAATTTCATATAATTATGGTACAAGTAATGCCCCTTTTATAGTTCTTGTTTGTCACGCAAAAAACAACTGAGACCAGGGGCTTCATGTGTAAATGGTGCATACGCACATTTCTGCTTTTGTCTGTATGTCATGTTTAAGTGTGAATTCTTTGCATGGTATATACATGAGGCCCCAGGTCATTAGCCTGGTTCAAGTTTCTGGTTCTAGTTGATGTGATCTCTATTTTGTAAAACCAGCATAAGATAGGTGTTTTGGGGCTCCTAAACACTGTTTAATAATGATATTAATATGAAAATCTGAGATTGACAGAAAGAAGTTCCAAATCAACGCATTCACAGACTACATAGTCCCACAAAAGTATACAAATAAATGTAATATTACATTTTCAAAAAGAATATGATTGAAATGCTGCTGCCTCGCAGTTAGGAGACCCGGGTTCGCTTCCCGGGTCCTCCCTGCGTGGAGTCTGCATGTTCTCCACGTGTCTGTGAGTTTCCTCCGGGTACTCCGGTTTCCTCCCACAGTCCAAAGACATGCAGGTTAGGTGCATTGGCAATTTTAAATTGTCCCTAGTTTGTGCTTGGTGTGTGCCCTGCAGTGGGCTGGCGCCTTGCCTGGGGTTTATTTGCTACCTTGCACCCTGTGTTGGCTGGGATTGGCTCCAGCAGACCTCTGTGACCCTGTAGTTAGGATATAGTGGGTTGGATAATGGATGGATGGATGATTGAAATAAAGGGGAAAGGTGGTATCAAAGAATATCAGAAGTAATTTTCTATAGCAGGATATTAAAACAAAAATAACAAGAATAAGTCTCTGTAAAGGAGTAGAGAGAGCTATTACAATAAAAGAAATTAACAGTAAAATAAAATGCAAATGTAAAAAGCTCTGATTTCTTACAAGAAATAGTTAATGCTGAATGTGGATAAACATTTTGCTTTTCACGCTGTTAAACATTTCATTCAATTAGTTGCGCAGCAGGCTAAAAATATTACAGCAATCAGCATCAGCTTGCTGAGAATGGAATCTCTTCTAATGACAGCAGACTATTTTGCTCATTAACTACATTCAAGTTTAATTGCCTTCCAACATGTTTCTGTTACCATGTCAATGAAGTCTGGTAGTGTAGACAGGGGTTTTCAACAGCTTTGTTCTGTATGAGTAACTGTACAGCATTCTTACTATATTAGTTACATTTTACATTTGATATTTTCAGTAAATAAATAAAAATGTTTGTAAAAAAAGCAAACTTATTATAATAAGCAATGTTTGAGCCTTTCTGATGTTGGAAAAGAAGTAGCTCATATATAATTTATATAAACCCATCATTATATTTTAGCCAGCAGGTTTTCACAATTTATGGATGAGTGGATACATTTTTAAATGGGGCATTGGTGGCACAGGAAGAGAGTTTGAATCCAGTCCAGTCACTATCTATGTGGAGTTTTTCTCCCATAAGGTAAAGATGTGCAGGTAGTGTTGCTTGGTAACTCTAAATTGACATAAGACTGAATATATGTGCCCTGTAGGAGCCAGCATACTATCCATGGTAGGTTCTTGTCTTGATTCCATAGCTTGTAGGTCTTGGATATCTGAGGGTCTTTTTCCATGCCTCCCGTTTGGTATTGCCTGGAAAACGCAATTACTCTGCAACTCTTTTTATACTGGTAAATGAAAATACATCACGTTTTTACTTGTACTCTGTTATTAAACCAGCCTCAGTCCTAGTTTCTACATTGTATATGTTATAATTTTGATCACTGTATTTTTATATGTGTGTTTTTTATTGTAGGTAGCCCTTTCTTGAGGGGACTGGGCGGCCCAGAGGGGACTGGGCGGTCTCATGGTCTGGAATCCCTACAGATTTTTTTGTTTTATCTCCAGCCGTCTGGAGTTTTTTTTTTTTTTTTTTCTGTCCCCCCTGGCCATTGGACCTTACTCTTATTCGATGTTAATTAATGTTGATTTATTTTGTTTTCTTATTGTGTCTTTTATTTTTCTATTCTTTATTATGTAAAGCACTTTGAGCTACTGTTTGTATGAAAATGTGCTATATAAATAAATGTTGTTGTTGTTCTTCAATTCCATTTCTTCCACAAATGCTTGCCTATATTTTTACATATTCTCCAGCCCTTCTTTATTAACCAACTGACAAACTGACCTATTTCTATATTGTTTTGATTGGTATATTTTATTAATTTTATATGGCTTTTTGGAGAGTTTCTGGGATTTGTTGTGCTTTATCTTATTTCATGAAGAAGTTGTAGTCTTTTTGAGACACCATTATGAATGCTGCTGGGCAGCTGCATATTGAGATATACACTGAGGAATGAGAATGTGCATCGTGTGACCCTATAAATTGTCATATAACGCACCATTTAGGCATTGGTATTTAGATAAACAAGACTTTACATGTGTTTCTCTGTGCCTTTTTATCTCAGTTTTCTGGCTTTCTTTTCTTCCTGTGGTTCTGATTCTTGCCTATGTATTAGGCTTGGTGACAAATCAAATTGACATTTTGGTTTCAACCCCTGTGCATTCTTCTTTTTGATTATTACATTGATCCTTTAATTAAAATCATTTTGCTGAGGCAGAACAAATATAGCCAAGTTACCAAAGACTTTAGGATTTTGATTCATAACTAAGAATGTATAGCCAGTAGTAATGAAATATTATGTGACAACTGTAGCTAAACCACTGATAACTGCACACATCCAAATCCATTACAATCAACAGTCTGAAAATCACCTTCATTATAGTCAACAGGAACAACATAGTGGTCTCTGGAGTTTGTTGAGATTGCTCAAGGGTCATTTGTTGTCTTGTATATGAGTATATTAGCATGGAAAACACCACATTTGTATAATTTTTCTAAAATACCAATAGATAATACAGCCTACTAGACCATAACATTAAATAAAAGTAACAATTTTGAGATAGTTGTCTTTTCTTACCTGCATGGACGGTGAGTTCAGCCTTACAGTACACAGATCCAGCCAAATTCTTGGCAGTGCAGGTGTAAACCCCTGAATCCTCTTCAGTGGTGTTCAGAACTACCAGTGAGCACTCATTGTCATCATATACAAAGGTGAAGTGACTGCTTTCTGATAACAGAGTATCATTCTAAACAGACAAAACAACAGTTAAGAATTGCTGCAGATGAACAGCTAAAGTGAACATTCTCTGCACACAGCTTATTCAGATCAAATGCTCCAAAGTAAAGTTCTTAAACGCCTTTTCAATGTCCCAATTTGACTTACAGAGAAATTATATGAAAACATAGTCTACACATTAAATTTAATGTAAATGTTTTTAAGGGCCTACTAACACTCTTGAGGGATATATTAGCAAACAAAGAACTTTAGTGAATGCTACTTTGCATCATTTAAGATAAGATGAAATGAATGTATTTTTCCAATTAAAATTCATTTTGAAACATCACTGTCCATTCCATCAACATAACATGTAACATAAAATCACATAATATCAAATTACATTAAAAACATCTAAAAACCTAATCAACATCTAGCTTATCATTGAGTTTAAAAGACTGCAACCCTCCTTCAAGTTCTCAGGATTTTAATTGACACTGCTGCTAAAGAATGCATATACGTGTTTAGTCTGCATCTGGTGACTAAAGTACTTTCTTGATAGAAAAAACTGATACTCGGAGTACAAAGCATGCTTGGAATCTGAAGAAATCTTCTGGACATGCCTGAAAAATAACCCATTCGTTCACTGTCTGCAAGGAATAGTTTTATGTACTCCCATTATTACCATGATTACCTACATAAGTCTAACTATTCTGGATATAAGTGAGAGGTTCCCGGACAAGGCTGATACTATAAAATAATACTGTATGCTCTTTAGTACTGTATAGAAAGACAGAAGCATTATTTTTTGTCATAAATCAATCTCAGGTCATGCAGGAATTAAAGACATTGTACCTTGAAACAGATATTATTCACCTGTATGCTCCATGTTAAATTAGCATCTGTATGAACTCCTAAGTACACACTGGTCAGTGATCAATGACAGAATCGAGGTCAAACATCATTTTGTAGGAGGAAATGATCTTCACATTACTGAACAAACCCTCATTCTTTTTGTTTTACATTGCACTTCTTAGTTTGTTTCAAGCAGACTAAGGGTTGCTGTATCATCTGAGAACTTCACAGTATAAATGTGCAAAATACTACCAACTACTATACAATTTATTTGTATAGAATGTAAATAGGACTGGTTAGCTTACACATGCTGAGATATGACAGTATTGACAACCAGAGACTCAAACAAATTTACATTTATATTTCTGGCACATACCATCAATCCTAACCTTTCAGGGGATTACGCAAATGTTAATATATTGAACATATGGAAAATAGGGGGTTAAGTTCCTGAGACCACCAAAAACTGAAATATTTCACTAGATTCCTAAAAATTCACTGTTCTTAATAGAATTCTTTTTAAAATGCACTTTTCATAACACAGTAAGCAGGAAGTAACCCATACAATGCAGTAAACAAAATACAATTGGTAACATTTTCTCTCGATAGTCATTTCCTAGAATTCTGTAAGCTTTTGTGCTAACATCTCAATGACAAAAAAAAAACTTTAGTCACTGCTGTCTCATCATTGCCTCTGACATTGTTTTTCACAGCTGGTGGATGGCGTTGGAGATCATGAAGGATGGCTTGAAATAATCAGCAAGCGACGTCTGCTTCATGCGCCACTTGAGATCCTAAAGGGTTTCGGTAGAAATGAGCTGATGTTTAACCTTGAGGTTGTGATCAATGATGGGATCAACAGCCTTTATGTCTCTGTTGAAAGTGACTGCCATCATTCCAGCATGAAGTTTATCAAACATCTTTATTATTTGTTTTAGTAAACTGTGTCACAATCTTTGCATGCTTGGGCTTAGAGCCCAAAGGGCTTGCACTTTGCTTTGGTGGCATAATTACAAGGCAAGACAAATGCATGGGAAGCACATTACTTTACAACAGTAGGGTAAGCAAGATCTTGACGTGCCTATTAGGCTACTAGATGCTTCCCAAACTTGCACAATGTGCCTATAATTTTTTTTATCTTCTACACATAGTCGCAAAGCCTGTAAATATGTGAGGTTGCCAATACAAAAGTGAAAAAGAGTTTTCAAATAAAAATCACACACTTGAAGTGGCGAAAGTTAATCGCATTAATGTTCAGGATTGACAGTCATTAATGACCATATACATTAATAACAGTTAATTATCCGTTGTTGTGAATGTACGAAGTGCCCGATGATTATTATGAACATAAAGTAGAGGTGAGTGGGAAGAAGTGAGTAATCAAAATCAAAAAAGGTAAACAATGGTCAAAATACAAAGAGATATAAACAAGAGCGAGAACCAGGAATCTAAAGAATAAAACAAAATCAAAAGTCAATACAAACAAGGAGGAAAAACCAGAATGTTATGGCCTACTTGGCAATAAAGCTACCTAATGCTAAGAAGAGTCTTTGCAACCATTGAGGTATAAAGTCAATGTTTAATCACTATCATATTTATAATATCACATCCGGTAATCACAGTCACATGACTAATTGTAAAGATGTTGCATAAACAAAGAAAATCAAGATGATAATGAAAATGTACAGTACTTATTAATCTGAAGACAAATCATAAAAATAACACCAAAAATGAATGTTTTATTCTATATTTGTTACATATCTATAGTTTGTACTGAGAAGATGCATTCTTTTAGCTTTGTAAACTAATGTACTGGGCTATAAGTTATTAATTGATAGCTATAAAGTTTCCAGCAAGATCCAAAGGGAGTGATGCTATTCTCAGATAACAAGGAAATTATTTAATACCATATGCTGAAATCAGTAGATCAGGCATTTATTGAAAATTTAGACACAATCCCACAATTTCAACCTCTATCCATGCAGATGGTGGTTGCGTCTAAACTGCAAGTATTTGAATGTCTCCTGTAATCTGTACCTACCTTCTTGTGCAAAATACACTGCAAGCAAAGGGAAAGACAGAACTCTGGATGCCTCAAGGTCTGTTCTTTATAGGGAAAAGGATGACTCCAGACATGCCACAGCCAAATTCTAAATGTGATCTTCCCAATCTGATTGCATAGATGGATTGAACCCAGAAGTAGGAACCATGGAAGAGCACTTTGTCTGCGTCAGTCAAGGAGAGTGGCACTTAGTCTGTGAATCCGTAGTCTTCTTCAGGCTTTATTGTATGAATAACAAAGGAGCCTTTCCCATCATTCTATCACTTTATAGATTGTTGCCTTTGGGTATCTGTTGCTATAGGGTCATTATTGCCATGTGTACAGAGTACAGTAAAATTCATACTTGCATGTGTTGGTCAACAGGCAACATGTCGCCACTATCCAGTGTCACATTTAGTGAGTATAACAACAACAGTTATTTCTATAGCACATTTTCATATACTGGATGTATCTCAAAGGTAATTACAAGATGTCCACAGGAAAAGTTTCAAGAAAATAAAAACGAATTAAGTTAGTTGAGAATAATGATGAAGAAATAACAAAAAATAAATCAGTGTTGACCAGAAGAAGACGTGATGGGCGGGTCACACAGAAACTACACCGACCAATAGGGTAGAAAGACGAATAAAGAAGGGGCGGTGTCCTGGACAGGAAACGGAAATTTACACGATACGTGACATGGAAAGTGAGCTGTGAAGCTGAATTATGAATGTCCATGCCTGCACATTACCAAATTTAAGTTAAAGAAGCCTTAAACTTAAAGAACCGTTATTTGTAAGGTTTAATAGTATGGCAGCGTAAAGGATGTGCACTTACCTTTTGTGTGTTGAAGACACTGCCGCGGGAACGCGGGCAGTCTAGCAGGTGAGCGCTGTAAGGTGTGGTGTGTCTGGGTACACGTGGAGTTGGTATAATGGCCAGTATGGGCTCCACCGCATGTGTTCAAGTTTTACGCGCGGGTGTCCTCTCAGCCTGCCCAGCGCAGGTGGTTTAAGGTGCGGCACGCCAGAAAGAATAAGCTGACATTGGTTTGTGTAAACAGGGTTGAGTCAAAGATGAGGATCCCATATTGTGAATAAAGTTAATTTACTTACTGGCAAGTCAGCAACTGGTGTGCTCGAGCTCAGCATAGCAGTTGGCCGTCCAGGGGGGTTTTACGCGCGCGACAGGAAGTAGTTTGATTTTAAATACAAAGTTGCTCGGGGCATGTTGCGGCACGTGGCTTGAACGTGCTAGGGTCTACCTGGATAGGTGCGTGGGGTAGATGGGTGGCAGATTGGCTGGACAATCTTGCCGGTTATATTTACGGAGTTACCGGCCAACATGGATTGTCAGTGGACCCAAAGGCGAAGTCGGAGTAAGCACTGCTGAGCTATTGGAGGAGCAGTTGTGATTTTGGCAGCTTTGTATATATTCTTTTGTATATATAGTTATATATCTCCTGGTGATAATTTTTGGTGGAGGTATATAAACTTATTTGGTGCTGGGATAATTTTGTTTTTTGGGTTTGGTACAACTGTTTTTTTCTTTTTGTATTGTGGAGGATGGCCGGCCGTTTATCCCGGCCAATACCCCCAAGCCGCCAGGTGGAGCCCTCCTTGCAGCATGGAGGTCTTCAGAAGACCAGCAGGGCATCATGGACATTGGAGTTTTTACGCACAGCCCTGCTGGATGCCATGGGGACCACAAGCAGGAGCTGCAGGGAGGACCGAAGATTTCTTCGTGCCCTATGACCCGGAAGTTCGTCATAGGAAGAGCGACGGGCTTCCGGGCTGAAGAAAAGAACTTTTACCTGACCCGGAAGTGATTGAGAATCACATGGACTGGGGATTGGGAACACTTCCGGGTCAGGGAATATAAAAGGACTGTGGGAGCTCCCAGACGGCGAGTTGAGCTGGGTGGAAGGGTGGCAACGCGTCTGGGAGTTGGAGGATTGGTTTATTGTTAGTTATTGTGATTTATATGAGTATTGTGGAGGAGAGTGTGCTTTGTGCACTGTGGAAGTTTAATAAAGTCAGATTTTAGACTTTTACATGGTGTTTGGAGTCGTGGACAGGGGTTCAAGGGAGCGAGAGCGCCCCTATCTACCACAGTATATACACACAATTGTTTTTGTTCTTGTGCATTTTCTTTCTTTTCCTGTTGCAGCAGCTTCTCGAGCCTGAGATATAGGAAGACTACCTTCATTGTTGCACTTTTTTTTTAAATACACCGTATTTTTTTTCTGAAGAAGTGTCAGTGCCGAAGGACTGTGCCTCAAAGCCTGCCTGACACTATTGCATTTGTGAATGTATAGCACTCATGTAAATAAACTTGCACCTTCAATTTTTGTCTGTGTCACATCTCTCCAATAATCCTGTTTGGTTCATAAACTATCACATGTTCCCACTACATGGGATATCACAGTTCGGCAAACCTCAAGTAAGACATGGTTAGCAAGCATACTGTAAAACTCAAGTCCAGGTGCGAAGTGTTGTGGTTGTGAGTGTAAGTGTTGTTTTGGTGGTAAAAAAAAAAAGGGACAGCGACAGAAGTATACAATGAAGTGGGTCCTTGGGTCCAAGACAGGCCAGGACTAATGGCATCCTTTGGTAAGTTTAACAATAATACAGTTCAGTTAAAGGGTTCCTTCTTGCCATAACAGAGAGGGAAATGATACGGTTTATAGTTCACAATATTTTATCTCTTTTTACCTGTTCTTAGATAGATAATGTACATAGAACGTTATTTGTTCTCAGGGAGAAATCTGGCTTTTTATAAAAGCTCTTTAAATAAATTAATACATAAATGGATAAGTACAAAAATAACTAAATATACATTCCATTTTATGTATAGCATCAAATTCTAAGTCTAAAGATGAATAAGATGGTAAGGTCAAGCAACCGGGTGGACAGAAAAAATATAAATAAAAACATTTAAGCTCAAGAAAAAAAACAAAATCTGCAGGGGTTCCAAGGCCAAAAGACCACCTATCCCCCACTGGTCATTCTAGCTAACACAAATGAACTTAAGTCGTTTCTTATTGTTTCCAGGTTTCATCCTAGAAGATCTGCAGGAATGGGTCTCGTTGACAACCAGGGCCTAAGACCCGTTCTGTTCATTAAAAGCTTTCATTCTACCATCTCAGTTGGATGCACAATACCCACTGTGGCAAAACTGGGAACAAAGAAGCAAGATTCATGACTTGCTAAGCTGCAACTTGAGGCATCCAGAATCTCCAAGTTAAAACTGACTAAATTCAGTCATACCATTTTGGAGTTTTGACTGCCCCAAACCATTTACCGTTTATGCTGACAGTATCCATTTTTAACAATTAATTATCAGGCTTGTATCTGTGTGTATTTTCCTGCCACAGCTACAAAGACAAAGTGGTTAGGGTAACTGGCTCTTCCATTTACACTTGTTGTCCCAAGTGTGACTGTAAGTGTGCATGACGGGGCAGTGTCAAAGACTGGCAACTTTTTCCTGCTGTATGCCCAGTTACTGCCAGGTCTAGGCAGGTCTGAGAATGAGATGAGTTTAGGTGGCCCTTAAAAAGTCATGACTGGTTAATTTTTACATTTCTAATTTATACTTATTACAGTATTTTGGGTAAATGGCACTATATAACAAAATCTGATTGAGTTGTTATTTGTGGAATAAAGTGAAAAACATAATAAAATAAAGCTACAGTATACTTTGGCCCCTGCCTTATGAAATGCACAAAGACGTTTTCATCGAGTGGACATGAGCTGTTGTTAAACTATGAAGGATGTACTGAATTAATAGTGAAATAATTTATAGGCTTCTCATGAACATGGGTGGAATTGTGGATTCTTTGCAGCACATAAGTATAACCCCTAAATGCATTTCAGAAGAAGCAGGACAGTAAGATGAAGGGCAAATGACAACATAATTAATGTTGTAACAGCTGAATCACTGGAAAGAGCTTTCAGAGAAAACCAAGCCTGTCACGTCCAAGTAATATGCAGGAGTCAGTAGTCTGTATGGGGGTGTGATTTTTAATGAAATTGTAAGCAAATTTGATGGGGCAAAGTCAGCAGAGGGGCTGTCTAGCTGAGGTGATGGATAGTTGCAATCAGTATATGTGAATGAGGGATGGTGAGAGAAAAAAGGGCAGTAAATAAAAAGGCCCCAATATAGCTGTCTGGAATGCTAACGGTAAAACAACAGGTGATGTGCAAAAATGCAAGGAAAACTAATTGTTGTGTCTGAAACACCATCTTGTTTGGACTTTTGGCCATATGGTCTGATAGGAAGAAAATGGGGAGTTTTATTTCTGTAACAGAAAAAAAGATAATTACTCTTCCATGAAGGATTCAAACAGCATCTGTCAGGCTGATTCATAACAGCTACCAGATCTTTAAATATATTCCTTTAGATCTTTCACTCTTTCCAAGGTCTGTGCTCAACTGGGTAAAATGAATTTGAAGAAAGCTTCTGAATATTTGACACAACGTTTAGCAAAATTCAGTTACATTTTAACTTTTCAAAAAAGGGGTGAGTCAGAGTACATCTTCAAAAGAAAAATCTTGATAAAGGCTCTAGAGCCTAAAAATGATATATAATGTCCACTCCACTTTATTAACCCTTCCTGTCTAGAATTGGGGATGAACTCCTTTGTCTCCAAAGCTGCCTGAATTGTCCAAAGCATGGATTCAATGAAATGTTGAATACACTCCTTAATGATTTTATTCTATGCTGACATCAGAGAATCCTGCAGTTACTACAGATGTTTCAGGCAAACATTTATTCTGCACACCTCCCACTCCACCTTATGCCAAAGCTGCTCTTTTGGCTGGAGATATGTGGCGGTCAAAGGAGCAAACTAAAGTCACGTTTGTAGAGCCAGCTTGAGATGCTGTGTACTTTGTAACCAGCTGAAGGCATTCCACTTGAAAAAAGTATAAATTGTGTCCATAAAACGATGCACATAATCAGACACAATGCATAAATTTTCTGTTCATTCAGATATCTCAGTTGGTTGTAAGAGGCCTAACATGTGTCTAGAAAACATTCACGCACCATCACACTACCATCATCAGCCTGTACAGTTGAAGCAGGATGAATGCATGTTTTCATATTGTTTAAGCCAAATTATGAGCATAGCATCTGTACGTTGCATCAGGAATTGAGATTCATCAAGAAGATCTCATGTTTACAATCTAAAGTCGCCCAGTCTTGGTGGCCACTGTAGTTTCATCTACCTCTTCTTAAGTGACAAGAGTGGAACGCTGTGAGTTCTTCTGCTGCTCCAGTCCATTTCTATCCTGGTGCAATGCATTATATGTTCAGAGATGCCCTTCTGCAGGTTTCAGCTGCCATTTCAGAACTTGAAGCCTGCCATGAACCTGGGTTTTCATTCCCTTTTAACCAGCCTGAATTTATTTAATTTTCATTTTGTCAAACAAAATGGTAATTTTCTTGCATATAACTAGTTGGCCTTGTGCAATCTGCTTCGTGGGATTTGCTTCAGCTGTCCCATGACCCTGCTCTGAATAAGCAGGTTTAAAAGATGGATGGATATAAATATTTGATTATCTTTAATTTATTAATTCATATATATATATTTTCTTAGGTCTGAATCATAATCTGATTATTTGGGTGGGTACACTTGTGGATGGTCATCCACTTGATAAGCATCTGCCATGTCCTCTCAGTTTGCAAGAAGCAGATCATAGATATGATATATTGTACAACATATATATATATATATACACATACACACATATGCATTATACATATACATATATCTATTGTGGACCACCGGGGCGCATACGGCCGCCCTAATCAAACACAGACAGGCAGAGCCATGAGTTCCAGCAACACAATACACTTTATTTCAGTAGTGGAGCACTTTTTCTTTGCTCCTATAGCACAAAACACAGCACAGTCAGACCTTTCTTTCTTCCTTCTCTTTCTCTGCTGCCTCCACGCCTCTCTCATCAAGCTTTGTCCTCCACCTCTCGACTCTGGCTTCTCGAATGGAATGAGGTGACCCCTTTTATTCAGTTCCTGGGAGTGCTCCAGGTGCCTCATTAGCATTACCTAGAATCTGCAGCTCCCTCTGGCGGCCACCACGGAACCCAATAGGGCTGTACCAGGAAGGCTGCCCTAAAGTATGCCAGGGGAGGTAGTGCCTCGGAGATGCTCTCTTCCCCGGTCCTTCCATCCTGCTGGCGTCTCGGCCGGGTGATGGCCGAGGTTGCCTGTCACACTATATAAACACACACATACAGTACGGTATATTTATATATTTATTTATTTATTTATATTTATATATATATGTATAGATATATATTCATAGGTCTGAATCGCGATCTGATTATTGATTATTATATCTATGATCTGCTCCTTGCAACTGAGAGGACGTGGCGAATGTTTGCCGACTGGCCAACCAGCCACAAGCGTTACCTGGTAGGTAACCTTCCAAATAATCAGATTGCGGTTCAGACCTATGAATGTAATACTCTGATCTTCACCCTGTCAAGTGAAGCAAAGGTTCGAACTGATGAGCCCCAATTAGGGTGAAACACGTCGTGTACTCTTTGTATTATTTGTCAGGTACTGTATCTCATATATGTGTGTGCCACTTGAAGTATTTATGTGTTTATTTTTATCTTTTTTTTACTATTTAGCTCACCTTCATATTTTTGTTATTTACTGTCATCAAGCTGTCAATTGGGGGAATATATGGTAACTTGGTGTGAAATGGAGTACAGTGTTACACGGTCTAGCTGAGTATTTTCCACCCTGTAATTTTTGCTGACATTTAAGGTATTTTGAGTTGGATGTCACAAGTTAGCCAGAAAGTAATCTGAAATGAGGTTAAGAAAGTACTTGAACCATAATTCTGTTTATGATCAATCAGTTAATATAATATATTTTTGAGGGGGTAGGGTTCAAACCTGAAACCATCATACCCCCAGCGTTGCCTATGCAATTAAACACAGATAAGGTCCAACCATCCAGGAGAAAAAGAATATGTGTTGGACAGAAAAATGGCACAGTAAAGTAAAACAGAACAGAATATTCTGCCACAGCTTGTTTTTTGTGGTTTCTATAGACCTTCCATTACTATTGTGAATCTGTTTATTTACCTAACAAAAAGAAATAAATTTGAACAAAAGGCAAACTAACACAAACCTTATACAAACAACCAAACCCCAGAAGCATAAAAATATAAACACTTGAGAAACTGTTAGACTTGGGGCTGAGGATGAAAGTGCTACCTACAGTATTTCTTTAACATGTCTCATTTAAGATACCCCAGTAACCATAGACAGACATTTAAAAAATGCATTAGAAAGGAAACATGCACATACTTTATGCCAGAGGATGTCAGGAATAGGTTTTCCTTCTACCACCACAGCAAAGCGTGACGTCTCTCCAGTGCTGACATCAACGTCCTCCATGATAGATTCAAAGGTGGGAGGCTCTGAAATGAAAAAGTAATTTGAATTGTATTACTAATTACTTTGTGAAGTATCATGTGATTTGATGGATTGATTGCAATTTCTACGTACTCTATCAGAAAAAGGAAGAGATGAAAAACTTAATGGAGGGCATCCTTGTGTAAAGTTAGCATATTACATAAACTATGCATCCCATGATAAAATCCATCTGTCCATTTTCTGACCACACTTATCCAGTACAGGCTTGCAGGGAGAATAAGGTATAAATCAAACTTGCCATATTGTAGCTGTTGTAAATTTATTTGAGTGATTGTATTCTTATAATGTAAGAGGCGAATAATTACATTTTTTTTTTGTTATTTCAGTTTTCAATATTTGTCATGAAACAAGTATGTCTAGCCTTTGCAAGGAATTATTTCAAAAGTACATCGAGGGTAGGATTTGGAAATTGAACTATGGCTGGCCTGTATTTTTTTTTTGTATTTGGCCAGGAAAATCAAGTGGACGAAGAGCCACCCTAACCTCCGCTTGTAGTCTATCTGCCTCAAATGTTCACAACAGCTAGAAGCTGGCATCATTTCTAATGACCATCACAACACAGTGAAGTCTGCTCTGCTACCTCAGCAGAAATAAGTGATTTGCATTGGGTCTTTCAAGTGATGTTTGACCTTGCATGGTAATAAAGAGCGTTTCTATATTGGGACTGCAACTATTTGATGTTTCTCTGTCACGTCTCTTATTACACTAAGACTTGTTATTCTGGGCAGGCCTATGAGAGTACAAGTCCTGTCCACTAATGATTTTTTTTATGTGTAAGAACACTCTTTATTATGTAAAAATAATAGTAAAACACACACAAACATATACCTGTATAATATATATTGTATGTATATACAGTATATATTGTCATGGCCACATGGGTTGGATTGGCATCCTGATTAGAGAATGGGATAGTTCCTTACACGAACGAGTTTGGTTTACCGGATATACAATTTAAAGAGATTGTTATTTTCATGTGAACTGTTACGTATGCATTATTTTCACTTTTACTTTAAAACTTTTGCAAAAGCAATACTTGTCCTTTATTTCTGGCCCGGGCATGGTTAAATCTCTTTTTCGCAGGACGTATAATGCTGCTCGCGTTGTGAAGGGGGGGCTGAACGCACGCTAAGGAGTTGCAGTCGGATCATCTGCTGGCTTGTTGCTGCTGGCGAGTTGTGTTTTCATTTCAAAGCCTGTACAGCAGCTGTCCTTTTCCAACTTTGCATTTCTGCCACTTGCGTTATGAACGGGGGTGGGGGGGTGGTTCTGAACTCACACTAAGTAGAAGCAGTCGGATCATCTGCTGGCTTCCTGCTGCTGCTGCTGGCAAGCTGCGTGTTCTGCTTGTCACTTGTCATTGTTTTAAGAGCTGGGAGCACATGAAGTGTGTTTGTCTAAAGCATTCCAACAACTGCTTGGTTAGACGTCCGTGAACTTGTTTTAAATGTTGTCTCACTGCCTTGTTGCGCGTGACGTTAAAGTGTCTCTCGCAAGACATCAACTTGCAATCTCTTGGCACCAAAGTTCATGTTTAAGGTCTGTGGCCAATCTCTTTAATCTTGCGTGTCTTCCGAGGAGATCACGTCTCGTCTCCCTGGTGTCCCTTCCACCAATTTTTTTTTTTTTATTATAGAAAGATAGCATTCAATTAATATATATTAATTGAAACTTTAATAACTTTAATTGAAAACTTTAATATATTAATTACTATATATTTAGTACATTTTATATTAGGCCTACAGCATCCGCCGTGGAATTCAAAACATTTAGTGTATTTATTGTTTGCTTGTATTTGTGAACTGCTCTTTGGTTAACTCTGGCTTCTGAATGAAAGGCTGATGTTGACTTATCAGCTTGAGTGTAAGGATGCCAGCCCCTACTGACACTGACGTCTTGTTACGGACTCTGTGTTCAATCTAGTGCTTTACTGATTACAGCGTCAGAGGTGCTGCCATTCATTAAATTTTAATTATTGTGACATTAATATTTTTTTAAAATAGTTTTAAACTAGGACTAACTATAACTATTCTCTTTAATTCAGTTTTATGCTGCAAATTCTTCCTGACAAGTACCTGCCCACAGGGGTGCAAATGGTAGAATTATGTTTACAGTACACTCTAAGTATTTTTTATTTTAGTAAATTGTATTTCACAATTATTTAGCTACAGTTTATAAGTTTAGAATATATTACTGAATCTTCTGATATTCCTTGCACATATATGGTGTGTTTCACTTTGTGTGATGAGTTGTAGAAAACTAATTTTATTAAACAGTCATTGTCAATAATAATATTAAAATCTTCCAATCTCATGATAAATCATATATCATTCATTTGATTTTATTAAGGCAGCACAGAGTCACAGTATGTAGTGCTGCTGCCTGATGGATCCAGTGTTTGAACCATGTGAATGGTGAGTGTGCATAGTATTGCTGTGTCTATGTGGGTTTTTCTGGTTGTCCACCAGCAGGTTACATTAATCAGAGTTACTAAGTTGGCACCATTGTGAGTGTGTGTTGACCCTATAATGGACTGGTGGGGCTGATTCCTGTCTAGCATCCTGCAACCCTGAATTTCGATTTAGTGGATTTGGAAATGTGATCCTATCTGTATTTCATTATTCTTTACAGTAATTTTTGAGAAAATACATAGCAATGTGCAGAAAAGATTTTTGGCCTGATAATATTCTGGTAGTAGTATTTACAAAATAAGAATGTCTTTTTACAATACTGCCTGTGAATTTTCACTTGCCAAATTGAATGATACAACACAGGTAACATTCCTACACTTTACTGCCGATGTAACTGATCTCTCCAACATCACACTGAGTGATTTGTATGACATTCAATGTTGTAACAATAAATACGCTTTATATGGCCGCCGTACCTGCCATATTGAGGGAGAGTGTGCAGGTGTCACTCCCATACTGATTACTTGCGATGCATACAATCTCTCCAACATCAGATCGGCCGATCTGCATGATCTTCAGTGTGTGCTGATCATCATCAGGCATGCACATCTCATACAGATCTGGTTTGTTCACCAAGATACTGTCATTCCTGTAAGCAAACGAGTCAGATTAGCAACTCTGCATTTAACATAATGACTTCAAAATTACAAACTGAAGATTATGCATACTTTTTCCAGATGACTCCTGCGTGTACATGGTTTAGGGTGACAGTAATGTAGACTGGTTGGTTTTCCACAACATAAACCACATCTGGTTTATCAATGATAACGGGTGCCTCTTCAAGATAGGGACCTATGGATGCAAACATAGAAGTTAAAATTTATCTTAATGGAAAAACAATAAAGCTAGTAAATCTTTAAAATAATTACAGACTATGTATTGTAAGTACAGTATATACAGTACAGTAGTATTTCAGGCATGGCTCAGAACGGAACAGGACTGTTATAAGTAAATGGCACCTTGCATGCTATTCTGTACAGATGTTAACACTACTATGTTTCGTACAGAGGAAGTTTGTGGCTCATTCAATGAAGAATAAGTGACTAGGGTAAAGAAAATGCTGTTTATCAAATGGTCCCACCAAACTTGATCAATTTTGCAAAAATTAAGCAAAAATTTCAATGTCCAAAGCAATGCTAGCCGACACTTTTTCTATTAGAGTTTGGGTGACAAATGTTATTAAGGCAACCCAAACTAAATGCTGATTAATTTGGAAGAAAATACATACAGGTTGTTATCTGCCTTTATGTACAATCAATTTTATCTTATCATACTTTTTGTTTGATGACCAATGGCAAAAAGTTAAAGGAACATTGTTAAAAATTAATTACTTAAAACAATACAGTGTGACAAAGGAATGGGAGTTCATGTTTATTTTAGCATGAATCTGTGTGATCTGACTTCTGTTTATTAAGTCAAAAATAATAAGCCCTTTCAAACAGAAAGTTTAACATGGCAGGCTTATCCACAGTGCGTACATTTACCTCCACGAAACTAACTTGTATGTTTCGGAATTCTTTACATTAGCATCTTGATAAACTCTTTCACATCTAGCCAGGGTCTCTCTATGATATTAGCTAGGACAAAACTGACAATGTTAATAAATGCATGAAGAATAAAAACTTTTTTGGAACTCCTTGTTCCTGTTGTACATTAACATTAACTGATAAATGGAACAGTGTAAACCGTACTACTGGATATACATTAAATTATAGGAAAATGCTACTCTGTTGTAAATTTTTTGCAAATACCAAAATGCCTAAAGCTTCACATTAAACTTAACTTGTATCCAAAATGAACATCCACATTTTAGAACATAGTTTACACAGTTCTGAATGTGGACTGCCACACTTGATGTCTTAGCTCTTACATGCACTGGTCTGATGTACACAGCCTTAATAAGTAAAAGAGCAATTGCAATACAAATGCGTACACTGAAAGGGTGATACTGCACACAGGCTGACCCAGCTAAAAACCTATTTTTTTTATAAAGAATTCAAGATTTGTTTCTGCTCACCTCTGTCTATCAACTGCACAGGCTCGGTAGGTGGAGAAGGCTTGCTATGCGACTTGGCTGTAGCTGACAGAACTCTAAAGATGTACAGAACACCCTTGGAAAGGGAGTGCACTGTATACGTGGTTGTTTTCACGTTGGCATCCAGTAGAGTCCACTGATTCATCCCAACTGTTTGGCACTGGATAATGTACGTCAATGTGTTAGGGTCTGGGAAAAGAGAATTAATAAAGTGAATAAAATGCTTCCTTAAAGGCATATTTATTAAGTATTAGTATTAAATAATGCACTGGCAACAAACAATCTTCTGCAACACCTCCAGAAAGGTTACAATTCTATTACATTTACAACAATATGCTGCAAAAAATTAGATTAAAAAAATGTGACAATGATATTTAATAACAACATTTAATTTGAATGGCTGTGGCCATGTTGTTTGTGGTCGATAGGCCTCATGTGGCCCATAGTTCATGTGACATCTTGTTGTCATCTTGGCGCAGCTATGTAAGATAGTGGCACATAGTTTCTGGAATATGTGGATTGGACCTCTTTTCTAAATCCTTGAACCTTTTTCTCATAAGCACTAAAGGAAGCCAGAGGAGCTTCTGAGAAGACATCAGTGTTAGGACCTCTTACTTTGACTTTTCAGACTACAACTTTTGATCAATGCCTTTGGTTTTCGTTGGATTCGGTTCTTGTTTGATTTCCTGGCTTTTGATCCTCTCGTCCACATTGTGTCAGTTATAGTATAACAGTTATAGTATGTCTATATGTGCTTTAACCTCCCTAACGGATATTTATTATTTCAAACAGAATGAGTGACTGAAGAAGCATATTGTGGTATTGCGGGTCCGTGGCTTCAAAAAATCGTTTTAAATCCAGACAGCTGTGTCAATCTTGGTGGGCGTGATTGCACGACTGCAGGGAGTTAATGAGGAAATTGGGTTGATCGTTCTCAATTGCTTCATCGGCTTTCTGTGGTGTGTGATTAAAGAGTTGCACCCACGGAGCTGGATAAGTATGGGCCGGCACAGAAAGAGAGGATCGAAGATTGAAAGAGAGAGAATAGAGGTTAAAAGACGAGAAAAGTAGTCTCAGGAAGCCAATCTGGCCACTTGAACGGGGAAGGAAGCACGAGCAGGGGCCTCACGAAGAAGCGTAGCCTGAGGCGCTCTAGGGGTTGGTTCGCCCCACTGAATAATAGTGTCAAGTCGAGCAGGACAGATGACCTCCTTATGGATCCAAGGTACGACTGCTGGAGCATGAAGGAAGATGGGATGGTTTGGGTATGCAGTTTGGAGGCAGCCAAGATGGGGTCGGAGAAATTAAGTTCGTGGCTGCTGAGTCTCTGCCAGCTACGTGAGTGATGGGTGAGCCGGGGAGATGAAGAAAGAGCTGGTTTGAGATTGTGAGGAGTTAATGACTGTATTTTAACCTCTGATTTTAATGGATTTATTTATTATGGTTTTTATCCCCCAATTTTCACTTGTTTTTTATGGATTTATTCATAGACATTTAGAACACTGCACTGTGGACACTTTTTGTTTTGTTTGGATTTAGTTTTTAATAAATGCACCTTGGCATTTTTCCACCGTCCCCTTGCTCTGTGTGAGATTTGTCCCCATTTGTCAGCTCAGCTCAGGTGTAACTATCAACGGTGTTGGGTTCATGAGACTTCCATAGGTGAAAAGGGAGTCTGGAGTGGACCCGCACCATCACACATATATGTAAGGATTTTTAAAAAAGATTAAAAAAGGAAAGCTTTAAAATGCTAATACTGACATGAAAAGAATACATTATTGTACTTTTGGATTAGTGAAGGAATTTCTTCGTTTTATTGAACCAAGCTTGTAAACTGCAAAAGATGCATACACAAAAACCAGACAAAAAAATTTAAGTGAGAGTTGTTTTTCTTTTTTTTTGGCAAAAATATCTGCCAATTGGTAGGCAAAATTGACTTGACAAATTTCTTAAAGTAAGCTAAAAAAAACATTAATACAAAATTTTCAATAAGTCAATAATTCTTACTGTGACGAGTGAATCCCTGTCTTGCACCCCAAAACACAAGGCTGAGTCTCAGTACTTTAGCAAAACCAGCTTCATTCAGTTTGAAACAGGAACAGCGCGGTTATTTATAGTAGCGGGATCTGCCACTCTCCTATACAGAGACACAGCAGTCAGGCAGGTTCGTGGCCAGGTTAGTGGCCAAGTAATAATGATCCCTGCATCACCCATTGACGGGAAGCGCTTATACTGCGACCGCAATTGAATTGGATCTGCCTTAGCTGCAAACTGCTACAACGTTGGGACTTTCTTCCACAGACACGGTGATTGTGCTTCGGGACACTCTTTGGCGTGTTGTCTCGTTGGGGGGGAGTCCCAAAAGAGTTTAGAAAACTTACATTACAATAAGGAAAACAAGATTTAATGTCATGATATAAATACTTTTCACTTACTTAGATTTCATTTTTTGCAGTATAAACCTTTCGCAAACTGATTAACAGTAACTTCGCAAAGCCTTAACATTAATAGGAAACAGGAAGGTAAACAAAGGCGCGCAGGAACACTTAACCTTTCTAATAAATGTACTTTTTTTTTTTTGCTTTCCATACATGAATTTAGGATAGTTCAAAATTAGTACTGCCGGGGACTCTAGTTCATCATCTCAGAAGTCCTGAAGTAACATATTGAGAGCATTGCACCAGATAAGAAAAATAAATCACTGTCAAAGAGAATGGGGAAGCTTTGTTAGTCACAGCATATCAGTAAGACACTCGAGAACTTACTGCAGCATCTGCACAAAAAATCTGCTCAAGGACAGTGGCTTAATCAATTAAAAACTCAGGAAATTTGTTTTATTTTATTTTCATTGTCCATTTTTTACAGGTATCTGCTAGTAATTAAACTATTTTATTATATACTGTATTGTACTGTTATAGAGTAGTAAGGGTTTGAGTCTTGGGGCCTAGTTTTGGATGCAAAGCCTAATGCTGAGTTTTATAAGCCAGGGCAAATCATTACAGAGAACGATGGGAAAAAGTGGAAATAATTTGACACAGACAGAGCTCTGAATGGTAATTGGTATGTGCTAACAGGACAGAACAGGAATTGTGACTTTTCCAACATAATAGAATCCTATACAAAACCATATTTGCACTTTTTTTTGTTTATAAGTTTAATGCTATCACTGCTGGGTATACATCTATACTAATAAAAGGCAAAGCACTCACTGACTCACTCACTGACTCACTCACTCACTGACTCACTCACTCACTCACTCATCACTAATTCTCCAACTTCCCATGTAGGTAGAAGGCTGAAATTTGGCAGGCTCATTCCTTACAGCTTACTTACAAAAGTTAAGCAGGTTTTGTTTCGAAATTCTACGCGTAACGGTCATAACGGTTGACAACGTCTGCCATTTTGAACTTTCTTATTTACAGCCCCATCTTCACGAAATTTGGTAGGCGGCTTCCCTGCACTAACTGAAACCGATGTACATACTTATTTCAGTGGTATGATGCCACTGTCGGCCGCCATATTGAACTTTCCAACGTCAATAATTCTCCAACTTCCCGTGTAGGTAGAAGGCTGACCCCATCTTCACGAAATTTGGTAGGCGGCTTCCCTGCGCTAACCGAAACCAATGTACGTACTTACTTTGGTGGTATGACGTCACTGTCGGCCGCCATATTGAACTTTCCAACGTCACTAATTCTCCAACTTCCTGTATAGGTAGAGGCTGAAATTTGGCAGGTTCATTCCTTACAGCTTACTTACAAAAGTTAAGCAGGTTTCATTTTGAAATTGTACGCGTAATGGTCATAACGGTCGACAACGTCCGCCATGTTGAACTTTCTTATTTAAGGCCCCATCTTCACGAAATTTGGTAGGCGGCTTCCCTGCGCTAACTGAAACCGATGTACACACTTATTTCAGTGGTATGACGCCACTGTTGGCCACCATATTGAACTTTCCAACGTCACTAATTCTCCAACTTCCTGTGTAGGTAGAAGGCTGAAATTTGGCAGGCTCATTCCTTACAGCTTACTTACAAAAGTTAAGCAGGTTTCATTTCGAAATTCTACGCGTAACGGTCATAACGGTCGACAACGTCCACCATGTTGAACTTTCTTATTTATGGCCCCATCTTCACGAAATTTGGTAGGCGGCTTCCCTGCGCTAACCGAAACCAATGTACGTACTTATTTCAGTGGTATGATGCCACTGTCAGCTGCCATATTGATCTTTCCAACGGTCTTTGTTACTTATGGGCCCATCTTCAAGAAATTTGGTACGCGGGTTCCCAACGCTAATTAAATCCTACTTGCGTACATATATACGTCCATAGCCTGCAGCTCCATCACCATGTGAGGCGGCGTTGGGTCCCACATCCCAACGCCTCCCACGTTGTTGGCTGCCTGCCTATATAGGGCCGTCCGTCGCTCCGGTCTCTACATTCCCTTCCTTGCTTCGCCACGGGATTCACGTCTCCCTGCTGATAACTACAGCCTTTTTATTTAATCCACAGCTTCTCCGCTGTTTTATTGTTCGTTTATTACGATTATAGTTATTGTGTAGGTATTTTAGACTTACTTTACATTGTTCAGGTACCCATTTCCTTTATCGTTCCAACCATACCCCTATTAACATGTCTATCGAGGTGATCACCATCGATCAAAAAACTTTCACTTACCGAGTGGTTTCCATGCCCGGAAATGGCACCTACCTTTTCCATTCTCTTTGTTACATATTGCACGGCCATATCAGGCTCACTCTTGATATCCGGAGGAACATTGTGTATTATGTATTGAATGACTGGGACAGGTTCAAGGTGTGGACTGATGACGGTACAGGAGATAATTATACTACACAGGAGCACTAGAAGAGTGAAATGCTTAAGCCCTTCACCTATGGTTCTACATGTGAGTTGATGGCTGCCGCTGAATTGTTCGGTTGTCGCTTTCAAGTGTACCGAAATGGGCAAATATTTTACACCTTTGGACAACCGCCAATGCCTCTTAAACATCTTAGATTCACAGGTGACGATTTCAGTAGTGGACACTTTGATGTTTATGAATGTTTAAACTCTCAAAAGCTGGATGTGAAGTTATCAATGAAACCGGTTGTATGCTTACAACGCTTGACAGATGCCGAATGTCACTTCAACACAAGTCCTGCAAATACTGTCGTAATTGTAACAAACCATGAAACTCAAACCGATTATGACAGCAGCAATCCAAGCTGTGAGATTTGAAACAAGATTACTGTTCACATGGCCAACTGTACGTTGCATGCTCAAGAGTAAGCTCAGCACACAGCTTGGTCATGTTACAACCGGAGGGCCGAACTGACAACATGGTATACAAAGAGATCCTTAACAAATAATTATTGGTATATTTTCCCTCAGTTTAAAAAGGTTTAATTTTCTTCTTAATAAAAATTTTAAGGCAGTACTTCGCTGCTGTGAAGTGCGGGTATTTTGCTAGTAAAACTAATAAAAATTAGCTATGTAGTTGGCCTTTCTCTGTTTGAATACAAACAATTTCACCACACTTGAGCATGCATTGTGTGGGACAGTAATTCAGTCATAACACTGGATTCATTGCACTAAAATCTAGTGCTCAACATTTACAAATATAATATTTGGAGATATTGGTAATAAATATAAATTTTTATTCTGAATTTTAGAAACTTCTTAACAAAACAGCATAATTAATAGTAACTGTTTCAGTGATTTGGCAAGCAATTAAGTTCTCTGAAGTTAACATGTTAATTTTTGCGATTAATGTGGCCTGTTTTAATGTGTTAAAAAATATTGTCGCATCCAGGACTGGCCACGAAGCTAATGCCGCAGGCATTGCTTTGGTCAGGGCAGTATTTTCATGTTTTTTTTTTTTACATTTTATTATTTAACAATAATACATAAAAAGGTAAGTGTGTACCTAAGAAATTACATATACATCTAGTACTGTATGAAATACTACCTTTAAAATTTTTATGAAATAAACTGCTCAAAAAAATTAAAGGAACACTTTGAAAACATATCAGATCTCAATGGGAAAAAAATCCTACTGGATATCTATACTGATATGGACTTGGTAATGTGTTAGGAATGAAAGGATACCACATGATTTGATAGAAATGAAAATTATCAACCTACAGGGGGTTCACAACAATAAACCAAATGTCATTACATAGCACTGGTGTTCTTGATTTATACGTACTGAAATTGGTGCAGCAGCGTGGGAGGAAAGAGAATGTGGAGGAGGTTTACGGCAAAATTGGTACAATGCTAGAGAAAAGTTTCAAAGGTAAAATTTTTTTTGAAAATTCTTTTTTTTCATGTCATGTTTCTGTAAGAATATCAAATCAATGTCATCTCTCATATGTGCCAAAAAATTATCTTTGACTGGCACCAAAACTCAAAATAAGTCTCTAGTACCTCTGTATTTAACTTGCCAGTCTGTCAAGTAGCTTACAGCGCTGATTGCCCTAATATAATCACAAAATTCTATGAAATAGAAGTGTAATGATTATCCCTACCCATGATTCCAGTTTGCAGTTTCTTCACTAATTTATGCAAAGAATGTAACTAAGCCATCCAAGTAATGCATGGTGTCAGTTTTTAGATGAGATAGCAGCTACAGAGAACTTTATGCAAGCCAGAGGCAAAAGTATAGGTAGAGCAGTGTTTTCCAACCATTTTACTATGGTGGTACACTTTTTGTAACCCAAAAATGCCCAAGCCACACCATGATTCTACAACCACAAAATCATTAAATCTATACATGTGCTAAACTGTCCAAAGGTAAGACAGGGGGTGGCAACAAAAGCAGCTCAGAGATTGACATTCGCAGACACAGCACTTGTGTACAGTGTAATTTTCAATTGTTGATGGTGATGAACAAATGAGGACAGTATCTGCAGAGTTTTAGCACAAGTTTTAATGTATGCCCATTTAAGAGATGCTTATTCTTTCAATTAAATCAGCCTTTAGCAGCACAATCAAAGTCGACAGTTGTTTCGGTCATTTAATTTTCACTTTGACACATCTGAGTCTCATATGCCATACCAATTTGAGAATTAATACATTGGCTGTATTCTCTTATTGCTCTCTTTTCAATTTGTCTTTTAGGAAGGCAGTCAAATTCAGGTTGTACTTGCTCAAGTAGTATTTTTTTAAAAGTTCAGGTTTTTTATTCATTGTTTAAGTTTAATTTATGCTTTATGTATTAATTTTATAATTACATGTTTTAATGTTAGATACGATTAATCATGATTAATTGCATACATTTATGTGATTATTAGTTTTTTTTAATTGATTCCCAGCCGTAATATGTAATAATTATGTGTGTGTGTGTGTGTGTATATATATAAAATGCTAAGAGGTGTGCCTGTCACGCACAATTACTCCTCAACCACAAACCATTTTTACTAGAACCTTGATCTTGGTTTTAATCAAAAGCTTATGAAATAATTGGCACTAAGCAAACAATGTGGCTACCGGCACCTTCCACAAAGGTTTTGGGGTTCATGTCTTTCTTAAGCCAAATTGAACAGAGAAACTGACCAGCAATGTGACATGGCAAAGAGAAAAAGAAAAGCAGCAACATCTGCTCAGTATGAAGCAAATTGCAGAAGCCGATTACATGGTAGGAAAATAAAGAATGACAGTTGGGACATCTGCTGCATGCAACCTGCTGGTGTTTGCAAACTACTTTGGCTGTAATCTTGATTTTGCATGTCTTTGAGTTAAGAATATAAAACTATAAAAATGAATTCTATTTTATTTCTTGCTACTCCATTAAAATGCTGGAAGATTAGAGTTTTCATTTGTCCCATTCCTGTAACTTTGGGAGAAGAACCAGGAGACCTATTGAGGAATTTGGAGGTTAGGAACGATCTGCTTAGTCGGTTGCCACTGAGAACCTCACAATGTTAAGAAGATGGCAAGGGACTGAGTGAGTGAGTGACAAAAACACACTTCTCCGGCTAGCTTTCACTAAACAGGCCACACAAGAAAATGAGTAAGGAAAGCCTGCGACCTTCATATGCATCATTGCTTTTATTATACTGGATGACTATTTTACCATTAAGAGGATAGGCTGCATCATCCTGCTCCCACAACCATTAAAATTCTATTTTTTCTTTTTTTTTTACAATGGATTAATGAATTGATGAAACTAGGATATAATAAAATGTGCACCCTATGTCTGATTGCTCAGTTTGGCTATGGAGTGATTGGTCAGTTTGGGTTTGGTGACATAATCAAAAGAGTGAGAAGAGATGAAGTGTGTGAGTGAGATACAGGAGGAGGAATAAAGGTGCAGGAGGCACATAGAGAGTCACCTTCAAAGACAGGAAGTAAAAAAACCAACAAGAGGCGAGAAGGCACCTTGAAAATAATGACAATAGTCTAAGAAGCAGGCATTATGGGAATGCGCTCGACAAAGCGCATGAGGATACAGAGGAAAGGTGCTGAAGGTACACTTAGGGCAAGAGTTAGCAAACATTTTTACACATATTGTATTACCTGTCTTCAATAGTAATGTATAATCACCCAAATAACATCATAACATAATTTGCAAATATCAAACAAGTATTTGTAAACAACATCCTACAAACTACATTCCTTAAAACCTTAAAATCAAAACAGTAGAAGACTGGGTCATTTGCTGTGCATGGCATATAGAGAAACAACCAGAGAAATCAGAAGGTTGCAAGCAAATTGGACTGATTAACATTACAGCATAGCTCTCAAGATTACAAGATGCATACATTTCTAAATGAGTCGTTTGCACATTCATGATAATGCTGTATAAACCTTCAAAGTCTATGCCTGAACAAACAGCATTTTTTTTATATATCATTAATTTCAAAACTGTGACCATCGAATTAAGAATCCTCTAAAACAACAGAAAGATGAATAAGTAAAAAAAACACCGAATGCCCATGCCACTACTGAACATCACCGAGTATTTCTAATTGAGCTAATTGTTTCTTCTAAATGATGAGTTGTTAAAAAACGCAGATTCCAAAAAACTGAAGGCAGAAGCAGCATGGTGGAGGGGAAGCATCACTACATCTTCATTGCAAGTCTGCTGCTTGTGCTCAGCCTGGATTTAAGCCCCCATCACACTGCACAATGCAATTTTCACTCGCAGACTTTATTTACATTATCCTAATATGTTCTGGACAGTTGGGGCACGCTCCCCCTGTAATGTAGTTTGACATTCCTAGCAGCAACCCATTAAGACCAGTCCACCACTTGTTCCAACAACATCAAACTAGTTTGATTTTGCCTTAAGTTGTGAGGGTGGGCTTGTGTGTGAGTGTGTGTGTGTGTGTGTGAGCTGACAACCAATAAGTGCTCATCTGGAAGTACAATGAATAAAATTCGGAGGGAAGCACACGTTTTTATCCCGGCAAACAGAAGGTAGACCTATGTTTCTGATGTCTGATGCATTTATCGTACCATGAGAGATTGGGAATAAAGAATGGCAGAACTTGCCATACTTGAAAGACATAAATACAGGCAACCGCACCATCAGAGAGCAACGTTAACTGGCTGTCAAAATGCAGCGAGCTGGTGAAACTTTGAAAATTTGAAGCTGTACTGAAAAGCTGTCATGGAGTTGTATAAGTTGTGATTCCTATTCATTTAATTTGACATCCTCAAGGTAATGAGATACACTGCTGTTGTTGAGTCTAACATGCTGTCTGACTAGAAACTGTGTAATGTGCTGCCAACTTTAGCACTGCTTCATGAGAGGGCCCACCTCCCAAACACATACACACTCAGAGAGAGGATGACCAATTATTACACTAACCAACGCGTTTTTGAGTATCCTGAGGAAAACCCATGCAGATAATCGGGAGAATGTACCAACTCTACACAGGCAACATACAAAGAGGTGGCAACACTACATACTGTGTTATTCAAATAAAGGAATAACAAATGGGATAAAATTTCATAACCAACACAGGTAAAAACAACCATAACAAAATAATCAAACACATGTTCCTGTAAGTAGTGCACACTTTACATCAGTTGAACATTGCCAGCAAACTAACAATAATCCAAAGAAAATGCATTAAATCACAAAACAATAAAAGGGTGTTATGTTTGAAAGAGAATTCAAGAAAAAGGAATATAAATATTAATAATTATAATAAATGCAGATGTTAAATAGGATCAGCATTGAAGTCCCATCGCTAGTAGAGTTGAAAAACGTACCTATTGTGGGATCCAGTTTTTTCGGTTTCTTCCATCTGACGGTCATTGTTTTTCCTGTTATTGCCTCTACAACAGGAGCTCCATCAGGTGGGTCAGGCAGGACATCTATATGTCACATACAAGGTAGAAATGTTTTTGTTTGTCATTTTGGTCACTGGTATTATTCTACTGGACAACATTGTACTTCCTAAAAACATACTTATCTAAAAAATACTTGCTGTTCAATTAAAGGATTAGAAGAGGAAGAAGAAGAAGAAGAAGGGAAGGGGAAGACTGCATTAGAATGGTGTGCTTAGACAACAGTCCAACTGAATTAATGAATTTGGGGAGAAAACACTGCTAACAGTGTGTTTATGGATAGACTGCTTTTTATTATGTATGAAAAGGATACCAAGTGTTGTGCACAGCATGAACTCCGGTGCACCTCCATATTCTTCAAATTAGACAGCAGTTGTTTCACATAAAAACAGTTGCTGCATTATTATTTTACATTGACTTAACTTTCACAAATAGTAACAGGAATCAATAATGCACTCAGTGTGATAAAAATACAAATCTGTAATAAACATACAGTATATACATAATATATACCTTCTTACAGTAGAATCTTCATGAACAAAAAAAGAGTGCTTGGAATTATTACCCCAGATTTCACTTCCCACACATCTTACCTTGTGGTAATATTATCAGTTTTATTACAGTTGCTGAATTGTTAGGAAGGGAAACATTAAAAATAAGTTTGGGAAAACATTTATTACAACTTGTTATTTATTTTCCAAGCTTGATTAAAAAATGACAGGAAAAAACATATCTGATGAAATGAGTAGTTTGAGATACGTACCTGTCACATACAAATGAGCATAACACGTGGCCTTCCCCACTTTGTTTGAAATGACACTTTTATAGACACCGCCGTGAGCATGTGTGACTGAGCGAATAACCAAGCTATGGATGTCTCTGTCTGCATGGAGATGAAGAATTTGGTTAGTGCTGAGATGCAGTTGTAGGTTATACCAGCATCTGTAAACCTTTAGTACTGCAAATGTCAATAACTGTATTACAAGATTGCAATCTATCAAAAACTGTAGACTGGACATGAACTTAAAAATCCAAGAAATCCATACCAAAAATAAAAAGGATGACTATTCCCCTTGGGATTAATAAAGTATCTATCTATCTATCTATCTATCTATCTATCTATCTATCTATCTATCTATCTATCTATCTATCTATCTATCAGCAGTGGTTAGTGCTTGTCCATTTCTCACCTAACTCTTTGCCCAATTGCATTTTTGTCTATGTTCATCCTCTCAGTTCCCACAAGCACTAAGGCTTCAAAAGGTATGTTATGTTGCTTTTACAAGAATCTTTCATAGATGGTCATGATCACAAACTGCTGCTATATTTACTGTAAACTCTTCATATTTGGCTTTAAGATTTAACACTCATATTTTGGTTAATTTGTAAATCTGAAATTAGAGAGTAAAATGCCATCCTTCATTCCACAGTTCACATTAATCTTTTATGTTTAGTATCAGTTCTAATTCTAGTTTTTAGAACCCATTTGAACAGCTGCCTATATACAGTAGATATGTGTAACTGTAGGGCTTGGAGATGGATGCTATAGTGGAATTTTTGATTGTGAACCAGTTACTGGAAATGCAATACTTCACTTTCCCTTATGTGCCGTTGACCTGGAGTCTGTCTGGTGAGCATAGATCTTCAGCTGCCATGTCACATGGAAATAATTCTTTAATACAACACTGTCTGCATAAAAAGCACTGGCTGTATTTATCAAATCATTTAGGGTTGTGTCAGTGGGAGTCCACACACGGAACGGTCATGGATGTGTCAACAATCTGCCATAGAATATTCACACAGTCCAACTCTCTTCCACAGAGCAAATCACCAGTCACCAATCTAATACACAAGTCCCCCAAATTTGGAAAACTGGAGCACCCAGAAAGACTTCCATTCAGACACATCAGGGATCTGCAAACTCCACACAAAGGGTTCCTAGGTTGGTGATCAAGCACAAAACTCTACAGAGTATTCATTCTGAATACCCGTATCAACTACATAAGTTCTAATTTGGCAAAGAGTTAAAGAAGAATAGAAATTAAAGCCTGCAGAAATACAGTATGAAATAACTGTCCAGAGAGCTCCAGAAACACAGTATTAAACATATTAAATTGTGAGGGCTGTAAGTAACTGACTGATTGTTGTTCATGCCTTTTAAAGATAATCAAGACAATGACAGAGTGGTCCTTACATTTGTCAATATAAATCTGCAGATAGGAAGAAGCTAGTTTGTATGAATGAATGATTCTTGAATGTTAATTGACACTGAAACAAACTGAGAACTGTGCAAGGAGCAAGTATCTCCTGTAGGCTGCTGCATCCGACAAAGCAAAGTTGCACAAAATAAGGATTCATATTTTTGGAACAAACATGACACCCTTTTTCTTTTTAAGAAAGAACAAAAGAAATGCATCATCTAAAAAAGTAAACAATAAAATTAAAAAAACACAATTGTTTCAATAAGATACCCAGGTATTACATCCTGAGTATACCAATACTTATTAATTAAAATATGATGCTGCACAATTCTAATCTATTATTTCCATTTGGATTGTACTTCAGACAGTTTTTAACAGTTGTTGTTGAAAATAATTTTAATTAAAAAAAACAAAAAAAAAAAAACAGTAATACAATCTTATCAGAAACTAGTTTGGGTTTGAGCAAAACTGAAGAGTAAATGACACATTTACAAGTATGTATTCAGATTACTTTCTGAAAAATGCTTGTATTTACTATTACCAAGTACTTAAGCAAAAGTGTTTCTATAGTTTTTAAATAATACAATTAAATAGTTGTCTCCAATATAATTTAATATTTTGATATCTACTGAGGAGTGAATTATTTTGATTTAGACAATTTTAGGGATGAATTTAAGAAAAATAGGTTCATATATTGTTGTGTTTGCAGCAGAACGCTAGTTCTTAAATCTACATCATACTCTATATGGATTATAGCTGACTTTTATTTGGTTGAATTTTACATTAATTAAAAAGCAGTAAGACCATACTTTTCTACATTATCATCTGTTAAGTGGTATGTGGTTATTATTCATACCTAGTAGCTTATTATTACCAATAACAAATATGTACCGCAACAAATTTATAACAAATTAATTTGCCAATTTAATCACAAAAAATTTGTTCACAGTTGATATATTCATATTTCTGTTGTGATGTTTAGAAATATACTTTCTGGTGTTTGTTCTGCGAATCCTAAAGAAGAAGTTAGATAAGATGAACTCCTATTTTTGCTGCATGGTACATATTATTCCCACATTGTCAGCACATCTTGAAGATTAATAGACTCTGAAATGTTAAAAAATGTAATTAACCAAATTCACGGCAAGTCATATTTGTAATTTATTGGAAGCAGTCATTTCTAATGGCTGAGCCTGGGACACACTTTTTGGCAGTAGAAGCCCAGGGGTTAAGATGGCAACTCTGGACAATTTTTGGTCACTTTCCATGGGTCACGCCAATTGCAACTGCAGATCTGATGGAAAGATTAACATGTCAGCAGACAGTACATGCCAATACTTACTGGCCTTGACAAATATCACTTAAAATGTGGTTTCGATATTCCCACATACACACAGCCTTCTGATCTTTGAACTCCAAAATCTATATGTTAACTGGTACCTACTGTTCAGCTAGAGATCTTTGGATTATAGTTTCTATTTTTGTATACAACAACTACTGTAAGTGTAGCAGTGATATATAAAGTATTTATATAGAACCACTGATTACGTTTTGCTAATGGTAATAATAAGCTTGTAATAAAACCATATAATATTGCAAATGTTAGATGTTGTTATGGCAACAAAGCATTTACTTTAATAAAGTAAATACTTAGCTAAAAGCATTGTGAATCATATTTGTTGTGTCATTTTGATATTCAGCTTTAAACTTCCAATAATTTCTGTGTCTAGTCATACTTAATATTCATGGCGCCAGAGTGTGGGGACTTGTTGCATGTTCTTTAGCACATGCAAGCAAGAATTTCACTGTACTCTACTGTATACACGTGACAATATACTATAAATAGTATAGATAATGTGTATGGGAATCTGCATCACCTTATTTTTGTCAATAAGGATCCCCATATAGTTGGTTTAGTGCATACTTAGGAAGCATATAAAAAACAATAGCTTGCCTTTTAGTGAAAAAGAAAATTATAAGAGTAAATGCAATTTACATATCAACATCCTTCTTATTCTTAATTAAAGTTATGTCAGATTGAATGTCAAAACTAAAAGAATTTTTTCAACTTAAAGACCTCTAGAGTGTCAGTTATTTTGGTTTATCAGATGGACATACATGTTCCAGATCCTAGAGGCAGTGAAAATAAACACAGATGCCATTCACTCAGCAGGTATAACACTGACTTATCTCAGCAGCAGAACTGCATCACATAGCAAGCTCTGAATAATATATTATAAGGGTGATGGAGAGTGATAGATGAAGGTTTCAGGAGTTAAGGTGTGTTCAGTTAGGATGGAACTGCTAGTGATTTATGAAATGAATATGCAAAATAAGCTCCTCTCCTTCTTACACTGCATCATTTTTCTGTCTTCTGTGCTGTCGATCTTTTGACCATTGTGGAACCAAGTGATAGTGGGATAAGGCAGGCCGGCCACTTTGCATTTTAAAATGGCCTCCTTCCCTTCCACCACATCCAGGTCCTGAAGTGGCCTGACAAAGTCGGGCATGGTGAATCGTTCAACTTCACTCTCTGGAACCTCGGGCTCTTCAGGAATGGAAGGCATCTTTTCCAGCTTGGCTCTACAAAAGTAAAACAACCAATGGATGTATGAAAGCCTTAAAGAAAGCTGCCTGCATGCACTATATACTGTATGGAGAGTGTATCTATCCCCATAGTACACTGCAAACAGGGGTACGTCGAGAACACAAAATCAAACATGCAAACTCTACACAGAGGGTACACAGGCCAGAATTCAAACGCAGGACACTGGATCTGTGAGGCACCTCTGGTAACTAGTGCAACCACAACTATATATTTGGAAAAATGGAGTAGACTTTCACTCATCTAATAGACCATTGGTGCCCATCTCCAGTCCTGGAGGGCTGCAGTGGCTGCAGGTTTTCATTCTAACCCTTTTCTTAATTAGTTACCTGTTTTTGCTGCTAATTAACTTCTTTTGAATTCATTTTATTTGACTTGCTCTTGAAGACTCAGACCCCTTAATTGTTTCTTTTTCCTTAATTAGCAGCCAAACAATAATGAGATACAAAATGAGCCAAAACAGGACCAGCAAACTGTGACCATCATACAACATCTGAAAATAAAGAAAGGTGAAGGTCTCAGGAATGCTGATCTGCTCTTAGAAAAGAGAAAATCCACAATTTCAGAAATGTCTGTTATTGCAAAATGACAGCAGCAACAAGCCATGGCATTAAAGAACGGGTTTAATTAACAACGAGACTCAGCGCCTCATTAAGCAACTGCTTGGAGTGAAATTGGTTGAAGTTTGAGGCCCTGACTTAGTTGGTCTTCTGTTGGCTCACTCACTTCACATTTCACTTCTGTTTGGGTGCCATTTAAGGAAAGAAATGAAACAATTCAGAGGAACGATGAAGAAATTCAGAGAAGCATTTGTTAAAAACCAAGTCAATGAAAAATAATTCAAAAGAAGTTAATTAGCAGCAAAAACAGATCACTAATTAAGAAAAGGGTTAGAATGAAAACCTGCAGCCACTGCGGCTCCCCTGGGCACCCCTGTAATAGACAATTAACACAGACCTTGCATTCACACTACCTTGTATTTCACAAGTCATAGCTAATATTCATAGTTTACAAAAATGACACATATGTTTTTGCCATTAAACAGCATTTTGCTCGTCTAGTCTGTCTCTATTTATTTTTCCGACATGATAAGATGTCATGCTGGGCACACTCGATACTTTGACTCAGGAAGAAAAGCCTCACATTCATGTACTGTAGCACATTAAATAAGAACATATTCACAAGCCTCCTTTTTAAAAATAATATTTGCTTTTCTGAATATTGTGACTATATCAGTATTATGCTACTCACTCCCTGTTGCTGTTTGGTCTAAGAAATAATCAGAAAACAGAAATGTCTGTTCTTCCAAAAGCAAAGAAGTTCATCACTGAAGCCTGAGTGCCACAATTAGACTTACACTTATCAAATGAGTAAGGTACGTATGGATACATTTATAATATATTTTCCTTACATTTGAGAGGAGACAGCTGGACGTGGCTCCTGCACATACAACTCTGCAGAACACTCGGCTTCTCCGTGGGCATTCTTGGCAATGACTGTATAGAAGCCTTCATTCTCATTGCTAACATGGGAGATGATTAAAGAGTGCAGACCATGATCCTTTAGAATGCGAATATTTTCATTTTCTTCTAAAGTTTGCTCTATAAAGAAATCAAAAAACAGAAACAAGTGGTTTACATTGCAATCTACAGTCATCCCCATTTGCTCTCAATAAAACTAAGCAAATGAAAATATGAAATGTAAAAGTTGTTTCTAATGTTAAAGACTAATGAAAAACTACAGAAATACTAATTAATAATGTTTATACATTAAAAAGTTAATAAAACCTGCTATAAAATGACTTGAAGTTATTTTTTCCTCTACTTACACACTTATACCACCTTCAGAGTTTTTACCCTTGTATTGTAGGACCTTTTCCCTATGCAAAAGGATGAAGGTCCATGTCTTTAGAGTCCTGGTGCTCCCTGTTTTGCTATATGGTTGCGAGACATGGATGCTATCCAGTGACTTGAGATGAAGACTCCTTCAGTACTATGTCTCATCGGAGAATCCTTGGGTGCCACTGTTTTGACTTTGTGTCGAATTAGTGATTGCTCACGAAGTCCCGAATGAGGCACACTACCTGCATTGTGAGGGAGCGTCAATTACGGCACTACAGCCATGTGGCTCGATTCCCCGAGGGTGATCTGGTTTGCAGGATCCTCATTGTTGAGGACCTGTGCGGCTGGACCAGGACAAGGGGATGCCCACATAACACCCAGCTGCAGCAGATAGAAGGTCATTTTTGGAGGGTGGGTCTGGACCACGTGTCTGCCTGGGGGGTTGCCAACCAGGATCCCGAGCTGTTTCGTCATGTGGTGGGTGCGACAACACGCTGTAGTGGTGCATATTCCCCAACCTGACCTGATCTGTTGTAGCACCAATTTATTCCCTCCCATCTTAAGACTCATTATGCATTTTTGGGATAATGTTGACAACTTCCAGCAGAGGACTTCTGAGGTATGCACAGAAAGACAACATTAAGGTGATGCTCCTGAGATCCTGTGTTTGGTACATTTGCTATTAGATCAAAATCTTTGATCTTGATCTTCTGCTACTTACAGCACCTCACTACCTCAACCCTATTTTCCTCTCTGCATGTTCTTTTAAAAATTTTGACCCAGCAATTCTACTTCTGGTACTTCACCTTTCTAGGCTGGGGTCTCCAACTCCAAACCTGGAGGGCTGCTGTGGCTGTAGCAGTTCATTCTAACCCATTTCTTAATTGGTGATCAGTTTTTGCTGTTAATTAGCTGTTTATCCTTAATTTGAATTTATTTGTTATATAAGACCCAGACCCCTTAATTATTTGTATTCCTTATTTAGAAGCCAAACAATAATGAGATACAAAATGAGCCACCACTTAACCAGCTAACTTGTGTTCATCATACATTATCTAAAAATAAAGAAAGGTGAAGGCCTCAGTGATGTTGATCTGCTCAGGTCTACAAAACCATTTGACAATGGTCAATCAACAATTCTGATATCTCCGTTAGCAGAATGAGAGCACCAACAAGCCACAGAATTAAATAATGGGATTAATTAACAATAAGAATTGGCTTCTAATTAAGAAACTGGTTGGAGTCTGAGGTCCCAACTTAGCTGGTCATCTGGTAGCTCACTTCACTCTCATTTCTATTTGTCTGCCATTCAGGGAAAAAAATGAAGCGATTCAGAGGATGGAATCTTATAAAACAAGGCAATTAAAATAAAGGAAATTAAGTTAATCAGAAGTGAGAACTTCTGGCTACTAATTAAGAAAAGGGTTAGAATGAAAACTTGCAGCCACAGTAGCGCTCCAGGACCAATGTTTATAATTCACATCATTTTGTTCTATGTTGGGGCCCTAACAGCAGTCCCTATTTGCCACTGGTTTACAGTGTACTATTTTATCGGTCTATCCAATGTGAATAACTACAGCATTAAATTTCTCATAATTTACCAATGAATTGTTTTGTTTGGCTGATTGATAATTTACATTCTTTTGTATACTGTAGTATTTAAACATTTTGTGTTTATTTCTGCAACTTGTCTTGGGAAAAGGTGTTTGTCAAATAAAAAAATAAGCCATCAATCTTTCATTGAGCCTATTATATCTGATTCAAGGTTAAAGGTACCATTCTTTGAAGACATGCCAGTCCATGATGGGATAGTCAGTCAAATTTTAACCTGCTTAGTCCAGAACAGGGTCGTAGGGGTGCTGAAGCCTATCTCAGCTAGCACAGGGCAGAAGGCAGGAACAGACCCTAGACAGGACACCAGTCCATCACTGGGTTAACACCCACACTAGCTACACACTTGAACTAATTTAGTATTACCAACACACCTATCCTGCATGTCAATGAACTGTGGGAGGAAAACCACAGCACCTGGAGGAAACCCACACAGACACATAGAGAACATGCAAACTCCATGCAGAGACTCAGAATGCAAACCTTGGGGTACTCCTTACTGTAAAGCAGCAGTGCTACCACTGCGCCACCCATGATAGGACATATTCAACAATTTTTGGAACAAGGCAGGAAAACGAGCAAACCCATAAAAAAATCTTACAAACAGAAAATATTACATAAATTTATTTGGCTGATTCCTTTATCCAAGACAACTTAGAACATTTATGATACAATTGGTTCCACTTCTTTTGTTTTTTCTTTCAATTGGAGCACAGGCAGGTCATGTGACTTGCTCATGGTCACACAGTGTCAGTAGCAGGACTTGAACCCACAACCTCAAGGTTTTTGAAGTCCAAAGCCTTAACCACACTGCCTGCAATATGAAATCTGAAAATACCATGCAGTGATTGGGTTCATTTTTAAGCTTATAACTCTTGAGCTGTGAGGCAGCAGCGCTAACTACCAAGGTTATTATTGTAAATGAAAACCTAAAGATGAAAACTATAAATAATAAAACATTTTCATAAGTCGAAATAAAACAATCAACAAAACTAACATGAAAAACTAAAACTAAACAAAAACATTCAGGAGTTGAAAAAGCTAGCTGAAATAAAATAATAAATTACAAAAATTATTTTCAGTTTTCATCAGGATTGGGGTAAGAGCCATTTGCTAGTTACATAAGATACATAAATGTTTTACTAAATGGTATTGCATAATCTATGGGAGGTTCCTATAACCCCCATAAGTTGAATTGAATTGGTATATTCTAACTATTTCTAGCTTATCTTACTAAACATTATTCTCAGTTATTGATCAGCCTTGCCATGTGCAAGGTGTAAAGGACACATGGTTTTAAACCGTGCCTTGCATGCCTTGTGTGCGTGTTTTGTGTGCCAAGTAACATGTAAGACAAGTTTTAACTAAATGTGCTGCGCTGTACGTTTAAAGCGTATTGAAGAAGAAGTTAAGAATATTTAAGTATAGCAACAGCTAAAGTTTTACAAGAAAAGTTAAATTTAGAGAAGACACATTTTTTCTTTTTTTTTTTTGCCTTTTATTCTACATGTGTAACAACTTTTTTCTTTATTCTTTTGTGGATTGTTTGCTTTGAATTTTCACTAAATATTTTAAAACAAACTTTTTGACTGAGAGATCTCTTTCGGCACACATTTTACTCGTGCTTAAACTTGCCTTACACTCCTGCGTCTACAATCGGTCTTATGCATGGGCTAATCTGGGTCACAACAACCCAGGAATTAATGAATATATATATGAATAAGTATTTGTTTGTTGTTCTGCCATTTTTCTAACTCCTTTACCTTTATCCCTTAGATAACTCATCCGACTCTAGTTGCCTGCACACCATCATCTCTGCCTTTATGCATCTCTAATGAACAGCAGTTAGTAATGGAAGGTAACTGCTTAAACAGTGTTTCCAGTGGCAGGAAATCTGAATATGGCCTGTCGTGGCATAAAGTGCATGACAAAGAAACAGATTTCTCATGTAATAATAGTAGCAGTTGTTCAGAAATTGACAGTAACAATAAGATAGATCCCTGTGAAAGTGAAGTATGCAGTATGGAGATGGTAAGTTTGCTCACCTGGAAAATTATAATGTCTGAATGTGTATGGTGTAACAAAAGCTGCCATTCACAGGGACTCCAGGGCACAAGGCATACGTAAGTATGAGATACAGATGATCTCTTACATTATAGAATGTGTGTCTGGTCATAAGTGACAGCATTAAATATGTGACAGACAGACATGCACAGCAACTGGCGTACACTAAAGCCAATACCTGAACAGAATGTTATTGTTGACAAATTTCTTATGCTTTAGGAAGGTCATTTGGCAATGAAGCGTACAAACATACAGGTAAAGTTTATTGGTAGCTTGACAAAGCGCCTAGAGATGGCAAACTGGAAACTGAAAACTAAATCTGGTGATTGTCATATTTCATTTATTTTTATTTTATTTTTTATGGTATTCACTGTTGAAAATGCCTCATATTGTGAAAACAATTTGATGCTAAAGTAACATTTTAAAATAATTTTCCCACCCATCTTTCATTCTCTCACTCTTAAAATAGGTAGTTGAAGGATTATGCTGTCTGTTCTTGACAAACACACACATTGCACACAGATGCAGATGTTGTTTCGGAGGTTTTTCTGTACATGTATTGCCTGCTCTTGCTCTCTGTTCATGGAGTGCTTGCTGTTCTTGTGTAGTGGCTATTCAAGTCTCGGCTACCCCTAAGCCTTCACACTCCATATTAGTTTTACTGTGGTTTTCTCAGTATAGCTAGGTGGCACCCAAACAGTGATCCTTAGGATGCTTAGGTCCTCCAGACCACTAAATCCCCCATGGTTTTCATTAATATATCTGTCAGAACAAAATAAAATCTATTTTTCTGATTTGTCATAAATTATCAGGACTTCAGGTGGCAAAAGTCTGTAATTTCTGTATAGAAATCAACATGGGCAGTAGAAAATGACAAACTCCTGTATGGGAGTTTTTGGAATACAACATTAAAAACAACAATTGTAAGTGCATTGTCTCAGAGCAGGGTACATTGTCTTCTGTACAGATTAAGGGTACAAACCCCACAAACCTTAAAATTCACCTATAGAGTCATCACAGATTGCCTATGACATGTTTCTAGGCAAAGAAAAAGAAATGTTGGAAAGTGCCAACAACCAGAAAGCACATGAAAGTCCAAGTGTACTGTGAGAGATGGCCGGCAGTTTATCCTGGCCAGCACCCCCAGGCTGCTAGATGGAGTCCTCCCTGCAGGACATCATGGGAGATGGAGTGCGACTCCCCAGCCCTGTTGGGTGCCATGGGTGCCATCGAAGGATGCTGCAGGGAGACAAAGGGGTTTCTATTTTCCCTATAGCCCGGAAGTACTTCCAAGTCACGGGAACGGAAGAACTGAAGTACTTCCGGGATGAAGAAAAATAAGAGTTTTCATCTGACCCGGAAGTGCTATGGAAACACATGGACTGAGGGACAGAACCACTTCCGGGTCATGGACTATATAAAGGACGATGGGAAAGCAGGATGAGCTGGAGTTGGGAGGGAGTGTGACGGAGCTGCTGAGTGGAGAGGAGGATTGATTTATTGTTGATTATTGTTTATTATTGATTTATTATTGTATATTGTGGAGGTGGAGGTGCTTTATGCACGTTATATAAGAAATCAAAATATCTCTGGGACTTTTACCTGGTGTTTGGATGTGTTGTCTGTGGGTTTAGAGGAGCGACAGCGACCCCTACTGTCACAGTACAAAATGCAAGAAATCAAATATTAACATCATGTTTGTAAAGGGCATCTTGGGGAGCAAACTCAGTCAAAAATGAAGACATGAAGAAGCCCAAGTTAATTTGTCCATTGAGACTGAAATGTCTACAAGGTTATGTGTCCCCAAATTTGACATGTGCAGCACAAGTATGTGTTATGGTAGGGCTATAATAAAGTAAATATTTTAATGGAGAAGGAAGTATTCAGCCATTTCTTGTTTGCTTTATTTCCACTATATCTGGATTGATAAGTTACAGGTAAAACTATAGTTTATTCAGTAAAACTGATCAAAAAATGTAAGCGGCTTATAAAATCGTTCATATTCAATACCTGCTTGGGTTTGTACTTGTTTATAATGGGACATACTTATAGGCTTCTATTAACATTAAACAATATTATTTCAAAACCAATTAAGTCTATATAATTCTTTTTCGTTTGTGGCATAAAACTGAACTCCATTACATCTCTTTAACCCATGCCATAACTACCAAAACTAAAATTATTATATATAACTATAAAATAGAAATTGGGTGCCAAAGTGGAAGTGCTGCTGCCTCACTGTAAGGAGACCAGAGTTTGTGTCCTCTGTCCAAAGACATGCAGGTTAGGCAAATTGGTGGCTCTGAATTGGCCCTAGTGTGTGTTTGCTCGGTGTGTACTGTATGTGTGTGTCTGTGTATGTTAGTGTTTGTTTGTCCAGTTATGGACTGACACCCTGTCCAGGGTTTGTTCCTGCTGTGGGCCCTATGCTAGATGGGACAGGCTCCAGCATGCACCCCCATGACCCAGGTCTGAATTCGGCAGTTTGGACAAGAACTAAAATAAAAATATTTTTATGAAATAAAAACTATACTAAAATTAACAATAAATTATGAAGAAAAACTAAATCTAATTTGAATTTCTAAGTAATACCAGAAGTAATATAGAAATTAAAACTAATAAAAAAAAGGTAAAACCATAATAACCCTGCTAACCACTGTGACATTGTGTTGCCTAGTTAGGAATAATGAGAAAAATTATTACAGTATAACCCAAGTTTACTTTCCAGTCCACCACCTAAGAAGGAGATATGCATTATTCTTTGTCTTAAATAACATATATTGCTACCTAACTTTTCAAAATGGGGAAATGAAACCTAATAACAGATTATAAAAATAAATCACAGCAGCCTGCATTCCATAATGTTATCAGGTATTGCAGCCTAGTGGGGAAAATGGTGGATTGTTAACTGGCTACTGACTCAGTGATGAGGATATCTCACAACCTACTAGTGCTCCAATTGTGAAAATATGTATAAAATGAGCCATTATGATTTTTGTAAGAATATTATTTTCTTAATTACTCACATTTTTCTTTAATTCTTTTATCTTTGTATTTCATTCTGAGATTCTAATAAATAAGGCATACTCTTACTGTGATTTATTCTAGATTTTTATGTTTTTCTGTTAGGAGTGTGGAGGTGATCAAATTAGATATTTCATTGAGTGTTAAGCAGGGTTAGAGATGCTAAATACAGGTCTGTGAGGCAATGGCCTACAACGAACGGGTAAGCCTGTTTGTTAAAGTCTTAACATCAGGTGCTACAACCAGAGGTTTAGAACTGCAGGGTGGACTCTTGCGTCCCTAAGGTCACCATTGCCTCCACATCTCTCAGATATCCTGGGTATCCCTCCAGGCCTGTATCTAGACAAGTGAAAGAGAAATCAAGACAGTCTGTAGTGCCATCATACAAGCAAAACAAGCTGATTTTTTGTGCCTTGTTGCCTGCCAGACACACGACTGCAGCACATTCTGTCAAAAAACAGCAAAATGACTGTTGAAAAGGTATGATGTTGCAGTTCCTGCATTTCTGCCCTGTAACTAGACAAATACCATACCTATTAGTATTTCAGTATATTTATGTGTTTTCTACAGTTCTGTGGCTAACCCTAACCCTAATCCTGTAGCTGTTTAATTTATTCTCTACGTATAGCCTTTTATTGGAAAACTTGTTGCAGGGATTAACATTGCTGCCTCACATCTATATAGTATAACGGTGGTCTCAGTAAAGTTTGCACATTCTTCCTAATTCCACTTCAATGTTTTCTTAAACTTCCTGATGCTGTGCCCACTACCTTGTTAGGTGACTTTAAATTGTCCCACTCTGTGTGTGTGTGTGTGTGTGTGAATTTTACTGCCATGGACTGATGTCATGCTCAGGGTTCCTTATGAGATAGGCTTTGACTTTTTGCTGACCTGTCATAGAATGAGTAAATTCAGAAAACAGATGGATGATGTTTTCTTATTGAACCCGAACAACAGAGTAAGCAACCAATAAAATATACAATTAAATGGTTGCTGACTGGCAGAAAGATATTCAGGCAGCCCTTATTTTTATGGGCTCAAAGTGAGAATCTAAAAGTAATTCTTTTGCATGCATGACTTTAGGGCGTAGTATATCTGCTGACCTTGCTCACATATTAAGTGAAGTAATGTGAAGTAATTGTTGTGAGCTGACATTGGCTAGAATTGTAAAACAGGACTTGTAAACCTACCTAGATGTATGTCATATAGATAGGTAACCCTAATGTGCAAGGATTGCTTTGGCTTATTTTGGGGTAGTTTGGCCTAATTATACTCTACAGTTTAACTCTCTTTCTGTCCATCTCTCTGTACTCATTTGAAACAATGATACTCCCTATATGTGGGATGTCAGATGGCTGAGAAGTTGCATCCTTGAGCCATAGACCTTTGGGTAGCATGAACATATGGTTTAATTTGGGAAGATTTTTGATAATCTAATTTATCTTCCTTCACTTTCCTTTAATATAATTTGTCTTCCACATCAGAGAGGTGGTTGATCTCCAAATTAAGTTCTGCTTGATAAATCAGGCAGCATCATAAGCGATGTCCCATGGTTAGGGCCACTCAGGTGACACTGATTAAAACTTTTGTTGCAGCATTTTTAGAGTGAGTAGTCTGTATACAGAATGTACAGTAGGAAGTGGTTCAGATTAATTGCCAGAACTACAAAATGGAAAAGGAATGGACCAGGACGACACCATTTAAAAATTAACTACCATCAATATGACCACACAATAACACAGGAACATCTCCAAGACCTGGATACAACCAGTATAGCCATGGATATTTCAAGTTTTGACACAATGTTATTTTGTAGAAGTTGGATGAAGAGGAAATACTTGCTTAAATAGTCTGTTCTCATTAAAATTGTCTTAATGTTCTAATGGAGGAAATAACTTCCTTTGCCCCGGGTATATAATATGATGAAAATTATACAAACCATTGTTGACCCTCCTTCTTACCAAAATGGCTCCACGTCAGTGCTGGGGGTGGTGTCCCGCTGACCTTGCAGTCAAAACGAGCTGTCCGTCCCTCTATTACTTCTAAGATATCCAGTTTCCTCGTGAATAATGGTTCAATGGAAGGAATGACTTTGAGATTCCCACTGGAAGTCAGCTCATCTGTGAAGAAGAGACAAGTTCATATTTTATTGAGATAAGAATTTTTGTGGTTTTCAGAAGCATTACCTTCTATGCATCAGTAGACGACAAAGCAATATCACCACCGACAGGGTCTGGCACTTTGCTTCTTGCTTTCCAAAGTAGCTTATTTTATTTAAGCATGTTGATATTATTTGAATGAATGACTGTAAAATTATCTTTCTGTTTGAATTCAATGAATTAAATCTTTTGGACTAGAGTAAGATAACATCTGAGTCCATTCTGAATGTTTCCTTTACTGCAATACGTTGAATCTTTAGCCCTGCTGGTTTACCTTTTGGTTTTCTGTTCAATGCTCCCCAGCCTGACCTGACCTGACCTTTTTATTTAATGAATCGTCCATTATCAAACGTAATGCATTTCAGGACTATGGGGCCTGTAGTGACAGTAACCAATGCTGAATGGGCCACCAGTTCATTAAAAGGCATATCACAATGGAGGAAAACTAGAGTACCTGGAGAAAACCTGACTGACAAATAGGAAGAACATGCAACCTCCAAAGAGAGAGTGTTCAGGCCAGGATTTAATCCTAGGACTTTGGAGTTGAGAGTCACCAGCACCACCTTTGTTTTAGTATATTGTTACAGTTTAGCCATAAATGTTAATGTTTAATTTTTTAAAATAATGTATTTATTATTTTTCTCATGGGTGTGTTGTGTGGTGATGACATCATCACTCTCCCTGTTTAGATTTTAGTGGCTATAATGCCATGTTTCACAAAGAGAGTGTCCTACAGGCACATTCATGTGCGATGTCAATGCATTCAAGTCACAAGCTCAGCCATTTTCTGGATTTTGTTTCAATAGGAATGACCTTGTGGTAAGATATTAGTATCTCTGCTAATTTCTTCTGAGGCTTTTCTCACTTCAGTTTGGACATTTTTTGCCTACTATATTGCAGCTCATCTAGTAATTTGTTTTGATTTTTCATTAGTAGATCGACTCTTGCTCTGTCAAGACTACTCTTCGTGATTTGCACATTAATCACCTCTGTTTCACATACTATAATAAATAGACTGAATCAATCATGACATACAGTATATAAAATTCAAACACTCCTGAGACAGAATCTAGCTAATTTTTTCAAAGTTAGTACATGAAAGTAATGAGCAAATATAAGATTAACATATAAAAACACATCAGAAAAAATTGTTAATACCGTTTTGTTTTGCTAATTTGCAAATTAAGGTATATAATAATATCTTTAATATCTGAAAGATCAACATCAACAGCAACATACAATACAATAGAATTGCAGGCACATTAAAAGTCTGAAAAAGTAAACTTTTTAATGCAGAAATCAAGGTAATTGATTATGAATTTTTGGCTGCAATGTACACAGCAGTAGCATAACTACTGTAGTTTTTATTTATTTTAAAATATAAGGACATTTTGTGACATGATGCAAGTGCTATACCAACTAAGTAGGTGTCAGCCAGCAGCTGCAGTGCCCCGAATGACACTCAAATCCAAAAGGTTATATTTATTTTTAATTTTTAAACTATTCCATTATTCCAATCCAGAGAAATGTTGGTATGAATGGACTCTACTGTAATAAAGGTGGAGACTGTTACCAGCTCTTTTTAGAAATGTGAGGTTGCTGTACGGCATGCGCATGGTGTAGTTGCATTACTGGTGTTACTGTCAGTCAACTGTGAATGTAGTATTGTGCTTTATGGGTGTGAATTCTCATGCCCCTATCGAGATTTTCTAAAAATGAAACATTTACTCCAGCTGTATATGGGGTGTCTCCATTGAATGTAAGAATTAATAATGGGGATGTTGTTTAATCAGTAGAAAACAATATTGTAGATCTCCATCACTTTCCTTATTCGACTACAGGTCCCAATTTCCAATCTAAGCTAAAAAAACTAAAACACTTCAATAGTACTCAAAATTATCATTTATTCACTTGGATATGACTTGCTGTGCTGGCTACTTTGAGCAGCTGTTTAAAGCAGATCCTCCGGTTAGGATGTTGGATATCTCTGGGTCTCCCAGTTCTTCCATCTAAACAGTCTCACTGAGATTGCACAGGTGGTGAACCAGCTGAGGGTATGGAAGGCTGCAGGGATCTGTGGTATTCAGGGTGAACTTCTCCAGACTAGTGGTAAGGTTGTTCTCTAGTCATTGCAAGCAGTCTTTGCTTCCATTTGTGAGACTGGTGTCCTCCCAACTGACTAGAAAACGGGACTTATCATGTCTCTGGTGACTCTTCCTATGAAGTCAGTAGACTGATTGGGAGAGCATGGAGGGTCATGAGGTTGCTGGAAAGGGGTGTGTGGCGCTCCAGATATCTATGCAAAAGGATGAAGGTCCAAGTCTTTAGAGTCCTGGTGCTTCCTGTCTTGCTACATGGTTGCGAGACATGGATGCTATCCAGTGACATGAGATGAGGACTGAACTCCTTCGGTCTCTTTGGAGAATCCTTGGGTACTGCTGATTTGACTTTGTGCTAATGGAGTCCCAAATGAGTCATTGTTGAGGACCTGGGTGGCTGAAATAGGCCAAGGGAATGTCCACATAACACCTGCCTGTGGCAGATACAGGATCATTTCCGGAAGGGTGGGACTGGACTGCATGTCTGTCTGTTGGGTTGCCAACCAGGATCCCAAGCTGTTTTGTCATGTGGTGGATGTGGCAACGCGCTGTACCAGTGCATGCTCTCCAACCTGACCTGACCTGACCTGATATGACTCAGGTTCCAGGTGGTATGGCCAACAGCATCAAAGCTTGAAACAGTCCATGATTTACCTCTCTTTAGTTTTCTCTCTAATTGATTCAGAACTTAGTGTAAAATAAACACTTTCTGAAATGTTATTTAAATGTATAATTAATTTTTGATTATTCTATAAAAAATAGCAGTCTAATTAAACACAATTATTTATGATGAATCTTGGTTTGCCACAATCCTGAACTGGATTAAGTGGGTTTGGTAATAGATGAGGATGGACCAATCAATAAATCTTGGATTTGCTTCAGATTTGAAAGTTCTGTTGTTATTAATGTAAAAATTAACATAATTATGTGAATTGTGGGCGGCACAGTGGTGCAGTGGTAGCGCTGCTGCCTCGCAGTAAGGAGACCTGAATTCGCTTCCTGGGTCCTCCCTGCGTGGAGTTTGCATGTTCTCCCCGTGTCTGCGTGGGTTTCCTCCGAGTGCTCCGGTTTCCTCCCACAGTCCAAAGACATGCAAGTTAGGTGCATTGGCGATCCTAAATTGTCCCTACTGTATGCTTGGTGTGTGTGTGCATGTGTGCACCCTGCAGTGGGCTGGCGCCCTGCCCGGGGATTTGTTCCTGCCTTGTGCCTTGTGTTGGCTGGGATTGGCTCTAGGAAATGGCGGGTTGGATAATGACTGACTGACTGACTGTGAATTGTATTAAGCCATTTAATGATTTTGATCAATTGACTGAGGTGTCATAATGATTTTTTATTATTGCTGTCCCAGAGTACCAGTACTCTGTCCCAGAGTACCAGTACCTCTGATCACTGTCTCTGTGTTGAGTTTTACATGTTCTCCCTGTGTTTGTGAGAATGATTTCTAGAGGTTTTCCAGTTTCTTCTCACACTGACAAGATGTGTATGTTATGTGTTAAACATGTACATTTAGTGTGTCTGCCAAGAGCACGTGGAAAGGATTTGGATACGGTAGTCAGTTACGCATTTTCTTCTTCTGCCTTTAGAAATGACTGCGACCTGGAAGAACAATAACCATGCCTCTCACATTATACCTCTTCTCACCACTCCTGTTGTTCCTCTTTAAGGATCTTGAGGAACAGGAAGTGGTCATAGTTTGCAAGACCAATGGATTGCTCAAAACTCTGGGTCCATTTAATTCTATTTCGCCAATTCAATTGGTTATTAAATGGGATTAACCTGTAGTACCCCAACATATCTTATGTTTTCTATGCTGTTTTCTTTTATACTGTAGGTTAACTCCAAAGTAGCCCCAGGGTACGTGGGCACATAAGTTTGCCAACAGTGAGACTAGTGTGCCATTCAAAGTTTGTACATGCCTTGAACCCAGTACTGACGGGAGGGAATTAGGTGTGTTAAGAAAATGGATAGAATGTCATACCTATAGGTAAAGCTGAAACAAAAAATGCTTCCTTCATCTCTTCCCCTAACTGCTGCTCAGTGATTTCCTGTTATAATTGAAAATGTGTTGCCCAATATCATAAAGAACATTTAACAGGCTTTTCCATTCATATCATGAACTTGAGTGAAACATGATTGAAATAAATGCCCTAGTATTTCAAGCAGAAACAATTATTTGGCTAATATTGTCACATTAAAAACAGCAAACATAATTGGGTTTGGAAAGAGGTCCTTATCAATGCCCATTCTTCAAATTCAGTTTTACTAATTCATTAGAAAACCAACTTTTTTTTTTTATGTGACTAGCATATGCCTCCATTTCACTGGAATCGCTTATGCAGATATTTTCCCTTATGGTTTGCTCCGCTATTTTCCCTTTGTTGTAAGTGTTTTATAGCATATACCAACCAAAATATTTTTCTGAGAAATCTAAATTATTAATTTCAGTCTGTCATTTATTATTACATTCTCATATGTCTAATCATGCAATACAGAAATTTCACTTTGAAGGAAGAAAATCAGTCATTTGTCTACAATGGCAGCTCATTTACCGAGACAAATGACTTTGAGAGTAAAAGATCTTGTGTTGATAAATGCTGTCATTCATACGTAAAAATGAAATAGCAGTTATAAAATTCTATAATACTGTTAAACAAGATGATGTACTACATTTCCAGTCTATTTAAAATGAGCAGTATAAGATGATTCATTTTAAAACTACAATAATTACAATGTAGTTAAATTGTGTTTCTATGCCATATCAACCTGTGCTCACTTAATTTTTAAAAAATGCAATTAACATCTTATAAAGTGTGCCCTTGTTTATAGATACTATTCAGAATATGTGTTCATTTTCTATATGTTGAGGGCAGACACACTGAAATTACCCAAGTAAGGAATGTATTGTGTCTTGTAGGTCTACAAAACATTTACCGTATTTATGGCCACACTCACCTTTCGCTGTGCTTAGCTTGCAGGTGTATGAGCCGCTGTCGTCTTCATGGACGGAGTTCAGAAGAAGTTTACACCTTTTACCATCAAAGTGCATTTTGCAGTTCAGCAGGGCTGGTTGAATCAGCTTTCCATTAGACAACCAGTCGACATCCACATCTGGTGGTCCAGTAATAAGGCATTCGAAGAGTGCTGTTTCACCTGCCTTTACCGTCACATCTCGTACTTGTCGGATGACTGCCAGGCTGGGCTCCACTGGTGGGACTAAAGACAGAGTTTTGTTAAATGATGAATGGTTTCAGAGCTGCTGTTTACTTATATTTATAGTTCCCTTACAAATTCAAACAAAATCTTAAGCAAGTTATGGTTAAGGGGTTATTGGAGTAAGAAAGAGAGAATACTGATAAGAAGGCATGAAAAACAGATGATCAAGACACAAGTGGTGCTCTTCAGATATCTCTTGGGGGGGAAAGCATCTTTTAAATCTTTATTAGCTAACAATTAAACAAAATGCAATGGAAAAACTAATACTGAGGTTTCAGAAAGACTTAAAACCATATTCGGTATAAGGTAAGCACCTCATATCTAGGTGTGGATGAATTAAAATGTTTATAAGCAGTTACTTGAAGAATAATAGAAAGGTTGCAATACAGCAAAACATAAGAAATTAACTGAAATCAAAATGTTATGTTCTGCTGGTACAAGACTTAAACATTCAAGTCAGTCTGCAGAAATAGTTGCAGTCAAAATGTCATTTTTTTCTTGTGCAAAATAGTCAAGTAAATTTGTCACAACTTAAACAACAACATGCTCAAAAACATTAAACTACGCATTACTAAAAAGGAAAAATAAATCAAAGTATCTGGTCAAAATGTTCAGTGTAATAGTAATAGCACACTTGTTTTAGTGCATTTCGTGCCACTCTCCTACAAAAACCTATAATAGTGGGAACTTCTACTGGAACAGCCTAACGCAGGGGTGGGCAAAGTCATTCCTGGAGGGCCGCAGTGGCTGCAGGTTTTTGTTCCAACCCAGTTGCTTAATCAGAAGCACTTATTGCTCAAGTAACACTTCTCCATTTTAGTTGTCTCGCTCATAATGATTTTGAACCCTTATTGCCTATTTTAGTCTTAAACAGCTGTAGTCTTGGTTTTTAATTGCTTCTTATTAGCAGTATAAGTATAAGTAAATGAGCAGTATTAGCAATAAGATGCAAGTAAAAAAAGAAACTAGCATTTCTCCATTTAACTTGTTTCCATTTACACCTGTGTGCATTTAATGTGCACTCTTTGGTTTAATTAAATACTTAGAAGGAAAGTGAAGAGAAAAAAGTAAAGGGCTGAAAATTACTCTTCAGTTTTAGACTTCAGATAATTTGGACAATATCCTTAGAAAGGAAAAAAAATCTAAGATATGATAATGACCTGACATGACAGATTTAAACATTAACAAGTCATGAAATTAAATTATTGGCAAGGATTATTTTCTAATTAAGCAACTGGGTTGGAACAAAAACCTGCAGCCACTGCGGCCCGCCAGGACTGAGTTTGCCCACCCCTGGAGCTTCATGATGCTCCAACAATGATGGATGGACTAAAAGGCAGAATTCTACGTGACCATCATCATCAAGCCTTTCCGTGAGAACCCTAAATCCAAAGAGGACTGTTTCATTTATGTTAGGTAGAATGCCCAGAGGGGACTGGGTGGTCTCATGGTCTGGAATCCCTACAGATTTTTTTTTTTTTTCTCCAGCCGTCTGGAGTTTTTATTTTGTTTTTTCTGTCCCCCCTGGCCATTGGACCTTACTCTTATTCGATGTTAATTAATGCTGATTTATTTTGTTTTCATATTGTGTTTTTTATTTTTCTATTCTTTATTATGTAAAGCACTTTGAGCTACTGTTTGTATGAATATGTGCTATATAAATAAATGTTGTTGTTGTTGTTGTTGGAAGTACAGTAGCTTAGATTAGGCACTTTGGAGTAGCAAATATCTGTTTAAAATCCTTAAATTCAGTCCACAGGGTAGTCTAATTTTCATTAACACACATGCATTCAGTAGCTGAACAGGTTATATATGGATAAGACACGAAACATAAAAAGAGTCAATATTTAATGCCTTACAGATTTTTTCATGGGCTGCTTGTGAACAAATGTGAGAAAACTAGAAAACAGCTGCCTACAAGTTACCGTAAATAAATTCAACAGCCTTCTCTTATTGGAAAGCTTTTATGTTTTCTATATTTTATGTAAATCTATAGTTAATGACCAAGCCATGCTTTCTCTGATCTTAGATCTGTAGCAAAGCTCATTTTCAAGAGCTACACAATTTAACACACTTGTACCAAAAGACAACACCACTGTTGATTCAGTTAGTGAAGCACAATCTTATAGTGACATACTGTATCTCAGGGCTCGGACGGAGGTGACGTATATCATTTCTTTTTTCAGCCTGTAAATTACTATTGTCCATCCAAAGTAAACCTCCTTTGTTGAATGTAATCATTTCTCCAGCATCTTCACTTTTGAAAGAGCATGAAAAAGCAAAATGTTCAGAATGTTTTCTTCCTTGCTGTGGTATAAGAGTCCTGAGCACCAAAGCTGAATAACGAAGTACAGAGACATGACCTCTGACATATTGGAATCCTGAATATTTCAACACTTTATGTAAGTTTAAAAGCCAGCTGAGACGAGTGCTTTGAATCGGGCATAAAATGTGGCTCTCACAAACTGTACAGAAATATGTAAGAAGGCAACAGGGGAGAGAGGACGTGGCAGAAGGAGAATCATAGAAAAGATGTATAATTAATTCAAACCTTCTCTACTGACTTTTCTGTCTTAACGAAAAATGTAATCGGTTAAACAAAGACATAGTGTAGCATACTATAGTAGCACATATATACAGATAGACACAGTAATATTTGGTCAAGAAGGCTTTAAGTATTTTCAATAATTTATTTTGTAATTTACATTGATTTTATTTAGCCTGACAAAAAAGTGTAAGGGTTGTTGCAGTAGGTGGGACTGCTACCTCAGTGATCCAACATTTTGGGTTCAAGACCCACACCCAGTCGCTGTCTGTGTAGAATTTGCATGTTCTCTACTTGCCCGCGTTGTCTTTTCTTTCCACATCCCCAAAGCACATGCAACATGCAGCGTAGACACATTTGGTAATTCCAAATTGGCTCTGTGATGGACTGGCACGCTTTTCAGGCCTGTGTCTTGTCTTGCTGTCTGTGCTGATATGACCCCTGCAAACCTGTTTTCGATGAAGTGGGCTTGCGAATGCTATAGTATATTATGTCATGTTAAAAAGCCCTCTCTGTCTATTTGGCAAAATAATGTTCCATTTCTAACAAAAGAAGGCAAATGTTCAAGAACTTGCAGTTTTTCCGACCATGTTCATCAACAGCATTCAAAAACAAAGTTGAAGTTGCAAAAATGCTAAATTTGGGAATGTTAAATTAGGGTTCTATTGTAAAGCTGTTTTCTGACAGGGCCGTCACCTCCACTATTGTGTGGGTGCCCACATTTGTGCTATGCCATTGGCTATTACTGATGTTAACTATAATTCACATTTCATGAACAATGTATTCAGCATTATATTGGCTTATTAACAGATGTCTCTTATTATCTCATTTTTAACATTAAAGCTATTAGATGAAGCCAGCAGCTGCAGATGCTTGACAGAGTCAGGAGATTTCATAATTGTTTAACAAGCCAACAAAAAATGAGGAAGCCAATCTACCTACACTAAATGCAGCAGTATGGCCATTATTTGAATGATGTATGTACTCACCAGGAAAATGTGTAGCTTAGTCCTTGCCCTCTCTAATAACAACGGTAGTCGACTATGTGGAACATTTCATCTAGATTCCACCTTTGTAATTCTCAGTAATTGAATCATGATTCGTAGTGCGTTTAAGCTCTTGACCCATAACGGAAAGTTGCCTCTTCCGTCTCACAAGTACAAACCAATTTGCTGTCCAAGAAAGGGTGATTGTTAAGTCAAGAACCTTCTAGGAGGCTGCAAGACGTGGCCTTATTCACTTAAACTGTATGTTTAGGACTAAACCTGTTTCGTCTTTATCTTATAGTGAAGTCTTACTGAGTACCATTTATGAAAGAATTAATGTGCCTCCATGTCTCTCTGCTCACGTGAATTAGCCTTCCCTAACTCACTTGCACATTTGGGGACGAGGTGGGATTCCTCCACAGCTGTCCTACAGATTGCTTGAATAGTTACTGACTTCAGCAGAGAAGCAGATGAGAAGAAATATCATAGAACTCCAATGAATGTTTTCTAGGAACTGACAACAAAAAAATGATTATTTGGAATCCCATTCGTACAGGTGTTTTGCTGTGTTTAGGGTTTTTTTTTTTTTTATTTCACTGCATTATTTTTATGATTAATAGTTATGACTGAGCTTGAAGCATCCTGATTTGGTCTTTTAATTTGTGCAATTATATTATTGTCATTTCAGATTGTTATTCCTTTTCATAAACACCACTGTGTAGCACTGCGTCATTGTTAAACCACAGGATACAACCTTGCGTTTAATCTTTAAATCATAAAAGGCTACATTCTCACTGAAGCTCCATTCCCACATTTTCACTCACATGACAATTTGGAGAAGTGGGATTAGCAGGAAAAAGATATGAAATCAGAATTTTTCAGACAGGAGTTACACTGCTCTCATAGCAACTGCGCCGTTGCACTGTCACCAGTCTCATCCCCAGTCCTTGGGGCCACTTGTTTCTATTTACAGAACACCAGCAGTAATAAACGTGCACAAACCAACAGCTATAATGTTTTGTTTCCTGCTTCTCTCCCTTTCCAAATTCACAGATCCTTTTTTTTCTGCCCTGAAACATGAAATAGAGCAGCAACTAGGATCTATCTGACAAAATTATTTTGTTTATTATGCACAGGTGTGGCATGTTCAGGATCAACATCTATAATCATTTCAGTTGCAAAATTAAACTGAGTTCAAAAAAAGGCAAAAATCAGTATATAGTCTCTTTTAGCTGCAGTGTGAATGTAGCCTAAAAAGACTTGAGGTTATTCCGACCATGGCTGTTCTATATTCAACAACAGCATTCAGAAGCAAAGTTAATTGTGCAAAAATGCTAAATATGGGAATGTTAAATTAGGGTTCCATTGTAAAGATGTTTTCAGGCAGGGCCCTCACCTCCACTATTGTGTGGGTGTTATGGCGGGATCCAACCAAGTCGGGATGCCTGGAAGGTGGAAAGACCAGGAGAGGGACAATACCTCCTCTGGGCCGCAAGAGAGCAGCCGCCCTGGTCTTAGAAGCTCAACCCTGTTGGGGCCTGTGGCAACTGCCAGGGGTGCCCGGAGGATCACAGAGCCTTGGACTACAGCTCTTCCGCCACACCAGGAAGTACAGCTGGAACAGGAACTGAGTTCACCCAGAGTGGTTCCAGATGCCCATGCAGTACTTCCGCCACACCAGGAAGTGCTGCCAGAAGATCGTCACAGAGCACCTGGAACACATCCGAGGCATTATAAAAGGGGCCCCCTCACTCCATTTGAGAAGCCGGAGTTAGGAGGAAGAGGACAGAGTTTGCAAGGAGAGAAGCAGAGGTGGCAGAAGAATTGAGAGAACAACAAAAGAAAGAAGGCACTGTGAGCAATTTGTGGCTGTTGTGTATGTTGTGTGGTGTTGTAAACCAGAAGGGAATGTTAAAAATGTGTGTTTTGGACATCTGGTGTTGCGTCTGTCTGTGTTAAGGGGCTGAACTTCCACAATGCTCACATATTCTGTGCTATGCCACTGGCTATTACTGATATTAACTGTAATTCACATTTCATGAACAATGTTGAAAAACCTGCTTAAGTAAAAAATAATTGAACGCATAACACATCCACAGCACTTCTGTATGATGTCACCAAATGGAGACAGCAAGTGGGAGAAGTAAACACATTTAATTAATAATTCCAATGGATAAAAAGAGTACAATGGCACAAAACAGTGTATGAGTATTTTCAGAGTACTTCAAGTATTTCATAGTACTTCAGTTTATCTATATATATTGTAGAAATAAATAGATTCTACAATCAAAAAAAGAAATTACTATTTATATGGTATAGGGATAGAAGAAAGGAGACTTGCATTGGGTTCATTTTGTTTTCTGTGTTTATACTTGAACATAAACAACAAATGCTGACCATCTGCTTTCTTTAACATCTCACTACTGGGAGCCTTAAGGTGTGGTGTGTCATCTGTAACACCCTTGGTGATGTGGGCAGCTACTCCATATGGAGCAATGAAAGCTTTTTATTTGCAGTAACTTCAATGTTAAATAAAAAATAGTACTGAAAATTTGAATTAGACAACAAAGCAACATCAGGACAAGCCCTATGCTGGCAGAGGTTTAAGCTTGGGAGCTGCCACACAAAAGCAAATCGGAGAAATAGCTAGCAATGGCAAATGAAGTTTTGACCCTGTTTTTTAAGTATTCTGTAAATTAATTATAATCTGAAATTTAGCAAACCTTATTAGGAGAAGAAAATAATAACTGTTTTATTAAGCAATTAAAGGTAATACTACAGTTGCATATAATAGCACAATTGTATAAAAAGGCCAGAAACGCACTGGCTAAATATAACAACTGCAAAGTAATTTATATTGATATATACTATAATTTATTTTAGAAATATTGACCTAGATGCCAGCGATGTATTTCTGTTTTGTATTAACGTTTTGTTTAATTAGTGGATTTAATGCACCAAGAGTAGTAGAGCCAACAGATATTTCAAAATTCCAGCATTAGTCTTGCTCAGTAAACAATGGCTGCTAATAAAACACAATACTGTATAAAAACAGACCAACTTTAAAAGCATTCAACAAGCATGCAGAAAGAGGGAGCCCATGCTTTTATTTATTGAAGTCTTCTCAGGGATTTCTGTTAATTCATCTTACCACTTCCATATGAGGTACACTATAGTAAGCGTTATGATTTTGCTTCTTTTTAAATATTATCTGACTTTATTATGAACGTTTCATGATATTTCCTTATGTCATATACAGAACCTCATTTTGCAGTTTCAATTTTTTAAAACATTCTTAAAGATATTTTTTTTTTCTTCACATCCTTTTTGCACGCCATGTTGTCTTGTGTAGGGAATTGCCAATTTGTATAACTTGTGCCCTTTGTTGCTATGGTAACCAGCTGGGAGTGGCCAAGTGATTGTCATCGACAGTATGTGAGGTCACCACTATACACTGTCGCGTCATCTAATATTGAACAGAATCCGTTTACATGTGCTGAATGCTTTGCTATATGATGTTCTGACTCAGTTTTCAGACTTCACACTTTCATTTTTCGACTACACATTTTAATTTCTAATTTAGCCCTTGGTAAAAGACTGAACTGACTTTTGATTACAAACTTCACCTGGTTTCTGACTACGTTTCATCTTCCTGCCATATCCCTTCAAAACATAACAAAAAGGGTGGCACCCCACCTAGGGTTAATTTTGCACACAATGCTAACAGGTTAGGCATATTGACCCCTGTGACTCTACCTTAATAATAATAATAATAATAATAATAATAATAATAATAATAATAATAATA